>CM038677.1:420807813-421407813 GCA_021605205.1 Aegilops longissima | reverse complement strand
CATCAACAATTTGCCTCACTTGGCGGAGCACTTCTCGGGCGCCCCGCACCTCCACTTTGCTTGACATGAGAACTGTAAAATCTTGATCGGGCTAACCTTGTGCTTTGTCGAAACGCCTGTTGAGAAGGCCGAGCTCCTCATCAGAGCTCTTGAGCTTCCGATTCATCTCATCCAGCGCCGCGGCATTAGTAGTCACTGCCAAGGATGAGGCCCGCAATACTAAAAGAATCACATCATTTAAAACTCTTGATTCAATTATTTTGATCCTCCGTCAGGATTCTCGATCCTAACAAAGTCTCAAGGGATGCTATATACAACGACTGCTCAATCTTTGTTAGCCAAATCCGCTCTATGGAAAGAATATTACATGGCTTACCTCGAAGCCCATCAGGAGTTCGCCGAAGGCTTCCTTTAGTCCGCTGTTAACGGATCGAATAGTCTGTAAAACCTTGCCCATCATGACACGGTGTTCTGCAACGATGGAGGAGTTGTTAACCACCTCCTCCATCACATCTGGCCATCCTGCCGCAGCCCGATCGTCGGTGTTCAGCACTGGCGGCGGGGCCCTGTCTTCCCCCTCGGTGGAGGGTGTAATTGACGCCTCCGAGGGCCTTGGGGCCTCCGGAATTGTCTTTTGGGAGGGCTTAAACTGGCCAAGTTCCCCCGCTTTGCTCACTAGGAGGGAACCATCCTCCTGGTCTTCGGCGATCGAGGTGTTAGCCTCGGCCATGATCTCGTCACCACCACCTTCCATATCCGGGCCGAGAGGGGTCCTTCGGGACAACACCTCCCCGGTCTCCCCGATGACCGGGGGAGGCGTAGAGCATGATACAGACCCGCTCTCCGCCAGTTCGGCCAGCGGAGAATTCCCCTCTGAGGTTTGGTCAGCGAGGTGGGCGCGCGGTGGGTTGCGCAGGTGTTATCAACAGAAGATTGATGAAACAGGTGCCTGAAGAATATCAGAGTTCATACCCGATACATCTCCAACGTATCTATAATTTTTTACTGTTCCATGCTATTATATTATTTGTTTTGGATGTTCTATAGCATTAATATGCTATTTTATATTATTTTTGGGACTAACCTATTAACCTAGAGCCCAGATGTCAGAAATCCACTAGGAGGAGCCAATTTTTTTATTGGCTTGAAATAAGGAGGCACTTGCTTGCGTACTGCCATGACCTTAGCGGGTCCCTGCTGTCATCCTCTCCACGTACAATCATCTCCTGATTGTGTACGCGTCAACTTGCTAGGCCCACAAGTCAGCCTCTAAATCCGTGGAGGACAAATACAACCCATTTAAAAAAATAACAG
Source organism: Aegilops longissima (assembly GCA_021605205.1). Lineage (NCBI taxonomy): Eukaryota > Viridiplantae > Streptophyta > Magnoliopsida > Poales > Poaceae > Aegilops > Aegilops longissima. The sequence continues at coordinate 421,406,499 of CM038677.1, read as the reverse complement.
CCCATTCCATACGTTCAAACGGAAAGTTCAACATTCAGAGCAAAGTAACAGGTCAGATCCACATATAGAGTACTGAACTTCCACGTTGACAACCATCATAGCCAAGTTAACTATCTACTCCCACTAATACTCTAGTAGCATACAAGTACTAACTTACTCTTAGCTAACTAGACGATGTCGGCCACCATCTGTGGTACACGCTAAAAGCCGGCACCGGCGTCCTGCGCCTCGCCTCGGACTTGCCAGAGGTGCGATAGGGCGCGTTGCTCGCGCGCGTTGGCCCTTTCCATGCCGGCGTTGTCCACCGAAGCTTCGACTTCCAAGCGGGAAACCCACTTGACGAGCTGGTAGTAAAAATCGGCGTCGCGAACGCATGCGTGCCCGACAGCCTCCAGGGCTATTTGCCGGGCGCCGGCCTCCACGTAGTCGGCCTTATTGCGGGCGCTCTGCTCGCGACTCAGAGCGTCGGTGCACTGCTGCTCCATGTCCCGCTGGCGGCGCAAATCGGTGATACGTTGCTCCTCCGCCAGGCGGTCGCGCTCCAACAACTCCTGCTCCTCTGCCATGCGGTCGCGCTCCAACAACTCCTCGATCTACGCATTGCCATCTAAAGACATATAGAATGCCTCCTCCCTCCGTCTGCCTTCCGATGAAAAACCAAACATTAGTTCCGGCGGTGACCGCCTCCGACGTCGCCTACCGCGGACGGGCGGGGGCATGGCGGATGTGGCGAGCGACGTCGGGCCGGTGGGGGCTTATGAGGTATGGCGAGTTGGGTCACGATGGCACCGGAGAAGGTCGGGAAACAGTACTTATAGGGGGAAGGTAGCGCGACGGTCATCGGAATTCAATGCATAATGGCTTAGCGCACCAGCTTGCCGTGGAAAACTAGGAAAACTGAAATTATGACTGTGTCGTCCCGTCCTGTCTGGGTCGCACGCCGGCATGGCTAGTCAAACGAGTGCACTCGAATCATCTCCCTCCTTGTCAATAATGATTCCACGGATTTAAAAAGCCCGCAACAATTAAAGCGTATCTTTTTTCGCATCGCTTAGCTGCCTTAATTACGGCCGGCTGCATGCGAGCACTCGTAATCGCTTCGCAGAGCGACGCGGGCAGCATGCAACGAGTCGCAGCCGAGGCACGCATGCAGCCACTTAAATCACTAAATTAATTAGGCTTAAACTTCGCATGCCGTTAATTATTGCCATGCCTTGGTCTTGCTGCTTTGCTCACGGGACTAATAAACCCGGACGGAGGGAGTACCTTGGTTGGTGAGAGGTTTGAATTAAGCCCCGCAAACCGGAAAGGAGGTACTAGTACGTGCGTGATCCGCTATTTATTCGTGTAGGATCGAGTAGGTCGTTTCTTGAATTGAGCCCTGCAAACCGGAAAGGAGGTAGTACGTCGTGATCCGCTATTTATCCGTGTAGGATCGATAGTGTAGCTTGTCGGTTTCTTGAGAGGTAGGCATTTTTCTCCGTGTAGGATCGATAGTGTAGCTTGTCGGTTTCTTGAGAGGTAGGCATTTTATTCAAAAACTGCCACTTCGCATCTTCGTCATAAATAAAACTGCCAGAGCGCATTTGTAGGCTAGCTAGTGATCGATCAAGAACTTGTAAACACCGAGCAAACAGAAATAAGTAATCTGTTAATGCATCTCAATGATTCACAGATCATATACAAATATGTAGCTCCAAAAGCAAAGATCAGCCACTTGGATCTTGCGTCGCAACTAAAACTAACTAGTACGATTCCCATACATAAGATCAACATGTTAATGCATCTCAATGATTCACAGATCATATACAAATATGTAGCTCCAAAAGCAAAGATCTAGAAAAACAACTGTTCTTCCTACTAACATGGATGCTTCTCTTGGCCAACATTCAAGATGATCGAAAGACAAATTTGTTTGTGAAGTCTACAATTCCTCTTGCAAACGTAAGTGGTTTCACCATCAATTGGAACCATGAGAATGAACCACACATGATGGAGGAACATCCACCGCAATATGATTTGGTCTTCTCTCGATCACACCGCGAGACTATTTTCGAATACAAACTTTAACTTAGGAAAAATGATGCCCATTGTATAATAAGACCAAAGCAATGAAGCACCTAGTGTTGGCCAAGAAATAGTACAAGATTACTACTTTCTATAGTCCATGAAGTGACTATCCAATCTTTGTGTCTATTTTCAAATGGCAATCGCATGCAAGTGACTATACTATTCTCTTGTGCAGTTCAACCAAAATAGCAACGGGCAGACATCTCTGTCTGCACAAATATCAAGCAGCTAGTAAACATATACCACACCATGTTCGCAGTGATGGAAGAGGTGAAATCAATACAACCAAAACTGAGCATCCAATCATTGAATCCTGTCCTCCACCTCCAATGTAGGTCCACCCTGCCAATAAATTCACATGCAAACCACTAGTTTTACTATCTAATGATAGTACAAAAAGAGTAGCAAGATAGTAGCAAACCATGTACCTTCATAATGAACAGCTCATAGTGCCACCAATTGGATATAAAGGTTTGGAAAAAACATGCTCCTAATGTTGAACCAGTTGGACTTTTTGTGCAGTTCCACTAAAATCGAGCATCCCTGTTTGCATAGATATTGAAAGTGTGATTACTATAAAAGTGGCACTAGTTGAAGCATAGACTCACAAATATAAGCATTCCAATTTCTTAATGGGAAAAGGTAGCAAGACTGTTTCTAACCACCTGTTTGAAGGAATAAATAAAGCAACATCGGCTGATGTTAGGAAGGCATACATAGTTTTTTCTGAAAAACTGAGCCATTCCTGACCTTTCCTCTTCTTTTAAGCAAATTTTGTGCAGTTCTACTAAAATAAAATGCCATCACCGCCATGACAATTCAGTGACACTGTACAAAAGGAAATGACTTAACATTACATCATGATGTCAGGTATGTAGTAGACAGGCATTAGAGACAAACATACAGACCTCCTCCGATAACATAATGAACATTAATTTTAACAAAGGTGTGACTAGCTTTACCGGGATAATTTGAGTGAAGTCTACACCCTCTGTTCCTTAATATAAGACGTTTTCGCGGTTCAATTTAAAGTACCCAAACGTCTAGTATTTAGAAAAACAGGTAGTAGTTTTCTTGAGCACATATCTGGGAAAGCTTGCCACACTTTATTTATGTCCATACGCTAATGCAACACCATTCGAATACTACAAATCTACACTAATCCAAAGGCTAGTGCAACAAGAGAGTAGTTAGTTTATTACAGGTACAAGACAATGGTTTTACTGAACAGATTTCAATAAACTCTAGCACTGGAAGGTTTCTATAAGAATTAACAATACAAAATGTAAAGGTAACAAGTTTCAGCATTGGTATACTAGCTGTGCATGAGCATTAAACCAAATACAAAAGTCTGAAGGTAACTAGCATTATTAACTAATGACAGTATAAAAAATTGCAAACCATGTACCTCCAAGGTAAATATCATTTCGAACTCGGGGGGACCTTAAAAATTGCTATCCCAATCTTGATAATCGATCAAACATAAAAACTTGATCGAACGAATCAAGAGAACAGCCGGAGGAGGAGGTGCCCACTCTTGACCTTTCCTCTTGTCTTCATAATTGTCTGTGCAGTTTAACCAAAATAAAATGACATCAGCGCCTTGGCATTTTGGTGACACTGTACAAAAAAATTAACTTATCTCATGAAAGTGAGGTATGTAATCTATAAGCATTAACAGTGCAAAAATCTGAAGGTAGTAACAAGTTTCATCGTTGGTATCTTTGGCTGCAACAACAAGATTAGAATGCCTTTTTTGAAAAGGATTCCCTGCCTCATCGAGCGATGCATACGGCCATCTTATTAAACCAAATAAATAGGTTCCAACAAGGTCTCAAAGTCTCCAACTGAAAAAGTGAAAAAAGAGCTCACTCAGAGCCAAAAAATCTTTAATACATCCACAATCAACAGCTAACCCTGAAATAATCCAGTGACATTAAATGGCATTGCTTAAATTTATCGGTGGCATTAGACTGAGAGCGGCATTAGTTAAATGTGGCATCACTTTAGCAGTAGCATTGCTTGACTTGACTGCTGGCGTTATACTAACAGCAAAAAAGTGGCAATAAGAGCATGGGAGGCCCATTCGGACAATGGGCGCACCAGTACGATGTACCTCCACGGACGCAGAGTGGTGAGGGAGGTATGGTTGCCCAGAGCAACAAATATCCAGGCAGCATATGTGGATTATGTCCCATTTTGTTCTCTTTAGCCACCTTTTTCCTATGTGAGGACAACAAACCGATCGACCTGGTCATTCTCTATTGCGTTGTCATGCCTTTCTACCCTTCTTCAACCAAGAGACACGAGACTCGTTCCTTAGCTACTGATTTTCCCCTTTTCAACCTAGATGCGGGTTCGATGCCTACTCTCTTGGACAAGACAGTCTCCTTCCTTTCCTTATTCAACCCAGACATGGATTAGTCTGCATGAAGTAGGGTTTCCATTAACAGTGCAAATTATGGTTTTCGTCTGCGTGGCCAGCAGAGCAGAGGATGGTGGAGTGGAAAAAGATCCACATGCAACGACGTGGCAGATGGGGCAACAAAACAAGGGTATGGTTTGAAAAGAGGTAGCATACCTGAGGGTCGGCGGGAAGTGGCTTCGCTCGTGGTCGTCATCCTCCGCACACACTACGACAGCGAGCTTGGGGACGGAGGCCATCCCGCGCGGGCGCTAGGTCTGAGAGGACGGCCTTGTCGCCGCAGTGACCTCGCTCACGACGACGAAAAGGCGTCAACGCTGCATCGCCCTTTTCTTCCCCGGCGGATCTGTGACCACCGGTGAGGAGGGAGAGAGGGGCCGTCTTTTTTAGATCTGGAGAGAGGGTGGTAGTGTGAGAAGCAAGTGGGCAGCCCTTGGCAAGAAAGCGCTAAAGCTCCAGCCTATATATCTTTTTTATACTACTAGTACTGGAGGTGGACTAGTGGTAGAGTAGTTTATATTTTCTCTGCGTACAGTACCAGTTAGTCGTGCTTCAAAACTGAACGGCACGCCATTAAAAAATAAAGGTCGATAACTAATGCGGCACCTCGGGCCAACGCGGCCAGATCGCATTTTGCACGAGAAATTACACACCATGTTTCGTTGACATGTGGTCCCGTTCCAACATATCAGTGAGACGACGGCGAGTAGTAGGAGTATTTCCGAACGGACGTGTAGGCCGGGGCGCCTCTTCGTGAACCGTGGCAAACTGGCAACCGTCCACCGACTCTTCGCCTTTCCCTCTCGATTTGGAACTGCTGTCGCACGCTCTTCCTCTCCCTCCTCCATTTTCCTTCAGCCCTTCACCCTTTCTTCTTCCATTGTTCGATCGTCTTCTCCATGGAGGAACAGGCCGAAACGACCCGTTATTCTTGCCCGATCTGAAAGATGACGTGGTGGAGGAACTCATTGATCGGTGCGACGTCATCACCTCGGCTAGCATGGCAGGTTCGTTCAAGCCCATTCTCGACTCAACTAATAACATCATTACAAGGAACCCAAGAGTCAAAGAGCGGTTTGATCTCCCCTATCTTCTTCGCCGTGACCCTGATGACTGAGGCCGTCACGACGGAGACCTCGCCCTGTGCAAGTTGATGCCGCTTGATAATGATACGTATGATGTTAAGATGCCATCGCTTGAGGGCAAGGCTTGGGCAGGCGCAAATGGAGATTGGGTTGTTTACATTGGGTCCAACTATGAGTGGGAACTTGTGAATGTGTACACTCGTGACCGGGTTCCACTTCCAAAAATCTCAGCAGACTGCCCAGAGGTTGAGCACACCGGTATTGTACGCACGTTCAAATACAATCATGGTGACTGTCTTCTACGGAAGATAGCAATTTGTCGAGTTCCCAACCGCTCTTGGAATTACAACAACTATGAAGTTGTTGCTATCTTCGACAAGCTTGTTGCCGTCCTTGGTGGTTTGACTCGATGGATATTGCTCAAAAATCAGTTTATGTACACGGATGAGTACTGTGATGCAATTCAATACGAGGGCCTTGTGTTTGCTGCCACCACTCGTGGCACTGTTTTTGCATGGCATCCTCGTAGTTTCGGTACGTTTGTCTTCCACTGTAATTATAATTGTTTCATCCACATGCATGCGGGTTAGCAAGTTTCCCTTTAATAATTAACCTTCTTCTTGTGTTTCCAAGGTCCTGTGAACATTCCACCACCTATACTTGAAAATTTTTATAACCAAGGGGGAGATGACGATGGTGATGATCACGAGCATGAGGACAAGCAGCGCCCATATACTCTTTGGCGCCTGGCAACCTATTTCGATGGATCACCTCTTCTTGTGTGTATACAGCCCATCGATGATGTTATCGCTAAGGAAGCAGGTGTAGTCTCCCATGGTCGCACTCTCCGACCTATTCCAACACCCGCTGCATGGTATTCGGATGGATACTAGTGTGCTAGCGCCAACTCCTTCTCCCCGGTACAGAATTGATAGTCTTGGAGAAAACTCGCTCTTCCTTGGACAAAACTATCCAATGATGGTGAAAGGCGATCCAACTGCTGTTGACACAACGTTACTACCATTTATGAGAAGCAACTGTGTCTATACCTCGACATTTGGGTGGTTCCTCACCCGGTATCGATATAGTAGGCCGCTTCAGCCGGATGATCAGTCTGCGTTGGTCTCCAGATCGACAATGGATGGCCCGTCCCGAGAATCACTTGTGGTTCAAAGCAAGCGCTTCCAACGCCGAGGAATGGTTGAGTTGAAGTTCATTTCATTGCTTGTTATTTGTTGTGTGGTGAAAACTTTAGTATTTATAATGTATCCTCGTTGTCGATGTGGGTTGATGACCTGTTGTATGTAATAAAATGATATGCCTGTGATAAACTTACTAAATTTATGAATGGCTTTCGAGTCGCTTCTCGAGTGAGTGGTGCGACGAGGCAAAAAATATTTTCGAATACATAATTGTACGTGCATTGCAACAGGTTATCGGATGAGGCCAATCAACAATAGTAGTACACTATTTGTACTAGCTTCACATGCTTCAAGGCTCAAGGGTGTTTTTATCTGTAGCCATATGTTAATGTGTTCGCTGTACGTAACCAGCACCTCGAATCCTCGATACTATATAGTAGGAGTAAGTAGTAGGAGTAGTAGGGTGGCATGGGCCGTAACAAGCATTCACGCCCGTGAGTACGACACACGCAACCAGCACGACGACTTCCATCCGACACCATATTATTTCTTGGAGTCCGTATAGAGCAATCTCTTCAACCTCATCGCTTTCTCTAACTTCAGCCATCATGCGGCGGCGAGGTGGGGTTTGCCGATAGTCGGTTTCCTTAATCGCGGTCCCACTTGTAAGGCCAACTCCAACGCACGACCCCAAACGGACCTCCGCTTTGCATGAACTCCAACGATAATTTTGACTAGAAAAGCAAGACCAAAGAAAACAAGAACCACAAGAATACATTTTACTACTCCTGTAAGTTGGATTAGTGCCTTCTCATGCATTCATTGTTGATCTCATGGAGGCTCGATCTTGCGGCTTCTTTCTTCTTCGAGTGTAAAGAAGTAGACGTTGCTTCCTCGCATCTAGTCTCATGTCTAGCCTCTATTCTAGTAGGAGTATCAACAAGTGCACTAATCTCATCTCTAGCCTCTGTGCTAGCTAAAAGTGATAGAACATCTACTAAATTGCGCCTATCAATATATGGATGTACTCTTCTTCCCAATACAAAAACTTGCATCCATTCTACTCCTCCGCTGCACAATACATGCCTTCTATTTGTCAAAATATATATGTATCTAGACATGTTTTAGTATATAGGTACATCCATTTTGGACAAATGGAAGTCAAGTATTTTGGAACGGAGGAGTACACAATAAAATTTTAAGTTAGCACAACTAGTCTAATCCGAGAGCACAACCAAGATTTGGTCGGGTTCTTCCTCCTTTTGCCGACACGTGGGACATCCAAAGATCCAGTGTCGTGTCATGAAAGAAAATAGAGTGGTAGTTGAAGCCACGAGATGTGCATCTTGGGTTAAACTGTAAATAGAATCTTACTACTCTTGAGTAACTCCAAAAGCGCCACCAAGATCTTTATTGATTTGTTTTTCATCACCAGACGCCGAGGTGAAAGATGTGCAGGTTCAATGGGTCCTCTTGCGCTTTCACCGACATGTGGGGCCGCATGTGAGCAAACAGACGATGGGCTCCAAGGCGTCTACCGGCTGGCTGAGAAGAGAGATAGAGGAGGGCTGAGCACGGACTGCAGGAAATTTGTTCTACGTACCTCGATATAGGCTCGATATAGTGGGGTGGCATGGGCCATAACTAGCATTCACGTCTAGCAGTACGGCACACGCCACCCACACGAGTCCCATCCGACACCAATTTTCTTGGAGTCCGTGCTACAGCCATCTCTTCTCCCTCCTGTTTTCTCAGCCATCACGCGGTGGGCGGGGTGGGGGTTTGCCGATAGTCGGTTTGCTCAACTGCGGTCCCACTTGTAAGTGAAAATGCAACACCGCACGCATTCCCGCTTGAGCGGCGTGCCGGACCAACCGTGTGGGGGTGTGACGCGAACGCGGCAGGCTTTTCCTTTTGAACTCGTAACTTGTAAAATTTGGTTCTGCTCCATGGCGCGACCGATAGATAGAAAATAACAATTTTGCCTAGAGTAATGAGAAGTTTGGTTCTGGCGCCGTTCATGCATGGGCGCGTCGGCTGGAGGCTTACGTCAAAGTCCTCCGCGAGCTTCTTGACGACGATGAACTTGTCGAGGAAACCGACGAGGACCTCGTCGAACAAGGAGACGAAGCTGTCATCCAAGCGGCCCCTCGCCCTGGCGGCCTCAAGCAATACTACCTGGAGACGTTCCTCGGTGTTGGGCCGCAGGCCGGCGTCATGGACCATCTGGCACAGCCGGCTGATGCTCGCGCTCATCGCCTCCATGGGTCTAGCTTAGCTTCTAGTCAACTGATCTTGCGATTCGAGTGATCACTCTTGCCCTTGGTTAGCGTGCGTAGGTGCGTAGGATTTCGTACTACTCTCGGCCCTCTCATCGCACTCGCTTTTGGTCAGTATGATAGGTGGGCCAGCCACCCCGGGCCCACGTGTCATTCACCCAAAGGCAGTTGCCGTAAGTCAATGAAGCTGCGTCCCCTCTCGTGCCGGTGCAAGATAGTCATCTCACCGGACCTCTAGTTGGGGCCAAACGAGAGAAGTTTCATGTTTATCGTTTATTGGTCCCTTTGCATTTTGCGCCAAGTTTTGACCTTTGATCTAACTAATAAAATGTTAATGCATGTAAACAAAAATGTTGTGTAAGTCACCTTACGAAAACCAAATAATCCCAAAACACTTAGGCACGATGCATTAACTCCTCCTTGTTTCTTATTTCGTGACATATCAACCAATGAGAGATGTGGGCCGTGCATGCTTTCAATGACTTGAGACTACCAAACATGACATGCAATGTTTAGTTCATTGCATGTAATCCTATTAGTACTCTAGTTAGCAAAAAACATTAAGTTCTCTCACGATAGGAATAAAACACCATGTATTTATTTACGAGGGAGTAGTACTAGATATTGCTAGTCAAATACTAAAATCCAGATGGACGTGGTAGTACTCCTAAATCCAGACGGTGGTGCTACTAGTACTAGTAGTAGTACTACCAATGTAGTAGTAGGAGTACTAGCATTGTACTACCCGCTGGTCAAATTATTACGTGTTGCTCCTCACAAAGAAGTGACAAGACCTGCTACGGAGATGACACTGAGTATAGGCGCCGTGTTCGCATACCATAGTCAGCCTCACCGTCTGCAGTCACTATCATAATGGCTGTAGAGCTAGCCTGCTTACAACTAGCCCTGTTCGACATAATTTCCCGTGCGTAGATGCCCGTGCATTGCATGGAACACCAAGATTGGGGGTGGATGGCTCCGGCAGCGGCCATCGCGCCAAATTTTTCCACGGCCTTGGAACAAGTGCTGATTGTGAGAGACAAGGAGTTGTTTGTAAATAGGGAACAAGTGCGGCCATCTTTTTGCAAAAATGGAGAAGCTTGGTTTGTATGCGTCAGATCTAGATCCGACGGCTATTGGTGAAAGATGGGAGGCACAACATCATCACCAACTCAGGACCTGTTTGATTCGCAGGATTTTGAAAACGCAGGAATAGGACACGGCAATATTACAAGTTTCAAACTGATATTACAAATGTTAGGAGTAATGCTGCACCTACGAAGAGGGAATTACTAGGAAGTTTACGTAAGAACTTTCGTTACTTTAGGTGGATGCAGCATTATCGTACAAACTAAAATCCACCGCCCTGACAAGTCACTAATGGGCAAATAAGTTTTGAGTCTCCGCCACTTGATGTTTCAAAACAAATTCAGCTTCATGAGACTTTGTCATTTAGGCTTAGACGCTATGTGATCAGCACGCCATTCATTGTTGCGCCAGAGAACGCCAAACCTCATTACCTTGAGCACACTTGCCTCCGTAACAAAGAACCTGCCAATTTAATCTCAGATGTGCTGCCTCGGTAGTCGATCAAATCAATTTCGTAAGATGGAGATCAAGGCATTCGATGAGATTGTTATAGTGCAGCACATTTTTCACTTTCGGTCTTTTTTATCTGCAAAAGAAGAGAACATATTAGAGCAGCTGGCTGCATAAGATTGTCGTGTCATCAAGAGGTACCAATATCATTCGCTCATACGATAGGGTTGGCTGGCTAGTGATATTTTCTCTCTCTCTCTCTCTCTCTCTCTCTCTCTCTCTCTCTCTCTCTTTCTGTTTCCTCTCATTTAACTAGGAGCACGTGAAGAGCTTGGGCATTTGTTGCCTTCCACTATGTGGCCGATGCCATATTTCGCAAAAGTATGCCACATAATACGATCGATGTCAAATCAAAAGATTTTGGCACCGCCTCGCGATGTGAGAGAGTTGGCACCGCTATGCACACAGACCCACATGTATAAACAAATCAATCAAACCAACTACACCAGCCTCTCACTCTCCCAAACAAGTGTTTTTTATTGCCTCAGTCCTCTCTCTCTCCCACGCAGTGTTTTTTCATTATGTGAGTTAATTTGGCACCGAGCAAAGTAGGTGATCCAGATTGGGGCACCAGTGAGCAATGGAGGGCATCGATGCCAAATGCATCACAAGTGAATTTGGCACATGTTTTGGCCTACATAGCCCACTTTTGTACTCCTCCGTCCCAAAATTCTTGTCTTAAATTTGTCTAAGTATGGATGTATCTAGTTACATTTTAGTGTTAGATACATCCGTATCTAAACAAATGTAAGACAAGAATTTTGGGACGGAGGAATACTACTCAGATTTAGTATAAAATTTTGACCATAGATTTACCTAAGAAAATGCCAATGCATGTCACTAAAAATTACACCATTTGAAATTATGTTCAAATACTAATCCAACGATATAGTACTTAGTGACATGCATTAACATTTTGTCGCTTAAATCTATGGTCAAATTTTGATACTACAAAATTGGAAGAGTAAACCAGACGGAGGTAGTACTTGCTCTTAGGGTAACCATAGAGTTACTAGAGTAGTCTAAGTTACTTTCCACTATGACTAGCCTAGGCTACTATAGTAGTACAACATAAAAACGATGCAGTGATCACGTGAGAAAAAATACTAAAACATTTCTTTCGGTGCAAAGGCGTAGATGCAGTTTTGAACACTACACTTGTCATCGTAATTTGGGAAAATTATGAAAAATTGAGCTACGCCAGATTACTGCTTACTTATAGGAAAGAAGTTTCACCTCGATGAGTAGCTTCTCCGCACGGAAAGCATGTAAGGAATCCAACAACTTGATCCAGATTAAATGATAGATTTTAGTGCTAAGATCTTCACCGTATGCATGGACTGGGTCAAGCTTGTGGGAATCATTTTCTAGAAGACGGTCGTAAATACATCAAGAAGAAATTTAAAATGTGAATTTCAAGAAGACGGAGAAGAAGATGAGTGATGTACCGAACGATTACGGATCCAATAAAGAGTTCGAGAATTTGGCGACGAGTACACCAACGCTGTCAATTTCGTAGCGCCAATGACCCTGATTTTGTTGGACCTTCTAGATCCGATACAAGCAATCTCTCAAGGAAAGGCGATTCTCAATGACCATAACGTGGAACAGCTGGAGTGATCTCTTCCCAATTGATGTCTTGTTGCGGGGCCAGCAAGACACATAAATCCATCAGAGATTTATCGAGGCGATGTGGAGGCTAATGAACCCGTGGATCTGCTCAAGACGAAGGTACTCGAGTGCAGTACAAGTGCGGAGCAGGTGCTCCATAGCCTTCTTCGAGATGACAACGTCAAAGAGGTCGAGCTGCTTGAGTTGAGGGAGAAGAAGGGCGGGCACGTCATTAATCTGGGGAAGACAGGAGGAGCTGAAGATGGCGTGGCGCAGCGTTGGCGTGAGGCGGAGCGCGGACGGCGGTAGAGAGTGACATCGTCCAGCTTCAAAGCTGAGCTCCTCGAGCTGATCTAGGGCGGGGGATAAGAACCACTCGTCGAACTTAGGTTGGACCTTGCAGTTGGTACTGAACATGCGGATGTCAAGGCGCCTGGCTGGCCCAGGGTGCGATGAAAGGATCTTGGAGACTGCGGCCATGCGTTTGCAATCCCCGTCGCAGAGGCAGCTGTCGACGGTGAGGTTGAGGGGACGAGCGCCAGAGGGGCGCCACCGCCGGAGAGCAGGGCGGTCCGCATGGCAGATTTGGTGGGAGGAGGCCGATGATGACGAGCAGCATGTCGCCGGGAGGCTGCTGATGAAGTCCAGTGCTCGCGGATGCGGTTTTGGCTCGAGCCGCCTCGCTTGTTGGCTGCCTCGCCGTCCATCTCAACCGGCGGCGACGCCGTGTACACGTGCTGTGTGTGTTGTGTGTTGGGTGTGCGCGAAAAGGCCCTTCTTCGCATGCCACCGCAAGCAGTGAATTGTGCGCGAAAAGGCCCTTCGCGCGCAAGAAGTTTGTCCTCAATGCGCCCTCAATTTACTAGCATGCGGGGTGCTACCCCGAGTGGTTTCAACTTTGTTTACTTCACCGCGTGTCAGATGGGCCTCTAGTTTACTTATTTTCACCCACTGCCACATGGGCCAGCACACGAAGATACAGAACACGAGCTGACAAGGCAGCATGTGGATTGGTTGACCGGTCAACTAAACAATATACGGAGCTATACGCTGACACAGTGAGCGTATAATCCGTCGGTATAGAGAGTTCGAGTGAGAGGGAGGCCCGTGAGAGATAGCAGAGAGAGAGAGAGAAGAGCTACTCCCTCCGTTCGATAATGTAGTTCCAACATTTTTTTAAGTCAAACTTTTGAAACTTTGACCAAGTTTATAAAGAAATTACTTATATCTACAATACCAAAGATAAATGATAGTATGAAGTAAGTACATGTTGTGATGAATCTAATGATCGTTCTAGATGTAAATGTTTTTCTCCACATATACCTGGTCAAACTTTTCTGAGGTTTGACTTTTCAAAACATCCATATGCTTATGGACGTGACAGAGTCCCTAACTAGAGAGAGAGAGAGAGAGAGAGAGAGAGAGAGAGAAAAAAAGTGTGTGTGCGTGTGTGAAAGAGACATGGACAACACACGATAAAAGTAGAGAAAAAGCATGCGTGTCTTATGCAAACATATCACACATGCATCTTCGACAACGGAGGCAAGGTGAGGAGATAGTGTGTGGTTGTTTGGAACCGAGAGAGCAAGACCCCTAGCACGTGGCCAAGAGGGGTCTAACAAACAAGGGAGAGAGGTCGAGAGAGACGTACGGAGAAAATGCAGACATGGGGAGGAGAGAGTGTATGTTTGTCATAGAGAGATCCCCTGGAGATCGTGATGGGATTATATGGGTGGGAGATCGAGTGACAAGGTGTGTGCGTGATAGAAGATGCCCCGAGAGATATCAAGATAGACGTATGGATGGAAGGAGACAATACGTGTGTTCCTGATGGCTAGTAAGAGATAATCATACTTAGGAGGGGGGGGAGTGCTTGCGCCTATGGCCCTGTTTGGATACTCTAACTCAGTTAGAGGTTAGAGTTAGATTCTAACTTTGAACTAACCCTAAACTAACTCTAAGTAAAGAGGTGTTTGGATGGCAGGGTTAGATGGAGCACGGATACGGCGAGGCACCTTCATGGGCGGTGCGAGAGGGAGGGAGGGAGAGGACGAGAAGCTTCGAGGAAGTGGGGAGGGATCTGCTGTGGGGAGAGCGAGAGAAAAAAGTGTTTATTAGTGGTCCCGAGAAGAACTAACCCAAATAAGCACCTCTTGGATGGGTTAGTTTTTTGGATGGGTTAGATGCATCTAACCCAAACTAACCCTCCTGTTTGGATCTTTTGGGTTAGTTGACTCCAAACTAACCCAAACTAACTCTAACCCATGGATCCAAACAGAGCCTATGATGGAGTGAGGGATTATGGTACTTAGGGGGGTGCGTGTCACATGGAGAGAGAACAAGGGCGGAGAGTGTTGGATGGGTCTATATGTATAGCGAGCGAGACATGTGTATGTGTGAACCAGGGAGATATAAGGCAAGTTTGGCTTATGCCCCGAGCATCTTTTGCATGGCCTCGGGTTGTGGCTGGATTTCATGCACGCTTGTTTGGTTGCTACCTGTGAAAAAGAAAGCCCGCCTGGCCTGGGTTCCTTGCACTTTAATTAGCCTAGCTGAACTCCAGACATCGCAAGTAGCCTCGCCCAGCGCATCGATTTCAACGCCTCGGTCGTGCTCGTCGTCACGCCACGAGGCTAACAAAGAACATGGATGGATATTAGCATTACATAATTGATGCATGGATTGATTGATGGAACGTTGATGCTTTGCCTGGCCTGCATGAACCAAACACTTCAGACCACACAAGCCCGGCCAGCAGAAATATTTTACATTTCACGCCCACACCAGCAAAGACCGCCATCAAGGCATGAGGGTCGGTCACAAACCAAACTGACCAATAAAGTTTGAGAGAGATTGAGGAGCCCCGATAAGGCTGAGTGGTGCGCCGATAGCTGAGAGGGGAAAGAGATATTCCATCCGCTCGATAATGCAAAGGTATGTAAATTTTTAGAAGTCAAACTTTGGAAACTTTGATCAGGTTTACGCAAATGTTATTTATATCTACAATACCAAAGATACATCATACAAAACTACATCTCATGGTGAATCTAATGGTATATGTTTGCCGACTAGATGTAATTCTTTTCTCCACGTACATGGTCAAACTTTGTGATGTTTGACTTTTCAATAAATCTATATGCTATGGACCGAGGAGAGTGCCTCGGTCGAGACAGATCAAGTGCGTGTGAAGGAGAATGAGTAAGTGTGCAAAAGAGTATGTGTGTGAAAGAGAAAGTGACAACAAACGATAAATTAGAGAGAGTGTGTTTTTTTCGTTTCTTATGCGAACATATCACGATGCATCTCCGAGATGGAAAAGCGAGGCGATGAGGTACACGAAGATAGCTAGTGTGTGATTGTTTGCAACGGAGAGAGACACGCCAGTAGCACATGTCCAATAGAGGTCTGGCCAACAAGGAAAAAAGGTCGAGAGGGACACATGGATGGCATGGACGCATGGGGAGGGAGAGAGGGTGTGTTTGTGATAGAGAGATCCCCTCGAGATCGTGAGGGGACTATATGGGTGGGAGATCGAGGGAGTGCGTGCGCGATAGAAAGATGCCCCGAGAGAAATCGAGATAGACCATGCACATGTTTGTGATGGAGACTAAGATTAGCTAGTCTTATACATATAGGGGGGACAGTGAGAGACCATCATACTTGGCTAGCTGGGCATGAGATTGTGTGTGTGCGCGTGTGAGATGGAGAGAGAACGAGGGGGAGAGATAGAGTTTTAGATGGGCCTATCGAAAAGCAGTGAGATATGCATGTGTATGTGTGACCTGTGGATGGAGAGTTTGAGAGGGGGGGAGAGCCCGAGACGACATAGTGGTGCGTGAGAGAGTTACGGGCAAAGAGCCAAGGAATTTGTGTGCGACGATGAGTGCACCCAAGATATCTAGCTTGGACTAGCTAGAGTATCATACATAGTGTGTAGAGAGACCTATAGATGGTGTATATATGCATGCGAACTAGAAAGACCCCCCAACACACACACACACAAGAGAGAGAGAGAGAGAGAGAGAGAGAGAGAGAGAGAGAGAGAGGAGAGAGGGACCAACAAGGTTTTTGTGTCGGATGCGTGCGATGTAATTGAAGATTGTCGAGAGAGAGAGAGAGAGAGAGTGCGGGAGAGAGGGGAGGTCGCGTTTTATGCATCAAAGACTGATATAAACCATGTTTCATATAAACTTGCATTCAAATATTTAAATTGGAGAACATGTTGTCTGCAATCCACACATGAACGGATATATGCGTATATCAAACAAGTTCATTAATTTGACTTTCAACATGTTCATGGAGTACTATAATACTGTACAACATGCTACTCGATTGAGGTGTTCAATTTTGGATTTAGTTCACTATTTTGACCTCTCGAACGAGCTATTTCATTGAATCGAGATATTTCATTTTGGGTTTGATTCGCTTTTGAGTGGGTCAACTATTTGTCATATAGTAAATCGCTAGCAACGAGCATGTAAAACACATTACTCCCGAGCATCATCTCTCCATCTAAAAAGAAGTGGCAAGCTAATATTTCAAAATTTGATTCGAATCGACTTGGTAAGGTAGACGGGATGCTCGTTCTCCCAAAATTTGAACGAACCGTTAAACATCCTCTCTGCTCGGTGGAATTCGCCGAGCAAATAAATGGGAGACGCGAAATTACCGCCCTATGTGGGACACATCAATTGGCCTGTTGTACATCGAGGGTAGGTTCAGAACTTCATCCAAGCGCCTTCTTCTCGGCCGAAATGACATGTGCCGAATAATTCATAAACCATGGTCGGCAAAACACGCCTCTCCTCGCTCAAATAGCTCGCGCCCACTATTTGAAAACACGCCTCCTCGCTTGAAATCGCTCGCGCCACTATAGTTCAAAACACGCCTCGCCTCAAATCGCCCCCGCCCACTATTTGGGGAGAAGCAAAGTTACTCTACTATCCCCGACCCTCAAGACACGTACCCAAGCCGAGAAGCCTATAGGCAAGGGTAGAACTGAACTCCCCTCACATTTCGCATAAATGCGTCCGTAAGACATGGTTCCACTCCTCCCAATCCCCCCCCCGCCCCCATTCATACCTCGTGGGCGCCAAATCACCTTCTCCCGGAAGCTCCTTCTCCCGAGCCACAAACCTCAGCCCCACCTCCATGGCGCCCCACCGCACCAATTTCACAGCCGCCTCCTCCCTAATGCCGAGACGCTGTCCATTTGCCGTCGTGCACGGGCCGTGTGCCTCTTACTCCGTGTTGCTGGTGCTGCTCGACGACGGCCGCATGAACTGCATCGAGCCGATTCACCCCGCCATTGTTCACGGCGCCGAGCGGCTCCAACTTCGGTCCGCCCAGAGTCCTGGCGCTGCTTCCACGTAGCCGCCGACCGTCGCGACATCGCTTTTTCCCTCGCCGCGGTCGCCACCGCAACCGCTGCCGGCCTCACCGACTCGGCAGCTGGACCTGCCTACTTCACCATGCCGCCAGATAGGTCACACCTCATCTCAAATCACTTTATTTAGGCGCCGCCTCTCTGAATTTTTATTCGGGCCAATCGATTCCCAATGGGAAGCAGCACCTCGAGGCGGCGGAGCTCCTAGGCTGCCGGTTGGCTGGTGTCTAACGTAAGGGTGCGGGGCCGCAAGTTCGCCGCGAAGCAGCGCTTAGATGGCTATCTTTAGAGTTGCGTGGGTTGAAGGTACCGCCGCCGGATCTGGATGACGGGAGTCTTTGTGGATTGGCCCGGGCGCGCAACCACGGCAAAGGCGGTGGGGCGGGAGCGGGTTTTGGCCGGGCCATGGACGGCGGAGGCAGGCTGCTCGCCGCTGGTCGCCGGCTCTTCGGGAAGATTCCAATAGTGTCACCGGGAGGCACAAGACGCCATCAAGCCATCCGCGAGATCGGACAAAGACTAAAATAAAATAAAATCGTGTGACCCCAATTTAGTCTTCAACAACAGACGTGACCACTCTCGCACCTTGTTGTTGATCTCTTAGTGTATTTCTTCAGATCAAAGAGATATGTCGTTTTAACATTATGCGTTATCTCGCATCTTCGCACACACCGTCTTCGACTCACCGCAGCTGCTCCAACAAGGGAAGCATACACCGTAAGGGAGCTATAGTCCCCACTCAACAGTTCCTCGCATCGAATGCGCGTGTCTCGACATGGACAGCCACAACAAATGCAGGCCATCGACAAGTCAAGACATGATGCTCACTCCTATGGATGGCAGCCGATAGGTTGTACCTCATCTTACTTGTGTGCAACATTTATGGCTTTGTTATTCATCTAAGCATGGAAAATAGATCATCACATTTCACCGTATATTCATGCTGATCTCTTACGGGTCTTGTTCAGAGTTCACGTTGTTCCATAGTTCAGCTAAGATACTTGTTCTTTAGGTAACGATGTTCCATAGTTATCATCCATCAGCCAATGCTATCCCACAGTGCTGGTGATTATAGTATTATACCACTTCTAGTATTACCTATGTTGTTCTTTAATACTTTTGTGTGCCATCTAGTTAATCTCGAGTACAAACGATACATATTCTCGTAGCTTTCATCCGTGTTCTCCTTTAGTTTATGAGACCTGTGGCTGCTAGTTAACCCCAGTCCTACTATTTATGTCGCCTCCTACAGTGCACTCATTACATAAATCTAACTACTAGTTGTCTTCCATGCATGTCGATATAATTGCACACACCGATATATCCACAAGAACCTCACGGAGCAATGTAAAGGCCAATAAACTTGATGTCAATGATACCCAATATGATGGAACATGTAAAGGCAGTTCTTCGTAAGACTTGCGTAAAGATGATGAATCCTCTTCACCCCACAAGGTCCTTGCTCTAACTTGGCCTGTGATATGGGTACAACATGCATATAATGTCCTGGAGTGTATCTACTCGTTGCAATGCCATGTGCTTAGCATGTTGATCATGCATGTAAATATGTCATGCCTTCCTGTTTTTCAAGACCTATTCCATTCATGATAACATGTTTTCAAATTCAAGTATGTCATTCTACTCTATCGCAATGCCATCTCGCTTAATTTGGACATCATGCTTCAATATCTTATGCATTGTTATTCATCAAGATGTACTTCATCCGTCTCGCCATACCATGTTTTTTACATTGAAGTGTTGTTCTAGTGCTCGCTGTAATGCCATCTTATTTTCCCAATCATACATATGTATGTTGCCTTAGTTATTTCTGTACGTATTCCGCTAGCATATAGTTTTACATTCAACTAGTGTTTTTTTGCTGTGTTGTCCTGTCGTATCCCTAGCTCTTACACCATACTCCCTCCGTCCGGATTACATGTTGCCGAAATGGATAAAAAAGGATGTATCTAGAACTGAAATACGCCTAGACCCATCCATTTTTTTTCGGATGGAGGGAATACATGTCAATATGTCATGCCTTTCTATTCTTCAGTACCTATTCCATCTCTCTCGTGTTCGCATGTTTTATAATTAAAGCACCATTCTTCTATACAAGGCATGCAAGGGAAGACGACTATGTTAGAATCAAGGGTTACAAACAAGGCCTTTGCAAAAGATCCAAACGCCAGAGATAATAAACCAAGTCCAGTTTTTATAGATACTGCTCCAAAGACAGAGAAACCCAACTCCTACTGATAATAAGCAGATTCCAAAGTACAAAGAACTAGTCCGCTCCATCCAGCAAAAATATGTCAACTCAATTCTAAGAAGCGTAGCGTATCCTTGCATCATGAAATTTTATAGCATGCTGATCATATTTTCTACATGTTTCTTACCCATCTCTCTTTTAGAAAATAAGCTTAATCAGATAGAAGAATTTCTGCAATGGTATCGCTTATGAGGAAAGATTCTTGCAGAATTCTCTCGCTCCAATGTAGATGTAAGTACTGTTGTATATCACTATATTTTTACATCAGCATGTATTTTGTTAATCGGCGTGAATCCAACCTTTATCTGATCTAAATTTAGTTGTAGCAAAATGTATGATTAAAGGCCACAATGTTGATTTTTGTAAGGAAAACTGCCGGTAGTTTTGCATCCCGAGCTGCATGAGTGTACTATCTCATATCGGTGGGTTTGAATACTTTGGTTCTGCAGTGGGTTTTTCAGTGTTTTTTTTGTGTTGTCCTGTCAGATCCCTAGCTCTTACATCATACTCCCTCCGTCCGGATTAAATGTCGCAGAAATGGATAAAACCGATGTATCTAGAACTGAAATACGCCTAGACCCATCCATTTATTTCGGATGGAGGAATACATGTCAATATGTCATGCCTTTCTATTCTTCAATACCTATTCCATCTCTGTTGTAGCATGTTTTATAACTGAATCACCATTCTTCTATATAAGGCATGCAAGGGAAGACGGCTATGTTAGAATCAAGGGTTACAAACCAGGTCTTTGCAAAAGATCCAAACGCCAGAGATAATAAACCAACTCCATTTTTCATAGATACTGCTCCAAAGACAGAGAAACCCAACTCCCAATCGATAATAAGCAGATTCCAGGCCAAAGAACTAGTCCGCTCCATCCAAAGAAAAGAATGTCAACTCCATTCTAAGAAGCGTGTGTATCCTCGCATCATGAAATTTTATAGCATTCTGATCATATTTTCTACATGTTTCTTACCCATCTCTTTTAGAAAATAAGGTTAAACGATAGAAGACTTCCTCCATTGGGATCAGATTCGAGGAAAATATCTTATGGAATTCTCTGTGCTCCAATGTCGATGTAAGTACTTGTAGTATATCACTATATTTTTACATCAACATGTATTTTGTTAATCGGCGTGAATCTAACCTTTATCTGATCTAAAATTAGTTGTAGCAAAATGTTAAAGGCGCCAATGTTGATTTTTGTAAGGAAAACTGCCCGGTAGTTTTGCATATCGAGCTGCATGAATGTACTATCTCATATCACGCACATTATCGAATTGTAGTGCTTCTCCGTTGCCCATTCATTCATTGTGTCAATGTTGCTTTCGACTACCTTACCGGCTGATGATAGCTGTGCCATATTGTGTTAATTTGGTGTAGGCTAGTTGCCCAAACGCTCATTGTGTCAATGTTGCTTTCCTATTATCCGACTTGGCCAATGATAGCAATGCTAGTGTGTTAATTTTGTGCAGTCTTCAAGATAAGAAGACAAACTTTGAAAACAGCAAGGCAACCCCATTGTTTCTTTCCAAGAAATCTAGGCCAGTAATATGGCAATAACTCATGATTAATCTGTTTGGTTCCCATCCTAATTTATGTTATGATGCAAAGGGTCGAGACACTCTCCACTATCAATAATACAAGCCTGCCAAAATCGCCATCGAATCTGCTCAAGATCCTCTCCTCGATGCAACGGAATAAATGTATGTTTGTGAACCAATTAATGGCTGAAGCAATGATGGAAATGGTGGATGAATCAGAGGTGCAGAGTCGCATGCACACAACAACCGATCAATGTTTTCAGAGACAAGTAGTAGCAAAGCAGCAAGAACTTGCCCACATGCTTATGGGCGCCATCTGTGCCGAGGTTGCAGATTGTGACGTTGTAGATGGTTAGGTTCTGCTTATTTATTTGCACTCGCATCAATCTTTGATTGCCGAAAGGGATGTAATTTCTGTAATATATGCCGGATGTGCAACGTTATTCTCTCGTATGCCGCACCTTTGCTTGATCGGTTTTGGTCCTGTGCATAATTGCTCGTCGTAATGGGCTCAAATTATCTAATTTGGCCTAAAGACATGTACGAACTTTAGTGGGCCCATTAAGTTAATGGGCCGTTACTAGGCCGAAAGTTAATGGTCGGCCCTCTTACCTCCCGGGTCATTAACAGGCCGACATCGAAGCGGTCAACAGGTTGCCCCAATTTATTTCACGAGTCGTTAACAGGCCGTTACTAAGTTTGGGCTACATATGGCCCAACTATACTGTAGGCCTTTAGCAGGCCGAAAGAGACAGCGGGCTTGTACTGGACCATGAAGAGCATGGGCCGCTAAGAGGCCGAAAGTCAGGTCCTATTGTAAATGGCCCAATCAGGTTGTGGGCCTTTAGCAGCCGAAGAGAAACCGAATGGTATTGGACCATGAAGGGCATGGGCCGTTAAAAGGCCAAAACTAAGGTCCGACTACAAATGGCCCAACTCATTTATGGTCCGTTAACAGCCGAAGGCACACAGGCCGGAATTGGCCCAACACTTAAATGGGTCGCTAAAAGGCCAAAACTCAGGTCCGACTACAAATGGCCCAACTGATTTATGGGCCAACAAGTGAAAGTGACACCGGCCGTAAATTGGCCCAACACTTAAATGGGCCGCTAAAAGGTCAAACTCAGGTCCGCTACAAATGGCCCATCGATTTATGGGCCGTCAACAGTCGAAGACACACCGGCCGGAAATTAGCCCAACATTTAAATGGGTCGCTAAAAGGCCAAAATGTACATCCTAAAATTGGCCCATCCATTAAATGGGCCGTTAACAGCCGAAATCTCATCGGGCCGATATTGAGTCCAATTATATAGCGGGTGTTAACGGGCTCGAACTGACGATGGGCTGCAATGGTGTCAAATCTTTAACGGGCCGTTGACGGGCTAAATTGGCACATCTCGTATGGGTCGTGGGCTTAAATGGACCTGACACAAGTAGGCCTTATATGGGCCGGCCTGCTAATTTTTACTGGGCCGCCTTTTTCACCGAATGGGCCATCACAGTCGTGCCACGTGTCAACCTATCATAGGCGGCTTCTGTCCAATGAGTGGATGACATCTGTCCCAACGACGAGCCGACACGTGTTTCCTCAAGCCAATGATGATTTTACACGTGGAAAATCCCCGTTGGTCGGGGCTGTTAACGGGTTAGCGGATCCAAAACCCGACCCGATAGCTTGACGGCATTCCGTTACGGTGGATGCCACGTGTCGGTCACCCTTGATGAAAGCACTTCTGTGACGCGCGATTTATCATCATGGAAGTGAACACTTCCGTGATGATAATTTTGGTAATGTCATGGAACACTTCTACGACAGCACAAGTATGACTATCTTGATTCTGTCATAAAATCGTCATGGATGTACATGCATGACAAAAAACGCGACCTACTGTGACAAACACGTATCATCACGGAAGTGTATTTTTTTGTAGTGGCGGTATTAGAGAGGCTAGCAATGGTGGAAGGAAGAAGGGTGCATATAGTCCATGGACTCAACATTAATCATAAAGAACTCATATACTTATTGCAAAAATCTACAAGTTATCAAAGCAAAGTATTACGCACATGCTCCTAGGGGATAGATTGGTAGGAAAAGACCATCGCTCGTCCCCGACCGCCACTCATAAGGAAGACAATCAATAAATAAATCATGCTCCGACTTCATCACATAACGGTTCACCATACGTGCATGCTACGGGAATCACAAACTTTAACACAAGTATTTCTCAAATTCACAACTACTCAACTAGCATGACTCTAATATCACCATCTTTATATCTCAAAACAATTATCAAGCATCAAAC
The DNA here is from genome assembly GCA_021605205.1 of Aegilops longissima. NCBI lineage: Eukaryota > Viridiplantae > Streptophyta > Magnoliopsida > Poales > Poaceae > Aegilops > Aegilops longissima. The sequence continues at coordinate 421,382,783 of CM038677.1, read as the reverse complement.
TTTTCTCAGTATTCAACACACTCATAAGAAAGTTTTTACTAATCTTGAATACCAAGCATATTAGGATTATTTAAACAAATTACCATGCTATTTAAGACTCTCAAAATAATCTAAGTGAAGCATGAGAGATCAATAGTTTCTATAAAACAAATCCACCATCGTGCTCTAAAAGATATAAGTGAAGCACTAGAGCAAAACTATATAACTCAAAAGATATAAGTGAAGCACATAGAGTATTCTAACAAATTCCAAATCATGTATGGCTCTATCAAAAGGTGTGTACAGCAAGGATGATTGTGGAAAATCAAAGACTCAAATCATACAAGACGCTCCAAGTAAAACACATATCATGTGGTGAATAAAAATATAGCTCCAAGTAAAGTTACCAATGGAAGTAGACGAAATAGGGGATGCCTTCCGGGGCATCCCCAAGCTTTGGCTTTATGGTGTCCTTAGATTATCTTGGGGGTGCCATAGGCATACCCAAGCTTAGGCTCTTGCCACTCCTTGTTCCATAATCCATCAAAATCTTTCACCCAAAACTTGAAAACTTCACAACACAAAACTTAACAGAAAATCTCATGAGCTCCGTTAGCGAAAGAAAACAAAAGACCACTTCAAGGTACTGTAATGAACTCATTATTTATTTATATTGGTGTTAAACCTACTGTATTCCAACTTCTCTATGGTTTATAAATTATTTTACTAGCCATAGATTCATCAAAATAAGCAAACAACACACGAAAAACAGAATCTGTCAAAAACAGAACAGTCTGTAGTAATCTGTAACTAAACGCAAACTTATGGAACTCCAAAAAATCATCCAAAATAGGACGACCTAGAAAATTTGTTTATTGATCAGCAGCAATTGTAATCACTGTTTTATCACGTTCTGGTGATTTTTAACAATTATTTTCGTGAACAGAAAGTTTCTGGAAATTTCTGCAAGATCAAATAACTATCATTCAAGAAGATCCTATAGGTTTAACTTGGCACAAACACTAAATAAAACACAAAAACACATCTAACCAGAGGCTAGAACAAATATTTATTCCTAAACAGAAGTAAAAAGCAAAAAAAACTAAAAATAAAATTGGGTTGCCTCCCAACAAGCGCTATCGTTTAACGCCCCTAGCTAGGCATAAAAGCAAGGATAGATCTAGGTATTGCCATCTTTGGTAGGCAATCCATAAGTGTCTATCATGATAGATTCATATGGTAATTTTGTTTTCTTCCTAGGGAAGTGTTTCATGCCTTTCTTTAATGGAAATTGGAATCTAATATTCCCTTCCTTCATATCAAAAATTGCACCAATCATTCTAAGGAAAGGTCTACCAAGAATAATAGGACATGAAGGATTGCAATCTATATCAAGAACGATAAAATCTACGGGCACATAATTCCTATTTGCAACAATAAGAACATCATTAATTCTTCCCATAGGTTTCTTAATAATAGAATCTGCAAGGTGCAAGTTTAGAGAGCAATCATCAAAATCACGGAAATCTAGCAAATCGCACAAAGTTTTGGGAATAGTGGAAACACTAGCACCAAAATCACATAATGCATAGAACTCATGATCCTTAATCTTAATTTTAATAGTAGGTTCCCACTCATCATAAAGTTTTCTAGGGATAGAAACTTCCAACTCAAGCTTTTCTTCATAAGATTGCATCAAGGCATCAACGATATGTTTAGTAAACGCTTTATTTTGACTATAAGCATGAGGAGAATTTAGCACGGATTGCAACAAGGAAATACAATCTATCAAAGCGCAATTTTAATAATTAAATTCCTTGAAATAAATAATAGTGGGTTAACATCTAGGGTTTTGATTTCTTCAATCCCACTTTTGTTAATTTTAGCATCAAGATCTAAAAACTCCGAATTTTTGGAACGCCTTCTAGGTAAAGGTGGATCATATTCAGTCCCATCATTATCAAGATTCATATTGCAAAACAAAGATTTAATAGGGGACACATCAATAACTTTTAGATCTCCATCTTTATTTTTATAGGAATTTGAAGAACACGCTTTTATAAAAGCAATCTTTCTTAGCACGCATTCTAGCGGTTCTTTCTTTGCACTCATCAATGGAAATTCTCATGGCTTTGAGAGACTCATCGATATCATGCTTAGGAGGAATAGATCTAAATTTTAAAGAATCAACATCAAGAGAAATTCTATCAACGTTCCTAGACAATCCATCAACTTTAAGCAATTTCTCTTCAAGCAAAGCATTGAAATTCTTTTGTGAATTCATAAAGTCTTTAACACTAGTCTCAAATTCAGAGGGCATCTTATTAAAATTTCCATAAGAGTTGTTGTAGGAATTACCATAATTATTAGAGGAATTACTAGGATAAAGCCTAGGATTAAAGTTTCCCCTAAACGCGTTGTTACCAAAATTATTCCTACCAACAAAATTCACATCCATAGATTCATTATTATTCTCAATCAAAGTGGACAAAGGCATATCATTAGGATCATAAGAAGCACTCCTACTAGAAAATAATTTCATAAGTTCATCCATCTTTCCACTCAAAACATTAATTTCTTCTATCGCATGCACTTTTTTATTAGTAGATCTTTCAGTGTGCCATTGAGAATAAGTAACCATAATATTATCTAGGAGTTTAGTAGCGTCTCCTAAAGTGATTTCCATAAAAGTGCCTCCCGCGGCCGAATCTAAAAGATTTCTAGAAGCAAAATTCAATCCGGCATAAAAAATTTGTATAATCATCCACAAATTCAAACCATGAGTAGGGCAATTACGTATCATTAATTTCATCCTCTCCCAAGCTGTGTAACATGTTCATGATCAAGTTGCTTAAAATTCATAATATCATTTCTAAGAGAGATGATCTTAGCGGGAGGAAAATACTTAGAGATAAAAGCATCTTTGCACTTGTTCCAAGAATCAATACTATTTTTAGGCAAAGACGAAAACCAAGCTTTAGCACGATCTCTAAGCGAAAAAGGAAATAGCTTCAGTTTAACAATATCATTATCAACATCTTTCTTCTTTTGCATATCACACAAATCAATGAAGCTATTTAGATGAGTAGCGGCATCTTCACTAGGAGGCCGGCGAATTGATCTTTCATGACAAGATTCAACAAAGCAGCATTGATTTCACAAGATTCAGTATCGGTAAGAGGAGCAATCGGAGTGCTAAGGAAATCATTATTGTTGGTATTGGTAGAGTCACATAATTTGGTATTATCTTGAGCCATCGTGACAAACAAGCAATCCAACACACGAGCAAACAAAAAGCAATCGAAAAAGAGGCAGACGAAAAAGAGAGGGCGAATAAAACGGCAAGGGTGAAGTGGGGAAGAGGAAAACGAGAGGCAAATAGCAAATAATGTAATGCGGGAGATAAGGGATTGTGATGGGTACTTGGTATGTTGACTTTTGCGTAGACCTCCCCGGCAACGGCGCCAGAAATCCTTCTTGCTACCTCTTGAGCATTGCGTTGGTTTTCCCTTGAAGAGGAAAGGATGATGCAGCAAAGTAGCGTAAGTATTTCCCTCAGTTTTTGAGAACCAAGGTATCAATCCAGTAGGAGGCTACGCGCGAGTCCCTCGCACCTACACAAAACAAATAAATCCTCGCAACCAACGGGATAAGGGGTTGTCAATCCCTTCACGGTCAATTACGAGAGTGAGATCTGATAGGATAATATTTTTGGTATTTTTGTGATAAAGACGCAAAGTAAAGTAAAAGCAAAGGAAATAAATAAGTGTTGGAAGATTAATATGATGAAGATAGACCTGGGGGCCATAGATTTCACTAGTGGCTTCTCTCAAGAGCATAAGTATTTTACGGTGGGTGAACGAATTACTGTTGAGCAATTGACAGAATTGAGCATAGTTATGAGAATATCTAGGTATGATCATGTATATAGGCATCGCGTTCGAGACAAGTAGACCGACTCCTGCCTGCATCTACTACTATTACTCCACTCATCGACCGCTAGCCAGCATGCATCTAGAGTATTAAGTTCATGAAAATAGAGTAACGCCTTAAGCAAGATGACATGATGTAGAGGGATAAATTCATGCAATATGATAAAAAAAACACCTTGTTATCCTCGATGGCAACAATACAATACGTGCCTTGTTGCCCCTCATCACACCGGGAAAGGACACCGCAAGATTGAACCCAAAGCTCAAAGACTTCTCCCATTGCAAGAAAGATCAATCTAGTAGGCCAAACCAAACTGATAATTCGAAGAGGCTTGCAAAGATAACCAATCATACATAAAAGAATTCAGAGAAGATTCAAATATTGTTCATAGATAATCTTGATCATAAACCCACAATTCATCGGTCTCAACAAACACACCGCAAAAAGAAGATTACATCAAATAGATCTCCACGAGAGAGGGGGAGAACATTGTATTGAGATCCAAAAAGAGAGAAGAAGCCATCTAGCTACTAACTATGGACACGAAGGTCTGAAGTAAACTACTCACACTTCATCGGAGAGGCTATGGTGTTGATGTAGAAGCCCTCCGTGATGGATGCCCTCCCATGAGCTCCTAACAGCCCAAGATGGGATCTCGTGGGTACAGAAGGTTGCGGCGGTGGAATTAGGGTTTTTGGCTCCGTATCTGATCGTTTGGGGGTACGTAGGTATATATAGGAGGAAGGAGTACGTCGGTGGAGCAACAGGGGGCCCACGAGTGTGGAGGGCGCGCCCCCTACCTCGTGGCCTCCTCCTTTGTTTCTCGTAGGGTCCAAGTCTCCCGGATCATAATCTTCCTAAAAATCACGTTCCCGAAGGTTTCATTCCGTTTAGACTCCGCTTGATATTCCTTTTCTACGAAACTCTTAAATAGGCAAAAAAACAGCAATTCTGAGCTGGGCCTCCGGTTAATAGGTTAGTCCCAAAAATAATATAAAAGTGAATAATAAAGCCCAATAATGTCCAAAACAGTAGATAATATAGCATGGAGCAATCAAAAATTATAGATACGTTGGAGACGTATCAACAACCCCAATGACAAGCCAAGCAATTGTTTCATACTTTTGATGTTCCCAAACCTTTTCAACTTTCACGCAATACATGAGCGTGAGCCATGGACATAGCACTATAGGTGGAATATAATATGGTGGTTGTGGGGAAGACAAAAAAAAGGAGATAGTCTCACATCAACTCGGTGTATCAACGGGCTATGGAGATGCCCATCTATAGATATCAATGTGAATGAGTAGGGATTGCCATGCAACGGATGCACTAGAGCTATAAGTGTATTAAAGCTCGAAAACAAACTAAGCGGGTGTGCATCCAACTTGCTTGCTCATAAAGACTTAGGGAATTTGAGGAAGCCCATCATTGGAATATACAAGCCAAATTCTATAATGAAAAATTCCCACTAGTATATGAAAGTGACAAAATAGGACACTCTCCATCATGAATATCATGGTGCTACTTTGAAGCACAAGTCTGGTAAAAGGATAGTAACATTGCCCCTTCTCTCTTTTCTCTCTCTTTTTTTATGTTGGGCCTTCTCTCTTTTTTTGGCCTCTTTTTTCGTCCGGAGTCTCATCCCGACTTGTGGGGGAATCATAGTCTCCATCGTCCTTTCCTCACATGGGACAATGCTCTAATAATGAAGATCATCACACTTTTATTTACTTACCACTCAAGAATTACAACTCGATACTTAGAACAAAATATGACTCTATATGAATGCCTCTGGCGGTGTACCGGGATGTGCAGTGAATCAAGAGTAACATGTATGAAAGAATTAGGAACGGTGGCTTTGCCACAAATACGATGTCAACTACATGCTCATGCAAAGCAATATGACAATGATGAAGCGTGTCATAATAAAACGGAACGGTAGAAGTTGCATGGCAATATATCTCGGAATGGCTATGGAAATGCCATAATAGGTAGGTATGGTGGTAATGTCTACTACGCAACTTTATTCTTGTAGACTCGTGTTGGGCCTCCAAGCGCAGAGTTTTGTAGGATAGTAGCAATTTTCCCTCAAGTGGGTGACCTAAGGTTTATATATCCTGGGAGGCGTAGGATGAAGATGGCCTCTCTCAAACAACCCTACAACCAAATACAAGAAATCTCTTGTGTCCCCAACACACCCAATACAATGGCAAATTGTATAGGTGCACTAGTTCAGCGAAGAGATGGTGATAAAAGTGTAATATGGATGGTTGAAATATATTTTTATAATCTGAATAAATAAAAACAGCAAGGTAGCCATTGATAAAATGGAGCACAAATGGTATTGCAATGCTTGAAAACAAGGCCTAGGGTCCAGACTTTCACCGTGCAATCTCTCAACAATGCTAATATAATTGGATCATACAACCATCCCTCAACATGCGATGAAGAATCACTCCAAAGTTCCTATCTAGCGGAGAACATAACAAGAAATTGTTTGTAGGGTACGAAACCACCTCGAAGCTATTCTTTCCGATCGATCTATCCAAGAGTTTGTACTAAACTAACACCAAATAATTTCATATTCATAATACTCAATCCAACACAAAGAACCTCAAAGAGTGCCCCAAGGTTTCTACCGGAGAAACAAAGATAAGAATGTGCATAGACCCCTATGCATATATTACCCCAATGTCACCTCGGGAATCCACAAGTTGAGTGCCAAAACATATATCAAGTGAATCAATATGATACCCCATTGTCACCACGAGTATTCATATGCAAGACATATATTTAAGTGCTCCCAAATCCATAAAAGTATTCAATACAATAAAACAAAATCTCAAAGGGAAAACTCAATTCACCACAACAAGATAGAGCGGGGAAAACATCATATGATCCGACTATATTAACAAAGCCCGCGATACATCAAGATCGTGACATCTCAAGAACACAAGAGAGAGAGAGAGAGAGAGAGAGAGAGAGAGAGAGAGAGAGAGAGAGAGATATTAAACACATGGCTACTGGTACAAACCCTCAGCCCCGAGGGTGAACCACTCCCTCATCATCCTGGTGGCCGCCGGGATGATGAAGATGGCCACCAGTGATGATTCCCCCTCCCTCGTCATCTGTCATGGACTTAACATGGCAGATGCCCTAACGAAAGGACTTAGGTGTGGAGCCATTGCAATTAGGTTAGCTTGAAGGGGTCAATCGAGACAAAGGACACAGAGATTTTATACTGGTTTGGCCCCTCGCAACGAGGTAAAGGCTTACTCCAGTTTGGGGTTGTATTGCTTGGGTTCGATTACCAGGGAGCGAATACACTTGACCGAGTTCTCGATATCTTGTTTCTCGTCTCAACCCGCCGCCGGGTCACCCCTTTATATACACAGGTTGATGCCCTGCGGCTTACAGAGTCCCGGTCGGCTCATACACAACGTGTCCGACTCGGTGACTAACAAGACTTGCCTTACAATACAAGTTACACATATGGCGGTTTATCCTCTTGGGCCTCAAGTCGCCTCTAGGTCTTGGGCCTTCAATAGGCTTGCTTTGTAACCCGCCATCTTCATCCTTAAATCGCCAGTGGCATGATCCGACCCCTCCTGGGCGGGTCATACCCAATAGTTATATCCCCAACATTAGGCCCCATGTTGATTTGAACTTGTTCACATCAATCTTCAGTGCTTAACTTTGTAGAATTTTGTATCGTCAATTTTCATGAATTTGCTATAACCCGCCATGACGTCAGCCCACAGAATCTCGTTAACCCGCCATGACATTATCTTGCATTAACTTCGCACGAAGCCCAGAACATCTCAACGGATCTTTATCTTTAATGGACTTCCCGAAATTCGAGACGCCCGTGCAGCCACATAATCATTTTTTGGCCTCCTTGATCCCCGTGCATGCCTGTTATTGTCCCCTTATAAATAGGGACATGGTTCCTTTTCATTTCCCCCCTGCCTCCTCGTCTTCGTCTTCTTCCTTGCAATGCCCACGTGTGCCCGAGCTCCGCCGCTGTCGACCTCGTCAACTGCCTCAACTCCGGCCGCTGCATCGACCTGAATGAACCAGAGCACCGCGGCGCACCTCCGCTGTCCAGCAGCCCCAGCAGGTACTCCTCCTTTCTTATAGCAGATCTCCATTAGGGTTTGCCCCAGTTCATCAGAGTCATCTCCGTTCTTCTTTGTTCTTCCCTAGATCCTGTAGTTGAATCTGAACCTAACGCTGAAGACGCATGTTAGTAGTTTTAGCATCTTTTTTCCAATCGTAGTAGACCCTTTTTCTACATAAGATCCATCCGAACACATGAGTTCTTCCACTGCCTTTGCTTTACGTCTTGAATTTGTTTTATTTCCAAACTGTCGTAGATCCAAACTTATAGCACCGATCTGCAGAATCTCTTTGTCATCACTTAGCAAATCCTCACTCATAGATTTGTAATATGGCAACTGTTCGGGCGGCTTAACTGATAAACCATAACCCACCATGTACCATTAGTCCCCTTTTAAGCCGTCAATTCATGCATCTACATAACTCAGTATTATCTTCCGACTTAACACGTTGGCTCTTATATCACTTACTTTTGAATCAATGGTCGGCTTAATGACATAATTTTAAACTGGCAATATTTCGATCTTGAAAAATGACCAAGACTTTCACCTCCTGCAACTGGGTCGCTTCCCGGGTTACCGAACAAACATTGAACGAGCATGTTCAAGTAGGCGTTTTAGCCGCAAAGAGCATCATTCATTGGAGAGCCCCAGGAACAGAAAACGTCCCTGAACCCAAGGAGGGTGAAGTGGTCGTCTTCACCGATCCTATGCTCCGGGGGTTCACTCCGCCCGGCTCAAAAAATTTCCGTGACATATTGCACTTTTTCCAACTCCATCCTCAAGATATCGGACCCAATTCCGTCACAAATATTTGCAATTTTCAAGTATTTTGCGAAGTATATCTTCAACAAGAGCCCACTGTAGAACTATTCAGAGAGTTCTATTATTTAAACCACCAAACTGAATTTACGGATGGGCCGAGCCTAGAATTAGGCGGCATTTCAATCTAGAGGCGGAAAGACGCCGCCTTCCCAGCCGCCAAGCTATCCAGTCGCCCCAAGGACTGGAATCAAACATGGTTTTACTGTCAAGACACCTCTCTAGAAGGGGAAAATCCTCTGCCGGGTTATCGTGAGAGCCGGCTCAGCAACAGGCACCCCCTCCCTGATAAAATTAGCACAGCCAAAAGGGCCAAATATATGCCCATCTTTTCGAAGACCAGAGCTTTAATGGCCAACGGTTTAACCGGAATCGATCTGGTCCGATACTGGGTCGCTTGGAGAGTTTTGCCCTTAAGCCACCGTCCCGGATTAATGTGCGAGTACACCGGCGACTTGAAAGATCCACAACAGCACTGTCAGATTCAGTTAACTGATGATGACATCAATGATATGACCAAGTCTCTTCTGAACGAGAGCCTGGCAGATTGTAGCAAAACTGGGTTGAATCCTTTCTGCACTCTCAACAAGCCGTCAGCTGTAAGCTTTTAAATAATTTCCGGTTTAACCATTTCTTCAATTAAACTGTCATCTTATATCCACTTGATTTTTGCAGGCCGATTCTCCTTTTTGGAATAGGAAGCTGCAGGATAAGTAGGACAAAAAGACTCGTACGAAGAACAAGGCTCAGAAAAAGCCTGCGACGAAGAAAACCAACACCTCCTACCTGTTTGACTTGGATGACATTGAGTCGGAGGTAGAACTTGACTCCCTTGGCTCATTTTCTGTACATCTTATTGACAATGATCACTATCAGGATGACGCGGAAGGCAACCACGCAGATGGCGAAGAGGTAACTATCCTTTCCTCCGACTCAGAACCTCTGCCAAGACAGAAAGTTCATCAAGCGAGCCGGAAAGTAAGGTTTTCTCATCCTTTAGCTTATTTGGATCCCAACTTTATTCTGAAGAAGCAAAAACATGAAGCTCGCCGCACGACTCGGAATAGTGGTGACGTGACTCTCTCCTCCGTCTTACCTAACACACCAGCTCCTCGCAAGCGCCGTCCAGGGGTTTCACAGACTTCCGATTTAGCTTATCCCAAGGTGGGTCTTTTTCGACAGCCTCTTAACCCTTTTGACTCATATTACCAGGGAACATCTCATTCCTCCTCCGGTGACTCAACTGGGACCCAAATCCCAGTCTTCAAGACTGTGCCCGGGGTGAGCATGTTAAGTCTATCCGCTTTGAATCATGCACTTAATTGTCATATTAACTCTGTCTTGTGCTTCATTTTCAGCGCTATGGCAAAGCCCAACAAGAAACTGAAGGTGACCAAAACAACTGAAGATTCAAATCTCAATGAACCGGAGAAGCAAACAACAGAAACTTCTCTCCAAGCAGCTGAGGCCACCATTGATGACCCGCCACCGGAAGAGCACGACATCACCATAGACCATATGGATGTGTAGCCGGCCACCACTAAGCCGCCAAGTCCCATCGAGCCTGCTAAAGAGAAGGCTGACGATGTCGTCATTACTGGGCTTGGTTATACGGCATCGGGCAACCCTACTGCCTTATCCAAGCACAGCGCCAAAGAAGAATTTGTTGTTGTTGATAAAGGCAAGTGGAAGGCTGACTTTGAAAGCTATGCCCACTTCAGCGCCCAAGAGATTCACTTCGGTTATTTAAACCGCCTTCACACCCGCCGTGACTTTGAAGCCGGCCTGGTCAACCTGATGAAGGAGCGCTTTGAGGTAAACATTATCATATAAGCTTGCTAGAACTGCTGAATCAACAAGTAGCCCCCAAGGGCCGGCTTCAGCTGTATAGCTAAAGCCGGGTCTTCAAAATATAGCTTTTAATTTTACATATATGGCTTGCCAGGGCCGGCTTAAACTGACAAGTTAAGCTAGAACTTCAAATAATAACGATCAAGTTTGCACATGTAGCCCCCAAGGGCCGGCTTAATCATCATGAAAAAGCTGGGACTTATCACCATTACTGTGAATAAAATCGAGTTATGTAGCCCCCATGAGTCGGCTATAGTCATAGTAGCATAGCCGGGTCATCATAGAATTGTCGTCAAAAAAGAGCAATATGCATTAGCCCCCAAGTGCCAAGTGAAATACTTGTATTGTGCTTGGGACTTCAAACGAGATGATTATAATACAACCTATCTGTTATATTTGCAGGCTGAGCTAAACATGAAAGAATCCCAAATTGCTGATCTTCGCCAGAACATCTCCACTCAACAAACTGCAACTTCCCAGGCTCAGACAGAACTGAAAACCTCCTTGGAAGAGATGGAGAAATTGAAGAAGGACTTCAAAGCCGACAGGAACAGCTGGGACACTGAGAAGGCGGCTCTATTAAAAAGAGCGGAAGAAGCTGAAGCTGCCCTTAAATCGGTGACTGAAGAATTATCCGGCTTAAAAGGTCAGATCAGTATCACGACAGTTGCCATCTTTGGTAAGCAATAATGTTTTTCAACTACGCCTTCTCAACATATATAAATCCTTATCGGGTTATCAATCACATTTGTTGACGCAGGCTCCAGAAGCTCCAACCTTGGGCAAGACATGCGCAAAAAACTCAAAGCTGTATACACCTTGGTGGAACAGTTATACACTGGCGCTCAACGGGTCATATCCGTTGCCTCGCATAAAAAGCAACCTCCTTCATGACGGTGTCCTGGACTAGGGGGTACTCACCACATCGTCTCCCGACTAGGTGGATCGGGCCGAGGACCCCCATGGCGGTTCATTCATGGGCCACTTCAGGTAGCCCATGCCGCATACAAGGAGTATTCCACAAGACTTGGTGATCAAGACAAGGACTCCTCTCCACCAATGTATTCGGCTAGGACTCTTGTTATCCTAGGCCTCTGGTGCATTATATAAGCCAAGGCTAGGCTAGTTGATAGATCATTATGACATTAATCATCATACCCCTAGGGTTTGGACCACAACATATGATCTCGAGGTAGATCAACTCTTGTAATCTCTATATACATCAAGATCAATCAAGCAGGAAGTAGGGTATTACCTCCATTAAGAGGACCCCGAACCTGGGTAAACATCATGTCCCATATCTCCTGTTACCCATCGATCCATGACACACAGCTCGAGACCCCCTACCCGAGATCTGCCGGTTTTGACACCGACAATGGTGCTTTCATTGAGAGTTCCGCTGTGAGATCAACGAAGGATTGATGACTCGTCTGCAGATTAACCGTGACATCGAAATCTTCGTCACCGGCTCGACTGGTCACCTTGGCTCGACCGAGGACTGCATTCTGCGTCAGATCGTCATGTTAGGACAATGACCTACATCAACATCAACTCCGATCTCTCTCAAGATCATGGAGGAATCATTCATGGAGCCCGGGGGCTCAACAACATTGCCCTTGAGCGATCGTGTTGTTTTTTCTGGACAACAAACTTGTATCCGCCGCCACCACCTCCTCGAGTGTCGTTTTAATGATTGCTTCGGTGGAATTGTGCGGAATTAAGTCTACAACAACCATGCAAAATTTTGTCGAGTTCCGATGGAGGAATCTCCGGCAATCTACGATATACTGGAGCCATGTCAAGTCTGGACGGGAATCTGGACGAGTTTATGGTGTGGTCTCCAGAGCCAAGCTCGGAGGTCCTTTGGAAGATCCAACCGTTCATCTGCTGCGTAATTTCCATATCTACCACCCCTTAAAATTTCAGCTCGATCCGACGGTTCAAACTCCGGGAACCTTCCGATGAGTGGACCAATTTTCTGATCTGTTTTCTGCGTGAATACGGATTTGACCCGAATTCATGTTTCTTTGTGAACGTGATATTGCACAACCTTTTTAAAGAAATTTTCTTCTAGGGTATTGTGCGTTAATCTTAACGCGTGCCCATAAATTTTTAAGCCTTCTCTGAGGTACTCTTCACCATCACGCTAGTGTCAAACCAGTCCGGTAACATTGCTCCACGGCTGCGGACCTGCGCTAGACACGTCGTTGCTTTGTTGAGCCGAGCTCATCTTCTTTGGATCATGATCTCGGCGAGCCAAAAAAGAGTTCGGCATTGCGATAAATCATCACCAACAATGCTGCCCCACGGATTACATGGAACGGGCACACCGGCATCGCCGTTCGGTCACTTCATCAATCCGACTTTGACCCCGTCACAAGTTATGACCAGTGTCGGCATGACCGCACTGTTGCTTCTTCAAGCCGATGTCCATCATGTCGAACTACTTCAACACATCGGCTGACATGGCAGCTGCAACGTCTCCTTACCGACCCACTCCGTCACCTCGGCTAGACCGGGGGCTTCACCATCTCTTCATCAACCTACTCCGGAGACTTCGACGTCACCCGCCGACCAGCTTCATCACATTAGCTGGACCGGGGGCTTTGCCTCGGCAAGCCAACCTTTGCTAGCATCGCCATGCTGCCGCTTCATCGCTCATCAAGCAATGGGTGTGCAGATCAAGTCCCAATTTTGGGAGTAACCTTTTTTCAGATTGCTACAATAGATAAACCAGGTGCTATTAATCCTAGTAATTTTTTCTTGCTTGGGTTTATTTTTCCAAAAAATTATTACTCTAATTTGTTCCATCATCTATACACAGGTCTGTCAAATGATGGCCGCATTAACGATGGTTGCGCGATGGTTCGGTCTGTTTCCCGTCCGCAGTTCGGTGAACGCCGCATCTAGAGCCCGGACCACCCTGCAAATTCAGGCTTTGTCACGCCTTCACTGCGTCACGCCGATGCCCTGCATCGACATTGGCTTCATCGCCAAGCCACATCTCTTTCAATAAATTTTTTTTGCGTAAAGCAATTATGCAAGGATTTTATATATATTTATATTATTATTTTTTGGACCGCACTATTTTATGTGTGTAGGTAATCGACTTCAACTGCGTCACGCGGTCACTTCAGCAAGCCGACGTGGTCGTCCCAATCGGCGTAAATCGGCTCGTATGATCACCTTGTTGGTCGAATTACTATACTGACATGTTCGGTTGCCTCGGGGACTTCGGCATCATCGAGAGGGTAAATTATCCGGGTTGGGCAGCGTTGTCACCTCGGCGTACTGACGTATCACGTCACCTCGGCTGGACCGGGGGCTTCGTCATCACTTCATTAACCCACGCCGGGAACTTCGGCGTCATACTACTGGCCTGCTCTGTCGCCTCGGACGGACTGGGGGTTCCACCTCGCCAATTTGGTCATGTTATGTCGCCACTTTGGAGTGTCGAGCTCTTCGCTCCGCCACTTCGGGACCGGCTCAGGGGCTGGGACCTCGTCCCGCCGTAAGCTCTGACCGCGTCATCGATGCCGAACACATTAACCAGCTAAGTTGCTTTCATGCTCAAAGTTTTAAATTTCTAAATTGTGTTCGGTTCGACCATGCTCACATACGTTGTTTGTTAAAAGAAACTCCATTTGCCCATGATAACTGGGGGCTCTTAAAATTTACGCGAGCCGTTCTATAATAATGTGTTTTCTTCTTGGTCGTTGCAAAGTCTTTTTCTATCACTCCTTTTTTCGACGCGAGTGTGTGGTCAATAGCCGTTGAGCCTAATTTCTCTCTCAAAGCCGCTAGAGTTTCCTTTGCTAATCTGGCCTAACGAGAAGTACTCCGCCTTCGGGATAGGAGGTTGAGGCCATAGGCTGACCCGCCTGAAGTCTTGAGATAGGATGTGTCATGTTAAAGCACGACAGAAGCACAATTTTTTCCTAAGACCAATTTTTGGATTGGCACCGAACACTTGATCTAGTTCGGACGTCAAGTTTTCACTGAAGTTTTTTGGCTTTCCAAGCCTATGGCACTTTTAAACTATTTGTGTGTTTCCAGCATAAGTCTCGCATTGCAACGCCGGACACCTTTAGAGATTCGGCAAAAACATTCTCGGATATTTCTATATATGCATCGGTTTCGAATTGTGTCTTCGGTCAATAGTTGGGTTGCCTGGCTCATGTGCTTGCCTCCTATGCTCCGCTTTGTTTGGCTAGGTGTGCAAAGGGAGAACCACTGCGATTATGCTTCCAGCTCAAATGGTTAAGCACCTCAGTGGAGAAAGTAAAAAACTGACTGTCACAATGGGCGTAAATTGGTCAGCGATCTGATGACTGTGTTAAACTATAAGATCGATGGAGGTCACCCCGTGTTAAGCGACGGGTCGTTCATAATATTGGCTGAAGTGTTAACGGATTGACCTCGGCTGTCGCCGAACATTAACCGGGGGCTAATATTTGGCCTCCCAACTTTAAGCTCCTATGACTAAGTGAAAGTTATAAAGCCCGCATATCTGATTGCCTCGTTTCCGCTAACACAACCGCCTTCGGGCACAGAAACGTCGGCTAAGGGTTGTTTGTTATTGCGGAAACACCCTGCATGGCATCTACAAGGGGGTGGAAGCCGACGATGGGCCACTCTCAACTGATAAACGATCGCAACGGAGTCAAAATAAAATATCATCGGCATTTGTATTTAATATACAAGGGCTGCCTTCTGTAATCATCGTTATAAATCCCATACATATGCATCAATTTGACTTAATATTTTGGCCAAGCTGGGTTGCGTGGCTCCTGTGCTTACCCTACGTTCCCGATTGTTCGGCTAGGCGGTAAAGGGAGCACCTCTGTGATTGTTACTACCGGGTCATCTGAGTTAGTACCTCAGACTGGGTGAAGCCGAAATCTAGGGATCTTAAATTGGTTAGCAACGATGGAAGTGAAATTTTTGGTTCTGATAGAGGCGGGGGTGTCCCGATCTTTCGATGAGATGATAACTATCGATTTGGTGGAGATGACTTTGACGATCCGACTACAAACATGCACGACGTTGTGCCTTAGCAATCGCTAAACCAATCTCCCGAGGTTGCTGACGATGCTGGAAGCACAATCAGCCTGACCACGAAGGTCTATTCCTGCACGAAATCGAAGAACGAGCAAGAATATGATAAAGCAATCTGAATATTGCGAATATATATGAAGTATTGATAATGGTGGGGATCCGTAGCGGCCTTGGTCCGTCGTTGGACACAAACGGCAGTACGGTTGCAATGGCTAACTTTTAACTAAACAAATCCCAAAGTCTAAACGGTGCCCTAAGGGCTGTATATATGGAGGAAGAGGGGGGAATTTCGTGGCCCTTGGAGATGGGGTCCGAAACCAACCCTATCTCTTGTTTCCCCACACATACGGACTCTAAAAACAGCCTATACTTATGTATTTCCAAATTACATGGGCGTGGCCCAATAATAAGGTGCGCAGCACCTAGTGTAGCGACCCGACCTCAGACGGTCAAGCCTCTGTGTATCCGTGCATCCTCGATCAAGATATCTTTGGCACACACAAGACATCAATGTATATATCAAAGTGCAATCACATGTATAAATAACGTAAAATGATATATACCTCATAATACTCAGCTGAAACAATCAAACGGGTGTGGAGTCCCATCAACGCCATCGGCAAAGTTGAGTGTAGACCGTAACCTCAGATCGTAACTCTTACTGTTGAAGAAAATCCTGCAACATGATACGTTGCAGCCGTGTAGGTCAAGACATTGAATGTACCGCAAGATCACAACATGAATAAACAGATGGTAAAACTATACTATATGCAATTTGGCTTTGTGGCTCAGATCTGAGTTTTGTTTGCATAAAAGCTGATTTTATTTTCCCTACATCAAAGGAATAAATGTTGTCTGTACCATGGAGTTTTCTATCATGACATGGTTCCGCCAACCGATGTCTCATAGCCCAAAATCATCATAAGTTGCCCACAATTAAGTTATCATCCGTGTTGAGAGTTCCGAGATAGATCCAAGTCCAGATGCTCAAATTGTCCGTAGAATCGGGACACGGCTAATCGATTAGGTTTAAACCTCTCGCAGAGGTTTGTACACTTTACCCGCAAGATTCGATCCTCTTTTTACATTCTCGCACTTCGTGGTGTTTGAGAACAAGATGACCAAACATGGTCTTCCAAGAGTTCCTCGACCACCGTCCGGTGCTCATCCAATCCTACCGTAGTTCTACATCTGCTAGCACCGCCCCAGCCAGAGTCACTACTAAGGTCAACCAAGCCGAGCCCATAATGACTTGCGGTTGCACAGTAAGCTTCCGGCATGAAGTATTCTTCCGCCTCTTTGAGTCCGGGTGAAGCTCCGCAAGATGTCATGGCGCTTCTCCATGCATCCTGCCAACCACCGGTTTCTCCAGGTGCCCGTCAACCATCCTTCACCCAAAGAGTGTGTATTGAATCCTTGTCTCGAGTCTTGAAGTCTTGAGGCCTTGAAGATGCAGTCCTTGCAGATTCCATCATGGAGCTGTCGCCATTGACATAGATCCTCCATTCTCACACCACTCGAGCACTCATACCAACCCGCCTACTATAGCGTAGCATTAAAATAAACAACGCCCCGGCTTGGTAACAGGTGATGGGTTCCTGCCTCATGCATACTACTCAACTACAAGAATCAATAACACTACTAGAGGGTGGTTGCTAGGATGCCACTAAATGCAATAAAACATAGGTATGAAACCATGGTCAAAGTGAACTTGCCTTGTTGACGATCTTCGAAAACTAGGGACTCGTGGTAGCAAACTTCGCACTCCGGAAATTCTACCGAGGCAAACAATAACCATAATAAGCACATAGCATATGATCACTTAACACAATAGCATAGTAACATAACACACCAAAACAAACGAATCAAAACCCAAAGGAAAACTCGAAGAAATCCAACTCAAAGTTTTCCTACTTCAAGCAACAACTAAAAATAGTTTTGCATAACAAAAAATTTCTTAACATAACCTAAGCATGGGTTTATGTTAACTTAACAGAAAAGAATGCATTATGCAACTAGGAGCAAAAAGAATCACCTTAAAATCCATTATGAAACTCCTATTAGGCCTAAAGCAATTTTAGTAAGAAAATAAAATAAAAGTTTTATTTATTTATAAATAAAAGTTCATGCTCTAAAATGACAGAAACTAACCTAGAATAATCTATCACATGTGAAAAATAAATTTATTTGCTAATTAAAATAATAGGAAAACAGTAGCTAGTTAATTAATCAAGAATAACATGATCCTGATTAAAACTATTTTTTTATTAATCCTAAAATGCCCAAATAAATTCCTACGGTTAGGCAATGACAAAACAAAGTTGGGACAAAAGAATCATAAAAAATAATTTTCCTAACTCATTTTATAGCAGATTTACTATTCTATCTAAATCTAAAATAAAGCAATTTTAAATAATTTTAACATAGCTAATTATATTTTCTACAGAAACTATAAGAAATTTGCAAACCAACAAAAAAAGATTCACTTAAAAATATTAAGTAGAATAAAAGATATGAATTTTTCAAATTTGAAACTATTCTGTTAAAACAGAAAAAGAAAACTAAAGAAAAACGGCCTAATGGGCCTAACTAACGCCCTGGGCGTAACTTAACTAAAACGGGCCTAGGGTTTAAACGAATCGGGCCGATCTAAATAAAAACCCTAACTTAAAATTAAACCGGAACTAACCGGAAATAAACCGGTCTTATAAATAGACCGTATTCTTTGGGGGTCTAATCTAGCCAGAGACGCAGATCGGACAGCGGGAGAGGTCCGGTGACTTACCGGAGATCAACGGCGGGCGGCTCGGGCGGCGAAAAGGCCGGTGTCTCCGGTGGTCGGGGGTGTCGGCGGAGTGCTCCGGCGGGTGCGGCGCGACGAGGGGGTGGGTCTGGTGGAGTTGGTGGAGCTCGGGGTGGTCTAGGGCGTCGGCGGCGAGGTTAATGGCGGCGGCGGCGTTCGGGTTACTCCGGCGAGCGCTGCAGCGAGGGAGAGAGGGTCGGGCGAGGGGGCGAGGGGGGGAATGGGATGAGGGGGAGGGGTATAAATAGTCGGGGGACGACTTGGAGGAGGGGAAAGATCCGGCGAGCGGATCACGGCGAATCCCGGATCCTTCGGGATCCGGCGAGCGGCGGCGCGGCGAGTGGCGTGGGCGAGGGGTAGGTGACGGGGTGGGGGCCAGTGTCAGCGAGAGAGAGGGGGAGTGCGGCGCGTCGGTCGGCCGGTCCGAAAACGATTCGGGCGAGGGGGTTGACCGGGCCGTCGGCTGGCTCATTGGCCACTGGTGGCGCTGGGTGGGCCGATCGGTGGGCTGCCCAGTCTTGGCTGGGCCAATCGGCTGGCCGGTGCCTGGGCATTTTCTTTTTCCAAATTTTTATTTTTTGAAAACAAAATAGAGATAATATATAAACTATAAATATTTTATATAGGACATATATATACCAAAATGATCAGGGAATATTCCTATCATTTGAACATTTTCCAGGCAAAATCCAAACTTTATAAAATTCATTTTTTCAAAATTCAAATAAAACTCAAATTTGGATTTCAAACTTTTGGCAATGTTTTTCCTCTGATATTTTTGGAGTGTCATGTTTACTCCTCTCATACTTTTTCTCAAGTATTTATCAGGCATAGTTTTTGAAATGATTTCCACTTGCCAAAATTTGAATTCAAATTCCTAAACCCCCAGAACTTCAAATGCCACTCAAATTCAAACAACATGCATAGATGCTTAGCTATAATTGTAAAACATTCCAAATAGGAAATTTGGGATGTTACAAACCTACCACACTTAAAATGAATCTCGTCCTCAAGATTCGAAGAGGCTAGCAAGAAAGAGTTAGGGGTTGGGGGTCTGCTAGCAAATGTTTGGTCGGAAGGTCAGGGGTGCTACCACACTTAAAACAAGGTTACGGTTCCGATAACCTCAGATACTTCCTCTGGAGTGCCGACAATATCTGTCTTTTCACATATCTTACAATAGCTCCTTCATTAACGCTCTTCTGTCAGAAGCATAGAGTTTTCCTCAAAATCGTGGGTCGGTTCGTCAAAGTTGTGGTTCGTCCGAGACTGGATCTTCTTAGCTAATAGGTCCGTGTCCATTCTAGACAACTATCGAAATACTCATGGTGGTCTACAATTAATGGTTTCTGCAGAAAAAGGGCCTTGGCTTATTTCTCACCGTTTAATCTACGATTGGCAATGGTTGCCTGTAAAGGGTTCCATCGTCCTACCATTCTATGGTTTTATGGCTTATCGCGTCGACACTCTTCTAAGGTTTTCAAGGCTCTCTGATTTTTCCATCAACATATGATAGTTCATGATAGAAGTCTCCGGTATGGGGGCCAATCCATCCCTGCATTTGAATCATTACCACATACGTAAACAGTGAATCACGATTCTAACACTTGGGCATACTCACAAGCATTGCAGAATTTTCTCTTGTTCTCGAACTGGGTTCGAGTAAATCCTTTGGTTCAGCAAGCCAAACAAAACATCTATCGTTACTTCACCACTCTCGTGTTTTTGCGTAACCTCCTACGTAAACGTATGCTGATTGGATCACCGGTTCTTCCAAATTTCTTCCTTCATCAAGGTTACATCTGTTCCTTTTCAAAATCTCGGGCCATGGGTTATGGGCCCGCTTCAACTCTTGTACAAGCTTAATTCATCCTTCCTAGGATTATCATTCCATATTCCAACATTACATCTCCTGTAAATCCAATAGTACTTCTTCCTTCATACCTTTGTGGTGACGATCATACAAAACTCCAACTTATTTTTGTCCAGCTTCCTTCTATGGACCGTCATGAATAACACATTTCTTTCTTCATTGATCCTGTGGCTTTACGGAGTACTACGACACCAAAGAAAAAAGCACTAGTTTATCCATAAATCTCTTTATTATCATATCAATCTTTTATTACATCCTTAACCATTTTTCGTGAATCCAAATTCCAAAAAGTTTATTACAAATGTTGCCACCCACATGGTTCGGTATGGTCAGACATTACTTCCAACTTTATTCATTTATCTTCCTCGAGGATTCTTTAGTCCTGCTGGAATTGTGCGACATGCGCCTTGAAGTCTTCAATCTTCTGTTTCATCGTGGTGGCCTTGAGCTTTACCTCCATCATCTCTGCATGCACTTCGCTTAGGTATTCCTGAGTATAACGGAGTCTTGCTTCAAGTATTTCTCCGATCCGCGATGGCTTCCATGGATGCTTCACGAACAGCATCGAAGAAGGTTGCTTGTGGCACACGTGAGATGAAAAAGTACGCCCCATCATCTTTGGGCAAACTCCTTTCAAACGGTGGAGGTGTACCTCCACATACCAAAGTTCTACTCCCTTTGCATGAAGGGTAGCCTTTGTAGACCGTGATCTCCTTCAGGTGAATATGCTTCATCATGTCCTTCAGATCTTCGTAATCATGATCACTTGTCGTGGTCATGATTGTTTCCGGACCTTTAAGGAAAGACTCGTAAGGGTCGCCATCTGCAGTTGTAAAACAAAATGGTGCTCGTAATAAGGTACATATCTCCGGGGCATACATTCATATCCTCCAAACAAAACTTCAACTCAATTTCCAATATCCACTTTATGCATCACAACTCACTTTCTTCCATGTTCATCCAGAATATTAATTTCCAAGATAAAATATAACAACTCCTTAAAGCCTTTCAACATATGACATTTCAACTTTATTGAGTCATGAACTATTACAATCTCTGAGTAATCTATTACATAACTCAACTCATTGAACTCATGAAAATGAAATTGCTTTCTACTACTCTTATTATCCATATCAAAATTCCAACTACTCAACTCCAGCTTTCATCTTGTCGGGACATTTAGTAGCATAATGTCCTGCTTCCTTGCAGCAAAAACAAATGACTTCCGGCATGTCTCGGGGCTTCTTTGTGATTATGTAGGCTCCTTGGATTCTTGGCTTCGTTTCTGGACATTTACTAGCGTAATGACCTAAATCCTTGCACCTGTAACAAGTGATATGACTCAAGTCCTTCTCTGCGAAAATTGTGTTGTTCTGGGGTTGCCTTCTTTTTCTCTTCCTGAATTTCTCTGTAATGATCAGAGTTTCTATTTCCCGAGGGTCAAACTTCACTTCTGCTGTCGGAAATATCCCGATACTCTTTTCTTCCCTTGAGGCAATATCGCGAAAAATGTCCTTCTTCTCCACATGAGTAGCGTGCATTGGAGTAAAATCTGTTGAGGCCTTCTCCAACAGGGTCTTCAACACATTCCTTCATCACAGGGTTCTTTCATAACTTCTGGAGGGCTTCTTTCATTCCTTCTTCCTGCTCCTGAATAGTTTGTTGCACCATGGGGTAAATGTGACACTGAGTCGGGTAGTGGGTGGTTCCTTCACACAAGAAACAAGTCACCTGACTAGTTGGGCATCCCTTAGCTGGGTGTTTCTCCTCACAATGAGGGCATCCATCCTTGTGTTCCTCCTGGGTGTGTCCTATTTCTCCGCAAATCTTGCAGGCACAAGGTTTCCTCTTCGGGTTATCGTAGTGCTTCCGGATGAGACGTGATCTCATCAGGGTCTTCTTGAATTCCTCCCAAGTTCTTGCTCCATTAAACCCCTGTATGGCTTGATGCATTTTCCACCAGGTTGCAGCACTTCCTTCAAAGTACTGAAGAGCGTAAGATACTTCATTCTTCCTTGAAACCAAATTGCTCCCGAAGTGATTCTCCATGTTCTGCATCCATAGCTCTGCCTCCGGCTGAGTCTTCGGTCCAGAGAATATCAGTCCAACTTCATTCATCATCTATGGGGTTCAAAAGTTTTGGGATGAGATATGAGAGAGGTGGGAGGGATATACACACAATACAAACAATAGTTTTTTTGAGGAAACAAGTTTTACTTCGTGGCTGTCGGAAAACATCAAACAAATGACAGCTCACAAATCGTCGCATCCAACGTAAGTATGTAACAGGGGTTTGGTCTTCTAAAGGTCAAATAATTCTTCAGATCCTTCAAGTCTTCGGAGTCTTCAACTGTTGTAGCTTCTAATACTTCTAATACATGGTGAAATCCTCTTTACTCTGAAGGGGTCATCAGTTCTCCGATATCAAATCCTTCTTGGAGCATCTTCAGTTGATCCTCCGGGTGATCAAAGGATAAGGGGGTATATTCTAACTATTTGAGGTGAGAGGGTCTATTTGATAAAATCAGAAAAGATTAGAAGTAAGAGTCTTTTTTTAAATAAAGTTTTTCAGATATCCTGTCCTATGGGCTTTTCCGGTTTCTAGGGTCACGCCCTCATACCAACATGTGCTCGATACCATATTCAGAGCGACCGACCTCGACGGTCAAGCCTCGGTATCCGTGCCATCCTCGGATCAAGATGTCGGCACACACACACATCAATGTATATATCAAAGTGCAATCACATGTATAAATAACGAAATGATATATACCTCATAATACTCAATGAAACAATCAAACGGGTGTGGAGTCCCATCAACGCCATCGGCAAAGTTGAGTGTAGACCGTAACCCTGTATCGTAACTCTTACTCGTCGAAGAAAATCCTGCAACATGATACGTTGCAGCCGTGTAGGTCAAGACATTGAATGTACCGCAAGATCACAACATGAATAAACAGATGGTAAAACTATACTATATGCAATTTGGCTTTGTGGCTCTGTATCTGAGTTTTGTTTGCATAAAAGCTGATTTTATTTTCCCTACATCAAAGGAATAAATGTTGTCTGTACCATGGAGTTTTCTATCATGACATGGTTCCGCCAACCGATGTCTCATAGCCCAAAATCATCATAAGTTGCCCACAATTAAGTTATCAGTCCGGTGTTGAGAGTTCCGAGATAGATCCAAGTCCAGATGCTCAAATTGTCCGTAATCGGGACACGGCTAATCGATTAGGTTTAAACCTCTCGCAGAGGTTTGTACACTTTACCCGCAAGATTCGATCCTCTTTTACGCTCTCGCACTTCGTGGTGTTTGAGAACAAGATGACCAAACATGGTCTTCCAAGAGTTCCTCCGACCACCGTCCGTGCTCATCCAATCCTACCGTAGTTCTACATCCGCTAGCACCGCCCCACCAGAGTCACTACTAAGGTCAACCAAGCCAGAGCCCATAATGACTTGCGGTTGCACGTAAGCTTCCGGGCATGAAGTATTCTTCCGCCTCTTTGAGTCCGGGTGAAGCTTTCCGCAAGATGTCATGGCGCTTCTCCATGCATCCCGCCAACCACCGGTTTCTCCAGGTGCCCACAACCATCCTTCACCCAGTAGTGTGTATTGAATCCTTGTCTCGAGTCTTGAAGTCTTGAGGCCTTGAAGATGCAGTCCTTGCAGATTCCATCATGGAGCTGTCGTCATTGACATAGATCCTCCATTCTCACACCACTCTCGAGCACTCATACCAACCCCGTCTACTATAGCGTAGCATTAAAATAAACAACGTCCCGGGCTTGGTAACAGGGTGATGGGTTCCTGCCTCATGCATACTACTCAACTACAAGAATCAATAACACTACTAGAGGGTGGTTGCTAGGATGCCACTAAATGCAATAAAACATAGGTATGAAACCATGGTCAAAGTGAACTTGCCTTTGTCGATTTAACTTCAAAACTAGGGACTCGTGGTAGCAAACTTCAGACTCGGAAATTCTACCGAGGCAAACAATAACCATAATAAGCACATAGCATATGATCACTTAACACAATAGCATAGTAACATAACACACCAAAACAAACGAATCAAAACCCAAAGGAAAACTCGAAGAAATCCAACTCAAAGTTTTCCTACTTCAAGCAACAACTAAAAATAGTTTTGCATAACAAAAATTTTCTTAACATAACCTAAGCATGGGTTTATGTTAACTTAACAGAAAAGAATGCATTATGCAACTAGGAGCAAAAAGAATCACCTTAAAATCCATTATGAAACTCCTATTAGGCCTAAAGCAATTTTTAGTAAGAAAAATAAAATAAAAGTTTTATTTATTTATAAATAAAAGTTCATGCTCTAAAATGACAGAAACTAACCTAGAATAATCTATCACATGTGAAAAATAAATTTATTTGCTAATTAAAATAATAGGAAAACAGAGCTAGTTAATTAATCAAGAATAACATGATCCTGATTAAAACTATTTTTTATTAATTCTAAAATGCCCAAAAAAATTCCTACGGTTAGGCAATGACAAAACAAAGTTGGGACAAAAGAATCATAAAAAATAATTTTCCTAACTCATTTTATAGCAGATTTACTATTCTGTCTAAATCTAAAATAAAGCAATTTTAAATAATTTTAACATAGCTAATTATATTTTCTACAGAAACTATAAGAAATTTGCAAACCAACAAAAAAGAATCACTTAAAATATTAAGTAGAATGAAAGATATGAATTTTTCAAATTTGAAACTATTCTGTTAAAACAGAAAAAGAAAATAAAGAAAACGGCCTAATGGCCTAACTAACGCATCAGGCGTAACTTAACTAAAACGGGCCTAGGGTTTAAACGAATCGGGCCGATCTAAATAAAACCCTAACTTAAAATTAAACCGAACTAACGAAATAAACCGTCTTATAAATAGACCGTATTTCTTGGGGGTCTAATCCTAGCCGTAGAGACGAGATCGGACGGCGGGAGAGGTCCGTGATTTACGAGATCGACGGCGGCGGCGGCTCGGGCGGCGAAAAGGCGTCGCGCCTCCGGTGGTCGGGGTGTCGTGAGTGCTCCGCGGTGCGGCGCGACGAGGGGTGGGTCTGTGGAGTTGGTGGAGCTCGGGTGGTCTAGGCGTCGTGGCCGAGGTTAATGGCGGCGGGCGTTCGGGTTACTTCGGTGAGCGCTGCAGCGAGGGAGAGAGGGTCGGCAAGGGGTGAGGGGGAATGGGATGAGGGGGGGTATAAATAGTCGGGGACGACTTGGAGGAGGGGAAGATCCGTGAGCGGATCACGGCGAATCCGGATCTCGGGATCCATGAGATGGGCGGCGCGGCGAGTGGCGTGGCGAGGGTAGGTGACGGGTGGGGCCAGTGTCACGAGAGAGAGGGAGGTGGCGCGTCGGTCGGCCGGTCCAAAACGATTCGGCGAGGGGTTGACCAGGCCGCCGTCGGTGGCTCATTGGGCCAGCTGGTGGCCTGGTGGGCAAGATGGTGGGCTGCCAGTCTTTGGCTGGGCAGTCGGCTGGCCGGTGCTGGGCATTTTCTTTTTCCAAATTTTTATTTTTTGAAAAACAAAACAGAGATAATATATAAACTATAAATATTTTATATAGGACATATATATATCAAAATGATCAGGGGAATATTCCCTATCATTTGAACATTTTTCCAGGGGCAAAATCCAAACTTTATAAAAATTCATTTTTTTCAAAATTCAAATAAAACTCAAATTTGGATTTCAAACTTTTGGCAATGTTTTTCCTCTGATATTTTTGGAGTGTCATGTTTACTCCTCTCATAGTTTTTCTCAAGTATTTATCAGGCATAGTTTTTGAAATGATTTCCACTTGCCAAAATTTGAATTCAAATTCCAAAACCCCCAAAACTTCAAATGCCACTCAAATTCAAACAACATGCATAGATGCTTAGCTATAATTGTAAAACATTCCAAATAGGAAATTTGGGATGTTACACCTAGAATAGCCTCTGGACGAAATTTATGAAGTGGCATCTTGTATATTTCGTCCAAGGCTTCATTCACTCCTTATGGTGGCTTCAAAATCCTGAAATCATCACTTGTAACTCCGTTCTTGTTCGTGTTGCGGATGCCATCAACTCCATGCTTGTTCTTGCTCCAATGTTCATCCTTCTCCAAGCTAGGCCCTTCATTTGTAAGCAAAACAAATGTATCCAATTTAGGCAGCATCATATTCTCATGAATATTAGAATCATTACCAAGAAACGAAAGTACCTGGTAATTTATTTGGCATGCGCGAGCTCTAGTAATTGGTCCATTATATGTAACAGTAGGGGCTGTGGGTGTAACAATGGTATTGATGTCCTCATCAGGTTCATTAATACCATAGAGTTCAGGAACTTTCCCTGAACTAAATCCTCAATATTTTCCTCCCACATTGATCGAAGGTGAGGTTTCATGATCATGTTCAGCATGACAACCCAAAGAAAGGAGCCGATGGCGGGATTATTTTATTTGGAAGATGTTTTATATCTCTCTGTGTACCTTTGTTTATACAACCGTATGGTCGGATTGCCTTGTTTTCCATAAATCTTTGCCCTTATAACGATATTATAAAGTAGGAAAACACTCCTCGTCTACTGGCCGAAGAGGTTGAAGCCGATGGTCGGTCAACAAAGTTTGGTACAATGCGGATCCAAGCATTAATGATGTAGAGTACTTGGATACATAGAATCATCACACATAAAAATTGCGAGTAAAATTCATTTACTGCAATCCATCTTTTAAACCCCTTGGGGCCTACATTGGCGAGCTCGGATATCGACCAGCTGTAAGCTCCTTCAAGAGATCTTTACTCTCTTTCTAAGAAGTTTGTGCTAAACACAACAAATTTTTCTGTCAAACGGATATTGATCATTAATTCGGCCACTCGTGCACACATTAAGGCTCGGGGGCTACTGGGCTTCGCGCTCATTATTTATAAATATTAAAGGGGCACATCGATCCCCTGATCTGGTGTTGCCACCTGACCAGTGGCTCGGGGGCCACTGCATTGCCTATTCAATGCAGAAAATTCAAAGTGCTCAGTGTTCGGCATGACCGAACTATGGACAAGTGCATCCCCAGACAATAATAAGTACCATCAGGGACTTATCCGGCTTCAAGCTAATATATCACGCCGACTTCTCACGACCCCCTCTCAGGGGCCCGTCCGCCGATCACTATTACCTCTTATATATTACACTGTGTTTCTATTCCTACTTATGCTGCCGAGCTAGGAGTTGATCCTCAGGCCAATTTCGCGAATCGACCTGAGTCTCAGGGGCTACTACGATCAGCGGTTTTCAGGTTTTCCTTCAGGTGCATCTCGGGTTTTAGACTGACACACACCTTGAGGGCTACTGGTCATACATATTGACATCAAATAAATTTACACGCATTGGAAATAAAATCTGCAAACAATCAGCCTCATGTCTACTACGCAACCTTCTTCTTGTAGACGTTGTTGGGCCTCCAAGTGCAGAGGTTTGTAGGACAGTAGCAAATTTCCCTCAAGTGGATGACCTAAGGTTTATCAATCCGTGGGAGGTGTAAGATGAAGATAGTCTCTCTCAAACAACCCTGCAACCAAATAACAAAGAGTCTCTTGTGTCCCCAACACACCCAATACAATGGTGAATTGTATAGGTGCACTAGTTCGGCGAAGAGATGGTGATACAAGTGTAATATGGATGGTAGATATAGGTTTTTGTAATCTGAAAATATAAAAACAGCAAGGTAGCAAGCGATAAAAATGAGCGTAAACGATATTGCAATGCTAGGAAACAAGGCCTAGGTTCATACTTTCACTAGTGCAAGTTCTCTCAACTATAATAACATAATTGGATCATATAACTATCCCTCAACATGCAACAAAGAGTCACTCCAAAGTCACTAATAGAGGAGAACAAACGAAGAGATTATGGTAGGGTACGAAACCACCTCAAAGTTATCTTTTCTGATCGATCTATTCAAGAGTCCGTAGTAAAATAACATAAAGCTATTCTTTACATTCGATCTATAATAGAGTTCGTACTAGAATAACATCTTAAGACACAAATCAACCAAAACCCTAATGTCACCTAGATACTCCAATGTCACCTCAAGTATCCGTGGGTATGATTATACGATATGCATCACACAATCTCAGATTCATCTACTCAACCAACACATAGAACCTCAAAGAGTGCCCCAAAGTTTCTACCGAAGAGTCAAGACGAAAACGTGTGCCAACCCCTATGCATAGATTCATGAGGTTACGGAACCCGCAAGTTGATCACCAAAACATACATCAAGTATTCTCAAATCCTTAAAGACTCAATCCGATAAGATAACTTCAAAGGGAAAAATCAATCTATTAAAAGAGAGTAGAGGGGGAGAAACATCATAAGATCCAACTATAATATCAAAGCTCGCGATACATCAAGATCGTGCCGAATCAAGAACACGAGAGAGAGAGAGAGAGAGAGAGAGAGAGAGAGATCAAACACATAGCTACTGGTACATACCCTCAGCCCCGAGGGTGAACTACTCCCTCCTCGTCATGGAGAGCGTCGGGATGATGAAGATGGCCACCGGTGAGGGTTCCCCCATCCGGCAGGGTGCCGGAACAGGGTCCCGATTGGTTTTTGGTGGCTACAAAGGCTTGTGGCGTCGGAACTCCTGATCTATTGTGCTCCTCGATGTTTTTAGGGTATATGGACATATATAGGCGAAAGAAGTCGGTCAGGGGAGCCACGAGGGGCCCATGAGGGTGGGGGCGTGCCTCCCTGTTTTGTGGCTTCCTCGAATCTTCCCTGACGTCTACTCCAAGTCTCCTGGATTGCTTCCATTCCAAAAATAACTCTCCCGAAGGTTTCATTCCGTTTGGACTCCGTTTGATATTCCTTTTCTTCGAAACACTGAAATAGGCAAGAAAAAAACAATTTAGGCTGGGCCTCCGGTTAATAGGTTAGTCCCAAAAATAATATAAAAGTGTTTAGTAAAGCCCATAAACATCCAAAATAGAGAATATAATAGCATGAATACTTCATAAATTATAGATACGTTGGAGACGTATCAACATCCCCAAGCTTAATTCCTGCTCGTCCTCGAGTAGGTAAATGATAAAAGAAAGAATTTATGAAGTGTGAATGCTAGCAGGTGCACAAGTTTGATCAATGATAATTTCAATCACCTATTCTAGCATCATCATATGTCATAACAGTAGCTCATCTCATAAAACTTTTCATGATCAAGTAACTAACTATTCACATGTTAAAGTATAGATCATAAACTTTCTTGAAAACTAACAAACCGTGTTATTAGTGAAAGGATAAAATGTAAAAAGGAAAGGTGAAGATCACAATGGCTCTTGCATAAGGTATAAGACAATAATAAAAGATAGGCCCTTCGCAGAGGGAAGCAGAGGTTGTCATACGCTTTTATAGTTGGATGCACAAAATCTTAATGCGAAAGAACGTCACTTTACATTGCCACTTATGATAGGGACCTTTATTATGCAGTCCGTCGCTTTTATTGCTTCCACATCACAAGATCGTATAAAGCTTATTTTCTCCACACTAATAGATCATACATATTTATAGAGAAATTTTTATTGCATGCACCGATGACAACTGACTTGAAGGATCTTACTCAATCCATAGGTAGGTATGGTGGACTCTCATGGAAATATTGGTTTAAGGGATGTTTGGAAGCACAAGTAGTATCTCTACTTGGTGCAAAGAATTGGCTAGCATGAGGGAGAAAGGCAAGCTCAGCATGTTGAATAATCCATGACAATATACTTTATTTCGGATATAAGAAAACATAACCCATTACGTTGTCTTCCTTGTCCAACATCAACCTTTTAGCATGTCATATTTTAATGTGTGCTCACAATTGCAAAAGATGTCCAAGATATTATATTTATATGTGAAATTTCTCTTCCCTCAATATTCTTTCATGAATTGTTCAAGTGACCAATACAATGTTTGCTAACCTTCAATAAATTTACCACCTCTACTTCTTATATGTCAAGTCATTACTCCCCATGGGATAAGCATATAAAACATATATAATTTTAGATTTATTATATTCAATTCATTCAACCATTTACTCATAGGATATAAGTGAAGCACACGAGTAAATGACAAACTACTCCAAAAAGATATAAATGAAGATCAATGAGTAGTTAAATAATTATTTAGCTATGTGAAGACTCTCCCATTTAATAATTTCAGATCTTGATACTTTATTCAAACAGCAAGCAAAACAAAATAAAATGGCATTCTAAGAATAGCAAACATCACGTGAAGAAGCAAAAACTTAGGATCAACCGATACTAACCGATAGTTGTTGAAGAAGAAAGGTGGGATGCCAACCGGGGCATCCCCAAGCTTAGACGCTTGAGGCTTCTTGAAATATTATCTTGGGATGCCTTGGGCATCCCCAAGCTTGAGCTTTTGTGTCTCCTTAATTCCTCTCATATCACGGTCTCCCTAAATCTGAAAAGCTTCATCCACACAAAACTCAACAAAGACTCATGAGATAAGTTAGTATAAACCAATGCAAAAACCTTATCATACTATACTGTAGCAAATCACTAAAATTATTATTGAACATTGCATACTAAATGCCTCTGCATATTTAATAGTCCTATCCTCAAATAGAATCATTAAACAAGCAAACATATGCAAACAATGCAAACATAACAGCAATCTGCCTAAATAGGACAGTCTATAAAGAATGCAGCAAGATCCATACTTCCCTAGCTCCAATAATTATGAAAGAAAATTCCCACTGTAGTAAATTTATCAGAGCTTATTATGCAAAAGGTTTAAACATTTTATCACATTCTGACGTTTCTAGGGAATTTTTGCAACAGCGGTAAACTTTCTGTTTTCAAACAGCAACATGAAGACTTGTAAAATAGGCATAGTAAAGGCTATCAATGCCACTTTTATTGAAATAAAAGATGTAAAAAATTGTTCTAAATAACAGCAAGCAAATGCTAACAAAATAAATTGACACTCCAAGCAAAACACATATCATGTGGTGAATAAAAATATAGCTCCAAGTAAAGTTACCAATGAACAAAGACGAAAGAGGGGATGCCTTCCGGGGCATCCCCAAGATTAGGCTCTTGGTTGTCCTTGAATATTACCTTGGGGTGCCTTGGGAATCCCCAATCTTAGGCTCTTGCCACCCCTTATTCCATAGTCCATCGAGTCTTTACCCAAAACTTGAAAACTTCACAACACAAAACTCAACAGAAAACTCGTAAGCTCCGTTAGTATAAGAAAATAAATCACCACTTAGATACTGTTGTGAAATCATTCTAAATTCATATTGGTGTAATATCTACTATATTCCAACTTCTCTATGGTTCATAACCTCCGATACTACTCATAGATTCATCAAAATAAGCAAACAACACATAGAAAACAGAATCTGTCAAAAACAGAACAGTCTGTAGTAATCTGTATCAAACGTATACTTCTGGAACTCCAAAAATTCTAAAATAAATTGGTGGACCTGTGGAATTTGTCTATTAATCATCTGCAAATAGAATCAACCTAAAAGCACTCCCAGTAAAAAATGGCAGCTAATCTCGTGAGCGCTGAAGTTTCAGTTTTTTACAGCAAGATCATAAAGACTTCACCCAAGTCTTCCCAAAGGTTCTACTTGGCACAAACACTAATTAAAACATAAAACCACACCTAAACATAGGCTAGATTAATTAGTTATTACTAAACAGGAGCAAAAAGTAAAGAACAAAAATAAAATTGGTTTGTCTCCCAACAAGCGCTAACGTTTAACGCACCTAGCTAGGCATGATGATTTCATTGATGCTCACATAAAAGATAAGAATTGAAACATAAAGAGAGCATCATGACGAATATGACTAGCACATTTAAGTCTAACCCACTTCCTATGCATAGGGATTTTGTGAGCAAACAACTTATGGGAACAATAATCAAATAGCATAGGAAGGCAAAACAAGCATAACTTCAAAACTTTAAGCACATAGAGAGGAAACTTGGTATTATTGCAATTCCTACAAGCATAAATTCCTCCCTCATAATAATTTTCAGTAGCATCATGAATGAATTCAACAATATAACCATCACATAAAGCATTCTTTTCATGATCTACAAGCATAGAAAATTTACTACTCTCCACATAAGCAAAATTATTCTCATGAATAATAGTGGGAGCAAACTCAACAAAATAATTATCATGTGAGGCATAATCCAATTGAAAACTAAAATCATGATGACAAGTTTCCTTGTTATAATTATTCTTTATAGCATACATTCATCACAAATAATCATCATAGATAGCAACCTTATTCTCATAATCAATTGGAACCTCTTCCGAAATAGTGGATTCATCACTAAATGAAGTCATGACCTCTCCAAATCCACTTTCATGATTATCACAATAATATTCAACATCCTCCAAAATAGTGGGATCATTACTTCCTAAAGTTGACACTCTTCCAAACCCACTTTCATCAATATAATCATCATAAATAGGAGGCATGCTTTCATCATAATAAATTTGCTCATCGAGACTTGGGGGACAAAACATATCATCTTCATCAAACATAGCATCCCCAAGCTTGTGGCTTTGCATATCATTAGCATCATGAGTATTCAAATAATTCATACTAACAACATTGCAATCATTCTCATCATTCAAAGATTTAGTGCCAAACATTCTAATGCACTCTTACTCTAGCAATTGAGCACAATTATCGGAATCCTTATTCTCATGAAAGATATTAAAAATATGAAGCATATGAGGCACCCTCAATTCCATTTTTTTATAGTTTTCTTTTATAAACTAAACTAGTGATAAAACAAGAAACTAAAAGATTCGATTGCAAGATCTAAATATATACCTTCAAGCACTCACCTCCCCGGCAACGGCGCCAGAAACTACTTGATGTCTACTACGCAACCTTCTTCTTGTAGACATTATTGGGCCTCCAAGTGCAGAGGTTTGTAGGACAGTAACAAATTTCCCTCAAGTGGATGACCTAAGGTTTATCAATCCGTAGGAGGTGTAGGATGAAGATAGTCTCTCTCAAACAACCCTGCAACCAAATAACAAAGAGTCTCTTGTGTCCCCAACACACCCAATACAATGGTGAATTGTATAGGTGCACTAGTTCGGCGAAGAGATGGTGATACAAGTGCAATATGGATGGTAGATATAGGTTTTTGTAATCTTAAAATATAAAAACAGCAAGGTACCAAGCGATAAAAATGAGCGTAAACGATATTGCAATGCTAGGAACAAGGCCTAGGTTCATACTTTCACTAGTGCAAGTTCTCTCAACAATAACAACATAATTGGATCATATAACTATCCCTCAACATGCAACAAAGAGTCACTCCAAAGTCACTAACAAAGGATAACAAACAAAGAGATTATGGTAGGGTACGAAACCACCTCAAAGTTATCCTTTCTGGTCGATCTATTCAAGAGTCCATAGTAAAAATAACATGAAGCTATTCTTTACGTTCGACCTATCATAGAGTTCGTACTAGAATAACACCTTAAGAGACAAATCAACCAAAACCCTAATGTCACCTAGATACTCCAATGTCACCTCAAGTATCCGTCCGTATGATTATACGATATGCATCACACAATCTCAGATTCATCTATTCAACCAGCACATAGAACCTCAAAGAGTGCCTCAAAGTTTCTACCGGAGAGTCAAGACAAAAACGTGTGCCAACCCCTATGAATAGATTCACGAGGTTACGGAACCCGCAAGTTGATCACCAAAACATACATCAAGTATTATCAAATCCTTAAAGACTCAATCCGATAAGATAACTTCAAAGGGAAAACTCAATCCATTACAAGAGAGTAGAGGGGGAGAAACATCATAAGATCCAACTATAATAGCAAAGCTCGCGATACATCAAGATCATGCCAAATCAAGAACACGAGAGAGAGAGAGAGAGAGATCAAACACATAGCTACTGGTACATACCCTTAGCCCCGAGGGTGAACTACTCCCTCCTCGTCATGGAGAGCATCGGCATGATGAAGATGGCCACCGGTGAGGGTTCCCCCCTCCGGCAGGGTGCCGGAACAGGGTCCCAATTTTTTTTGGTGGGTACAAAGGCTTGCGACGGCGGAACTCCCGATGTATTGTGCTCCTCGATGTATTTAGGGTATATGGACATATATAGGTGAAAGAAGTCGATCAAGAGAAACAACATAGACATACTAGGCAGCACGCATGCACGCGATGGAGGGATACCAGAACGGGACATAGCAAAGGCTACATCAACGTCAAAGATAACCCCTGGAGCGAGGAATTTGCAAGTGACGACAGAGGGTGACCTAGATAAGAGGATCCTGCGGTCAATGAATATTGTGTGGCAGAACTTGGCCCTCAATTCGAGAAAGGCGTAATACAAATCTCTAGGTGGATGTGATCACGAGAACCTAGGACAGAGT
Source organism: Aegilops longissima (assembly GCA_021605205.1). Taxonomy (NCBI): domain Eukaryota; kingdom Viridiplantae; phylum Streptophyta; class Magnoliopsida; order Poales; family Poaceae; genus Aegilops; species Aegilops longissima. Next base: position 421,347,870 of record CM038677.1, on the reverse strand, counting down.
TAGCTAAATCATTTAACCCGAATAGAGGAGAGATCAGAGTACCAGAGTATAGATGAGGAATAAAAGATCCTAATACCGTCCATTTGGCGACGTGGGCCCGTAAGCCACACAGCCATGTTAGTAAAATAATTTTTCAAAGACTAGAATCAACTTCGGCCAAGGAGTTGGAAAGGGGGTTCCTACTAGGGCTGGACTAACGAGCAGCTCGGCTCGTTAAGCTCGTACTCGTTAAGCTCGTGCTCGTTAAGGCTCGGCTCGTTAAGCTCGTTAAGATTAACGAGCAGAAAACCCTGCTCGGCTCGGCTCATTTGAAGCTCGTTAAGCTCGTGAGCGCTCGCGAGCGCTCGTTAACAGATATAATGTGTTACAATATACATGATGAATGCGTAGGTATGGTTTTCAAGATAAAATATCATGACTAAGAAAAGAAATGAAGTAGTATGTTGCCTCATATGTCGATTAGATTAAATAGATGGGCTGAGGTGCTAAAAAAGTTTGTCACATAATATGAAAATATTTGTTGTGTTGTTACTAACGAGCTTAACGAGCTACTCGTGAAACTCGTTAGCTCGCTCGTTAAGCTCGTTAAGCTTAACGAGCTAAAACCAATGATTGGCTCTGTTCATTAAGAAGCAAGCTACGAGCTTAACGAGCCGAACTATCGAGTGCTCATTAAGCTCGCGAGCTACGAGCTTTTGGTCCAGCCCTAGTTCCTACAGGTAGTCGGCTCTGATACCAACTTGTGACGCCCCCGATTCAATTGTACACTAATCATACACGCAAACGTGTACGATCAAGTTCAGGGACTCACGGGAAGATATCACAACACAACTCTAGACACAAATCAAAACAATACAAGCTTCATATTACAAGCCAGGAGCCTCGAGGGCTCGAATACAAGCTCAATATACAAGAGTCAGCGGAAGCAACAATATCTGGGTACAGACATTAGTTAAACAAGACTTCCTTATGAAGGCAAACACAAAAGCAACAACGATCGAAGAGGCAAGGCCTCCTTCCCGGGACCTCCTAACTACTCCTCGTCGTCGGCGGTCTCCACGTAGTAGCATCCGTCGGCAGTGGCATCTGGCTCCCAGGATCCACCATCTGGTTGCATCAATCGGAAAGAAGAAGGAAGGGGGGAAAGGGGCAGCAAAGCAACCGTGAGTACTCATCCAAAGTACTCGCAAGCATCAGATCTATACTAAGTATGCATTGGTATCAATGGAAGGGTTGTATCTGTGGACTGAACTGGAGAATGCCAGAATAGAGGGGAAGGCCTAGCCTATCAAACACTAGCATCTTCAAGCAGCTCCAAGCATCTTGCAGCATGTAGAAGAGTAAAGAATAGCAGTTTATATTTAACAAGCATGTTGTAACATTAAGGACCAGAGATCCTTCCTCGACTCCCTGCGAGAAAGCAATCTCGGAGCAACATATCTCAAGTATCCATTTCTAGTCATATAAGAACCGGATACAAGTCTGAACGTCCATTACCGTGGACACGGTATTCGAATATATATCTTCCCTGCAGGGGTGCACTACGTTACCCAACACGCTCGATCACTCTGGTCGGACACACCTTTCTGGGGTCAATGCCCGGCCTCGGAAGATCAACACGCTGTAGCCCTACCTAGGCTCAGCAGAGAGGTCCCTGTCGGTCTACATCCTAAGCACTATGGGGTCTGTGCCCATCGCCCATTGCACTCCGGGTCGTTGCGAGCAGGGCGGACCAGGCTCCACCACTACAGGATGGTGCCGGCCCAGCCGTGCCACAATGCTGAACTGGATGTCTGACAAAGCTTCGACTGGTACTGCTACGTCAAGGCCCGTATCTATTATCGTGTGGTGGTTAGTGCATAAAGGCCAGAGGCCAACTCAGAACAAATACCCAAACCTGTTAGTGCATTGGGGGCTCGCGGAGACGAGCAGAGACTCGCGATAATGTGACCCCATCACCCCGTCTCATGGACTTACGGCAAGGGCCCAGACTGCCCGGCCGTGCCACGTAGAAACCTCGCGGGTGCTCCACGGGCCCGCCCGACTTTCACATCAACTCGCGGGTACCCCTCAGGGCCGACCCAACTTCAACAATGGTCTCAAGTAAAGTCCCGGTAACCGTGTGTCCAAACATCAAGGGAAAAACCCGAGGAATCACCCCCGGTGGATTCCACTCAACGTAATCATCAAGGTGAACGTAAGAGGGACCACCCTCGAGGTTCACACTTGAGGTGTTGCACGACAGAGCCGTATCGGGAATGGTGAAAGAGGAAATCACCCTCGATGACCACGAACGAATAGCTACACTACAGAATTATCATCAGGAGTGCTTTAAGAGGGATCACCCTCGGCACTCGGTAGTAGCTCTGTAGAGTCGAGCAACAAAAGGGGCGTGATGTGATGTGAGGTGTCGGGCTCTGGTCGTCGATCATGTTGATCGAGGCGTCGATGATGAAGAAGGGGCAACAAGGACAAGTGGGGGTCACTGATGGATCACTAACCAACCTATACTAAGCAGCTTAGGATAAGCAGGTAAGGTACAACAGCATGTTACAAAAGCAGGCTATGCATCAGAATAGGAGCAATCAATAACAGTAGCAAAATCTAATGCAAGCATGAGAGAATGGAATGGGCGATATCGGGATGATCAAAGGGGGGGCTTGCCTGGTTGCTCAGACAAGAAGGAGGGGTCGTCGGTGACGTAGTCGATCACAGCAGCATCGGCAGTCGGCACGGGCTCTACCGAAGAGAAGAGGGGGAAGAAACAATAAACACAAAGCAAACAAGTGTATAACATGACAATACGCAGAGCTAGGGGTGTTCTAACGCCGTGTTACACGATACCGGCGAAGGGGGATAACGTCCGGAAAGTTTTCCCGGAGTTAGGCATTTTCGGACAGACGAACCGAAGGGGAAAAATTCGATGTTCGCTATGCTATGGGCACGTGACAGATGAACGGAGAGCATATACCGATTCGTCATATTTTTCTGAGCAACTTTCATGTATAAAACTTTTTCATCCAAGCTACGGATTATTTTCTATGATTTATTATTGTTTTAGCCATTTTATGAAATTATTATCAATTATTAAATTCGACAGAAAATCAATAATTATGTTAGCATGAGGTGAGAGTGATGTCAGCAGTCAACTTTGACCTGTTGACCAGTCAAACTGACACGGGGTACCGTTGTCATAGAATGTTAGCTAGCTTAATTAGACAAGTTAATTAAGTTATGTTAATTAATCTAAATTAATTCAGTTAATTAATTAGTTTATTAATTAGTAAATCTATTTAACTAATTTTAATTCTTTTTTTTGGGCCAGGGCGCTGGGGCCCATAGGCTAGTGGTACAAGGCCAGCCGGGCAGGCGGAGTTAACAAGGGGGCACCTGCGTTCGAGGGCGCCACGCCGGGCGAGGCCATGGCCTCGACGAGGCCAAGCATGGCGCCAAGGGCGCGGTTTAGGGCTCAAGCGCGCGTGCCGGGATTTAACCGCCGCGAGAAGTGCGGCAAAGTAGCGAGGCGCGACGAGCGCAAAGCGGCGCTAGCGAGAGGAGGTGGGTAGGCGCGGGGTGGGGCTGTCTGCGGCGACAGCCGAGGCACGCCGGCCGATGCGGGATGTGGCAGGCGTGTGGGGGGAGCAGGGCGGGGCATGCGCGCCGGCGATGTGAGCTGCGGCGGCGGCTTGACCGGGAACGATCGGAGACGGCGAGGCGAGCGGCGGAGGCGGCGCCGGAGTTCGGGCATGGGCGGATCCGGCGATACACGGCATGGCGGAGCGAGCTAGCTAGAGCTACGGGGCCCTACGCGCGTGCTGAGCACAACTGCTAGTTCGGACGAGCTCATCGGCGAGCATGGCCACGACGAGGAGCTCGACGGCGGCGCTGTGTTCGGCCATGGCAGAAGCGGCGAGCTACGGGCGCAGAAAACGAGGGGTAGGACAAGGGGGGGGGGCACATGGTGCTCACCGCCATTGCTGGGAAGTCCCGAGGGTGAGTCGAGGTGGCCGGAGTCGTTGGCGAGCTCACGGTGGCCGGAGCGGAGGAAGAAGGTTTGGCCCGGCGATGAAGGGGCTCCCAGCTCCTGCGCGTGGGTGTGGACGACGGAGTGGACGGCGGCGGTCCTCCTGGGCCCTCAGCGTAGAGAGGACATGCCGGTGGCCGCGTCGACGGCCGTGAGCTTAGCTGCGAGCAGAGGAGGAAGGAGAGGGGGAACTGAGGATCTAGGGTTCGTCGAGGAGGCCGAGGCGGTCTTATACGCGCGGGGTGAACGACATAGAGGCGCGGGATTGCCGCCACAGGACAGGGGCGCCATGGGATGGCCGCCACGATGCCCCCTGCTTCCGTAGCATGAGGAGGGAGAGGACTGGGGTGTGGGCTAGGCTTGTTTTTGTTGTTAGCTCGGCCAAGGCCCAGTGGGACAGGGGGTGGGCTGTAGGTTTGGGTCCATAGGGAAAAGATGGTGGGGATTTTCTCCTTTTCTTTTGTTTTCTTCTTAAACTTTTCTGTTTTAGTTTTTTGCCCATGTTTTGCATTTAGTTGTTGCACCAAACAACCTTTAGTAAAATGTGAAACATGTCATATAAATACTAGACAATATTCTTAGATGGCACAAGAAGTTTGGGCTCAAAAGGAGTTGTCTAACCATTTTTAGAAACTGAAAAGGCCAATTTAATTGTTGTTGGACCACTAAATAAAATTCCAAGGGCACTTTGGGAATCCAAAAGAGGTTGGTTCCAACATGACAAATATCCAGGGATTATTTGCCATACTTTGAACATTTTATTTTGCGTGTTGGAGAAATTTGAATTATGGACTTTAGTTTGAACTTGAATTTGAATTAAGATCTCGATCAAGCGAGGATTAGCAACAGTAATGTGATGACAAGGCACCATTACCAGAGGATTACTGTAGCTTAATTATCCGGGTGTCACAATTCTCCTCCACTACAAGAAATCTCGTCCCGAGATTTTATGAGGTAGAAGGAAACAAAAGCGAGGTATTCATCACAAAGACGATCCTCGCATCCCGAGTGGCTTCATCTTCAAAAGGATTTGACCACTGAACTTTTGAAATTTGACAGCCCTCAGACGGGTGCGATGTTTAGCTTGAACGAGAACGCAGACCAGACAGAGGCTTCAGAATTCGATGTAAAGTTTTCAATTCTCACAAAAGGAGAAATGTTCCACGCATTCAAGAGATAAATCCATGCTTCGGAATTTCAAACAAGAGGAGCATGGTAGCTCACTATCTCATTTGAATGATGTAGTAGATGGACGGTTCTAGTGGCACAAATGATAGAAACGATATGTGTTTTCTACCATTCCATTCCCAGAATGAGGTCGATATCGGATGACTTCAAAATAATGGGGGAAACATGAAATTCCAACACTTCAATTTCAACGGGGACGTTGTGACTAACCATGGTGGTTTGACATTGGCCCGCGGAATGCAGCTTGAAATTCTGGTCAAGTGATGGCGGTTCCAACAGGTAAGGAACGCCTGTGGCTGTCTTACGATTGAGCAGCGGGACCTTTCAAGTAATAGGCCGCGAAGGTGACATAGCTGGTAGGGGCTACATCAACAGACTTCAACTTAAAAGTGATGTCATGGAGCCAGTCATTAGCATCAAGGGGCTGAGTTAAGCTGTTGTAGATGACAGGGTTGAGACGCGCAAAGTCTTGCAGAGTTACTAGGGCGGGTTGCTGATTCATATTGGGACGCAGAAACTGAGCCATGACTTGTACCATGAACTAGCGATTCAACATCAAACTGTTGTATCATTCAGGCAATGTATTCGGGAGGTGGTGGATTGTCGCCACCACGACCACAACTAGTGGGTCTAACCATCCTGCTTAAATGCAACAGGGGGTAGTTCAGCAAAGGTTGGAGCCAGTGCATGGAGTCATTCATGAGGTAACTTGAACAGTGAGTAAATGCGCAGTATGTACAAAGCAGTAGTCATTGAAGACATACCGATACATGTATAGAGCCAATTACATGTTGTTCGTATTAGTTCGGACAAGAGAAACATCATAGACATACTAGGCAGCACGCATGCACGCGATGGAGGGATACCAGAACGGGACATAGCAAAGGCTACATCAACGTCGAAGATAACCCCTGGAGCGAGGAATTTGCAAGTGACGACGGAGGGTGCCCTCGATAAGAGGATCCTGCGGTCAGTGAATATTGTGTGGCAGAAGTTGGCCCTCAATTCGAGAAAGGCGTAATATAAATCTCCGGGTGGATGTGATCACGAGAACCTAGGACAGAGTTAGCAAAATCATTTAATCCGAATAGAGGAGAGATCAAAGTACCAGTGTATAGACGAGGAATAAAAGATCCTAATACCATCCATTTGGCGACGTGGGCCCGTAAGCCACACAGCCATGTTAGTAAAACAGTTTTTCAAAGACTAGACTCAACTTCGACCAAGGAGTTGGAAAGGGGGTTCCTACAGGCAGTCGGCTCTGATACCAACTTGTGACGCCCCCGATTCAATCATACACTAATCATACATGCAAACGTGTACGATCAAGATCAGGGACTCACGGGAAGATATCACAACACAACTCTAGGCACAAATTAAAACAATACAAGCTTCGTATTACAAGCCAGGGCCCTCAAGGGCTCGAATACAAGCTCGATATACAAGAGTCAGCGGAAGCAACAAAATCTGAGTATAGACATTAGTTAAACAAGACTACCTTAAGAAGGCAAACACAAAAGCAACAACGATCGAAGATGCAAGGCCTCCTGCCTAGGACCTCCTAACTACTCCTGGTCGTTGGCGGTCTCCACGTAGTAGCATCCGTCGGCGGTGGCACCTGGCTCCAAGGATCCACCATCTGGTTGCATCAATTGGAAAGAAGAAGGAAGGGGGAAAAGGGGTAGCAAAGCAACCGTGAGTACTCATCCAAAGTACTCGCAAGCATAAGATCTATACTAAGTATGCATTGGTATCAATGGAAGGGTTGTATCTGTGGACTGAACTGCGGAATGCCAGAATAGAGGGGAAGGCCTAGCCTATCGAAGACTAGCATCTTCAAGTAGTTCCAAGCATCTTGCAGCATGTAGAAGAGTAAAGAATAGCAGTTTATATTTAACAAGCATGTTGTAACATTAAGGACCAGAGATCCTTCCTCGACTCCCTGCAAGAAAGCAATCTTAGAGCAACATATCTCAAGTATCCATTTCTAGTCATATAAGATCCGGATACAAGTCTGAACGTCCATTACGTGGACACGGTATTCAAATATATATCTTCCCTACAGGGGTGCACCACGTTACCCAACACGCTCGATCACTTTGGCCGGACACACCTTTCTGGGGTCAATGCCCGACCTCGGAAGATCAACACATCGTAGCCCTACCTAGGCTCAGCAGAGAGGTCCCCGCCTGTCTACATACTAAGCACTCTGGGGTCTGGGCCCATCGCCCGTTGCACTCCGGTCGCTATAGCAGGGCGGACCAGCTCCACCACTACAGATGGTGCCGCCACCGCGTCGCAATGCTGAATCGACGTCCGACAAAGCTTCGGCCGACATCGTGACGCCGAGGCCCATATCTATTCTCGCGTGGTGGTTAGTGCATAAAGGCCAGAGGCCAACTCAGAACAAATACCTAAACCTGTTAGTGCATTGGAGGCTCGCGGAGACAAGCAGAGACTCACGATAATGTGACCCCGTCGCCTCGTCTCATGGACTTACGACAAGGGCCCAGACTGCCCGGCCGTGCCATGTATAAAACTCGCGGGTGCTCCACGGGCCCACCCGACTTTCACATCAACTCGTGGGTACCTGATACGTCTCGAACGTATCTATAATTTTTTATTGCTCCATGTTATATTATCTACTGTTTTGGACCATATTGGGCTTTATTATCCACTTTTATATTATTTTTGGGACTAACCTATTAACCGGAGGCCCAGTCCAGAATTGCTGTTTTTTTCCTATTTCAGTGTTTCTAAGAAACGGAATATCAAACGGAGTCCAAACGGAATGAAACCTCCGGGAACGTGATTTTCTCACCGAACATGATCCAGGAGACTTGGACCCTACGTCAAGCAACCAACACGGAAGGCATGAGGTAGGGGGTGCGCCCTCCCCCCCCCCTCCCCAGGCGCGCCCTCCACCCTTGTGGGCCCCCTGTTGCTCCACCAACGTACTTCTTCCTCCTATATATACCTCACGCACTCCGAACGATCGACACGGAGCCAAAAACCTAATTCCACCGCCGCAACTTTCTGTATCCATGAGATCCCATCTTTGGGCCTGTTCCGGAGCTCCGCCGGAAGGGGAATCCACCACGAAGGGCTTCTACATCATCATAGCCTCTCCGATGAAGTGTGAGTAGTTTAACTCAGACCTTCGGGTCCATAGTTAGTAGCTAGATGGCTTCTTCTCTCTTTTTGGATCTCAATACAATGTTCTCCCCCTCTCTCGTGGAGATCTATTCGATGTAATCTTCTTTTTGCGGTGTGTTTGTTGAGATCGATGAATTGTGGGTTTATGATCAAGATTATCTATGAGCAATATTTGAATCTTCTATGAATTCTTTTATGTATGATTGGTTATCTTTGCAAGTCCCTTCGAATTATCCGTTTGGTTTGGCCAACTAGATTGGTAGTTCTTGCAATGGGATAAGTGCTTAGCTTTAGGTTCAATCTTGCGGTGCCCTTTCCCAAGGATGTAAGGGCAACAAGGCACGATTGTATTGTTGCCATCGAGGATAACAAGATGGGGTTTTTATCATATTGCATGAATTTATCCTCTACATCATGTCATCTTGCTTAAGGCGCTACTCTGCTTTCATGAACTTAATACTCTAGATGCATGCTTTGGATAGCGGTCGATGAGTGGAGTAATAGTAGTAGATGCAAAGGAGTCGGTCTACTTGTCTCGGACGTGATGCCTATATACATGATCATACCTAGATACTCTCATAACTATGCTCAATTCTGTCAATTGCTCAACAGTAATTCATTCACCCACCATAAAATACTTATGCTCTTGAGAGAAGCCACTAGTGAAATATATGGCCCCGTGGTCTATTCTCTATCATATCAATCTTCCATCACTTTATTATTGCTTTGCTTTTTTACTTTGCTTTTTATTTTACTTTGCATCTTTATACCAAAAATACCAAAAATAGTATCTATCATGTCTTTCAGATCTGACTCTCGTAAGTGACCGTGAAGGGATTGACAACCCCTAATTGCGTTGGTTGCGTTGAGCTGTTTGTTTTGTGTAGGTACGAGGGACTTGCGCGTGGCCTCCTACTGGATTGATACCTTGGTTCTCAAAAACTGAGGGAAATACTTACGCTACTCTGCTGCATTATCCTCTCCTCTTCGGGGAAATCCAATGCAAGCTCAAGAGGTAGCAGTACCCCTCAGGGCCGACCCAACTTCACCAATGATCTAAAGTAAAGTCCCGGTAACCGTGTGTCTAAACATCAAGGGAAAACCCGAGGAATCACCCCCGGTGGATTCCACTCAACGTAATCATCAAGGTGAACGTAAGAGGGACCACCCTCGAGGTTCACACTTGAGGTGTTGCTTGACAGAGCCGTATCGGGAATGGTGAAAGAGGAAATCACCCTCGATGACCACGACCGAATAGCTACACTACAGAATTATCATCAGGAGTGCGTTATGAGCGATCACTCTCGGCACTCGATAGTAGCTCTACAGAGTCGAGCAACAAAAGGGGTGTGATGTGATGTGAGGTGTCGGGCTCTGGTCATCGATCACGTTGATCGAGGCGTCGATGATGAAGCAGGGGCAACAAGGACAAGTGGGGGTCACTGATGGATCACTAACCAACCTATACTAAGCAGTTTAGGATAAGCAGGTAAGGTACAATAGCAGGTTACAAAAGCAGGCTATGCATCAGAATAGGAGCAATCAATAACAGTAGCAAAATCTAATACAAGCATGAGAGAATGGAATGGGCGATATCGGGATGATCAAGGGGGGGGGGGGGGCTTGCTTGGTTGCTCAGACAAGAAGGCGGGTCGCCGGTGACGTAGTCGATCCATAATGCATCGGCGGCAATCCGCCACGGGTTCACCAAGAGAAGAGGGGGAAGAAACAGTAATTACAGAGCAAACAAGTGTATAACATGACAATACGCAGAGCTAGGGGTGTTCTAACGAAGTGTTACACGATACCGGCGAAGGGGGATAACGTCCGGAAAGTTTTCCCGGAGTTAGGCATTTTCGGACAGACGAACCGGAGGGGAAAAGTTTGATGTTCGCTATGCACTGGGCAGGTGACAGATGAACGGAGAGCATATACCAATTCGTCATATTTTTCTGAGCAACTTTCATGTATAAAACTTTTTCATCCAAGCTACGGATTATTTTCTATGATTTATTATTGTTTTAGCCATTTTCTGAAATTATTATCAATTATTAAATTCTACAGAAAATGAATAATTATGTCAGCATGAGGTCAGAGTGATGTCAGCAGTCAACTTTGACATGTTGACCAGTCAAACTGACAGGGGTTTCCATTGTCATAGAATGTTAGCTAGCTTAATTAGACATGTTAATTAAGTTATGTTAATTAATCTAAATTAATTAAGTTAATTAATTAATCTATTTAATTAATTTTAATTCTTTTTTTTTGGGCCAGGGCGCTGGGGCCCATAGGCCAGTGGCACAAGGCCGATGGGCAGGCGGGTTAACAAAGGGCGCCCATGCCTAAGGGGCGCCACGCCGGGGCGAGGCCACGGCCTCGACGAGGCAAGCGGAGCGCCGTGGCGCGCGCACTGGGGATACAACCGCCGCGAGAATTGCGGCAGCGTAGCGAGGCGCGACGAGCGTGAGCGGCGCTTAGCAGGAGGAGGTGGGTAGGCCGGGTGGGCTGCTGCGGCAGGCGACAGAAGCGAGGCACGCCGGCCGATGCGGATGTGGCGGCGTGGGGGGAGCAGGCGGGCACGCGCCGGTGATGTGAGCTGCGGCGGCGGCTTGACCGGGAACGACCGGAGACGGCGACAGCGAGCGACGGAGGCGGCGCCGGAGTTCGGGCATGGGCGGATCCGGCGATACACGGCACGGCGGAGCGAGCTAGCTAGCGCTATGGGGCCCTACGCGCGTGCTGAGCACGACTGCGAGTTCGGACGAGCTCATCGGCGAGCGTGGCCATGACGAGGAGCTCGACGGTGGCGCTCTGTTCGGCCATGGCAGAAGCGGCGAGCTACGGGCACAGAAAACAAGGGGTAGGACGAGGGGGAGCACGTGGTGCTCACCGCCGTTGCTGGGAAGTCCCGAGGGAGAGTCGAGGTGGCCGGAGTCTTGGCGAGCTCGCGGTGGCCGGAGCGGAGGAAGAAGGGTTGGCCCGGCGATGAAGGGGCTCCCAGCTCCTGGCGTGGGCGTGGACGACGGAGTGGACGGCGGCGGTCCTCCTGGGCCCGTCAGTGTGGAGAGGGGAGGCCGGTGGCCGCGTTGACGGTGGTGCGCGGCGACGGGCGTGAGCTCGGCTGCGAGCAGAGGAGGAAGGAGAGGGGGAACTGAGGATCTAGGGTTCGTCGAGGAGGCCGAGGAGGTCTTATACGCACGGGGGGAACGGCGGAGAGGCGCGGGATGGCCGCCACGGGACAGGGGCGCCATGGGATGGCCGCCACGATGCCCCTGCTTCTGTAGCGTGAGGAGGGAGAGGACTGGGGTGTGGGCTGGGCTTGTTTTTGTTGCTAGCGTGGCCAAGGCCCAATGGGACAGGGGTGGGCTGTAGGTTTGGGTCCATAGGGAAAAGATGGTGGGGCTTTTCTCCCTTTCTTTGGTTTTCTTCATTTTTAGAAACTGAAAAGGCCAATTTAATTATTGTTGGACCACTAAACAAAATTCCATGGGCACTTTGGGAATCCAAAAGAGGTTGGTTCCAACATGACAAATATCGAGGGATTATTTGCCACACTTTGAACATTATATTTTGCGTGTTGGAGAAATTTGAATTATGGACTTTAGTTTGAACTTGAATTTGAATTAAGATCTGGATCAAGCGAGGATTAGCAACAGTGATGTGATGACAAGGCACCATTACCAGAGGATTACTGTAGCTTAATTATCCGGGCGTCACAAAAGCATTTCGGGATATAGCTCGGATGCAAGTGGTTGGCTCCATAGAGGGCATTTCCAGCATTAAGCTCGGCTAAACTCCTTCAACTTTTGAACCAAGGTGATCTATGATACCTCGGATATAGTCCGGTGTTGGAGCTCGGATACAGTCCGGCGTTGGAGCTTGGACATAGTCTGGCGTTGGAGCTCGGATGCATTCTGCTGTTGGAGCTCGGAAGCATCCGACGTTGGTGCTCGGCTGTGAAACATACCTCGAATGCAGTCCGGCGTTGGAGCTCGGATACAAAAGGACACCACCGCACAAAAGCACTTCAAACCCGAGGTGTGGCATAAAAAATGACAAGGCATTGATAAAGGCCATTAACTTAAAGGGGCTCCTCGGATACCCGACGTGTAAACTCCTCGGATTTACTTTGGCGATCCTCAAGATAAAAGATGAGAAGATTTATTGAACCAGTTTTCAAGACCGACGACCGAAGATGAAGAACGGTTCGGAAGGATCGAGGAGCGTCCCCAACTTGAAGACCGGTTCAGGGGGCTACTGACGGTGTCCTGGACTAGGGGGTACTCACCACATCGTCTCCCGACCAGGTGGATCGGGCCGAGGACCCCCATGGCGGTTCATTCATGGGCCACTTCAGGTAGCCCATGCCGCATACAAGGAGTATTCCACAAGACTTGGTGATCAAGACAAGGACTCCTCTCCACCAACGTATTCGGCTAGGACTCTTGTTATCCTAGGCCTCTGGTGCATTATATAAGCCAAGGCCAGGCTAGTCGATAGATCATTATGACATTAATCATCATACCCCTAGGGTTTAGACGACAACATATGATCTCGAGGTAGATCAACTCTTGTAATCTCTATATTCATCAAGATCAATCAAGCAGGAAGTAGGGTATTACCTCCGTTAAGAGGGCCCGAACCTGGGTAAACATCATGTCCCCTGTCTCCTATTACCCATCGATCCATGACACACAGCTCGGGACCCCTTACCCGAGATCTGCCGGTTTTGACACCGACACTGATGCGGAGCATCCCAAGGTCATCCCCATGGACCTACCATCGTCTCACCAGTGCCTAATGGACCCATGACACGAGCACGTGCAAGAGCTCTCAGAACCGAGGTGACATCTCTCCTCTCACAATTCCACTTCAATGAACATGAGACATGGCTACTACCTCAAACGGAGACATTGTGCATACTCACGTATCAAGGAGTTAGCCATGGAGACGCTAAGGAGCAAGGAGAATCCAAAGAGGAAGATGGACGTGAAGACAGAGAAGAAGAAGGGCAAAGACACCAGAAGCCCGGACGATCCGGACCGCCATCCGGACGATCCGGCCCCAGCCCAGACGATCCGGACCCTTGCCCGGACGATCTGGCTACCACGCCCAGGGACACCCGAAGCTTCACTATGAAGCCGGATCATCCAGACCCAGCCCCGGATCATCCGGCTACACCCGGACGTCCGGACCAGGACTCGGACATCCGGACCTCCCGCAGCGACCACGACATGGCCGGACCATCCGGACGCCGACCTGGATCATCTGGGCTCCCGAAGGCCAGATCATCCGGACCAACATCCGGATCATCCGGACAGTGCCTGCGCGCATGATGTTGGGCCGAGGCCCATGTACCCCTTCGCCCCCAACCTCTCTCTATATATATGACTCCTCCACATCTTTCTAGGGTTAGCATTGGTTTAGCTCATATGTGAGGATAGCTTTTGCTCATCCATACAGATCATCTCCTCGAGAGAGACCGCGGCCCCTCTTCGGAGAAGATCCCCTTGGATTCAAGATCCCCTCTCGGGTGGCACCATCAAGACCTCCTTACGGAGAAGAACCGGTTACCCTTTGTATCGTCCGTTGTTGACTTTGGATCGTGTATTCGCACTTGTGTTTCGAGGATCTAGCACATGTGTGACTATATCTTGTTGGTTTAGTGATTTCTCTTGTGTTTTCCCTCGTTTTCCCCTCGTGTTCTTGGACGGGATCCGCTCCTTTCGTGAAAGATCAGCCGTTTAGGGTCTCGCCCTACATCATCTTGGTATCATGAGCCAGGTTGATCACGATTTCGGAGCCTCCCCTCTTCATTTTCTAGCTTGATTTTGTTGTTTTTCATCCTACTCCGGAAATACCCACAAAAATAGCCCCAAATTTTTTTCTTGTGATTTGTGAGTTTTGATGATGTTTTGTTGGTTTTGATCCGTGAATTTTTGTGTTGCAAGTGGATCTTACCTTCCCCCACCATCTCCACCTCGCAATCCATCCAAAATCCGCGAAATCATCGAATTCGACCCCGTTTTCGAGTTCATCCCAAGCCATCCCCGAGCGCAGTTGACCCGCTCGGATCATCCGGCTTCCCGCCCGGATCATCCGGCTCCTGGCCCGGATGATCCGGCTTCCTCCGCCGAAACTGCATTTTCTGCAGTTTTTACCCACCGCCACCTATGCCTCCGCATACCCCCCCCCCTTCGACCACCACCACCTAACTTCCGCAAACCCAAACCCTACCACCACTTGACCGCTACCAACTCTGACACTTTTTGCCGCATTTGGTTTTGAGAATTTGAGTTGTGGCTCACCGTTTCCTAACGTGTTTCGGCTACTTAGGGATGGTCCGACATCAACATCACCACCGCTCATCTTCGCCAAGGACTACTACGAACGGCTACACCATTGTGGTATTAACTTCACCTTGGTATCATCTTGGTATCATGATATCATCATACTTTCTTGCATTTGCATTGATAACCCCATAGCCTTACTTTTGCGTCACTTACCCATCGAGACTAGCCTTTGAGTATTGCCGGCAACGTGACTTGTGCACATTAGTGATCATACTTCCCATCGCATACATATCATATCATCGGGTTGTATATCTCGGTATCATCTCTTGTGTCACAAGGTTGTCTTCGCATACACAATTGCTATATTAGTTCGTGAAGCTTTGCATGAGAAAAGAGCTCAAACAACAAGGAGTCAAACAAGCTTTTAAGCAAAAGGGAAAGATAAGCAAAGAGCTTATAAGCAAGAACCATAGCATCATACAAAATTAAGATTGTCATACTCGATCATCTTGGATCATATCATCAGAACATCATACATAGAGCATACTTGGGATAGAAGTCGTTGCATTTTTGCTTAGTAGGTTGTGCACAAGTTCGTATCTGCCTATTGTGCAATCGTGCTAGCGTCTCTCTAGTGTTGTGCAACAAGAGCATTTTCATGGATTCCACATTTTGGCTCACCCTTGGTTACACGACCCCATTTATCTATTTGCGTGTGTGTTTCCGTGTACCATATCTTGCTATTGGTCTACTTGTTGCATTTACAGCTTGTGAATCTTTTCCAACATTATTGAGTCTTGCTTACTGTCACATCAAAAAAATTGTGCCACCATCCTGACCAAGCTCCACCATAAGCTTTTACTTGTGTAGGTGTGAGAAACCGACAAGAATTGGTACCAATTGTGCTATTTCCTTGTTACACATTGAGTGATCATTGATCCATCTTCAACATCGGTCAAGGTACATTTGGTATAAGTTCTTCTATTTCTCCCACTCACATATTTTGTTCATTGATGGATAGGCCAAGTACTTCTACCAACCCACTCTTCCTCGAGCAAGACAACGATCCGAACAACTATGTCACCAAGCTACACCTCTTTGGTGCACAACGAGCCTTGCATGAAGAGCAACTAGCAATAGTGACCGCATCGACAACCTCGCCACCGACTTGCGACTCTCCTAGCAACAAACAAGAGACTACTTCGACAACAAGCTCGATGAACACAAGCACGAGAATGACGCAAGAATGGATGAGATTCGTGCCTTGTTGGTCAACCGCTCTTCCACAACTTCGTCCTACTCAAGACGGAGCCGCTCGAGTAGACACTCCGACGACACCATCTCCGGCTCAAGTACCCCGACATCGAATACTATTCGTCGTGCCGCGCATCAAGATCGTCAAGCCAACTGCAATCCTGTACACGACACCGACTCTCAAGAGCACCGATGTCGTCAAAACCAAGCTACATTTGCGCAAGCACAAGAACGGCAACGTCAACGCCAACAAGAACAAGAGGAGCGAGCGCGACAACACCAAGATGCACAAGATGCCGAGGCACAACGACAAGAACAACAACTCCGTGAAGCTCAAGCACTTGAGGCGCAACGTGCCCTTCGAGATTCAAGTTATGTCGTAGCCAACCGAGGCCGACAAGCTCATCTCCACCAAGAAGCGCTTCGTGATGAAACTCAAGAGAGGATTTTCCAAGCACGTGTGCATCGACAAGCTCCTCCTCAAGCTCGACAAGCTCCTCCACAAGCTAGACAAGAACATCAAGTTCATCGAGAGCATGAAGACAATGGCCTCCTCCAAGACAAGAGAAACATGAATTCGACAACCCTCCTCGCCAAGAGCAACATGAGTTTGTCAGCCTCAACGACATGGGCGTCATCATCCTCGACCCCAACACAATGAAGAGAACGATACGACAAGCTAAAGTTCACCATGCCCAAGTTCACCGGAAGCAATGACCCCGAAGAGTACATATCATGGGCATTGAAGGTTGACAAAATCTTCCGCTTGCACAACTACGAAGAAGAGAAGAAGATCACGATGGCATCCCTTGAATTCCAAGACTACATCCTCATTTGGTGGGAACAAGTCATTGAGCACCGACAGGCAAGAGGTGAACCACCCATCACTACTTGGGCGCAAAATGAAGGATGTCATGAGAGCACGATTCGTGCCAAACTACTACAACCTCGACCTCTTCAAGAAACTCCAACTCCTCAAGCAAGAAACCAAGAGCATTGAAGAGTACTACAAGGAAATGGAGATTGCCATGATAAGAGCCAATGTCACGGAAGATGTTGAGCAAACTATGGCACGTTTCTTGAATGGACTCAATCACCCTATCAAGAAGATTGCCGACTTTCAACCATACTCGAACCTCATCGAGCTAGTGCATCAAGCTACCAAAGCGGAACGGCAAGTACAAGACGACTTCAAGTATGCCAAGTTCTCATCCAAGTCCTATGGCTTCTCCAACACCAAAGCTTCAACGACTCCACCAACTTCTACCTCAACCAAGCCATCTACAAGCAACGGCGACAAGTCAAGCTACAAGAAAACTTCGACAACCTCAAGTCGTCCTCCTACTACAAGCAACTTCAATCCGAGAGCTTCATCATCATCTACCCAAACCGATGAGACCATCAAGAAAAGTTCCTTCAAATGCTTTACATGCGGCGACCGAGGCCACAAGTCCTTTGAGACCAACAAGCGCACCATGATCCTCAACGACGACGGAACCTATGACTCAATGAGTGAAGGAGAAATGGATGCCCTTGAGCAAGTGGCCATGCACCGGCAAGTGAACAATGAAGATGATCAAATCTTTTGTGATGAAGATTCAAGCCCCGCTCTTGTTGTCTCCAAGGTCTTGACTCTTCAACATCAACAAGACGAAGACCAAAGATGCCATATCTTCCACACCAAGGCCGGCATCAATGGAAGGTCCGTCAAGGTCATCATCGATGGAGCGAGTTGCCATAACCTTGCAAGTGAAGAACTATGCTCCAAGCTTCAATTGGTCAAGATGAAGCACCGGCACCCATACAAGGTTCAATGGCTAAGCGACATCGGCACAATCCAAGTCGAGCATAGAGTACAAGTTTCTTTCAAGATTGGAGCTTACGAAGACACTTTGGAGTGTGGTGTCATCCCGATGACCGTGTGCCACCTCCTTCTTGGACGGCCATGGCAATATGACCGAGGTGTCATCCACAATGGGTGTACAAACCACTATAGCTTCAAGATGAAAGGACAGGAATATGTGCTACGACCTATGTCTCCAAGCCAAGTGATCGCCGACAAGCAAGCAACCCATCTGGATAGAATAGTGAGAGAGTGTGCCACCAAAAAGAGAGTGAGCGCCACAAGCCCAAATTGAGTGCCTCCACGATGAGCGACAAGAAAAACTTAGTTCTATTTGCCACCAAACGTGAGATGAGAGAAGTGTGTGAGAACCCATCAAGTGTCCTACACTATGTCCTATTATGCAAGGACGAGGCACCAAAAACTAACACCTCTCACAATCTACCTTTGGTGTTATCTTCTTTATTGCAGGAATTCCAAGATGTTTTTCCCGATGAGCTACCTCCGGGTCTACCTCCACTACGAGGCATCGAGCACCGCATCGACCTCATCCCCGGAGCGCCGCTTCCAAACAAGGCTCCCTACCGAGTCAACCCCGAAGAAACCAAAGAAATACAAAGGCAAGTAAAGCATCTCATAGACCATGGACATGTGCGCGAAAGTTTGAGTCCTTGTGTCGTACCAGTCATTCTTGTGCCACAACGAGACGGTAGCTTTCGCATGTGTTTCGATTGTAGACCCATCAATGCTATCACCGTTTGCTATAGGTACCCCATTCCACGTCTCGACGATATGCTAGATGAACTTAGCGGTGCCACTATCTTTTCCAAAATTGATCTTAAAAGTGGTTACTATCAAATACGCATACAAGAGGGTGATGAATGGAAAACCGCTTTCAAAACAAAGTTTGGTTTGTATGAGTGGTTAGTCATGCCTATGGGTTTATCGGAAGCACCGGGTACTTTCATGTGTCTTATGCATTATGTGTTTCGCCCTTATATTGGTGAATTTGTTGTCGATATCATTGTTTTTAGCAAATCTCTCAAAGAGCATGTCACCCACCTTCACACCGTGCTACAAACTCTTCGAAAAGAGCAACTTTATGCTAATATGGAAAAATGCCTTTTTGGTGTTGATAAGCTTGTTTTCTTGGGTTTTGTAGTATCTTCTAAGGGTGTTCATGTTGATGAATCTAAGATCAATGCTATTAAAACTTGGCCCCAACCAAAAATTTTGCAACAAGTGCGTAGTTTTCTTGGTTTAGCCGGTTTCTACCGTAGATTTGTGAAGGATTTTAGCACCATTGCTTCACCTTTACATGCTTTGAGGAAGAAGAATGCACCCTTTGTTTGGGGACCATCTCAAGATAGCGCATTCAATGAGCTTAAGAATTTGCTTACTCATGCTCATGTGCTTGCATTACCAAACTTTGACAAACCTTTTGAAATTCATTGCGATGCTAGTGGTAATGGCATAGGAGGTGTGTTAACGCAAGAGAAGCGCCCCATAGCATATTTTAGTGAGAAACTTTCCGGAGCGCAACTCAATTACCCCATCTATGACAAAGAGCTATATGATTTAGTGCGAGTTTTGCGTGAATGGGAACATTACCTCCGCCCTCATGAATTCATCATCCATACCGATCATGAAACACTTAAATATCTTAAGGGTCAAACTAAGCTGAACAAGCGTCATGCTAAGTGGAGTGAATTTATTGAGTCTTTTCCTTATGTCATCAAGTATATTAAAGGTAAGGAAAATGTTGTGGCGGATGCGCTTTCCCGTATATGCATGCTTGTCACTCAACTTGAATTGAATGTCATTGGTTTTGAACACATAAAAGACTTGTATGAGCATGATCCTACTTTTGCCATCCCTTATGCTAAATGTTTGACGCATACATCTTGGGAATTCTATTACATCAAATATGGATATCTTATGAGAGCTAACAAACTTTGCATCCCCGAGTCTTCTCTTCGTTTGTTGCTTTTGCAAGAATCTCATGGAGGACTAATGGGACATTTTGGATGCGACAAGACCCTTGCTATGCTCTCTAAGAACTACTTTTGGCCTAAGATGTTCCGCGACGTCAACCGCTTCACCAACCGATGCTCTACATGTCGCAAAGCTAAGTCTAAAGCTCAATCTCATGGACTATATATGCCTCCTCCAATTCCGTATCAACCATGGGAAGATATTAGCATGGATTTTGTGCTTGGTTTGCCTAGAACTAGAAATGGCAAGGATTCTGTTTTTGTTGTTGTGGACCGATTCTCCAAAATGGCTCATTTCATTCCTTGCAACAAGATAGACGATGCTTCACATGTTGCCAATCTCTTTTGTAGGGAAATATTGCGTCTACATGGAGTGCCAAAGACGATTGTCTCGGACCGCGACGTCAAGTTCTTGAGTTACTTTTGGAAGACCTTATGCGCCAAGCTCGGAATCAAGCTACTATTCTCCACGGCATATCATCCACAAACCGACGGTCAAACGGAGGTGACAAACTGCATGCTATCCACTCTACTACACGTGTTGATAAAGTAGAACATCAAGGAGTGGGAGGAGTGCCTACCTATCGCCGAGTACGCCTACAACCGTGCAAGACATAAGACTACCGGCAAGTCCCCCTTCGAGGTCGTCTACGGCTTCAACCTGTTGTCCCCATTGGACATTCTACCTCTACCACTACAAGAGCGCACAAACATGGACGCGAGTGCCCGAGTCAATCACCTCAAGAAGATGCATGAAGATACAAGGCACACCATCGAGCACCAAGTACAACGACTCGCGACCAAGCTCAATGTCAACAAGCAACCCATGATATTTAACATTGGCGATCTTGTGTAGCTACACCTTCGCAAGGACCGCTTCCCCAACGAACGCAAGTCCAAACTTCTACCGCGAGCCGATGGACCCTTCAAGGTGCTTGCACACAACAACAACAACGCATACAAGATCAACATCCCATGCGACAAGTACTCCGTCAGCGACATCTTCAACGTCAAAGATCTCTCTCGGTGCCATGGTGATGAGGATTTCGATCCGAGATCGGATCTTTCCCAAGGGAGGGGAGATGATGCGGAGCATCCCAAGGTCATCCCCATGGACCTACCATCGTCTCACCAAGTGCCTAATGGACCCATGACACGAGCACGTGCAAGAGCTCTCGGAACAGAGGTGACATCTCTCCTCTCACAATTCCACTTCGATAAACATGAGACATGGCTACTAACTCAAACGTAGACATTGTGCATACTCAGGTATCAAGGAGTTAGCCATGGAGACGCTAAGGAGTAAGGAGAATCCGAAGAGGAAGATGGGCGTGAAGACGGACAAGAAGAAGGGCAAAGTTAGCAGAAGCCCGGACGATCCGGCCCCAGCCCGGACAATCTGGACCCCTGCCCGGACGATCCGGCTACCACGCCCAGGGACACCCGAAGCTTCACCACGAAGCCAGATCATCCGGACCCAGCCCCGGATCATCCGGCCACACCCGGAGGTCCGGACCAGGACCCGGACATCCAGACCTCCCGCGGTGACCACGACACGGCCGGACCATCCGGACGCCGACCCGGATCATCCGGGCTCCCGAAGGCCGGATCATCCAGACCAACATACGGATCATCCGGATAGTGCCTGTGCGCATGATGTTGGGCCGAGACCCATGTACCCCTTCGCCCCCCAACCTCTATATATATGACTCCTCCACCTCTTTCTAGGGTTAGCATTGGTTTAGCTCATATGTGAGGATAGCTTTTGCTCATCCATACGGATCATCTCCTCGAGAGAGACCGCGACACCTCTTCGGAGAAGATCCCCTTGGATTCAAGACCCCCTCTCGGGTGGCCCCATCAAGACCTCCTTACGAAGAAGAACCGGTTACCCTTTGTATCGTCCATTGTTGACTTTGGATCATGTATCCGCACTTGTTTCGAGGATCTAGCACATGTGTGACTATATCTTGTTGGTTTAGTGATTTCTCTTGTGTTTTCCCTCGTTTCCCCCTCGTGTTCTTCGTGTTCTTGGAACGGATCCGCTCCTTTCATGAAAGATCGGCCGTTTAGGGTCTCACCCTACATCAGACACCCATCTTGTTATCCTTAATAGCAATGATACATACGTGTCGGTTCCCCTTGTGTCACTAGGATCAAGCACCGTAAGATCGAGCCCATCACAAAGCACCTCTTCCCATTGCAAGATAAATAGATCAAGTTGGCCAAACAAAACCCAAATATCGGAGAAGAAATATGAGGCTATAAGTAATCATGCATATAAGAGATCAAAAGACTCAAATAACTTTCATGGATAAAAACATAGATCTGATCATAAACTCAAAGTTCATCGGATCCCAACAAACACAGCGCAAAAAGAGTTACATCAAGTAGATCTCCAAGAGACCATTGTATTGAGAATCAAAGAGAGAGAGAGAGAGAGAGAGAGAGAGAGAGAGAGAGAGAGAGAGAGAGAGAGAAGCCATCTAGCTACTAACTACGAACCCGTAGGTCTATAATGAACTACTCACGCATCATCGGAGAGGCACCAATGAGGATGATGAACCCCTCTGTGATGGTGTCTAGATTGGATCCGTGGTTCGGAACTTGCGCGGCTGGAGTTGATTTTTGTCGACTCCCCTAGGGTTTCTGGAATATTGGGGTATTTATAGAGCAAAGAGGCGGTGCGAGAAGCCACCGAGGTGGGCACAACCCACCTGGGCGCGCCTAGCCCCCCAGGCACGCCCTGGTGGGTTGTGCTCCCCTCGGAGCACCCCTCTAGTACTTTTTTGGCCCATCTTGTGTATTCTGGTCCAGAAAAAATCCACAAAAAGTTTTGCTACGTTTGGACTCCGTTTGGTATTGATTTCCTGTGATGTAAAAAACAAGCAGAAAACATCAACGGGCACTGGGCACTATGTCAATAGGTTAGTCCCAAAAAATGATATAAAATAATTGTAAAACATCCAAAAATGATAATATAACAACATGGAACAATAAGAAATTATAGATACGTTGGAGACGTATCACCCAGTATCGGTCAATAATTTGTATGAAACTTGTCTTGCAGAAAACTTGTAGTTTAAGGCATAGTCCACTATTCAAGATGTGATCTAGTGTAGCATAAAACTCTAAGTGGAAGTTCAACTTCACAGTCTCCACTAAGCACCAGTATATAAACAATGATGAGATGTGCCAATGAGACTTTGTGGGGGATTGTTGGAATTTACTAGTGGGCCTTTGGCCCAAAGCCCAACTAAAATTCTGAAATTTTCTTGGCCCATTCATGCACACATGTGAGTGATGTGAGTGGGACTAAAGTTTAGCCCACCCCGGAAGTTGAGTGAGACTTGCACCTCTTTATAAGGTGAGCTCTTCTACCACTTGTATGAGCATGAGAAGAGGAGACCTACACGCGCCCCTCCTCCTCGCTCGCCTCGCCACACCACGCCTCGTCACGACGCGCCGCCGGTTGTGGGAATGAGCCGAGCCGAGGACAGAGCTATGCACGTTGTATATATTTTTGCTGCTCGGGAAAAATTAATATGTCATTAATTAATAATTAATGGACGCGTTAATTACTCAGACTTTTCGACCCGATTGGATCGTGGGGCTGTTACTTGGACGTGGGTTTTTCTCCACGCCCTAACCGACCCGCATTATATAGTCAGGCATACGTCTACCCTAGCTGCCGCCACATCATATGGTTTCGCACCACCGTTCCAGATCATTGCAAGGCCATGCAAGTCTTCTCCATTCCTCTTTTAGGCGTGCACCGCGAGAAGGGATAGCAGGCCTCCGGAACCCCGCCTCTCGTGATCCTGTACGGGAGAGGGGCGATCAGGTTTTTGGGAGCACACCCGCGCGACTACTGGCAGCGACGACTTCGTCAACGACGACTTCTTCCCCGACCTCGACAACCTCTTCCTCAACGACATGGGTGACAACATCAACGCCGGCGGTTCTGCTCCCGCTGCACCGTATGTGATCTTGTCCTCTTTGTTCGAGATCGTGCTAGAATTCTTAGTTCTAGTATGTGCCCTGGATATGGTCTGTTCTTCTACTATGCTAGTCCGCATGATTAGTTTAATCTCTGTTTCCGTCGTCATGATTTAATTACTGTTTACTTGGATTAAATCTCATAGTAATTTTCTCATATATTCAATACCTATAGTGCGTAAAAATGGTCTACCAAGTATAATTGGACAAGACGGATTGCAATCAATATCAAGAACAATAAAATATATAGGCACACAATTCCTATTTGCAAGAATAAGAACGTCATTAATTCTTCCCATATGCTTTTTAATAGTAGAATCTTCTAAGTGCAAATTAAGAGAACATTCTTCAATATCTGTAAGACCAAGCACATCACATAAAGATTTCGGAAACTGTGGAAACACTAGCACCCAAATCACGCAAGGCAAAACACTCATAATTTTTAATCTTGACTTTGATAGTAGGTTCCCATTCATCATGTAATTTTCTAGGAATTGAGATCTCTAATTCCAATTTTTCTTCCAAAGCTTTCATCATGGACTCTACAATATGTTTAGTAAAAGCTTTATTTTGTTCATAGGCATGAGGTGAATTAGCCATGGATTGCAACAAAAGAAATACAATCAATTAAAGAGCAATTATCATAATTAAAGTCTTTGTAATCCAAAAGAGTGGGCACATCACTAGTTAAAGTTTTGACCTCTCCAAACCACTTTTATCAAATTTCTCAACAAGATTTTCACCCTCCGAATTATCGGGACGCCTTCTAGCTAAAGTGGGCTCTCTTCCAAACCCACTTTTACTATTATCGCAAGCATATTCATCATGAGGTTTAAATAAATTTTCAAGATCATAAGAATCATTATCACCCCAATCGTGATCATTGCAATAAGTAGTGGCCATAGCAAAACAAGCATCCCCAAGCTTGGGGTTTTGCATATCACTAACACAATTGACATTAATAGAATTTATAATAACGTCATTACAATCATGCTTTTTCATTCAAGGAGCTATCATGAATCACTTTATAAATTTCTTCGTTTAATACTTCATCACAATTTTTGGATTCATAAATCTCAAGCAAAACTTCATAAAGATAATCTAGTGAACTCAATTCACTAGCAATTGGTTCATCATAATTGGATCTCTTGAAAATATTGGCAAGTGGATGACGATCCATATCAATAGATTTTTAGCAAGCAAAGATGCAATAAAATAGAAGGCACATGGCGACGCAAAGCAAACATAGCAAACAAGAGATCTAACGAGAAAAGGCAAACGAAAAAGGAGGCGTATAAAACGACAAATTTTTGTGAAGTGTTGGAGATGAAAACGAGAGGGAAATGGCAAATAATGTAAATTGTAAGGAGATGAGATTTGTGATTAGGAACCTGATAGATGTTGATGATGTCTCCCCGGCAACGGCGCCAGAAATCCTTTCTTGATGGCTCGTGTACGCGACAGTTTTCCCCCGAAGAGGAAGGGATGATGTAGTACAACTACGGTAGGTATTTCCCTCAGTGATGAAACCAAGGTTATCGAACTAGTAGGAGAACCAAGCAACACTATGTAAACGATACCTGCACACAAAGAACAAATACTTGCAACCCGACGCGTAAGAGGGGTTGCCAATCCCTCTTGGGTAAAAAGATAGATTGATTTGTATGATTTTGGATAAATAGATCTCTCGACAAAATAAAATAAATTAAATAAAGAAAAAGTGCAGCAAGGTATTTTTGGGTTTTTAGAATTATAGATCTGAAAACAAGAGCAAATAAAAATAGATCTCAAAGCAAATATGATAAAGAATAAACCCGGGGGCCGTAGATTTCACTAGTGGCTTCTCTCGAGAAAATAGCATACGGCGGGTAAACAAATTACTGTTGAGCAATTGATAGAACTTCAAATAATTTATCCAGGCAAAGATCATTATATAGGCATCATGTCCAAGATTAGTAGACGACTCCTACCTGCATATGCTACTGTCACTCCACATATCGACCGCTATTCAGCATGCATCTAGTGTATTAAGTTCATGGAGAAACGGAGTAATGCAATAAGAACGATGACATGCCGTAGACAAGATCTATTCATGTAGGAATAGACCCCACCTTGTTATCCTTAATGGCAACGATCAATACGTGTCTTGCTGCCCCTTCTGTCACTGGGAAAGAACACCACAAGATCGAACCCATCAGAAAGCACCTCTTCCCATGGCAAGAAAAATCGATCTAGTCAGCCTAAATAAACAAAAGATTCAAAGAAGAAATATGAGGCTATAAGTAATCATGCATATAAGAGACCAAAACTCAAATAACTTTAATGGATAAAATAGATCTGATTATAAACTCAAAGTTCATCGGATCCCAACAAACACACCGCAAAAAGAGTTACATCAAATAGATCTCCAAGAGACCATTGTATTGAGAATCAAAAAGAGAGAATAAGCCATCTAGCTACTGCCTACGGACCCGTAGGTCTACGATGAACTACTCACGCATCATCGGAGAGGCACCAATGAGGATGATGAACCCCTCTGTGATAGTGTCCAGACTGGATCTCGTGGTTCTGGAAGTTGCGGCGGCTGGAATTGTGTTTCGTCGACTCCCCTAGGGTTTCTAGAATATTTGCGAATTTATAGGGCGAAGAGGCGGTGCGGGAGGCCACCGAGGTGGGCACAACCCACCAGGGCGCGCCTGCGCCTCTAGGCGCGCCCAGGTGGGTTGTGCCCCCCTCGGGGCACCCCTCTGGTACTTCTTTGGCCCATCTTCTGTCTTCTGGTCCAGAAAAAGTCTCCAAAAAGTTTCGCTGCGTTTGGTTTTATGCGAAGTAAAAACAAGCAAAAAACAACAAGTGGCATTGGGCACTATGTCAATAGGTTAGTCCCAAAAAATGATATAAAGTTGCTATAAAATGATTGTAAAATATTCAAGAATGATAATATAATAGCATGGAACAATAAAAAATTATAGATACGTTGGAGACATATCCACGTTGGAGCTCCGAAGATTGGGAAAGTGATGGTGAGAGGAAGGAGAAGGCATACACCGATAGCGGTGGCCGTTCCCCTTTTATAGGCTGCCGAAATACCAAAGGTCCTTTAACTGCGCCACAAGTCTCTCCACTTATCGATATACTCGTAACGTTATGCGCGAGTGGGATGATCAAAATCATTGAACATATCCCCAAAATGCGGGGCACGATCCCCACCTCGATGAGACGTACCTATGAAGGGGCTGGCTCGAACCGCGCATCAAGTACACACAACGGTTTGGTGTTTATGACCGGACATGACCCTTCGCCGAAAGTTATCAGGCGAAGGCAATGTCCACACTTGAGGCTAAGTAAGACCGACAATCCGGATTCCGGATACTACTTAATGGAGTGCATGACCGAACTTGACCAGATGTTTTTTTTTGGAGATTCAACCGAGGAAGATTATTCCGAACACACGGGGAGAGAAGAACTCGCCCGCAAGTTGGAGACTCCAGATTCAGGAGTTATAAGACGCCAGTGTTGGAGGCTAGTTCGGGGGCTACTGAGGGAGTCTTGGACTAGGGGGTCCTCGGGCCGCCGACCTACTTCTTATGGGACGGCAGGTGGCCCGCAGTATGACTACTACGAGACCGAGCTACAAGGCGACTCCGTGTCCGGACAGGAAACCCTCGAATTATTGGTGTGTCCTCCAAGTCAGGATGGAAGATTCAACTTGTTTATTTCCCTTGTTGTAACCAACCATGTGTAACCCTAGTACCCCTGGTGTCTGTATAAACCAGAGGGTTTGGTCCATAGAGGCTAGAACAACAACCATTATCCTACTAGCCTAGGGTTTAGTTCATCTGATCTCGTGGTAGATCGACTCTGTAACCATCCTATACACTTCAATATAATCAAGCATGACGTAGGGTTTTACCTCTTAGAGAGGACCCGTACCTGGGTAAACATTGTGTCCTTCGTCCCTTGTTCCCCATTGGTCCAAGATCCACAGCTAGGGACCCCCTACCTGAGATCCGCCGATTTTGGCATCGACAACATGCTCCACTCACGAGCTGGTTCGCGCGGTGCTGCGAGGGGTGCATGTGTATGCTGCCAGCCGAGCCACCTAGGGAGACAATGGATGGTGTGTGATGACACCGGCGCTGCGCCCTGTGGTGCACCGAGCTTCCCCTGCCTGCGAGCATAGCTACAACCAACCATGTCGGAGTTGCGACTGGCAAGGGGCAGAGCTGCAATAGGCCAAGATAAAGCTGCAACCGGCAGCGACACTGCTACAATCATCGATGACGATACTGTGAGTGGTGTGTGACGGGGGACGAGCGGTAGTGAAAGGATCGATATAGTTGACTAGGGGGGGTGAATAGGCAACTAACAATTTTTAGCTTTTCTTTACCGATTTAAAGTTTGCATCAAAGTAGGTTGTCTGGATATGCAACTAGGTGAGCAACCTATATGATGCAACAATAACAAGGACACAAGCAAACAAATGATACAACACAATATAAGCTTGCACAAGTAAAGGTAAGAGATAACCAAAAGTGGAGCCGGTGGAGACGAGGATGTGTTACCAAAGTTCCTTCCCTTTGAGAGGAAGTACGTCTCCGTTGGAGCGGTGTGGAGGCACAATGCCCCCCAAGAAGCCACTAGGGCCACCGTATTCTCCTCACGCCCTCACACAATGCGAGATGCCGTGATTCCACTATTTGGTGCCCTTGGAGGCGGCGACCGAACCTTTACAAACAAGGTTGGGGCTATCTCCACAACTCAATTAGAGGCTCCCAATGATGCCATGGAGCTTCACCACAATGGAATGTGGCTCCGAGATGACCTCAACCGTCTAGGGTGCTCAAACACCCAAGAGTAACAAGATCCGTGAAGGATTAGTGGGGGGAATCAAATTTCTCTTGGTGGAAGTGTAGATCCGGGCCTTCTCAACCAATCTCTAAAGAATCAACAAGTTTGATTGGCTAGGGAGAGAGATCGGGCGAAAATGAGCTTTGGAGCAACAATGAAGCTTGGGGAAAAAGAGGTGAGTCAACTTGGAGAAGAATCCTCCTTTTATAGTGGGGGAACCAATCCAACCCTTACCCCCCTCTTCAGCCCGCACAGAGCGGTACTACTGCTCAGTAGAGCGGTACTACCGCTAGTCGCAGCGGTACTATCACGACCACCAGCGGTACTACCACATAGACTGAGCTTAGTAGAAGCAGAGGGAGAACGAGAGAGAGAGAGAGGGGGGGGGTATGGGCGTCACTAGTAGCGGTGGTAGCCACGGTAATACCGCTCAAGGGCGGTACTACCGCTGCCACTGCCGCTACTACTGCCGCACAACCCGACACGAGAAAAAGCATCCTCGAATCAAGGCGGTAGCGTTGTCGTACCAGGACGGTACTGCCACCTATGCCCCGAAGCGATACTACCGCTGAAGGACAATGGTACTGCCGCTTGAGGACCATAGGCGATACTACCGCTCTGGCGGCGGTACTACCGCTTTCTCCTCACAGTTTCCACTTCTGTTAAAACATCAAGCTCCAAGGTGAGGAAAGGAGCTGGGGGTGCAACAAAGATGTCTACGTGCTGATTCCACCCTAGCCTTTCCAATGCGGACCCCCTCTTGATAGTACGGTGTCTCCTACGACTCAAGTCCACCAAACCGAAATGAAAGAGAATACACCGTCTTCACGTAAAGCTTCGAGGGGAAAGAATCATCTCGTGCCAAAGAATGAATCTTTGAAATACTCAACGCACACGATTAGTCCGCAAGAGGCATTGTCATCAATCACCAAAACTACTTAGAGAGAGATATGCCCTAACAGGTGGTGATGCGACGGTGCTGCTCCATGTGGCGGAGGGCGCTCGTGCGACGACGAGCTACACCACCAAGTCGAGCTGCTGCAATGGGCGACGGGCGATGCTACAATGAGCCACCTACCGCGACAACAGTGCAAGGGCGCCGACGATGAGGACGAGCTGCAAAAAGCGGCGAGGATGATGACCTGCGAACGATGGCGAGGCGATAAGCAACGGCCGCCGACGAGGGCGGTGGCCGGGAAGGACGATCGGCAGGAGACAAAAAACACATTGTATGTTTGTGAAGGGTGACTACGCGTGCAACTGGATTGGGGTAGAAAGTGATTGTACTGCCGGGGCATCATGATGGAACGGACAGGAGGCGACCGATTCTGGGTTAGGATCGGTTGACCTACGCCGTTTATCGGCCTTACGCAAAGGGAAACGTTTGCCACCGGCTGACCGGCCGAACGCTCAGCCGGTCGCTCGGCCACGCAGATGCGCCACGCAGCACAA
Source organism: Aegilops longissima (assembly GCA_021605205.1). Lineage (NCBI taxonomy): Eukaryota > Viridiplantae > Streptophyta > Magnoliopsida > Poales > Poaceae > Aegilops > Aegilops longissima. The sequence continues at coordinate 421,317,816 of CM038677.1, read as the reverse complement.
GGGCCTACACGCATACTTCTTTTTCTTATCCTCTGCTCCACGGTCCACACCCATCGTATCATATACACATCTTATCCTCTCGCCCTCATCCCCGTCTCCGCAACCTCTCTGTCTCTCTCTGTGTCCTGGCTCCGGCGAGCTCTGTGGCTTCTCCGGCGAGGCTGCCACCGGTGGACCCCCATCTGCTCGTCTTTTCGTCCCTCTCCCATGATATTTTCTCCTTTTTATCTTGTATAGCTCATCAGCCTTTCCCCTTCCTGCTGCTCAACGCCCCCTGTTGCGACAGAGATCAGAGATGACCCACGAGACGGCGGGATAGAGGGAGGAAGCATGCTGGGAGCTGCAAACGGTGGATGGAAAAGCTACATCTGGCTACGCGGGAGCTGCAAGCGACCACACCGGGAGTTGCAAACGACAGGGCGACGAGGTGGGTGAACCACGACCGGCAATGCTACAGCGTGGTGACCGCTATTTTTCTTTGCTGGAACCAGCACTTTTTTTGCTACCACCGGCATTTTGATTTGCTGGAACCAGCGCCCAAATTCGCAAGTTTTGCTACCAGTGGCGTCTTGTTTTCCTGGAACGAGTTTGACCTTTTGCTACCATCGAAGTTTTTGAATTTTTGTTGGTGACGGCGTCCATATTGTTTCGCAATGTATTGCTACTACCGTTTTTTGTTTTGTTGGAACCCATGTATTTTTTTGCTACAAATCAGGGATTGTAGCTGCATGATGGGGAGATGCATCGTCAACCTTTTGCTGGAACCGGCAATGAGGATAGCTGCGACCGACACTTTTTTTTTGCTTCAACAGCGATGGCGACCAACAGATGGGAGTTGCATCGGTTTTTTTTCCCGGCGGCGAGATGCAACCGGCAAAGACGACGAGCCATGGCGGGGTGGGGGGTGAGAAGGTGGCTACAACCGGCCAAAAAATTTGCTGCAAACCCGCAACACAGATGCTTTCAGCCATGGCAGTGGCAGACGGCGGAGGTGAGGAAGTGGATCGGGAAGGATGGCCGAAGACGGCGGAGGCGGGCGGGCAGCCACGCTGTGCATGGAGCCTGCTTTTGTTTTTTTCAGATGGCGAAAGTGAGATTTAGGAAAAGAAAGGAACAGATCGCACGGTGCAGGGACTCCCAATCGAATGGTCGCGCAGTGACCGGCCGAAATTCGGCCGGTTGACCGGCGCCTATCACCGCCCTTACGCAAAAGCCTTTTGAACCTTGAACAGAGCACGAACTTGCTGAGAACCACACCCGTACGATCGCCAAGCCGACCTGACCGACCTGAGCCCATCCACCCAACCCAGCCCGAGCCGGTTCGTTCTCCCCAATCCATCCGCTCCCACTCCCAACCTCGCCGGTCGCATCCGAACCCCGCCGCGCGCCGCCGGCCCCGCCCGTTCGTCCGAGGTCAGAAGCCAACCGCCGGCAACTGCCGCCCGTCGCGAACCCTCGACGACCCCCCAGAGATTTCGCTTCGATTCCAACTCGAACCCACCTCGCGGGAGGTAATTTTCGAGCCCCCCCTCCGCGCATTCATCGACTCTCGGTTCGTGGTGCGGTTGCTACGGTCGTTTCGATCCTTGCATGATTCGATCTAGGGTTTGTGGTTCGCGTAATGGGGGTGCTTCTGGTGGGTTAATCGCGTTGTTGGGTGTTTGATTGTTCCCCATCTCCTGTTCGATTAGTTCGTTTTGTGGAGTAATAACCAGCAGCTCTCTACTATTTTGCAGGAGGTTTCTTCAAGGTTTGGACTCCGAGCCGGGGATGTACGGACAGGGAGGGGGCTTTAATCCACACTTCCGTCATGCCGCACCACCGCCGCCTCCGCCGCTGTCGCAGCAACCGCTGCCGCCGCCACCGCCTCGACCACAAGCTGGGGTGACGGCTGGCTTCCCCCAGCAGTCGCTACCACCGCCACCGCCGTTGGCGCAGTACCCGCAGCCCCCAGCAATGCGTCCACCGCCTGGGCAGTACCAGCATGGCATGCTGCCACATCAAAATCAGGCCTATCCCTATGCCCATCTCGGTCAGATGCACCACATGCCAATGCTCCCACATCAGAGGGGTTTTGGGCATATGCAAATGCCTGGGCCGCCGCAAGCCATGTATCAGCCCCCTCCACAGTATCCCATGCCAGTGCCTCTCCCTCCACTACCACCGCGGCCACCAAGCATTGCTCCAGATAACCTGCCACCTCCACCCCCGCCACCATCTTCTCCCCCTCTCATGCCTCCGTCACCACCAGCTGCTCCAGCAACTGCAGAGTCATGTGCAGAGACAGAAGGAAAGGAAGGTGCCCCAGATGGTGGTCATGAAGGCAAAAGTGAGAAAGAAGCAACTGAATTAATTGTGTCTGATGACTCGGATATGGATATGGGTGGTGAGTGGATCCTCCCCACTCTCCACATTGTGTATCATAGCATTCCTTTTTTGCGGGGTTGTATCGTAACATTCAGCTTGGCACATCTTATGGTGCAAGTTGTTAATTACTCTGTGGGTTTATTTGGTATCCTGCCCATTTTACCTGATAGTGGTCCAGTATGTTCTCTTCTATTTCTGTACAGTTCTATGATCATCAACCTTGTCCATCTGAATAGCAATCTATATGATGGCTAACTATCAATATATCTATCTCCTTCTCTACCAATGTACTACTACTCAGACTTCTGGATTGATATAACACTGCATTCAGCTTCATTCTTGAGCTAGTTTATTTCTGTAAATTTACTTTCTGAAGTTAAATTTCAGGAGATGAGGACTCACCATCAAGGGTTCATCTGACCGTTGTCAATTCTTCACCTGCTGCTGCTGAATGCTCTGGAGATAATAATAATGTTAATGTGCCAAAGGCTGTTAATGACATGTCCAACCTTGGCAGTGATTTGGCACCTGGCAGCAGTGGGAAGACTAAAACTGGAAATGTGTCTGTCGAAGCTGGGAGCCAGTTGCAGTTAATACAACAAGACTATGCCTCAGATGATAGCGAGGACGAGGAGGAGCATACTCGTGCTTCCAGCAACCCTGTGCTGCCTGAAGATAATGAGCCGAATCAATCAAGTGATATAAACACTGAAATTGGTCATCAGCAGGTTACTAATGCAGAGGAAAATGTGAATGCAGCTCCTTGCCTTCAGCAGAATTATGAGCCTAGAATGCATCAGCATAAGGATGAGAGAAGCCCAATAAATCACAACTCAGATGAGCCAGGGCAGCCAGTCACAGAAAGTTTGAGTGGCAGTGAGTCTGCTGGAAGGCAACATAGTGAAAGGCATGGGAGGATCCAGACAAAACGAAGCCGTAGCCAGTCACCTATAGCAAGGAGGAGCTGTAGCCTTTCTGGAGAAAACAAGCACAGTCCATCCCAAAGGTACCGGACCTTGTATCGTTCACTAAAAAATGCATCCGCTTATCTCCATAAATTGGAAGCCTTTTTTTGCCTCTAATTCGTTTTACATGCCATCTAGTTTATTATTAGGTCCCCTTCTGGATTTCTAAGAATGCGTTTTTTCTTGTTTCAGTTCATCACATGAAAGGCAAAGCAGGTTACCACTTGCTAAGCGGGCTAATCTTCATCAGAGCAAATCACCACACCATGTGAGTTTGCTACCAGGACAACAACTAGTTGCAAGTTCAGAACCCCAGATGCAGTTTCAGCCAAATGCTATGGCACCATCAAATGATTTCCTGCAGAATCAGATAAGAACCTATCCTGCACCAGATCTTTCTCATCCTAGGCAATTGGATTTCCATCCTCATGCTCCCCAGCCAGTTCTTCCTTCTCAACAGCAGCCTGCTGCCTTCCACAATGATGAGTTTAAGAGCCCTTTTTCCCTCGACAATGCACCAGTTCTTCTTCCAGATGGACGGCCAGAGTTTTCTGCTGGTGTAGGCCTGTCTTATTCAAGTCATCAATCTTCATATAACCAGCAACAGCCTCCTTCTGGCAGTTTGGCTTCGGGAGCTAACATAGCTTACCCATCTTTCCAGACATTTCCATCAAATCTGCCAGGAAGTAGCGACTTGGGTCCTGTACATATATCTGACATTGTTCTGCCTAAATCGTCTATCAAGCCACACTACAACCCATTTGCATCTACCTTTGAAACAGATCCGACTCTTGATATTAGTCCTATTCAAAGTCCAAATGCAGTTGAGTCTGCTTCAGCAAAAGCAGTAGAGCTCATGAATACAATTAGTCCTTTTGGTCAGTCTGTTCCTGGATCTGGAACTCGTTTCAATGAAAGTTCTGCAGAAGCTGTGCCCAGTCGGCAGAAACAACCTTGTCCTGGCTTTACTCCTATGGGTCCCTATGATCCACTTCTGGATAGTATTGAACCCTCAAGCAATTCAATCAACAAGATGGATCTTGGTCAAGAGGCGAATCTGAGTGCCACTGGTAGTCGCAATGCATCAAAACTTGTGAACATAGAAGTCGAGAGTAAAAATATGCACGGACTCGGGCTTGTTGCCGAATCAGAAGTTGTAGAACTTGGAGAGGTGGCAGCAGATACTGAAACAGGTGTGGTGGAGAATGTAAGTCCTGAGCCCTTGGGTGCTAAAGACTATAGCTCAGATATTCCTGGTGATATCGACAATGACCAGTCATTGGATGTAAGTAAGAAGAGTAAGGACTCCAGATCAATGAAGCTTTTTAAGGTTGCTATTGCAGATTTCGTTAAAGAAGTTCTTAAGCCATCATGGAGGCAGGGAAACATGAGCAGAGAGGCTTTCAAAATGATTGTTAAGAAAACAGTTGATAAGGTCTCTAGTTCGGTTCCTGGCAATCATATACCGAAAACACCAGCCAAGATTAGACAGTATGTCCAGTCTTCTCAAAGGAAAGTGACCAAACTAGTAATGGTATGTCTACACTGCTACCAGCATACTGGTTATGTACTGAATCTGCCAATACTCTTTCTGGCAATATGTTTACTTTACAGTTTCCAGTATTTACCATGCTGTAGTATATGGTCATCTTACATGGTTGTTTAAATATCTAAACACCCATGGAAAATATGCTATGCCACTTATAGTGTGAAACACAACATATTTTCTTGTCTTCATGCTATTCAGTTCTTAAACTTTGATTTTGTGAATGGAGATGTCTGAGAATTCTTTGGTAATTGGGTATGAATTTAGCATCATGTAATTCTAGTTTACACTGTTATGTTTGGGAGGCTGGGATTCATCTTAAGTTTTGAATGCTTAAATTAGATAAATAACAACCTGGAGGCAAGCAAGTTTTATTTATTGAACCGTTTACATTGAATTGTTGGAATGTTTTGACAAGAAGGAACAGTTGGAAGGCTATAGTTTTTCAACAGTTTGCTGATGCTTTATCTAATTGGCTGAGATGTTGAGTTTATTTAGGATGAATAAAGGCATTCTTGTGCACCTTTTGTTCTTCTAGCGTTCTTATTTTGGTTGCTGGTTTCAGTTTTAGGTGTTGGTTATTTTAGTTTCCAGATTGTGTAGGCTTCTTATGGCAATGAAGCTGTTATGGCCGGTTTAGCTAGGCCCACCGGGCAATCTTAGCCCACAAGTTATCTTAGGTTAATTCTTATGCAAGTTATCTTAGGTTAATTCTTATGCAAGTTATCTAGGTTATAAATATAGGCTGTAAGACTCTTTTGGAATCAAGCAATAAGAAGATTATTATCTCTATCGCCGGCTCCCGAGGAGCCGGAACCCTAGCCGCCTAACCCTAAGCCCGCCATCTCCTCCTCTCCCATGACGGCGCCCAACCACCCGGCGCTGCCGCCATCGCCTCGCCCAGCTCCTCCTTCCCTTATCACACGCCCACTGGTAGGGTACAAGTTCCTACCAATTTGGTATCCAGAGACTTGGGTCCGATCATGTCTTCGTCAACACCATCGCCTCACGCCCGTCTCCACCTCGCGCCGATGACCACCGCGCCCGACGACGTCCGCCCGATGACCACCGCCGGGGCCCCACTGTCGAGCCGGTCACCACTGCTGGCTCCTCACACCGCCGCCCCCATCACTTCAGGCGCCCGCCCGCCGCCGTCTTCACACGGAACAGATGACCAAAGACGTTGCGGCGGCTCGTGACGGCCGTCAAAGGCTCCACATGCACCAAGACCACCAAGACATGGCGGTAGCAGACGGCCTCCCCCGGCTGCGCCGATCGCCACCCACGGCCACCTGCGCCGTGGCTGTTTCGGGCGCACCAAGCGGCGGGCCCCATTATTGCTGTTCGAGACGGGGAACTCCGGCGCCACCACCATCGCCGCGAACTGTGGCATCTGCCGCCGCCACCATCGACGGCGCCCGCCTCTGCACTGCGGCCGTTGCCGTCCCCAGCAGCCGCTGCCCCGTCCAGCCCTGCTGCTGCCGCTGCACCCACCGCCGCCGCCCCGATGCCGTTGCACCCACCGGCGCCCGCCCCCAGCTCGAGTACCTCGCCGACCGCCTCCCGATCCATCAGTCCGGTTTCCGCCTCCCGTCGCCACTTCCGGCGTGGCGGTGGGTCTTCGCCATCGCCGGTCTACACCACGGCCCCGAACAGCCGACTCCGTTCCGCGATTCGGTGGGCCATCCGTTCCGCCGGTCCCTACCCGAGTACCCGACCAGCACCACTGCCGCCTGCTCCGCTCGCCGAGCGATTCAACACGGCGCTCCAAGACAGAACACCGCCGCGGTTCGCCAAGATCGACCGCCACCTATGACGGCACGGAGGACCCTCAATCGCTCAACCAAGGCGACCAGTTCTTTCGCGGGCAGCGCACCCTCGATCGGGCGTACTGCTCGCCTCGTACCGCCTCATGCGCCTTGCACTGAACTGGTATTCGCCTCCCGCTGGGAGCGCTTCCGCGAGCTCTGCCTTCGCTTTGGGCCTCCGGCGCGGGAGCCGCTGGTGGGCTCGGCCGCCTTCCCTTCCTCCACGGTGCGAGACTACGCCGACCGTTTCTAGGCCCTGGCATGCCATGCGTCGGGTGTGACGGCGCAGCAGCGGGCCGACCTCTTTGTCGATGGACTTCCAGATCACATCCGCGTGGACATGGAGCTTCGGGGACCCCAGGATCTCCAGTCGGCCGTGTACTACGCCCGCGCGTTCGAGCGCCGCGTGGTGGCCATCCAGCAGGAATCACCGTTCCGGACCGCTGGGTCGCTACCCGGGCCGGATTCCGCGCAGGGTTGGCCTGCGCAGGCTTCTGCGGCACCCCTCGCCGCGACCGCGGCGCGCCCGTTCGGCCGGGTCACCTCAGCCGAGCTACTCGAGCGTCGCCGCAAGGGTTGTGCTTCACCTGCGACGAGCCCTACACGCCCGGCCATGCCTGCCCGCGGCCTGCCCGCGACTCTTCTACCTGGAGGTTGCAGACTACATTCCGGAGGACGCCGTCGCCGCCGACCTGGTCACCCCAGCTGTCGAGAAGGTGTTTGACGCTGGTTGATCGCCTCGAGGAGTTCCGCAAGCGCTTCCCCACCTTACAGCTCGAGGACGAGCTGTTTGTGCAGGCGGGGAGAAGTGTTATGGCCGGTTTAGCTAGGCCCACCGGGCAATCTTAGCCCACAAGTTATCTTAGGTTAATTCTTATGCAAGTTATCTAGGTTATAAATATAGGCTGTAAGACTCTTTTTGGAATCAAGCAATAAGAAGATTATTATCTCTATTGCCCGGCTCCCAGAGGAGCCGGAACCCTAGCCGCCGCCATCTCCCTCCTCTCCCGCGACGGCGCCCAACCGCCGGCGCGGCCGCTCATCGCCTCGCCCAGCTCCCTCCTTCCCTTACTGCTTACGCCCCAGGCCTGGTAGGGTACAAGTTCCTATCAGAAGCCTTGCAGTCTGTTACAGTAGTAAATTTGTTTTATCTATTAATATGTTTCAGCAGGGAACTCCCTTACCGTTTTCCGAGAAAAAAGTGAACAAATTGGAAGAACAGCTATGCATGGGTGCAAATAATTCTAAGTTTTACATATATATAGCGTTTCACACGCTCTTTACTTGTGTTCAGCATAATTATGTTTGGATATGTATGTACCAATCGATTTATTTCATTTCTTCAGGGTTATGTTGACAAGTATGTGAAGTTATAGCTGCATCCTTAAATTGGACTGGGCCAATCAGAAGAGACTTCCTTTGCAGTTGTAGAACTTGTGAAGAATACTGATTCAGGCGGCAAGCCGTGTATTGTTCTCTTGGAACATCTATTTGCATGAGAAAGCCCTTTAGCAAGAAGGTATTCTTGTAAGTACTGAGGGAACGGCTGTATTAGAATCACGTGTTTAAAACATCAGTTCCATATTCGGTTAAGTTGCTGCCTAGTCCTGTTCTGTTGGTTGTAAAGCACTTTGTTGATATTTTCTTTCCCTTTCCACCCAACACAGGGTAAGTGATAGGCCTGATAGCAGGATGATGTAATTTTTGTTGAGCTGGTTTCTTTAGAACATCCATTTTTGTATTTTTGTAGCAGTACTTAAGTGTGGACCAAGCCGTCATGCTTACCTTCATCAGATGATCTTACATGTCCTTGCTGCTGATAGTCTAGATTTAATTATGAAGATCAAGTACAAAAGGAACTGGTGGAAAGATCAAACTATTCTCTTTTAAGTCGGAGCAATCAGAAGTGTTTCGTTTTGGGGGTCCTGTTATTTCCTCAGGAGCCCAAGCCATGGTCTGGTCGAATTCACTTGGAGAAAATTTGCTAGCACAGGTTTTGCAGTATCAAGCCTTTATTTAGATAGATACAAGGAAATATTGTAGCTTATTTGCATTTAGTGGTCTGCGTGGGGTGTCCCTCCCTAAGTCAATCTATTTGTTGGATTGAGTTGTGCTTTCAAATATAAGAAGAGGATAATGGACTATATCTGATTGAAGCTTGGGAGATCTGATGATTCCCTAATCGTTTAATTGTATTGTTGGATTGATCTTGTTGTATGGACTCCCCACCTGAATATATTTCAGAACGGTTTGGACTTTACAGAGGTAACGCATGAAGAGAGGAAATCATGCCCGGCCGTGTTTCATCAGTGTCTCCGTCTTGAGACGGTGAGCCCATACAACAAGATCATCAAGGATAGCTTTTACAGTGCTATCAGATCATCTCTAGATTTTGGAAGACTTTCTTGTTCCTGGCATCCCATATTTTCCAAAGGATGAGCAGAAGCATGAAGGGACGAACTGATGATGGTAACATAACATGGATCGACGTGCTGAAGAACTCGGTGGTAGGGTTGAACCGAGGGCGAATACCGGTGGTACTCCAAACCCTGCGAGCCGCCGGGCAGGTGAAGAACAGATGGTTGCGGTCCTCCAACGCATGGTCGCATCGCAGGCAGGTCTCGTAGCTGAGAAAAGGTACAATATTGTTCCCTAACCGTTTCAAAAGCCTGTAGAGCATAATACTGTGCAGAAAAAAGTTTTAAATGTGAACATCAATGTGAATAAGTTGAAATTGCAGAGTTCAGTTTGAGCTCCAGACGTCTCCAGTTCCTTTGCCATGTATACTTGCACTGTCGTGTCAAGCATATTTCAAGTCTTTGCCAGTTTCTTTTGAGCTAAAAAAAAGAAGTCTTTGCAAGTTTTTTTTTTTGAGTTGAAGAAGTCTTTGCCAGTTAGAGCCTATAGCGAGGCAGACAGGGATTAATGGCCCAGCTTCTCTCTCAGAGCATTACTAGTAGTACCCCTAAACCCTCAAACCCTAAAAAATAACCGTTTTTTTACAGATTGCAACAAAAAAAAAATGCAAAGACTAGAACCCCTAAACCCTCAAAAAAAAAAGTAAGGGTCCAACCCTCAAACCCAATTTTAAACCGTAGAAGTGAGGGTTGGAGGGGGGGCGCTCGATCCCAGCCTGCACTCCCTTCCCCCGTCACGCGGGAGGGAAGTTTCCCCTCCCCAACCTCCCGCTTCCTCCCTCCCACGCCGCCGTCGTCGCCCTTCAAATCCGGCCGGCCCGCCTCCCTCGATGCCGCCGCCGTCCGCCCTGCGCCCCCTCCGCCCGGATCCGCCGTTCCCGCCGCCTCGCCTGGCATGCCCGGCCCCGGCCGCCCATGCCCGCCCGGCTCGGCCGCCTCCGCCGCCTCCGGCCGGCCCCCGACCTCTGCCCGCCGCCTCGGCCCCGCCCAGCCGCCTCCGCCTCGAGCCTCCTCGAGCCACACAGAGGCAGGCAGCCAGGCCGCCACACCGCCGCCCGAGCTCCCCGCAGTATGCTTTCCTTTCTTTCTTTTTGTTTTATTTTTTTCCTTTTTGATTCATTGTTGGCACTCATAATTTATTGTTTGTTGTATTTGTGTAGATGGAGGTGAACAACAACGACATGGACTCGTTGTCCGATTCGTCGGGTTGGTCGTCATCCGACGATTCGGACATCGATGAGTTGTTGCAAGACGATGGCGTCGAGATGATGAGCCTCCTCATCGACGTGCAATCCTTTGAAAACCGCGTGAAGCTGATGGATCAGAGGAGAGGGTCGAAGATGGGGCAGTTGGATGGGCGGCGCATTGGCCCATGATGTATCTTTGTTTTACTTTTCTATGTCCTATTTGATTTGAACAATTAGTGTAATTTGCTCAAACATTGTTGTAATAATTTGAATGATTATTGTTTTATTCGGTGTTGTAATAATAACTAGAATGATTATTGTTTTATGTCAGTTGTGATGGAATTTGTGATATGCCATATGATGAAATGTGTGCTATATGAAATGACCGTTTTAAAGGTTAGGGTTGAGGCAAAGACTAGAACCCTCAAATCCAACCCTTAAAGCAGTTTACGGGTTGGGTTTGAGGATTCTAGTCTTTGCCCCTGTTTTTTAATCCTTAAAAGTGTCAAAAACTGACACTTCTCAACCCTTAAACTGCTATAAGGGTTTGAGAGTTCTACTAGTAATGCTCTCACTGGGCCGAGTTTGGCTGGGCTGGGCCTGCAGGGAGGGAGAAATGAATGGGACTGTTTTCGTTTCTCGGGGCCCAGCTCGCCCTCTGGTGGTGATTGATGATTAGTCTGGAAAGGAAAATCATCCTAAACAAGCCCTCTCCACTGCCTCTCCTTCTCCCTTCCTTCTGGCGCGCCTTGCTCTGCACCTCCCCGCCGTTGATCTCTGTCTACCGGCGGGCCTACCCGCTGTCGCAGCTGCCGTGGTATAGCTCCCCTCCCAGCTCCCCCTTCCACTTCCCCTTCCCTAGCAATGGACTCACTCGTATGCCAACTTGGTAATATCTCATCGGTTACTGGCGTAGTTTTCTAAGTATTCAACAAACTCCGTAATAGCTCATCTCGTGAGTACTTCCTCTGTTCTAAGTACAACTACATACGGATGTATATAGACATATTTTAGAGTGTAAATTCACTCATTTTGCTTTTTTTTTTTGATGAAAAGGGGTTTCCCCCACCCCAACTTTTTATAAAAGCCAAGGCAAACACAGTTACGGACTGTTAAACAGCGCTCGACGACAGAGAGTAGCTGCCGTATTGAAATATCTGAAAAGACTTGTATTTAGGAACGGAGGGAGTACTACTCAGCAAATATTACGACGATACTGCATTCATACTAGGTTGAGTATGTCTGACTTGATGGTGGTTTTGTATTTGGTAAAAGGTTCATAGATTAATTTCAGAGTTACCAGCAATCAACTCTGGTACTAGAAAACAGTAGGATTATTTTTTCCGATTCATCTGGAGAGCAAGCATGGCTTGATTCATCTTTGGTGAGAATCGCCATGAGAGGATTGGACCGATTTATCATTTGTGTAGACACCTAAACTCAGTGAAAACAATGCCTGCTAAATTGTGAATTGGTTTGTCATGTTATCCTGAAATCTGTCTGTATTCAAGTTTTTTGTTCTCTTCCTGTTGCAGGCTGTTTGTTGCCCATCCAGTAGATTGTGAATTGCAGTAGACGAGAGGCACATTGGCCACAATGGCTCTAACGCTCCTACGAGGGATCAGAACACAAACCTTATCTGGAGCAAATGCAGGGCTGTTCTGTACCACTCGACGTCCTCCGCTAGCCCACTTCACAGCTAGGGTGGAGAGTGTGCAGACTAGTGAGCCCAAATCAGTGCGGAAATCAATTCAACAGGCTACCAAGGAGGCAGTGGAGCAGAAGACACACGGTTTTGAAGCGGTGATCGGCATTGAGACCCATGTTCAGCTCTCAACCATCACAAAGGCATTTTGCTCCTGCCCATACGACTATGGCTCCCAGCCAAACAGCACCGTTTGCCCCACCTGCATGGGCCACCCCGGGACATTGCCGGTTCTGAACACAAAGGTTGTTGAATGTGCTGTCAAGCTAGGCCTCGCTCTCAACTGTGAGATTTCCATGACATCCAAGTTTGATCGAAAGCAGTACTTCTACCCAGATCTGCCCAAGGGATACCAGATTTCGCAGTTTGACATTCCGATTGCTGAGAAGGGTTACCTTGATTTGGATATTCCAATGGAGTTTGGTGGTGGTCACAGGCGATTTGGGGTCACGCGGGTTCATATGGAAGAAGATGCTGGCAAGCTGCTTCACTCTGAATCCGGGAGTTTTTCTCAGGTTTTCCTTGTTATTTCCTAACTAAGTACCTGTTTTCTGTTATATTTTATTCTCATTCTATTCTGTGATGCTCTGTGATATGGCCCTGGAATCATGGAAAAGTTGACATTCACCACAGCGCAACAGTACATTTCTAAACCAATGCATTCATAAATGCTAAAGATGAGGAGTCGTGGAATTTACTTAAGAGACAAACTCTCTGACACATTGGACTGTAACTAAGAAGATCAAGTAATACAGGGAATTGTGTTTCTTGTACATTTGATGCTAGAGGGGGCATATAATAGGAGGAAACTGTACTTTCTGTCATACAGAAGGTAAGTACCAATCTCATATCAAACATAAATTCAAATCCTACACATCATGGGGCAAGAGCAGCTTAATTCCACTTGATGTCAGATCACTGTGTTTAGATCTTTGCCTTTCATAGAAGCAAAGAGGCCTTCTAAAATCTGATACAAGAACATGAGGTTTGGGCAATCTGTAACAAGGTGTCATTACATGTGTGGTTATGTGAAAGCATCCCTAGACAATGTGCTTGTGCACTAGCTCCTCCAATTTTTGATAGAAAATCATACATAGAGAGAAGAAGTAATAAAATAGAGCAAATTCAGCATCAAACAATTATGTACTGGCTCATTGTACTGATAGCTACAACTTTAAAGTCATTAAAGTGGTTGCTATTCTGGTTGGCTAGGTTGACCTAAATAGAGCCGGCGTCCCTTTGCTAGAGATTGTCTCAGAGCCAGATATGAGGACAGGCATAGAGGCTGCTGAGTATGGTGCTGAGATACAAAGGGTTGTTAGATACCTGGGAGTGGGCAATGGCAACATGCAGGAAGGTTCCCTCCGCTGTGATGTGAATGTATCTGTCCGGCCTATTGGACAATCAGAATTCGGTACAAAGGTAACCATCAAAACTTTAGACTTCCTCAACTGTTTTTATTCTGTATTAATATATTACATGCCGACAACTTTTGCATCAGTGTTATGATCTGATGATTCGTCAATACACTTATGTCCGGAGCACATGCTAGGCCATTAAAGCCTAGATTTCTTGCAAAGTTACAGTTTAAACAATAAAATCCCTTTATGATTTTCTCAGATATTTTCAGTACATCATATAAAACTGACATTGCATGTTATATAGGTAGAATCAGAAGTTATTTGGTTAGCCATTTGATGAATGCATGAAATATCTCAAATTTTTTAGAGGTTCACTTCTTTGTATAGGATAAGAAAATCATGTATGCTTGTAAAAATTGTAGATATTTTCCCTTATTATCCTGAGTTATTTTTCTTTGCCTTCAAAATGTCCTGTCTTGTCATTGGTTGAATTCATCCTAGATGAAAATCCTTCATGCATGCTGCAATGACTGTCTGTTCGATCAAGCGCGCTTGTATTGTGCAACGCTGGTTGAATCCATCCTTGATGAGTCTGAAATATGGAAACAGGCAGGGGCTGTTGTCTATGGGAGCTGCGTCTGCACGCATGGCCACTTGATGGCAGCCATGCCTGCTCAACCTGCCAAAGCTGCAGTTGCTGAGGCTTTGCTGAGTCCCCTGTTTTCTTGCATTTCTCTTCTTTTATTAGTTAGTTTTTGGCTCCTATTTCTTATATTTTTCTGGTCTTTGTTTTCGTGCCTTGGACATGTTGTGTTTCCCACTATTTTGGTGGTCTTCTAGTTACAACATTACAGCGTTCAGATGTGTGTTCGAGATAAATAAATCTTGTCTTAAAAGAAGTGGCCAGAGAGTCATGAACTACACTAAACTATGCCGCTAATTCCGTTGGCACAGATCAGGAAATCTTAGCAACCATGGACATTACAACGGGACCATTATTTTAAAAGGCGATAATTTCTGAGTTTTTGTAGCTATTGTAAGATGACAATGTGGCGTCACATGCTTCTTTCAATTCTAATTTCTGACAGGTTGAAATAAAGAATATGAACTCATTTTCTGAAATAAGTAGGGCAATAGATTATGAGATATCCCGACAGATTCTTCTTCACAAAGAAAGCCAGGCTGACAAAATTGTACAGGAAACCCGTCTATGGGATGAATCTTCTCAGGTTGTTGCCTCACCTTGCTGGTTGACTTTTGTTTTCACCTATTGGTCTTTTCTACCATCTTTAAATTCGTTTCATTGTCTGCACTCAGAAAACTTTTACAATGCGGAAAAAGGAGGGACTTGCCGACTACAGATATTTTCCTGAGCCTGATCTTCCTGAAGTTGTTCTGACTAGTGATTACATTGATGAAATTCGTAATTCAATGCCGGAGCTTCCAGAGGCAAAGCGTAGGCGTTATGAGAACATGGGGCTCAGCATGCAAGATGTTATTTTCCTTGCTAATGACGATATTGTAATTATCTTCTGTACTACTCTCATTTTTACTTTGTCATGCATGTTATGTTACTGAAGTGTATTCCAAAGTGTGATATGTGTATGTTCCTCCCAGGTTGCTCATTTCTTCGATTCTACACTTGAGCATGGTGCTGATGCAAAGCTGGCTGCTAATTGGATCATGGGTGACATTACGGCTTATTTGAAGAATGAAAAGCTCTCTATTGATGAAATTAAACTAACACCTCTTGAGCTGTCTGAACTGATTGCATTCATAAAGAATGGTACTATCAGTGGGAAGATTGGCAAGGAGGTAACTATTCTTAAGTATTGTTGTTTGTGTGTCACGCCTTTTGGACTTTGATTTGGTTGAAGCACTTCTGGGTTGTTTGCAGTCTCTTCCATTTGATGGTGCTGCACTGATTATGATGGCCAAAACTTGAATTTTGACAGTTTCTTTTGCACTATGTCAGTCTGAAGATTTGCATAGTTTTCAGTTACGAAAAGAAATAAGATTTGCATAGTTGGGTGGTGTTAGAGTACGTAATGGGTCTAATGGGCCCGGGCTGGCGGTATAGCCCGTTAGTCTTAGGGTTAATTAGAGATAAGGGTCGCTTGCTTAGGGGTCAAGTAAACCTCTCTATATAAAGAGAGGAGAGGTATCAATTTAATCAAGCAAGAATTAAGAAGGAAATCCCTTCCCTCTTGCCCAGCCGTGGGCAAAAGGCCCCCGGCCGCCCCTCTCGTGCCCTCCTTCTAGCAGCCACATAACAATTTGGTATTAGCTAGCTTCGGTTCGATCATGTCTTCACCGTCGCCCAACACGTCTCTTCCGCTGCCGGGATCCTCCGTCGCGCCCGCCCCCGCCGTCCTCACCCCGGAGGAGGTGTCCGGGGCGTTGCGGGACCTAACCCAGGGAGATCCGCCTGGTCTTGGCCGGGTCCTACGGGCCGCACCCGGTTGCGCCGGCCATCGCTGCCACCGCGCCGCCGTGGCAGCCGCTGCACCAAGCGGCCTCCGCCCGCGCTTCGCTGAAACGCTGCAGCTGCCATCCACCGCCCGCCCTGGCTGCAGTGGCAGCCGCCGCTCTGGCGGCCTCTGCGCGCCCGGCGCTCGCCGCAGCAGCCGCTGCCGCTGCCCCAGCCGCTGCCTTCCACCGCCCCACCGCCCTGCCACAGCTACATGGCAGCCGCCGCCAGGCGGCCTCCGCCGCGCCCGACGCTCCGCTGCAGCAGCCACCATCGGTCAGCTCCGGCCCCGCATCGACCGCGCCGGCGGGAGTCCCGATCCACCAGATCAAGTTCCCGCCGTCGCCATTACCGCTTCCACAGGGCGTCCCCATCCAGCAGATCAAGTTCCTGCCATCGCCGTCACCGCTTCCGGCTTGGATCACTACCCGTTACGTGTCGGCGGCGGTGAGGCTGCAGGCTGCTGCGCGCGGCCTCCTAGCACGTCGGCGTGTGCGGGAGATGCGTGGTCTGCAGCTGCCGCTCCTCCCAGCTGCGCAAAGGACCTCGATTTCGTCCGCTGAGTCGGGGATCTTGGGCATACTGTTTTCCCTGCGGGCAGCGACCTCAAAGTCTGTGACATCGGCGGTTGGGGGGGCGCACCCCTCCTCGTCATTCTCCATCGCAAGCCCTCCACTCTTCTCTGTGCGGTGCAGACCAACAGCCGTCCGGCGGGGAGAAGGCAGGGTGTCACCAACAGGAGCGCACCGCGTAGCACCACCGCATTCCGCTGGCCGCCGCGAGGGCGTCTCTGCTGGTCGCTCTTGCGACCACTTCAGGTGGCCATACACATGCACTCCTTTTGTTCAGATGGTGTCCATGGGATCCAGGTGGCTGTACACGTGCATGTCCGATATGCGGATGGTGTCCACTTTTTGTTAAGGGGTCCAAAATAAATCGTCCCAGTCCATTTCAGGTTGAGAGTAATAAAACAAGCCGAGATGTAAAAGGCTTGTTTTTAAGTGTTAGGTTTGTGTTGCGTCGAGTCATGGTTATAAGTTGGTTAGGCTGCAGCTCGAGGACAAGCTGCATGTCTAGGTGGGGTGTAGTGTTAGAGTACGTAATGGGTCTAATGGGCCTGGGCTGGCGGTATAGCCCGTTAGTCTTAGGGTTAATTAGAGATAAGTGTCGCTTGCTTAGGGGTCAAGTAAAGCCTTGCTTGGGAGTCAAGTAAACCTCTCTATATAAAGAGAGGAGATGTATCAATCTAATCAAGCAAGAATTAAGAAGGAAATCCCTTCCCTCTTGCCTGGCCGTGGGCAAAAGGCCCCCGGCCGCCCCTCTTGCCTTCCTTCTAGCAGCCACATAACAAGTGGCTATGATAAAGATAAGTTTCAAAATAGGAAAGGAAAACACTATTTGTTTCCGCTGCTGCCTCTGGGGAATTTTTTGCAGATTGCACAAGAATGAACTTTAGTACTTCAGTTATTCTGAAATATTTTGCATGCCTTCCTGACACTTTCTGTTATAAAAACTTGCAGTCTTGTTAGGTTTTAGTACCATTAGTCATAGTTAGTTTATAATACCATTTCCGATTCTGCCCTTGCAGATTCTTGTTGAGCTCATTACCAAAGGTGGAACTGTTAAGTCGGTGATAGAGGAGAAAGATTTGGTTCAGGTAACGTGGTCACACTAGAACCATTTCGAATCACAGTAGTTTGAATGTCGTCAGATATTATGATCACTGCGGCTCTGCTGTGCTGAGGAATAATCAAGTAGTAACAAACATCGTGAAGCTAATGAGAAAAAAAAATCGATGCTTCCTTCTGATTTACTATACTACTTCTACTGTAGCAGATGAGATTTCAGTGCCTTAAATTTCTGCCTGGGTTTTTTCTGAGTGAAAAACTGTACTACTGGATATGACAGATAACAGATCCAGCAGAAATTGAGACCATGGTAGATAAAGTACTCGCCGAGAATCCGAAGCAACTTGAGCAGTATCGGGCTGGGAAAACTAAGTTGCAGGGATTTTTTGCTGGCCAGGTTTGTGATATTTTTGAATCTGGAGCTGTGTTCCCCTCACTATATTCTTTTGCCCCTGCAGTCCTGATAGCTGATCATATTATTTAAATTGATTCCAGGTGATGAAAGCATCGAAAGGTAAAGCAAGTCCTGTTTTATTGAACAAAATCCTCGGGGAGAAGTTGAAGGGCAATTAAAATTGCCGAGGGGTGTTTCGGCACACAGAGAATATCTTGCCCTTGATGAGCGAACCATCAGATTTTGTAAAGACAGCGGAACCGCATTCTTTTGTAAAGACACTTACTTGGAGTTTTATTTTTTTAGTTGTTGATTGTTTTTGAGATAGCTAACCGTTTATTCCAAGCGGTGACACTTACTTGGAGTTTGGAGTGTTGATTACATTTCGCTCTCTTTTCACTACAGAGTGGATTTTGGAAAAGCAATCCAGTTCACCTGATACAATGAAGGATATGCATGGTATGTGTTTGAGCTGATAATAGACTGGAGTGGTGTGTTGTACAGATGAATCAGTTGCGTATGCTTACATGTTTCTACTCGCGTCTTTTTTGCATTTGATCTTACGCAGCTGTAAACTCATTTTTAATTTGGATACATCAGTTACGATCCTGAATGTGGCTTTACTATTTAACTACTACTAAGTTAAGCCCTTGAGTTTGTTCCAGCATTAGCATGTCATTTTGAACTACTATTAAGTTGCTTAATTTTTGGTAATACGCGTATGAGCCCGGGCTCATCTCACTTTGATGAACAGTAAATAGTAAAAAATAGTAAAAAGAATCATCGAAGATGCTCAGGTGCTCGAGGAGCATGCAAATGTTCGCGGTGTTTGGACATTCTAGGACCTTAGACCAAAATAAAATTCAGATCCAAATAGTGCTCTTTTTCGAAGTTTCTTTTGAAGCCTTCTTTTTTTTTTTTTTTTGCCACAACCTCCTCAAATGTCCAAACACACACGAAGTTTTGCACTCACATCACTCATTTGGGCATCTTAGATGCCAAAAAAATTCAGATTTTTTTGAAGTTGTTTGGTATTTTATTTGATTTTACTGTTCACGACCAGGCACCGAATCGCCACACTCCTTAATTTTGAACTACTACTTTTTTTACCATTAAGTTGCTAATTTGCCAGCCATTGCAATATGCCACTCTTTTCATGAATAACGTTGTACTTTCGGTAAGTGGTTCCTTTGTTGGTCATTGAAACCACGGGAAAGTAATGTGGCAACTAATTGCATGTGCAACTCATATTCTCACACCTCATGTTTTTTGAGTTTCCAAAAATTGTGAAATAATTTAGGGATGCTATACAATGTGCATCTGCGGAGATATATTCACAAGAACATTGCTGTTAAAGGTAGTACAAACTAGGACGCGGAGTATGTGATCGCGAGCTCACAGGAGCTTGGAATCGTGCCCGTCCAGAATTGCTGTGAGATCCGCTACATTGAATGTAGGTGGCAGGCTGCGGGTCCACTAGGAACGGGGAAAATCTGATATACGCCCAGATACGCGCCCGACAGATGGGCCCTGCCCGCCCGGAAGGTTGCACGGCGTCGACGGAGCGAGGCCGAGCCGTGGCTCGAGACGTCGCCGGCGTCCTAATCCGTGGATCAGATCCAGTGCATTCCGGTAGCACCGACATTGCACGCAGTAAATGCAGTAGGTGGGGCGCTGGGTGGTATGGCAGTGTAGTTGGATTAGCCATTCTTCCCAGGCGGCCAGACGGTGAGGAAATCTACTGCGACGGAGGCGATTTCGCGTCTGAGGGAGCTCACAGGTGGTCCAGCGGCGATGAAGTTCTTGCTGCAGCCGACAAATAGGTTCGAATCTGCTCCAAGAAACCTTCTTTCTGCGTGGTTTGGTTCCGTATTTGTGACTGACTGTGATTCTGCTGCCTGAAATCTTCTGTGGATAAGCTACTAGAGGAGGTGAATGATAACAACAGCACTATGAGCCTGTGCGGTTCCTGGTCGTGGCGCCGGCAGAGGTTGAGCTCCCAGCACCTGCAGCTTCAAGTGCGGACGACCAGATTTGTCGTGAAGAAGCCCCCTGCAGAAGCTGGAAGTGCAGACAAGGGGCAGAGTTTAGAGCACTCCAGAGAGCAGTTGGATCCGTTGACCAGGAATACATGCTTGGTCAGTTCGTGCGGTTGTCACGTACCTCAAGCGTCTGGTTCCTTCCATTATCGCAGGAGGTTGAGCTGGGCGACATTGCTTGCATACGCGGGAGAGAAGGCCAGCTGAAGATTTAAATTTTGATGCAGCCGATTAAGAGGTAGAAATCTCGTTCACTTATCTGTGTTGCCATTCGATTTTTGGGAGTGAATCCAAAAGATCTAATCCCGTGATTTGATCTCTTTTTCTTGGATGAACAGAAGAACTATCCTAGAGGAGGTTACTGACAGCGAATTTCGATGGAGCCTCTCCACTACCCAGTTATGGCACCGCCGCACCGGAGGCAGGGGGCAGTGCCATGGGGCAGATCTATGCGGCGCAAGGGGCGGCAGATGCGAAACTGAAGCTTCCCGGCAACCTTCGGAGCAGTCAATTGAGCAGATGGACACGCCAGTATGTAATTCGTCATATTTAGAATAGCTAGGAAAAGTGAAAAGTGGTTGGTTACTTCAGAAATGGAAATTAGTAAAATCATCAGAAAAAGGTAGTAGCTCTTCAGCTTAAAAATTGTAGCAATATTAGTGTTGGTCGGTGGAAAATTGTGAAGTTCAGTCCCCAAGCCCTGAATCATAAACCTGATTAGAGTTCTTGTCATATTTAGAATAGCTCGGAAGCTATGGATTCGTCGTGCTAGTTCTGAATTTTTTTGGTTTAGTTCAACAGAGAACCCAGAAGGGGGAGGCTCCTGAATAATTCATAGGACAGCAGCTGAATAATTGGGAGACTCATTTTGTACACACAGGATAGTACAGACAACATAATGGTCAGTCATTTTTGAATTAGGTTCAGATAGGTATGGCTTATGGGTCTTGTACTGATAGTACTGACAATGTTGATTAATCCTTCGATGGAACTTGTTAGCAGCTTTGGCCATATGGTTTGATGTGCTTAAATAATCAATATATAATAGTACTGTGTATAGTATCAGCTGCACTGAAGATATAAATTCTGTTTTGTGCAAGCAGAGTGAGGATTGGTGCTGCCGCCCCTGGTAGGACCCCAATGTCCTAATCGAACTACTGTCATGGAGAGGGCAATACGTGGATTTGCTTCAGATATTGGAGGCAACGCCATTGTGCCGAAGCTCGGAACAATCTTCGATACATTGGGTGAAGCATATGATTTTTACAATCTGTATTTATGGAAGAAAGGATTTGGCATTCGATATGGTAAAAGCTGTCTGAATGTCGAGAGGACAAAATGCATAAATAGTGTGTGGCTGTGAGGTATGTGAATCTGGTTTCAATTCTTTCTTCATGTGCTGGTTGTTTCACTAACATGTTCATCGTCTCATTTGTCGTTAAATTGTGGCTGCAGCGGAAATCTATTGTGGATTATACTAGGCCTTGCCGGGGTTAGTGCCCTACCCTGATAAGGCTGCTGCGGTCTGAACCATTCATTGTCCCGCACGTATGCGCAGATGATACACTGACGATCGCACAAGCACATCAACGCGCACAGCAGGGATTTGGTGAAGAATTTGAGGCAGAACAACGTGATCCTTGCTAAAGTGCACAACATTAGGCAGTTTCTTTGGGTCGATGGAGAATGTGCCTTTCGCGAAAAGAGCTTTAAGGAACTTGTGTGGCAAAATAATCCTGAGCAAGCGGATGATGATGTTAGTTAAACAATGGAGGTGTTTGCGGAGCTTGGTTCAAAGCATCCTCACTTCACATATCGTGTGCAGGCCGATAAGGAGGGGAGGATAAACACACACATGTGGGCAAATGAGGACAGTAAGTTGGTGCAAAAAAAGACGGTAGCTTATTCTCAAATTTTGTGTCTCTAATACTGAATTTGGTGTGCAACGATAAATCATGTAGCGTGTGAGATCCATCATGCAGTTTAACTGCTGATCCCAATTATGTTATGCATGCCGTGAAGCTGATGAATTTGTGTTTTCCTATACTGAAGTGTCAATTTGATTGGGTGTATGATTGGATACTTCTGCGGAAAGTACATTGAACGTGTGAGCATTGTGCAGATGAAATTGTACTGAATCAAGTAGTACTGTTTTCTTCTGTAGTTTGGACCTGAACTCCGTTGCATCCAAGATGCATATTAGTCAGAATATGCCCAAGTACAGAATCTTATAGATGATGGAGCTGTAGTTTTGAGTTGTAGTCAGATTCTGTACTAAAGTAGATAAGCTGCATCAAGTCAGGCCTGAAGCAGTTATCCCCTGCCTGATCACACTACTTATTCAACATCCATCCATCTAGCTACCTTGTCTTGGTGCAAAGCAGGGCAAAGATGGCTCCGTCCGTCTTCTCCGAGCCTGGATGGGCGATTACACAATCACATGCACTGTATATACTGTTTTGAAAGAGTCTGGGGGCGGTGATGATCTCGGCGGCGAGATGTAGGCAATATGGAGGAAGGGGGAAGGTGTCGAGGTGTACTAGAGAAGATTGCTAGCTGCAACGGTGCGGCGCGGAATAAATGATCTGACATATGACGCCGTCAGTACAGAATCTTGAAGATGATGGATCGTATTGTTTTCTTCCTCCCGAGCCGCATGCGACCTGACTGACGCCGTAACTTTTGGTTGTTGTCAGATGTGGGCCATCGCTACTGGATAAAATATCAATACAATAACTATACATGACAGAATACGTGTTGGGTTGGCCATCTCGGGGCGTTGGTACGGCAAGGATAACGAGACCACAGGCGCTCGCGCTCACAACAACACTTTCGGTACAAACTATGCAATGTGTACATACTGTGGAGTTAATAAAGACTTAATTACACTATACAGTAGTAGTTATTTATATTTCTACTAGTGTGTGTACTCTTTTGTTCCAATTATTTTCTGCTTCCTTTAACCATTTTCAGTTTAGAGCTTGTGAAGAAGAGTTCCCATGCCGGCTCGCGGTGTGCAGAGAGCTTCCAGAGCGACGGCCTTGAACATGACGATCCCGGAACTGGCGGCCATGTCGACCTCTTCATCCCCGACCCTTTTCCAATCGAAGCACTGGATGAGCGTGCCAAGAACCATACCCATGGTCCTCATGGCGAGGCTCTCCCCGGGGCACTTGCGCCTTCCCATCCCGAAGGACATCATGAGCTTCCCCTCGGCGCCGCCATGCTCGAACCTCTCCGGCCTGAACTCCTCGGGCGCCGGTCCCCACTCAGCCGGGTCGCGGTGGATGGCGTACGCGTTGACGAGCACGATGGTGCCCGCGGCGACGTCGTACCCGTGGAGCTGGCAGTCGGCGGCGGCCTCGTGCGGTAGCAGCAGCGGCGCGGCCGGGCACAGCCGCAGCGTCTCGCTGATGATGCAGTGGAGGTAAGGAAGGTGGGGCAGGTCCTTCTTGTCGAGGAGGCGGCTCGGCTCGCCGCTGAGGTGCGCGTCGATCTCTTCCTGTGCCTTCTTTAGCACCGCCGGGTGGTTCAGCAGGAGCGCCATCGCCCATTCCGTCGTCGTTGACGTCGTCTCTGTCCCGACGCCAAGAAGATTCTTCGGTTCAAACACCAGAAAGTTAGTGTCTCTCAAATAACCGGAGCATGAACGGTGAGAGAGCTGAATGGAAGCGATGAAAGACTCACGGCGACGAGGGCGGCGATGAAAGTGTCCGTGTACAGGTCGGGCTCTGACTTCTGCAGCGAGAGCATGACGCCGATCATGCCTTGCTCCTCCTCCTGCTTGTCGGCGGCGGCCTGCTGCTTCTGCCTCTCCCTGTCGATGAGCTTGTAGATGAAGGCGTTCCTCCGGCTGGTTGTGTCCGCCAGCTGCCGCCCGACGCCTCGCCAGTCGAACCAGCGTAGCACCGGTAGGTAGTCCCACAGGTTGGCGACACCGACGAGCGGCACGATGGCGTCCACGACGTCCTTCATCTCCCTCGCCTCCTGGGACATGTCCGCTCCGTCGTCGGAGTAGGTGTTCCTGCTCCGCGCGAGGGCCTCCATGAGGACGCTGTGGGAGAGGTCGAACAGCCGCCGCTTGAGCTCCACCCTGGCCGCGGCACCGCCGGCGGTAAGGCGCGCGAGGCGGCGCACCAGGGCGCGCAGCTCGCGGGCGACGACGGCGTCGGACATGAGGTCGACGCGGCGCGCGGAGAGGAGGTGCACGACGGCGACGCGGCGCGCGGCGCGCCAGTGGGCGCCGTAGTTGGCGAGGGTGAGCACGGTGTAGTCGAAGGAGACCTCCCGCACGGACGGGAAGTGCGGGCGGTTGGCGAGCGTGGCGTCGAGGTCGGAGGAGAAGCACTCCCTGGCGAGCTCCGCCGAGGTGACGACGACGGCGGGGCGCGAGCCGAGGCGGAGGGAGAAGACCGGGCCGTGGCGCGCGGCGAGGCGCGCGAGCGTGGCGTGCAGCGGCTTCTTGAGGAAGGGGAGTTGGCCAAGGAACGGGACCGCCAGCGCCGGGCCGGGTGGCAGCCGTCGCCGCTTCTTGGTGAGGAAGGAGCGGAGCAAAAGGGCGGTGAGAAAGGTGATGGCGGCGACGTAGAAGAAGGGGAAGCTACCCATCTCCATTGTTGTTTCTGCGGTGAACCTAGTACTAGCTCATAAATCACACGGAGAAGGCGGAGTGGAGAGGGAAGCTGGGGCTCGGGAGGTAGACGGAAGCAATCTCTCACTGGGGATTGGAAATCCGGAGATATACAGGCAGGAGGGAAGAAGAGTGGTCGTCCCTCTCAGGTAGTCAGGTAGTATGACTATTCTGCTCTTCCTTTTTGGAGAAAGAAGACTATTCTCCTCGCCGCGTTCCTGCCGCGCACGCCAGTCCAATGTCCACCGAAGCCCATCTCGGGGCCACGTGACACGAAGCTAGAGTAGCTTTTTTGTTTTCTGACGAGGCAAGTCCTTGAGTGACACACTGATAAAAAAAAAGTCCTTGAGTGACACGAAATATTTTTTTTGCGACATACGAGTGACACGAAGCTAGCTGATCAAGCTGGACTCGTGAGGTATTTGCAACTTTAAAGTGTGTGTCCACGGTGCAACTGACATGCGCGGTGGTGCCACAGGTCAAGCTGCGTGTGTGGAATGGTCAGCTGACCATGTTTAAATCGGAGGTAAGAGTAATAGAGACCCATAAGCTTGCATTGGATGTGAGAGTATCTGCAACAGCCGCGTCAAAAGACGTGCGCGCGGCAAATCGAGTTTTTAGCGCGCGCTGGACGTACGTTTCGGTGCGCTACAACGGTGGCGAGAAAGTCGCGCGGGAACCGTTTGCGTGCGCGGGGAAAAAGGCGGCATGTTGCGCGCTATTTTTAGCGCACCGCTTCCGGCGCGCCTATAAAATGCGGCGCTTGCCACGTGCCTATTCCACACACTTCCCTTCCTCTTCTGCTGCCACGCGCGCCTTCACTGCTTCCTCGGTTGCTTCCGCTACCACGCGCGCCACCGCTCCAGCACCCCGCACCGACGCGCCACCATGCCGCCGCGCCGCCGAGGAGCGTCGGGCTATCGTGGCATTCGCCAGCGCCCCAACGGCGGGTTCTACGCCGAGATACGGTCCGGCCAACTCCGGCTTGGCCTCGGCACCTTCGAGACGGCGCCGACGAGGCCGCCACAGATGACGCAGCGGCGTGGCGCCTAAGCGAGCCACGCTGCAGATGAACTTCCACGGCGTCCACACGCTCAAGAAGCGCCGGGCGTCGCCCGCCGCCTCGTCTTCACACGGCACAAGACCGTGCGTAGCAGCGAAGCAGCGCCGCCGCCTCGTCGCCCATGAGGACGAAGCGGACCATGGCGAGTGGCGCCGGCGCCACCGAAGGACATCACCTACGAGCAAGCCTACTGGGCAAGGCGCCGCGAGGAGGACACGCAAAGGCGCCGCGACGAGCGGTTGGATAGGCGTCGGCGAAAGACTCTGGCGATATCGCAGTGCGAAATCATTCAAAATGGTGGGTAGTTGATCTTTTCGTCTGATGAAGAACGTTGGTTGGACATGTGGATCGATACCTCGGACCAGACCAGCGAGGATGGCGACGATGACGATGACGACGACGACTAGGAGGAGGCTGTAGTTGCGTATGTAGTTGCACTATCTAGTACTCCCTCCGTCCGGAAATACTTGTCGGAGAAATGGATGAATCTAGACGTATTTTAGTTATTGATACACCTAATTTTATCCATTTCTCCGACAAGTATTTCGGGACGGAGGGAGTAGTTTTTATCTATCTATTCTATGGAACTATGTAAAATATCCATGTATCATTTTTTTATCTATGAATTTTATTTATCGTTTTATTAAAAAAAATGTACGCAATGCTTAGCGCTGACACT
Source organism: Aegilops longissima (assembly GCA_021605205.1). Classification (NCBI taxonomy): domain Eukaryota; kingdom Viridiplantae; phylum Streptophyta; class Magnoliopsida; order Poales; family Poaceae; genus Aegilops; species Aegilops longissima. Next base: position 421,291,557 of record CM038677.1, on the reverse strand, counting down.
GAGCTACGCCAAGACGCACAATTTTGACGTCTGCTGGGAGCCGAAGCTGCCGCGCGTCAAACCAAAAAAACAGCAACGGCCGCCAAATTTGTTTTTATCTTGGCGCGTCGTGCGCATATTGAAGATGCTCTCATGATTTAGTTCACAAAGTTACAAAAAATGATCAACTCATCCACAAACTTGAAACACATGAGATGATTCAAATGGCGCCTCACTGGCAGCTTCGTAGAACAGCCGCTCGGTACGGGGTTTTTGCGAAAAACCCCTCCATGTTTATGAAAATTATGCCTGTGGTACATACATGGGCTGCTCCTTAGTTATTTATTGATATGGGGTGGGACAAATGAGATAATTTCCACGACAAGCCACGCCGCATGCTGGTCTTGCCATGCTGCGGCTCGTCAAACCCGCTTCTTTCGCATGCAGAGATGCTCGTGCATCCAGATTTCCTGCGGAAAATGAAACACGTGGACCGGCAGCGCAACATGCATGCATACAAGGCATGGTCCAAAAATAAAAGAAGAGAGCAGCGCATGCATCCTTATTCAGAAAAAAAACTAGTTACAAGTATTTCTTTTGCTGGAAAAATTAGCTACAAGCACTGTTGGCTAGTCAGGGGTAGGCAGCCATTATTCACAAATCACAATATGATTTAGGTGACCTACAGCCGGGCGCCCAAATCTAACCCCTCAAACGCCATGGACGCGACCGGATACGTCTGTAGACAGTGACCGATCATGTCTCAAATATTTGATTCTACAACCGGATACCTCAAATCCATATTATTACATGCAACGTGAAAGCTAATGTAAGCGGAGCTCGCCTAGTTCCTCCATAACCATGTCCGGCAGCCGACTGTGCTCCATAGAGTGTTGGTTCGGTCGTCGATAAAGTAGAGTAGGGCATGAGACACGAGCCGGCTCACGGGATCAAGGCGCCGCCGTCTCCTATACCCTACTTTTCCTCGTCGAAGCCCAGAACCCGAACGGTGCCGATGGACGTCAGATTAATGATGGATCAGTCCTGGGACGAGCCGCCGACATCCACCACGACGCGGTTGCGACGCCCGGACTGCTACACCATATGGGTGCCAGAGAATGCGACTCTGCCTCGTCGACGTCCACCACCGCAAGGGCTGTCCCTGCCTCCCGCGCCCGCTGCCCCACACAGCGGACACGCCACTCCATGTTTTTGTTCGGCGACGCCCATGGCGCGTCGATGGTCTCGACGCATGAACGGAGGGGTTGCGTGCCCGTCACCGTGTTTGGATGCCAGACGGACCGCACCGCCTCCGGTGAGGCAGCGGCGGCATACCTAGCGTCGGGATCGATGATCTGGAGGTCAAGGATTCAGATCCGCTGCCCCCATGCCGAGACGGTCGGAGATCGCCAGAGGTGAGTTTGGGTGGCGGAGGGGAGTGAAGGGAGTAGAATGAAGTGGTTAGAGTTTGGTCTGATGAACGGATGGGGAGAAGTATATGTGGGTTGGGTTCGACATGGCGGGCGTATCCGAGCGCCCCCATACCCGCTCCATATCTTGGTTGGATATGACTATATAAGAATGAGAGGTGTCGGTCAACCCGGGCGTTTGAGGCCCGTTTGAGGCGCCCGTCTTGGTTGAAATTTTGCGACCGGTCAACGAACGGGCGGCCCGCCCAGACGTATGAGGTGGAATCAGAGCACCCGGTTGTAGATGCTCTTATGTTGTTAACTTTTTGGTAGAAGATATACGGCGTCAAACTTTATACCCACGATATATCAAGTTTAAAATTGATTAGTTTTCAAATTATAAAATACTAGTTGACTGAGTACGAGTGCTTAGTTGTCAGATTTTACCATGCTTAATTACTTATCCCCAAAAAAAAGCTTTAACTGCTACATTATAGGATAACAAGTACTTAGTTGTCATAATTAAACATGCCTAATCACCAGATTATGTGTTACTACTTAGTTGCTAATTTTTTTTCTAGAATGTGCACAAGAGCGTGTATATCATGCATTGCCAAAATTAAACATGCTTAGTCACCAGATTATATAGTACTTTGTTGCCAAAAATAAACACACTTAATTGCCAGATTATAGAAGTACTCGTTAGAAAGTTAAACACACTTAATTGCCAGATTATGAAAGTAATTGTTTGCCAATTTCTAGAAAGTTTGGTTGTCAGTTTCATGTATTCAGTTGCCAGTTAGAAAGAACACATTTACTAGATCACATATACTTGTGCATATTTTCCCAGATCAAAGTACTTGGCTACCAATTTACCTTTGTAATCCTAGATTACATGCTGCTTGAGAGGACTGTGTGGCTGTTGCAAAAAGGAAAAAAAAAATGCAACTAGTCCCATGCATGAAGAATAATAGCACGTGCATGTCTGCAGAGGCACAATAGAGGTGTAGTGCACTGTAGCAGCCTAGCCGGCTTAGGCGTAGGCTATAGCAAACTGTAGCGCATTCAGAGCAGCGTACCAAGGTGTCGGATTGCAAGTGAATTAGATTGGTTTCTTGCATCGTGTCCGTCCAAAAAGTGGTCCAAAGCCCACGCGAGCAGCCACACGGGGTGACGAGGGTGCGCACGCTACTTTGCGACCAAGCGCCGTATCATTAAATAACCAAGAGGCAGCCCAGGCATTTACCGCGGAAGTGATTTTCATAAACATGGAGGGGCTTTTCACAAAAACGCTGGGCCGAGTGTGCTGTGCGACGAAGCTGCTAGCGTGGCGCCAATTGTAAGCTTTTGATTGGTTGTGGACTAAATCATCCATGCATTTCAAGTTTCTGGATGAGTTGATCATCTTTTGCAACTTTGTGGACTAAACCATCACATTCAACATAAGTTTGTGGGTCTCTAGTGCTCTTGCCTTTTTAAATCGTGTATGGAACGGTCCAACTTTAAAGCGTTTGCTTTGTTGCGTCCGATGTAAGTGTCCGATTTATATCAAAGGGATGTGCTGCACCTTAGGCCAACTTCCAATCCCAAACGGACGTTCGGTTCTTCCGCTTTTCGTCCATTTGTGAGTGACAATGGGTCTATGTCCGCCCGGATTACTGGATGCGGCAGTCGTGTGCCCAACGCGCGGCCCGGGGATGGGAAATCCGGAGATATACATGCAAGAGGAACAAAGCTGACGTCGGGTCGGGGAGGCATGGACTGCTCGTCCCTCTCAGGTCAGGATGCAGGTGGAAGTGGATTTAAGTGGGACTAACTATCCCACCCACTTAAATTGCTTTTAATAGGATCCCATTGGACAGAAAAAAAAATTTAATCGGGTTATCCCACTTAGCCCGTTGGGATCCCACCTTGCCGTATTAAGCTAGCCAACTGCACAGTAGAGCGCGGTGCCACAACATGCTTCCACCGCTGCCGCCGATTGATGGCCGTCGCGGCCGCTGCACCCCTGGTTCTTCTTCCTGGCACCATGCCGCATGGATTAGTGAGCCGCTTCTTGGCCATGGGAGCGAGATCTAGCAGATGTCGGGCTGCAGGCAGGTCTGCTGATTGGTTATGGCCGCCAAGAGGAACGTCATGTGTTGCTCCATGGTCAGTCGCCTGGCCGTGGAAGGCGACTGCAGGTCCGAAGTGTCAGGCCATGTCAGGCCTCAACTCTCACACACATGAAGAACAGACAAGTCGTGTGTTTCTCGCATCTCTAAACAAGCTGCAATATTTTCTTCTCTACTTCTAGTTTCAACACCAATGGAAAGAGAGAGCTAGTCACGGCCGGACTGCATGCCTGTGAAGGAAATATGCCCTAGAGGCAATAATAAAGTTGTTACTTATATTTCCTTATATCATGATAAATGTTTATTATTCATGCTAGAATTGTATTAACCGGAAACTTAGTACATGTGTGAATACATAGAAAAAACAGAGTGTCCCTAGTATGCCTCTACTTGACTAGCTCGTTAATCAAAATATGCTTATGTTTCCTGACCATAGACATGTGTTGTCATTTGATGAACGGGATCACATCATTAGAGAATGATGTGATGGACAAGACCTATCCGTTAGCTTAGCATTATGATCGTTGAGTTTTATTGCTATTGCTTTCTTCATGACTTATACATGTTCCTCTGACTATGAGATTATGCAACTCCGAATACCGGAGGAACACCTTGTGTGCTATCAAACGTCACAACGTAACTGGGTGATTATAAAGATGCTCTACAGGTGTCTCCAATGGTGTTTTTTGAGTTGGCATAGATCGTGATAGGATTTGTCACTCCGATTGTCGGAGAGGTATCTCTGGGCCCTCTCGGTAATGCACATCACTATAAGCCTTGCAAGCAATGTGACTAATGTGTTAGTTATGGGATGATGCATTACGGGACGAGTAAAGAGACTTGCCGGTAACGAGATTGAACTAGGTATGATGATACCGACGATCGAATCTCGGGCAAGTAACATACCGAAGGCAAAGGGAACAACATATGTTGTTATGCAGTTTGACCGATAAAGATCTTCGTAGAATATGTAGGAGACAATATAAGCATCCAGGTTCCGCTATTGGTTATTGACCAGAGATGAGTCTCGGTCATGTCTACATAGTTCTCGAACCCGTAGGGTCCGCACGCTTAACGTTCGATGGCGATCAGTATTATGAGTTTATGTGTTTTGATGTACCGAAGGTAGTTCGGAGTCCCGGATGTGATCACGGACATGACGAGGAGTCTCACAATGGTCGAGACATAAAGATCGATATATTGGAAGGCTATGTTTGTACATCGGAATGGTTCCAGATGAGTTCGGGCATTTTCCGGTGTACCGGGAGATTACCGGAAACCCCCGGGGAGTCAATGGGCCTTATTGGGCCTTAGTGGAAGAGAGGAGGAGGCGGCCAGGTGGACGGCGCGCCCCCAAGCCCAATCCGAATTGGGGTGGGGGCCTGTTGGAAATATGCCCTAGAGGCAATAATAAATTAGTTATTATTATATTTCCTTGTTCATGATAATCGTTTATTATCCATGCTATAATTGTATTGATAGGAAACTCAGATACATGTGTGGGTACATAGACAACACTATGTCCCTAGTAAGCCTCTAGTTGACTAGCTCGTTGATCAATAGATGGTTACGGTTTCCTGACCATGGACATTGGATGTAGTTGATAACGGGATCACATCATTAGGAGAATGATGTGATGGACAAGACCCAATCCTAAGCCTAGCACAAAGATCGTGTAGTTCGTATGCTAAAGCTTTTCTAATGTCAAGTATCATTTCCTTAGACCATGAGATTGTGCAACTCCGGATACCGTAGGAATGCTTTGGGTGTACCAAACGTCACAACGTAATGTGGCTATCAAGGTGCACTACGGTATCTCCGAAAGTGTCTGCTGGGTTGGCACGAATCGAGATCTGGATTTGTCACTCCGTGTGACGGAGAGGTATCTCTGGGACCACTCGGTAGGACATCATCATAATGTGCACAATGTGACCAAGGGGTTGATCACGGGATGATGTGTTACGGAACGAGTAAAGAGACTTGCCGTAACGAGATTGAACAAGGTATCGGGATACCGACGATTGAATCTCGGGCAAGTACTATACCAAATGAGACAAAGGGAATTGCATACGGGATTGCTTGAATCCTTGACATCGTGGTTCATCCGATGAGATCATCGTGGAACATGTAGGAGCCAACATGGGTATCCAGATCCGCTGTTGGTTATTGACCGAGAACGTCTCGGTCATGTCGCATGGTTCCCGAACCCGTAGGGTCTACACATTAAGGTTTAGTGACGCTAGAGTTGTTATGGGAAATAGTATGTGGTTACCGAAGGTTGTTGAGTCCGGATGAGATCCCTGACATGACGAGGAGCTCCGGAATGGTCCGGAGGTGAAGATCGATATATTGGACGAAGGGTATTGGAGTCCGGAATTGTTCCGGGGTACGGTGATGACCAGCGTGTCCGAAAGGGTTTGGAGGCCCGGCAAGCTTTGGGGGCCTTATGGGCCAAGGGAGAGGAACACCAGCCCACTAAGGGGCTGAGCCCTCCCACCCCATCTCACGTAACTGGAGAGGTGGGGCGCCACCCCTAGGGCAGCCGCCCTCCCGGCTTGGGGGCAAGTTTCCTAGGGGCGGGGCGCCAAACCCATCTAGGGTTTCCCCTATGGCCGCCACCCTCCCTAGGGAACCCTAGGCGCCTCCCCTCCTCCCTTCCCCTATATAGTGAGAGAGAGAGGGCAGCCGCACCTTCCCCTGGCGCAGCCCTCTCCCTCCTCCAACACCTCCTCCTCCTCCGTAGTGCTTGGCGAAGCCCTGCCGGAGAACCATGAGCTCCATCACCACCATGCCGTTGTGCTGTCGGAGTTCTCCCTCAACTTCTCCTCTCCCCTTGCTGGATCAAGAACGAGGAGACGCCACCGGGATGTACGTCTGTTGAACACGGAGGCACCGTTGTTCGGTGCTTAGATCGGAATCAACCGCGATCTGAATCGCTGCGAGTACGACTCCTTCATTCTCGTTCTCTTGAACGCTTCCGCTTAGCGATCTACAAGGGTATGTAGATGCACTCCCCTCTCTCTTGTTGCTAGAATCTCCATAGATTGGTCTTGGTGATGCGTAGAAAATTTTGAATTTCCGCTACGTTCCCCAACAGTGGCATCATGAGCTAGGTCTATGCGTAGTTTCTATGCACGAGTAGAACACAAGTTGTTGTGGGCGTTGATTTTGTTCAATATGCTTACCGTTACTAGTCCAATCTTGTTTCTACGGTATTGTGGTATGAAGCGGCCCAGACCGACCTTACGTACTTTCACGTGAGACAGTTCCACCGATGACATGCACTTGTTGCATAAGGTGGCTAGCGGTGCCGTCTCTCCCACTTTAGTCGGATCGGATTCGATGAAAAGGGTCCTTATGAAGGGTAAATAGCAATTGGCATATCACGTTGTGGCTTTTACGTAGGTAAGAAACGTTCTTGCTAGAAACCCATAGCAGCCACGTAAAACATGCAAACAACAATTAGAGGACGTCTAACTTGTTTTTGCAGGGTATGCTATGTGATGTGATATGGCCAAAAGAATGTGATGTATGAGATTGATCATGTTCTTGTAATAGGAATCACGACTTGCATGTCGATGAGTATGACAACCGGAAGGAGCCATAGGAGTTGTCTTAATTTATTGTATGACCTACGTGTTAATGAACAACGCCATGTAATTACTTTACTTTATTGCTAAACCGTTAGCCATAGTAGTAGAAGTAATAGTTGGTGAGACAACTTCATGGAGACACGATGATGGAGATCATGATGATGGAGATCATGGTGTCATGCCGGTGACGATGATGATCATGGAGCCCTAAAGATGGAGATCAAAAGGAGCAAAAATGATATTGGCCATTGTTGGGGAACGTAGTAATTTCAAAAAATTTCCTACGCACACGCAAGACCATGGTGATGTCATAGCAACGAGAGGGGAGAGTGTCTGTCCACGCACTCGTGAGACCGAAAGCGAAGCGTTATAACAACGCTGTTGATGTAGTCGACGCCTTCACGATCCGACCGATCCAAGCACCGAACGACGGCACCTCCGAGTTACGCACACGTTCAGCTCGATGACGATCCCGGACTCGATCCAGCAAAGTGTCGGGATGAGTTCCGTCAAGACGACGGCGTGGTGACGATGATGATGCTCCACCGACGCAGGGCTTTGCCTAAGCTCCGCGATGATATGACTTCTCCGGCGCAGGCTTCGCTAAGCTCCGCGACGATATGAACGAAGTGGAATATGGTGGAAGGGGCACCGACACGGCTAAGGAACGATCCGTAGATCAACTTGTGTGTCATGGGGTGCCCCCTGCCCCAGATATAAAGGAGCAAGGAGGAGGTGGCGGCCAAGGGAGGAGGCGACAAGGGGGGAGTCCTACTCCCACCGGAGTAGGACTCCTCCTTTCCTAGTAGGAGTAGGAGAGAAGGAAGGGAAGAGAAGAAGGTGCGGCCTCCCCTAGTCCAATTCGGACTAGGCCTTGGGGGGGCCTGCCCTAGGCAGCCCTCTCTCTTTCCGCAGGCCCAATAAGGCCCAATACTTCTCCCGGCGAATTCCGTAACTCTCCTACTCAAAAATACCGAATCATTCAGAACCTTTCCGAACTCCGAATATAGTCGTCCAATATATCGATCTTTACGTCTCGACCATTTCGAGACTCCTCGTCATGTCCCCGATCTCATCCGGACTCGAACTCCTTCGGTACATCAAAACTCATAAACTCATAATATAACCGCCATCGAAACCTTGCGTGCGGACCCTACGGGTTCGAGAACTATGTAGACATGACCTAGAACCATTCTCGGTCAATAACCAATAGCGGAACCTGGATGCCCATATTGGTTCCTACATATTCTACTGAAGATCTTTATCGGTCAAACCGCATAACGACATACGTTGTTCCCTTTGTCATCGGTATGTTACTTACCCGAGATTCGATCGTCGGTATCCAATACCTAGTTCAATCTCGCATACGTAAGTCTCTTTACTCGTTCCGTAATACATCATCTCACAACTAACTCATTAGTTGCAATGCTTGCCGGCTTATGTGATGTGTATTACCGAGAAGGCCAGAGATACCTCTCCGACAATCGGAGTGACAAAACCTAATCTCGATTCATGCCAACTCAACATATACTTTTGGAGACACCTGAGAGTACCTTTATAATCACCCATTTACGCTGACGCTTTGGTAGCACACAAAGTGTTCCTCCGGTAAACGGGAGTTGCATAATCTCATAGTTGCAGGAACTTTGTATAAGTCATGAAGAAAGCATAAGCAACATACTAAACGATCAAGTGCTATGCTAACGGAATGGGTCATGTCAATCACATTATTCTCCTAATGATGTGATCCCATTAATCAAATGACAACACATGTCTATAGTTAGGAAACATAACCATCTTTGATCAATGAGCTAGTCTAGTAGAGGCATACTAGCGACTATTTGTTTGTCTATGTATTCACACATGTATTATGTTTCCGTTAATACAATTCTAGCATGAATAATAAACATTTATCATGATATAAGGAAATAAATAATAACTTTATTATTGCCTCTAGGCATATTTCCTTCAGTCTCCCACTTGCACTAGAGTCAATAATCTAGTTCACATCGCCATGTGATTTAACATCAATAGTTCACATCTATATGTGGTTAACACCCATAGTTCACATCGACATGTGACCAACACCCAAAGGGTTTACTAGAGTCAGAATCTAGTTCACATCGCCATGTGATTAACACCCAAAGAGTACTAAGGTGTGATCATGTTTTGCTTGTGAGATAATTTTAGTCAACGGGTCTGTCACATTCAGAGCCGTAAGTATTTTGCAAATTTCTATGTCTACAATGCTCGCACGGAGCTACTCTAGCTAATTGCTCCCACTTTCAATATGTATCCAGATTGAGACTCGAGTCATCTAGATTAGTGTTTAAAACTTGCATCGACGTAACCCTTTACGATTTAACCTTTTTCACTTCCATAATCGAGAAACATATCCTTATTCTACTAAGGATAATTTTGACCGCCGTCCATTGATCTACTCCTAGATCACTATTGTACTCCCTTGCCAAGCTTAGTGGTAGGGTATGCAATAGATCTGGTACACGGCATGACATACTTTATAGAACCTATGGCTGATGCATAGGGAATGACTTTCATTCTCTTTCTATCTTCTGCCGTGGTCGGGTTTTGAGTCTTACTCAATCTCACACCTTGTAACACAGGCAAGAACTCTTTCTTTGACTGTTCCATTTTGAACTACTTCAAAATCTTGTCAAGGTATGTATTCATTGAAAAACTTATCAAGCGCCTTGATCTATCTCTATAGATCTTGATGCTCAATATGTAAGCAGCTTCACCGAGGTCTTTCTTTGAAAACTCCTTTCAAATACTCCTTTATGCTTTGCGAATAATTCTACATTATTTCCGATCAACAATATGTCATTCACATATACTTATCGAAATGCTGTAGTGCTCCCACTCACTTTCTTGTAAATACAGCTTCTCCAAAAGTCATATAAAACCATATGCTTTGATCACACTATCAAAGCGTTTATTCCAACTCCAAGATGCTTGCACCAGTCCATAGATGGATCGCTGAAGCTTGCACATTTTGTTAGCTCCTTTAGGATTGACAAAATCTTCTGGTTGCATCCTATACAACTCTTCTTTAATAAATTCATTAAAGAATGTAGTTTTGACATCCATTTGCCAGATTTCATAAAATGTGGCAATTGCTAACATGATTCGGACAGACTTAAGCATCGCTACAGTTGAGAAAATCTCATTGTAGTCAACACCTTGAACTTGTCGAAAACCTTTTTTTGTGACAAGTCGAGCTTTGTAGATAGTAACACCACTATCAGTGTCCGTCTTCCTCTTGAAGATCCATTTATTTAACATGGCTTGCTGATCATCGAGCAAGTCAATCAAAGTCCATACTTTGTTCTCATACATGGATCCTATCTCAGATTTCATGGCCTCAAGACATTTCGCGGAATCTGGGCTCATCATCGCTTCCTCATAGTTCGTAGGTTCATCATGGTCTAGTAACATGACTTCCAGAACATGATTACCGTACTACTCTGGTGCGGATCTTACTCTGGAAGACCTACGAGGTTTGGTAGCAACTTTGATCTGAAGTTTCATGATCATCATCATTAACTTCCTCACTAATTGGTGTAGGAATCACTTGGAACTGATTTCGTGATGAACTACTTTCCAATAAGGGAGAAGGTACAATTACCTCATCAAGTTCTACTTTCCTCCCACTCACTTCTTTTGAGAGAAACTTCTTCTCTAGAAAGGATCCATCTTAGCAACGAAAAACTTGCCTTCGGATCTGTGATAGAAGGTGTACCCAACATTTTCTTTTGGGTATTCTATGAAACCTTTCCGAAGTCCGAATATAGTCGTCCAATATATCGATCTTTACGTCTCGACCATTTTGAGACTCCTTATGATGTCCCTGATCTCATCCGGGACTCCCAACTCCTTCGGTACATCAAAACTCATAAACTCATAATATAACCATCATCGAACTTTAAGCGTGCGGACCCTACGGGTTCGAGAACTATGTAGACATGACCGAGACACATCTCCGGTCAATAACCAATAGCGGAACCTGGATGCTCATATTGGCTCCTACATATTCTACGAAAATCTTTATCGGTCAAACCGCATAACAACATACGTTGTTCCCTTTGTCATCGGTATGTTACTTGCCCGAGATTCGATCGTCGGTATCTCAATACCTAGTTCAATCTCGTTACCGGCAAGTCTCTTTACTCGTTCCGTAATACATCATCCCGCAACTAACTTATTAGTTGCAATGATTGCAAGGCTTATAGTGATGTGCATTACCGAGTGGGCCCAGAGATACCTCTCCGACAATCGGAGTGACAAATCCTAATCTCGAAATACGCCAACCCAACAAGTACCTTCGGAGACACCTGTAGAGCACCTTTATAATCACCCAGTTTCGTTGTGACGTTTGATAGCACACAAAGTGTTCCTCCGGTAAACGGGAGTTGCATAATCTCATAGTTGCAGGAACTTTGTATAAGTCATGAAGAAAGCATAAGCAACATACTAAACGATCAAGTGCTATGCTAACGGAATGGGTCATGTCAATCACATTATTCTCCTAATGATGTGATCCCATTAATCAAATGACAACACATGTCTATAGTTAGGAAACATAACCATCTTTGATCAATGAGCTAGTCTAGTAGAGGCATACTAGTGACTATTTGTTTGTCTATGTATTCACACATGTATTATGTTTCCGGTTAATACAATTCTAGCATGAATAATAAACATTTATCATGATATAAGGAAATAAATAATAACTTTATTATTGCCTCTAGGGCATATTTCCTTCAGCCATATCATGTCACTATTTGATTGCATGTGATGTTTATCATGTTTTACATCTTATTTGCTTAGAACGACGGTAGTAAATAAGATGACCCCTCATTAAAATTTCAAGAAAGTGTTCCCGCTTAATCGTGCACCGCTATGAAGTTCGTTGTTTCAAGCACCACGTGATGATCGGGTGTGATAGATTCCAACGCTCACATACAACGGTGTAAGCCAGATTTACACACGCCAAACACTTAGGTTGGCTTGACGAGCCTAGCATGTCTGCACATGGCCTCGAACACAAGAGACCGAAAGGTCGAGCATGAGTCGTATAGTAGATACGATCAACATGAAGATGTTCACCGATGATGACTAGTCCGTCTCACATGATGATCGGACACGGCCTAGTTGACTCGGATCATGTAATCACTTAGATGACTAAGAGGGATGTCTATCTGAGTGGGAGTTCATAAGATGAACTTAATTATCCTGAACATAGTCAAAAGGTCTTTGCAAATTATGTCATAGCTCGCGCTTTAGTTCTACTGTTTTAGATATGTTCCTAGAGAAAATATAGTTGAAAGTTGATGATAGCAATTATGCGAACAAGAGAAGGCTTATGTCCTTAATGCACCGCTTCGGTGTCTTTGGACCTCGAACGTGGTCTGTGGATGTTGCGAACATCTGACATACACGTTTTGATGACTACATGATAGTTTGGTAATGTTAAATGGTTTAGAATTGAGGCACCATGGACATTTTTGAAATGTCGCAGAACATATGAGACGTTCCAAGAGCTGAAATTGGGATTTCAGGCTCGTGCCCACGTCAAGAGGTATGAGACCTCCGACGAGTTTTCTAGCCTACAAACTAAGGGAGAAGATCTCAATCGTTGAGCTTATACTCAGATTGTCTGGGTGCAACAATCACTTGAATCGAGTGGGAGTTAATCTTCCAGATGAGGTAGTGATGTTTCTCCAAAGACATTGCCACCAAGCTACTAGAGCTTCGTGATGAACTATAACATAACAGGGACATATATGATGATCCTTGAGCTATTCGCAATGTTCGACACCGCGAATGTAGAAATCAACAAGGAGCATCAAATTGTTGATGGTTGGTGAAACCACTAGTTTCAAGAAGGGCAAGGGCAAGAAGGGATACTTCATGAAATGGCAAATCAGCTGCTGCTCTAGTGAAGAAACCCAAGGTTGAACCCAAACCCGAGACTAAGTGCTTCTGTAATAAGGGGAACAACCACTGGAGCATAATCACCCTAGATACTTGGTAGATGAGAAGGCTGGCAAGGTCGATAGAAGTATATTGGATATACATTATGTTAATGTGTACTTTACTAGTACTCCTAGTAGCACCAGGGTATTAGATACCGGTTCGGTTGCTAAGTGTTAGTAACTCGAAATAAAAGAGCTACGGAATAAACGGAGACTAGCTAAAGGTGAGATGACGATGTGTGTTGGAAGTGTTTCCAAAGGTTGATGTGATCAAGCATCGCATACTCCCTCTACCATCGAGATTGGTGATAAACCTAAAATAATTGTTAGTTGGTGTTTGCGTTGAGCATAGACATGATTGGATTATGTCTATCGCAATACGGTCGTTCATTTAAGGAGAATAATAGTTACTCTGTTTATTTGAATAATACCTTCAATGGTCTTACACCTAAAATGAATGGTTTATTGAATCTCGATCATAGTGATACACATGTTCATGCCAAAAGATATAAGATAGTAATGATAGTACAACCTACTTGTGGCACTACCATTGAGTCACATTGGTATAAAACGCATGAAGAAACTCCATGCAGATGGATCATTTGGACTCACTTGATTTTGAATCACTTGATACATGCAAATCATACCACATGGTCAATATGACTGAAAGCCTCATTTTCAGTAAAATGGAACAAGAAAGCAACTTGTTGGAAGTAATACATTTTGATGTGTGCAGTCCAATGAGTGTTGAGTTTGTGATCAAGTTGGTTTTCCTCTAAACCAGCCATTCTCCAAGAATCTGTGTTGGATACCCCTGAGCTAGTTGGTTAAGCTAAACAACAACTTGGAGAGTTGGAAGATGAAAGCTTGTCCGACTTAGTTCATTTTAAGGGATACCCTTTTGAGTGTGTGTTGAAGAAAGATGATATTTTGATCGAGTGGTCCTCGTGATCAGTTGTTGGATCTATTGCCTTGTCAAAACTTTGACTTGAGTATGGGCCATCGACAAGTCAAATCAGAACCAACGATGTTCGTAATGTTGTCTTACTCGTGGTTGATCCCTCGAGCATACACCATTACATCTTTTGGTCTGACCAATGCTATCACCGTGTTCACATGATGGTGGAAGTCCAGTGATATGGAAATTCCGATGAGTTGTTGTTGAACCCCATCAGCAGCATTTTGTCTCCCCCATGATTCATGCTGAACATCAACCTAGTGTTGAAAATTTTATAAGCAATGCCTTCGTGTTCCGTTCATGAAGCTTATGCTTGGATGGAAGGAGTGACTTCCTCGAATTCATGTGCATTTGGTGCAAGATGTCGCCGTGAGTTCGAGAAAGATTGTTTTTGCTTCCTCTGGTACCATCCCAAGTCAGTCATGCATGTGCGAAGTATGCTATGGTTTGACTAGCTCGCAACCTTCATTCCATATGTATCCCTAGCACACCAAGCCACTAACTGATTTGTTGAAGGAGAAGAAGTTCCTTCTTAAGAGCATGCCTTATGCAAGGACTTCGTTATCCTTGATGATGGTTCCCCACCTGAACTCGGTAGTGTTTTGTTGTAAGACTACCATGTGGTCATGCTTGTTGTAGCGACCTGACCCAAAATCGGTCAAATCTCTGTGTCTGCACCATCCCAAGATCATGCTGGTACCCACAGTACATCGATAAAGTAATCAAAGTTCAATCACACCTGAATATCATTAATCGATTCTCATATAGAGTCTTTATTACAAGGAATAAATTCGGCTCAAGGCCAACTCATGAGAAATAAACTAAAACTGCTGGAAGCGTCGAAGGTAAGCGAGTCCATCCGACTCAAGGGCAATCGCCAAGCGCGGAGCGTAGCCTCACTCTGATCGAATATATCTCTCGCAACATAATACGTTGCAGCCATGTAGGTCAGCTTTTGGAATAAGCTGGCAAGTTATGAGGAACAACAATAGTAAAATTACTAACTCTATATGCATATTTGGCTGTGGAGCTCTAAGTTTCATCAATTTGCGTAAAGCCAATTTTATCCTACTACAGTGGACTTATTTGCAAATTACTACAAATTGTTGGTAGTTATTGAGATGGTTCCGCCAACCAATATCTCGTTCCCAAAATTATTATTAAGTCATAAACCCATCAAATTAATCCATTAGTTTTAGTGTTGAGATATCCGAATACTTCCACGGTCCAGATGCTCAAATGTCCGTAACCGGGGACACGGCTAATCGATTAGGTTATAACACTCTGCAGAGGTTTGCGCACTTTCCCCGCAAGAATCATTCCCTCCTTTTAAAGTCTTCGCACTTCATGGTGTTTGAAGACGGGACGAATGAAACAGGGTCTTCCAAAGAGTTCTTCTGGCCACTGCCGGTACCCATCCAATCCTACCGTTCGTCTACTTCTCGTAGTACCGTCCAGCCAGCTTCACTACAAGGGTCAACCCAGCCAGAGCCCATAATGGCTTGCGGCTGCATGTAAGCTTCGGTCATGGGGCATCCATCCTTCTCTTCGTGGCTGGGTGAAGCTTTCCGCAAGATGTCATGGCGCTTCTCCATGCATCCCGGCCAACCACTGGGTGCTCCAGGTGCCCACAACCGTCCTCCACCCAAGAGTGATTTTCCAAGTCCATCTTGAT
Organism: Aegilops longissima; assembly: GCA_021605205.1. Taxonomy (NCBI): domain Eukaryota; kingdom Viridiplantae; phylum Streptophyta; class Magnoliopsida; order Poales; family Poaceae; genus Aegilops; species Aegilops longissima. The sequence goes on along the minus strand of CM038677.1, from coordinate 421,275,833 downwards.
CATTGTAGTCCATGGGGTCATCATCATCATCATTGACTCTCACATCTTACTTATGAATTTCACTCATCCCAAATCCGTCTCGAGCATAGCAAAATAACTACTACGTCCGGGGTCATGGTAACAAGGGGTTGGTTCATCCTACCACATGATACTACTCAAGTTTAATGACTTCAAGATTATCACTACTGCATGCAAAGGTGGGGTGGTGACAACTACTAATGCACAAAACATAGGTATAGAAATAACATGATCAAAACTTGCCTTGCTTGATGATCCTCGTAAGCTAAAGAGTCGAGTAGCAAGCTTAGACTCAGGAACTCTACCGAGACAAACAATAACATAATAAGCACAAAGCAAGAGGATCACACAAGATAACAAAAGTAACATAGCACAACAAAACAATCAAAACCAAATCAAAAGGAAAACTCAAAGAAATCAAATTCAAAGTTTTCCCTATTCCAAACAATATCAAAAATAGTTTTATATAACAAAATTCCTAATATAACCTAATCATGGTTTTAGGTTAACTTAACAGAAAAGGATTAACTAAGCAACTAGGAGCAAAAAGAATTAATTAATTAGCTATTATAGAACTCAATTTAGGCCTAATCCAATTTCTATTAGAAAATTAATTTAAAACTTTTATTAATTATAAATAAAAGTTCATCTAATGGAATGACAGAAACTAACCTAGAATAACTAATCACAAGTTAAAATAAATTAATTTACTAATTAATTAATTAGGAAAACAGGAACTAATCAATTAATTAGGGTTAATAGGATTCTGCCTAGAATTAATTATTTATTAATCCTAAAATACCAAAGTTAATTTCTAGGGTTTGGCAATATCAAAATAAAGTGAATGCAAAAGAATCATGCAAAAATAATTTTTCTAACTAAAACTATAGCAGATTTGCTATTCTGACTAAAACAATATTAAAGCATTTTTAATTATTTTTAACATAACTAAATATATGTTTTCAGAAACTACATAAAATTTGCAATCCAACAAAAAAGAATCACTAAAAATATTAAACAGAACAAAAGATACACATTTTGAAATTTGGAACAAATCGCTAAAACAGAAAATCTAAAAAAAGAAAAATGCCTAATGGGCCTAAATAAAGGCACTAGGCGTCGATAGACTAAATGGGCCTAGGGTTTAACTAACAGAACCGGCCTAATAAATAAACCTAACTAATAAAATAAACCGCATCGATGGCGGTTTTCTAACTAAAACATACCCCTTGGGGCTTCTAATCCTAACCACCCGATTGGGATCGGACGGTGGAGGGAAAGCGGGACTCACGGACTCGGCGACGTCGGCGGGCGGCGAGAGTGCTCCGGGCTTGAGGCGTCAGCGAGCTTGGGAGGCGTCGGGGAGACGCGGGAAGCTCGGGAAGGGTTCGATGGGGTTGGTGAGGTCGGGGCACTAGGCGGCGCGACGGCGAGGGTTTTGGCGGCGGGGTTGAGCTCGGCTCTCGGCGTGCTTCGGGAGAGAGAGGGAGAGGCTCGGCGTGGCTAAGGGGGAATGGGGTGCGGGGCCTCGGCTTATATAGCCAGGGGTCGGCGAGGCGGAAGGGCATCGGGGCTGTCGGGGATCCGGATCCTTGGGATCCGGTGGATCTCCCATGAGGTCCGCTTCGTGGGCGAGGAAGAAGAGAGGGGGGTCCACTGGTCAGTGAGGAGAGAGGGAGGTCTTGGTGGGCGGCCGGATCCTAGGGGATTCAGCGAGGGGAGGTGAGTCTTGTTGGCTGGCTGTCTTTGGCTGCCTCAGTGGGTGGCTTGGCTGGGCCAGTCTGTGAGGTTGCCGAGGGCGCGGTGCTTGGCTGGGCTGGGTGGCTCGGTGGCGCCTGAAAAGGTTTTTCCTTTATTTTTTAATAAAACCAAAACAAAAATAAAACCTAAACTAATAATATTTTATATAGGGTATATATATACCAAAATGATCGAGGAATATTCCTTTCATTTGAACATTTTTCCAAGGTCAAAATCCAAACTTTATGAAAATCCATTTTTTCTCAAATTCAAATAAAATTTCAGATTTGAATCCAATTCTTTTGGCATTGTTTCTTCTGATATTTTTGGAGTGTCATGTTTGCTCCTCTCATACTTTTGATCAAGTATTTATCAGGCTTGGTTTTGGAATTGTTTCCCACATGCCAAAGTTTGGAATTCAAATTTCAAATTCAAAACTCTCTGAAACTTCAAATGGTATTCAAATTCAAACAGGATGCATAGGATGCTTAGCTATAATTGTAAAACATTCCAAATAGGAAAATTTGGGATGTTACAAACCTACCCACCTTAAGATGAATCTCGCCCTCGAGATTCGGGTTAACTAACAAATAGGTGCGGATGGTCTCGAAGAAGATCTTCTTGGCGTTCCCAGTGGCTTCTTCCTCGGTGTGGTGACTCCACAAACCTTGCAAAACTTGATGACTTTGCTGCGGGTGACTCGCTTGCAGTCTCGAGAATTTTGACGGGTTTCTCCTTGTAAGTCAAATCACTTTGTCAAGTGTATGGCCTCTAGGGCCCGTGTCTCTCAACGGAACATCGGCCATGTCTGCATGGCACTTCTTCAATCGGGAAGCGTGAAAGACATCATGAACTCCGGACAATCCTTCCGCAATTCCAACTTGTATGCAACTTCTCCACGACGTTCGAGGATTTTGTAGGGCCAATGAATCGGGTGCTAACTTTCCTTGACTCCAAATCTCTTGATTCCACGAAGTGAGATACACGAAGATATGCTCGGTCTCCCACTTCGTAAGTCACCTCCTTGCGCCTTCGTCGGCATAACTCTTACGCCATTGATCGTGCTATCTTGAGCCGGTCTCGAATCAGCTTGACTTTTCTTCGAATCCTTGATAAGATCGGAACCGAAAAGTGATCGATCTCCAACGCTATCCCACAACAATGGGGTTCTACACCTCCTTCCGTATAGAGCTTGAAGGGCCATCTTCAAACTGGATTGATAACTGTTGTTGTATGAGAACTCTGCGTAAGGCAAGTTATCATCCCAGCTAGACCCATAGTCTAGCACACAAGCTCTCAACATGTCCTCCAGAATCTGATTGACTCTCTCGGTCTGTCCATCTGTCTGCGGATGAAAGGCTGTACTGAATTCCAGCCTCGTACCCAAAGTTTCATGCAACTGCTTCCAAAACTTTGAGGTAAACTGCGTTCCTCTATCTGACACGATTTTCCTCGGAACTCCATGCAGACATACGATCCTGGTCATGTATATCTTGGCCAACTTGGCACTGGTATAGGTAGTCTTCACGGGAATGAAGTGAGCTACCTTAGTCAAACGATCAACTACTACCCAGATAGAATCAAAACCTGAACGGGTCCTGGGTAATCCTGTGATGAAATCCATGCCAAGTTTCTCCCATTTCCAATCGGGAATCGGCAAAGGTTGAAGTAACCCTGCTGGCTTCTGATGTTCTGCCTTCACACGTTGGCAAACATCGCATACGGCTACGTACTCGGCAATGTCCTTCTTCATACCGGTCCACCAGAAACTTTGCTTCAAATCCAGGTACATCTTGGTGTTGCCGGGGTGAATTGAGTACGGGGAATCATGAGCTTCCTGAAGAATCAGCTTCTGAGCTCGGGATCATTGGGCACATAAATCGATCCTCAAACCATATAGTTCCATGTTCATCCTTTCGGAATCCTTTAGCTTTTCCTTCCTCCATCTTTTGCTTAATCTCATCGATTTCCTTGTCCGACTTCTGGGCTTCACGAATTCTTTCGGTCAAGGTGGACTGAACTTCCAGAGTTGCAACAAATCCTTTCGGAACTATCTCCAGTCGGAGATCTCTGAGGTCATCAACCAACTCCTGGGGTAATCCTCCTGCGGTAAGAGTATTCACATAACTCTTACGGCTCAAAGCATCTGCTACCACATTGGCTTTACCGGGGTGGTAATGCAATCTCATGTCATAGTCCTTTATCAACTCTAGCCATCTCCTCTCGCTCGAGGTTCAATTCCTTCTGCGTGAAGATATATTTCAAACTCTTGTGATCAGTATAGACATCACAACGATTTCCAATGAGGAAATGTCTCCAGTCTTGAGTGCATGTACAACATTGCTAACTCCAAATCATGCGTGGCATAGTTCATCTCATGAGGCCGTAGCTGTCCGGAGGCATACGCTACAACCTTACCTTCCTGCATCAATACTCCTCCGAGTCCTTGACGAGAAGCGTCTAATAAACCTGGTATTCCTTGTGTATGTCCGCAATATCAACACCGGAGCTGTGACCAACCGTTTCTTCAACTCCTGAAACTGGCTTCACATTCCTCGGTCCAAACATACTTGGCTTCCTTCTTCAACAGCTCACCATGGGCTTGGCAATCTTCGAGAAGTTCTCAATGAACCTCCGATAATATCCTGCAAGTCCGAGAAAACGGCGGATCTCCTTGATCGAGGTGGGTGATCGCCAATCGGTGATCGACTCAACCTTGGCGGGATCAACTGCTATTCCTTCTCCTGAAATAACATGTCCGAGGAATCCACTTCCTTCAACCAAAATTCACATTTGCTGAATTTGGCATACAGATTGATGTTCTCGAAGTTTCTCCAGAACTAGACGCAAATGTTCCTTATGCTCTTCCTCGCTCTTGGAGAATATCAATATGTCATCGATGAACACCACGACAAACTTGTCCAAGTACTCCATGAATACCTTGTTCATCAAATTCATGAAGTATGCAGGAGCATTAGTCAATCCAAATGACATGACGGTATACTCATATAAACCATACCTGGTGGTGAATGCTGTTTTGGGTATATCCTTTTCACGAATTTTCAATCGGTGATACCACGATCAAGATCGATCTTAGAGAATACCTTGGCTCCAACAAGCTGATCAAACAAGTCATTGATCATGGGCAGAGGGTACTTGTTCTTGATGGTTACTTCGTTCAATGCACGATAATCCACAACCATCCTCAAGCTTCCATCCTTCTTCTCTACCAAAAGAACTGGGGCTCCCCAAGGTGATGAGCTTGGACGAATATATCCTTTCTCCAATAACTCATTTATTTGCTCCTTGATTTCTTTCAACTCATTCGTGGCATCCGATAGGGTCTCTTGGATATTGGGGCTGTGCCGCAATAACTCGATCGAAACTCAATGTCTCCGTCGGTGGCATTCTGGTAATTCCTCCGGAAACACATCGGAAATTCTTGCACCATGGCACTTCCTCTGAACAACTCCGTGAGGGAGTGCACTGATTCTTCATCTGGCCGTGCTGGCTACATACTTGATCCTCTTCGCTCCCGGTGGTGAGCAGAATAGACTTGCTTGCACAAATCAATGTTCCTTCATACTTTGACAACCAATCCATGCCTAGGATTACATCCAAGGTCTGAGTTTCCAACACTATGAGTTCTACGGAAATTTGTGGTTCCCGATGTTGAGATTTGCAGACAGCTTAAACTCGCCATCATTTCTCCTCCTGCGAACCGACGCGAGGGGGCTTCTAAGTGTTCTAGTGCGTAATCCGTACTTATCCACAACTACCCTTGATATGAATGAATCGTTGCACCGAATCAAACAGAACCAAAACTGAACGTGAATTCAATAAAACTTACCAACCACGATTATCCGGCTGATCATAGACGTTCTCCACGTCGATGTGATTCACTTGAGCACGAGGGAAGGGATTGGGCTTCTTTCTTTGAGCCTCCATTGCCATTCCCGTTCCTCCGCTTGGCCTCCGGGCAGTCGGTGGCGTAGTGCCCCGCCTTCCGGCACTTGAAGCGGTGATGTGGCTCAGATCCTTCTGAGCCGGGCAGAACGGTGCTGATTGCCATTACCATTGCCATTGCCATTGCCATGGCCTGACTTGTTGTCCTGGCTGCGGTTGTTTCCATTTCCACCATGGTTATGACCTCCATGGTTGTGATGGATGTGCCCTCCGAGTACGGTGCATAGCGGGCTTCTGCGAGCTCTGGTTGTGCTTCCCTCGGCTGTACTTCCTCTTGCGGCTCTCTATCTGCTGCTGCTTGCCTTCGGGATGGTGGCCTTTTCTACCAGCTCCGGTAGTTGTTGAAAGTAGCCACAATAAGTTGCATGCTCAATTCATCATTTAGTCCCTCAAGGAACTTCTCACCTTGGCGGCATCGGTGGCCACATCATCGAGGGCATAGCGGGCAAGCTTGCTGAATTCCTCCACGTCTTGTGCCACAAGACGATTTCCTGGCGTAAGTTATGAACTCACGCTTCTTCGCACTCATGGCTCCAGATGAGACATGAGCGGTCTGAAGGCCTGCTGGAATTGATCCCAAGTGATGCCACCCAAAGGAAAAGTGGCGGTGTAATTCTCCCACCAAGAAGCTGCAGGTCCATCCAAATTGATGCGCTGCAAAGCGCACCTTCTCAACATCGGTGCATCCAACGGTGACTAGCTCTCTTCCAATCTTGCGGAGCCAGTCGTCAGCCACAATCGGCTCAGTGCTACTAGAGAACACTGGCGGATTCAACCTCAGAAATCGAGTCAAATTGTCCACAGTGGGTGGTGGTGGTGGCGGTGGATTGTTGGCAGGGTTGTTCGATTCGAATCGGAGCTGCATCGATGCATTCTGCTGCTTGGAGCAGCTGAGTGAGCTCCGGCGGGAAACCAGTGTCGCGTCTCGGAGGCATCTGGTGTTTTGGAGTGAATGAGAAATTTAGAATAGAACAAGGGTCTATGAGAAATAACACTACCCATATGAATGCACAATCATAACACACCAAACATTTATTCATTCCACTCAAACATGGTTCAAACTCGATTACAAAAGCTCATGACTAATCGAAGGAAAACATCGGCCTAACTGATCGATTTAAAAAGAAATAAAAGATAACATGGTGGTCGACTAAAAGTCTTCATCGCTGGCGCCTCCTCTTGGGGTTTCCTTCGTGGTACTCCTTCAAATCCTGATCATTGCTCACGAGGGCCCTTCATCTCCACTCGGGTAAAGGTCCTCACCCAAGTCCATCTTTTCCTCAATCGCGGCAAGCTTCATCTTCGGTCGTCGACTATCTCCATGAAGTCCGTGATTTCTTCCTCATGGCCAAGAAAGTCTGCATGCGAGCCTTCTCCTCCAGCCCAGTCATGGAACAAAAGCTTCCGTGTGTCTTGAGTTACGGCGAGCTGAATCTCCGTTTCACGAGAAGACACTCCAGTCCCGGATGTACGAGAGGGTGGAATCGTCCTCGATGGTGCGGATGATATCTCCATTCCTTGCCTGCGAGAAACCATGGCGAGGTCCGAGTGATCGAGCTCAGTCCTGTACTCCTCTCGAGATGTCCAAGTGCTCGGTAGATCGCCACGCCTCTTCCGATGATCCAGTTGAACTCGGTGAACTCAAAGTTGATAGGCTCGTCGTCCTCCAAAAGTCCTCCCAGGATATGCACCTCAATCAGAAGGGGGTGTCCGTCGGAAGTGCATTAGTGGGTTTCCAAAGTGATCGAGGGCGAGAGGATCTTCAGCAGCTTCACCATCTGGACCAGCTTCCTTCCAAGGGCATCGTCTCATCGGGCCGGCGTAACTCCGGTAGCAAACCGGGGTGAACTCGACGGCCATCTAGAATGTTGCAAAGGAGAGAAGAGTCGAATAGATCGGAGAAGAAGTATAGAATGAAAGAGGGTTCAAAGTAAATGGTCTCGCTTATGGCTTTCCGATCCTAGGGTTACGATCCTCACGGTCGGCGTGTGCTCGATACCATCTCTCAGAGCGACCGACCCAAAATCGGTCAAATCTACGTATGCACCATCCCAAGATCATCTTTGGTACCCACATACATCGATAAAGTAATCAAAGTTCAATCACACCTGAATATCATTAATCGATTCTCATATAGAGTCTTTATTACAAGGGAATAAATTCGCTCAAGGCCAACTCATGAGAAATAAACTAAAATGCTGCGAAGCGTCGAAGGTAAGCGAGTCCATCCGACTCAAGGGCAATCGCCAAGCGCGAGCGTAGCCTCACTCCCGATCGAATATATCTCTCGCAACATAATACGTTGCAGCCATGTAGGTCAGCTTTTGGAATAAGTCGGCAAGTTATGAGGAACAACAATAGTAAAATTACTAACTCTATATGCATATTTGGTGTGGAGCTCTAAGTTTCATCAATTTGCGTAAAGCCAATTTTATCCTACTACAAAGGACTTATTTGCAAATTACTACAAATTGTTGGTAGTTATTGAGATGGTTCCGCCAACCAATATCTCGTTCCCAAAATTATTATTAAGTCATAAACCCATCAAATTAATCCATTAGTTTTAGTGTTGAGATATCCGAATACTTCCACGGTCCAGATGCTCAAATGTCCGTGAATCGGGACACGGCTAATCGATTAGGTTATAACACTCTGCAGAGGTTTGCGACTTTCCCGCAAGAATCATTCCCTCCTTTAAAGTCTTCGCACTTCATGGTGTTTGAAGACGGACGAATGAAACAGGGTCTTCCAAAGAGTTCTTCCGCCACCGCGTACCCATCCAATCCTACCGTTCGTCTACTTCTCGTAGTACCGCCCAGCCACTTCACTACAAGGGTCAACCCAGCCAGAGCCCATAATGGCTTGCGGCTGCACAGTAAGCTTCCGGTCATGGGGCATCCATCCTTCTCTTCGTGGCTGGGTGAAGCTTTCCGCAAGATGTCATGGCGCTTCTCCATGCATCCCGCCAACCACTGGTGCTCCAGGTGCCCACAACCGTCCTCCACCCAAGAGTGATTTTCCAAGTCCATCTTGATCATTGTAGTCCATGGGGTCATCATCATCATCATTGACTCTCACATCTTACTTATGAATTTCACTCATCCCAAATCCGCCTCTGAGCATAGCAAAATAACTACTACGTCCCGGTCATGGTAACAAGGGGTTGGTTCATCCTACCACATGATACTACTCAAGTTTAATGACTTCAAGATTATCACTACTGCATGCAAAGGTGGGGTGGTGACAACTACTAATGCACAAAAACATAGGTATAGAAATAACATGATCAAAACTTGCCTTGCCGATGATCCTCGTAAGCTAAAGAGTCGAGTAGCAAGCTTAGACTCAGAACTCTACCGAGACAAACAATAACATAATAAGCACAAAGCAAGAGGATCACACAAGATAACAAAAGTAACATAGCACAACAAAACAATCAAAACCAAATCAAAAGGAAAACTCAAAGAAATCAAATTCAAAGTTTTCCCTATTCCAAACAATATCAAAAATAGTTTTTATATAACAAAATTCCTAATATAACCTAATCATGGTTTTAGGTTAACTTAACAGAAAAGGATTAACTAAGCAACTAGGAGCAAAAAGAATTAATTAATTAGCTATTATAGAACTCAATTTAGGCCTAATCCAATTTCTATTAGGAAAATTAATTTAAAACTTTTATTAATTATAAATAAAAGTTCATCTAATGGAATGACAGAAACTAACCTAGAATAACTAATCACAAGTTAAAAATAAATTAATTTACTAATTAATTAATTAGGAAAACAGAACTAATCAATTAATTAGGGTTAATAGGATTCTGCCTAGAATTAATTATTTATTAATCCTAAAATACCAAAGTTAATTTCTAGGGTTTGGCAATATCAAAATAAAGTGAATGCAAAAAGAATCATGCAAAAATAATTTTTCTAACTAAAACTATAGCAGATTTGCTATTCTGACTAAAACAATATTAAAGCATTTTTATTTATTTTAACATAACTAAATATATGTTTTTCAGAAACTACATAAAATTTGCAATCCAACAAAAAAGAATCACTAAAAATATTAAACAGAACAAAAGATACACATTTTTGAAATTTGGAACAAATCGCAAAAACAGAAAATCTAAAAAAAGAAAATGCCTAATGGGCCTAAATAATTGCACTAGGCGTCGATAGACTAAATGGGCCTAGGGTTTAACTAACAGAACCGGCCTAATAAATAAACCTAACTAATAAAATAAACCGCATCGGCCGCGGTTTTCTAACTAAAACATACCCCTTGAGGGGCTTCTAATCCTAACCACCCGATTGGGATCGGACGGTGGAGGGAAAGCCGGGACTCACGGACTCCGGCGTCGTGGCGAGAGTGCTCCGGGCTTGAGCGTCAGCGAGCTTGGGAGACGTCGGAGACGCGGGAAGCTCGGGAAGGGTTCGTGGGGTTGGAGAGGTCGGGGGCACTAGGCGGCGACGGCGAGGGTTTTGGCGGCGGGGTTGAGCTCGGGCTCGGCGTGCTTGGGAGAGAGAGGAGAGAGGCTCGGCGTGGCTAAGGGGAATGGGGTGCAGGGCCTCGGCTTATATAGCCAGGGGTCAGGCGGGGCGGAAGGGCATCGGGGCTGTCGGGATCCGGATCCTTCGGGATCCGTGGATCTCCGAGGTCCGCTTGTGGGCGAGGAAGAAGAGAGGGGGGGTCCACCGGTCAGTGAGGGAGAGAGGAGGGTCTTGGTGGGCGACCGGATCCTAGGGATTCGGGCGAGGGGCGCGGGTGAGTGCTGGGCTGGCTGGCTTTGGCTGGCCTCAGTGGGCTGGCTTGGCCTGGCCAGTCTTGTGAGGTTGCCGAGGGCGCGGTGCTGGCTGGGCTGGGTGGCTGGTGGCGCCTGAAAAGGTTTCCTTTATTTTTTAATAAAACCAAAACAAAATAAAACCTAAACTAATAATATTTTATATAGGGTATATATATACCAAAATGATCAGGGGAATATTCCCTTTCATTTGAACATTTTTCCAAGGTCAAAATCCAAACTTTATGAAAATCCATTTTTTCTCAAATTCAAATAAAATTTCAGATTTGAATCCAATTCTTTTGGCATTGTTTCTTCTGATATTTTTTGGAGTGTCATGTTTGCTCCTCTCATACTTTTGATCAAGTATTTATCAGGCTTGGTTTTGGAATTGTTTCCCACATGCCAAAGTTTGGAATTCAAATTTCAAATTCAAAACTCTCTGAAACTTCAAATGGTATTCAAATTCAAACAGGATGCATAGGATGCTTAGCTATAATTGTAAAACATTCCAAATAGGAAAATTTGGGATGTTACACTTGTCTGGGACAACGTGTTCACATGTGTTTAGCAGAACCAGCTCATGTTTTGGAGCTTGCTACCTTAGTTCATTCCTCGAGAATCTCGCAACGCCATCTCGTCGAATTGTGTTGCAAACTTTCTTTCAGACATGCTGAGTCTGAAGTATCCTATCACCAATCGGATCTGAATCTCAGGCAGATATGATGGTTGGAACATTCCCAACAGTTGCGTCTTGTTCCCAGCTTGCACCGCCATTGTGCCAATTTCCCATGGGCTGCCCTTCTTAGCAGTTGTTGTCCAAGATCATCTTTAAAAGTGGACTTGTCATGGGTCCCATCCATTTCCGGTGATAAGCAAAAGTCATCCATTGCATTGTCTTCAACAAGGTAGTCCACATCATCCATCCTAGTCCGAGTATGCCATTCCTTAGAACTCTTTCAACGATCATTTGTAAATTGCCTTAAGCTGGTATGAAGAGTGTCAATGATCTATGGATCAAAAGTAATTCTTTTTGCCACTTAAGGGAGCAGTTCAACGAGTCACCTTCTCCAAGGTGCCCCGTTACGGGATCATGGCAATTATTTCCTTGCCACCTTGACACCACCCACCATCTTTCTAAGCGTGGAATTGTTGCCCACCAAATCAAACCACGCTGCTTGTTCTTCCATCCCTCTCGATGTGTTTTGTGTCTCAACTCGAGATGTTTCAACATCTCATTCCGCGAGTTGATATTGTATAGCTCAATCTTTGAGAAGATCAATCCTAGTAGAGTTTCTTTACGTCATCATTGCGTGGATGAAGATCTCAAAAGCGAGGATGTCAAGATTAACATATGCAATGAATCAACAACCTCGAGGAGACAGTTGGATCATGAAGTTTGTGATGCTTAGTGTCCCCTTTGTCTTCTTACCTCACGTCTTGAATCTCGGGGCGAGATTCTTGTTTAGTGGGGGTGAGTTGTCACATCCCTAGCCTTACCTTGCACTAGGCTAGCACTTGTCTGTTGCATCATGTTTAAATTATTTTGAAACTTGAAATGGGGATTGATCAAACCCTAGCACCAGATCAAATCAAATAGGTTCAACATAAAAACATTTTCAATGAACCCAAATGCCCTTCTAAAATGTTCATCACCTCTGCCTTGGTCTTAAACCACCGTCAAAAGTGATGCACAAATTTCTAGGTCACTCTAAGGTCAATGGATTAAATCTTTAGTTATTTGAGTTTGGGCATTTAAATTATACAAAATATTTCAAATGCTAAAATAACCCCACACTAAAATGTTCCATCTTGGATATATTCCAAGTAGTGGCCATGTGCGCTTTGGTGATTTTTGGAGTTGCCTAAGTATTTTAGAAATGCAACAAACCTACAGTAAATAAAAATAAAATAGAAACAAATGAAAATCCTCTTACAGCCAAACCCATGCCCTGCCCACCGGGCGGACCAACCTTGTGTTGGCCCGTGCCCGCCAATTGCTTGTCCCCTCCAGTAGGCGGGAGGTGACGCCGACGAGCGAGCTTCCACGCGCCACCTGCTTGCCGCTCGCCGTTGAGACGGGCTGGGCGACCTCCACGGCGCGCCCCCGACCCCCTGGACATGTCCACTCTCCCCCTGCCTCTCTCCCTCGTTCCCCTCCACCATGGCCGAAGCAGCCGTCGCCGTCCCGCCACCGTAGCCGTAGCCTCCGTCGACTCTGCGTCGCCCGACCGTGTCCACGAGCTCCGCCACCCTCCCATCCGTCGAGAAGGCCGATCCCCGAGCGCTCGCGTGCCCCGAAGCCACCGCATCGACCTCGCCCGACTCCGCCACCGCCGGAGATCCCCTTCGCCATCACCGCCGCCTCAGCTCGTCCCCGACCGCGCCGTCTGTTCCAACGTGACCGCCGTGAGCTCAGCTATCTCCTCCCCTTCTCGTTCTCGCTCTCGAGCACCGCAGCGACCCCATGGAGCTTCACCGCACGCGCCACCGCCGAGTTCGTCGCCGACGTGACTCCGGCCACCCACATGCCTCACCACCTTGTCCATTAATTCCACCGCACCCCCACGAGTCCAACGCACCACTTCCCGTGCCTCACCGTGCCCCGCAGCCTCGGGTTCGACCTCACCCGACTCCGGCGACCGCCAAGGTCGTCGCCGACGATGTTCCCGGCCACCCCGAGCCCAACTACTGCCACCAAACGCCACGGCTTGCTCCCAGCTACGCATAGATGCCCTCTGCCGCTCTTTTGGTCGCGGACAGCGTTAATGCACTCTCACGCTGCGTCTGGCCTCGGCCATGCTAAATGCCATGAGTTTGACCTGTTGACCTTGACTGGTGGGCCTGGTTGACTTCCCAGTCTATGACAAGTGGGGCCCCTCGCTAATTAACTCAGATTAGAACTAACTAAATTTAGTTAGTTTAATTAATCACGACACGCTGGGACCCATCGGGTCAGGTTGACTCGACGCCCTTTGACCACCGACGTCACCGACGATCTTCTTGACGCAAATAGCTAATTTCTGGATTTATTTTTTATATAGAAAATTCCAGAAATTGTTGCAAACTTCAAAAATTCATAGAAAATAATCTATAATTCGGATGGAAATAAATTATATATGAAAAATGATTAGAAAAATCCAATCTGTCCATCTGCACTATTTTCTTGCATGTTAGAACAACTTATGGCTGCTGTTTAGGCCAAATCACATAAATGGCATTTAAACCCTCACATATGGAGTTTGAATTTGAACCTAGGGTTCAAACCAACTCCATTTAACATGTTGCTAGTTGCATTAGCTCGAAACACAGCATATTGACATGTCATGATCATGCATCATATTGAGCATTGCATTGATTGTGTTTTCCTTCTCTGTTGCCGGTATTTGTTCCCTCTCGATAGACGTGCTTCCGACAATGAGTTCGATGACACCGATGAAGAGCTATACTATCTTCAGAAGTGCCAGGCAAGCAAACCCCCCTTGTTCATTCTGATACAAACCCACTCTCTCGCTCCTGCTCTCTTTTACTGCATTAGGAAAACATCGATTCAACTGTTACTTGCTGCGGTAGTTGAAACCCTTATCCTCTGCATGACCTGTCATTGCCACAGTAAATAGATGAAACCCACTAGCATGAGTAGGAGTTGTTTGAGCCCTGATGTGCCTACTTATTCATGCTTGTTTGTAGTGCCTGCTATTGCTTAGAGTTGTGTCAGGTCTGATTCATCGGGGATTAATCGGAGGTGTGTGAACATGTCCTACTGCTGAGAGCTAAGTGTGTGAACACGATTTGGTAAGGTAGCGGTGAGAGCCCATGTAGGAGTACATGGTGGGTTGTCTCATTGCAGCCGTCCTCAGGAACTGAGTTCTGTGTTTGTGATCCATGAACAGTTACTACCACACATTGGGTTCCGGTAACTCGACCCCTCTCGGCTTCGATCTCTGTCCAGGAGTTGCAACTAGTTTCTGGTGTTTGTAGGATATGTGTTGGAGGCTGTGCGTAGCGCTGACCCTAGGGGTGGGCTATGATGCGGTAGATACACCGTGGCACAGGTGTCTGAAGCGCCCGTTTGGTGTCTCGGGAACCCTGCACACATCGTTTGGGGCTTTGAGCGAAACCCCGGCCGGATCTCCTCACGGATGGAACCCGAATAAGCGATGAACCTGGACTAGAGACTTGTGTGATTAGTCAGGTCGTGGCCAACTCCCTCGCCAGGCTTCCGCTTGAAGGTTGCCGAGATACACGACGTGTACATGGTGGTAAGTGGCGAGGCGTGTGAAGAAGTACACCCTGCAGGTTATAAATGATCTATTCAATAGCGCGCCCATGGTAAAGGACTTACGGGTTGCTGTGCAGTTCATAGACAAGTGAAAGTGGATACTCTAAAATGCGCAAGATAGCGTGAGTGCTATGGATGGCGTTCTCGAGGGAAGACGGATCGGATCCATAGTGTTGTATTGATATGGTGAATATGTGGACTCGTGTGTGCCACCTCAAAAGAGTTACTTGCGGTCATAGTTCAGATAGCCACCGAGTCAAAGCTGGCTTGTCATTTTAAACTCCACCACCCCTTTGTTGATACTTGATGCATATGTAGTTAGTTCGATGTAAGTCTTGCTGGGTACATTTGTACTCACGTTTGCCTATTTTATGTTTTGCGAGAGACGCGTCGGTCTAGCTAGTAGTTCCGCGTGGACTTGACGCTTAGCTTGATACCTCAGCTACGATCTTGTGCCCTCGGCAGATCTCGTAGTTAGTCGGGGCTATCGGCCTTTTTCATTTGTAGATGTCTCACTCGGACATGTTAAGCTTCCGCTTGTGCCTTGACTTGTATGTTTCGCATGTTGGGTCATGAGACCCATGTTTGTAATATCTCGCTCCTCGGAGCCTAATGAATAAATATTTGAGTCGTAGAGTTATGTTGTGATGCCATGTTGTATTTACACATATCGAGCATATTCTGTGTATGTTTGAAATGCTTGGTATGTGTGGATCCGACAATCTAGTTGTTTATCCTTGGCAGCCTCTCTTATGGGGAAATGTAGTCTAGTGCTTCCTTGATCCATAGTAGTCCGCTACAGCCCGGTTCACCGGAGTCCTGCTAGCCCAAAGACTCTTTGCTCGGGACACTTGATCGGCCGACATGTGTTTCACTTCGCTCATGTGTACATCCCTTACGGGAAATGTCACGCGGTGACATCCGGAGTCCTGCCTAGCCTGCTACAGCCCGGGTTCTGAGTCCTGTTAGCCCAGTGCTACAGCCGGATTCACACGCTCAACACCGACATGCTCAAGTTGATTCATGTATGCTCTGTCCCCATGGGTTAGTGCCGCTTTGGGTTCACGACTAGCCATGTCGGCCCGGTTCTCTGTCATATGGATGCTAGCGACACTATCATATACGTGAGCCAAAAGGCTAAACGGTCCCGGCCATGGTAAGGCGACACCCGTGGGAATACCGTGCGTGAGGCCGCAAAGTGATATGAGGTGTTACCGGCTAGATCGATGTGACTTGGAATCGGGGTCCTGACAGTATAGGTTCAACCCATCGGGGCATCTTAGAAACATATACCGCAAGCTTCAAGAGTAAATATCACCAGCTCGAAAGCAGAGCATGGTTGGCCAAATCAAGGAATATGATTTACCAACGGCCTTATGTATCAGGGAAAGAACTTCCAAAGTGATTGAGTATGAAGGACGTTGTCGGATAAAATCCAACAAGGATCCGGTGGTCCCTAACAGAGTTGATGTGAGCATCGGCACACAACCAGAGGAAGTAACAATGCAAAGGCATTGGATTATAGAAACAACTGGCTAATCCAAAGCTCAAATGCAAAGGAATTATGATTTTCAAATCAAGGGATCAGAAGCAATGTTCTGATTAGGGATGGATAAGTTGAATAGCCTTAGGGGTACAATTGATGACAATTGGATTGGTTGAGAACCAGCTCATGTTTAAAATGACGTCTGAGCCGGAAAGATAATTTAAAAGGATCAACTGACAATTGCGTGCATTCACACTCATGTTGAATCAATAGGATCAAAATGACGGTGCCTAAGGATACTAACAAATATTGCTAGACATATGGAAAGCATCCATAATGCAAGCAGACAAGTATTGCAGAGCAATAAGCTACTAAGGATTTCTGGAGGATGGAATAGTATTTCGAAGACCATTGTGAAACACATGAACAACTGGGGGATGAGCGGATACTCGATAAGGACAAGAAATTATCCGTAGGGGTATTTATGTGGCAAAGAACTGCAAGGCAGTATGCACAAAATATTCTCGGAACAATAAAGAGGATTTCAGGGTATCTTGTAATAACAAGATCAACTGGGAATAAAAGTAAGAATGGCAAGTGTATGTATTTATCCATAGGGATATTTCGGTGGTAGGGAATTGCAAAAGCAACGGGCACAAAGTCTCGAAAGAGTATCGGAGAGTAACTTCGAAATCTTCTGGTGCAGCCGGCGATCATCTGGACTGAAGGGGCTCTCCGGGGGAAAGTGTTTTCGAGAACCTAAAGTTAGATTTTAGAAAATCATTTAACCCGAATAGAAGAGAGATCAGAGTCCTAGAGTATAGACGCGGAGTAAAAGATCCTAATACCATCCAATGGCGACGTGGGCCCGTAAGGCACACAACCATGTTAGTAAAAGTTTAGCAATGTCTAGACTCGACTTCGGCCAAGGAGTGTGGAAGGGGGATTCCTACAGGCAGTCGGCTCTGATACCAACTTGTGACGCCCCAGATTCAATCGTACACTAATCATACACGCAAACGTGTACGATCAAGATCAGGGACTCACGGGAAGTTATCACAACACAACTCTAAAATAAAATAAGTCATACAAGCATCATAATACAAGCCAGGGGCCTCGAGGGCTCGAATACAAGTGCTCGATCATAGACGAGTCAGCGGAAGCAACGATATCTGAGTACGGACATAAGTTAAACAAGTTTGCCTTAAGAAGGCTAGCACAAACGGGATCAGATCGAAGAGGCGCAGGCCTCCGCCTCGGATCCTCCTAAACTACTCACAGTGGTCGCCGCCGCCGCCTGCACGTAGTAGTAGGCACCTCCGAGATAGTAGGAGTCGCCGCCGACGGTGGCGTCTGCTCTGGCTCCAAATCTTCATGACAACCAGGTAGAAGGTAAAGGGGGAAAAGAGGGAGAAAAGAAATCGTGAGTACTCATCCAAAGTACTCGCAAGCAAGGAGCTACACTACATGTGCATGGGTATATGTGTAAAGGGCCATATCGGTGGACTGAACTTCAGAATGCCAGAATAAGAGGGGGATAGCTAATCCTGTCGAAGACTACGCTTTAGGCCACCTCCATCTTGCAGCATGTAGAAGAGAGTAGATGGTAAGTTCACCAAGTAGCATCACATAGCATAAACTTACCCGGTGATCCCCTCCTCGTCGCCCTGTTAGAGAGCGATCACCGGGTTATATCTGGCACTTGTGAAAGCACGAGTGCTCCCTAGGTGGTTTTGGTAATTAATGTCAACATATCTCTTGTTCGACTAACACTTTTACCTAGTATGTCTCAGATAAGTTCAATAATGGAGTGGCATGGACTAGAGGATGTGGAACCCCTTCAAGATGCTAAGGACAAAAGGATTGGCTCAAGCTCAAAGCTCAAGACTCTACATTTTCTATTTTAGTGATCCAAGATCACATTGAGTCTATAGGAAAAGCCAATACTATCAAGGAGGGATGAGGTGTTGCTTAATGGCTTGCTTGCTCAAAGTGCTTAGTGATATGCTCCAAAGCCCTCAACCACTTTATCACTTCCACATATGACCTAAACCAAAAGTCAAACTCGGCCCCACCGATTCTTTCCATTCCAACCACATAAATCTTGATCTCTAGCCTTCCCCAAGTTGCTTTCCACTAAAATCTTCTTTCCACCAAATCCAAATCCTGTGAGAGAGAGTTGAGTGTTGGGGAGACTATCATTTGAAGCACAAGAGCAAGGAGTTCAGCATCAACACACCATTTATTACTTCTTGGAGAGTGGTGTCTCCTAGATTGTCTAGGTGTCACTTGGGAGCCTCCGACAAGATTGTTGAGTTGAACCAAGGAGTTTGTAAGGGCAAGGAGATCGCCTACTTCGTGAAGATCTACCGCTAGTGAGGCAAGTCCTTCGTCGGCGACGGCCATTGTGGGATAGACAAGGTTGCTTCTTCATGGACCCTTCGTGGGTGGAGCCCTCCGTGGACTCGCACAAGCGTTACCCTTCGTGGGTTAAGTCTCCATCAACGTGGATGTACGATAGCACCACCTATCGGAACCACGGATAGAAAATCTCCGTGTCTCCAAATTGCGTTTGCACACTCCAATCCCATCCCTTTACACTCTTGCAATTTGCATGCTTTACTTTTCGCCGCTCATATACTCTTTGCATGCTTGCTTGATATGTATTGTGTATGTTAAACTTGTGCCAAGACTCCACTTCAACTTGAAGAATTTAAAAACTGCAACTTTTGGTACTTAGTGTCTAATCACCCCCCTCTAGACACCTCTTCTTGATCCTTTCAATTGGTATCAGAGCATTGGTCTCCATTGCCTTGGTTTAATCACCATTGGAGGAAGATGGATGTGTCTACTTTAGGGAGTCTTAGACATAGAGTGTCTATCCTTGATGGAGAGTATTTTCATGAGTGGAAAAATGAAATGCTTGAGATTTTCAATGAATATCATTTGAACAAGTACATTACTAGGCCTTGTGCACCTCATGATGATCCTTTGCATCCTACCCTAGATGAAGATATTTACATGATCCGCAATCTTAGAACTGTTGAGCTTATCATTAGAGGCTTGCCTAGAAACTTGATTAGATGTTTGCCTACTCTCAAGTGTGCCTATACCATATGGAGATTTCTTGAGGAACGATTTCCAGATTATTCCTTGAAAAATTTAGACAAAATTCTCCATAAGTCTATTGCCTTGAGTAAGATGAATTCTAGTGATCCTAGCTTTGGTGATTGTCTATTTGAGCTTACCAATCTCATGCGTGCTATAGGAAATGTTGGGATCATTAGCGATATCATATCCGAAGCTATTAGAATTCATAAAGACGACCATTGTGATGATCATTTATCTAATGAATTACCCTCTCTAGGAATTGATCAATCACAAAATGATGTTTAACATGGATACGATGATGAGGATGATGATAGTGACTATGATCTTGATGATGCAATGCGACACTTTGGTCTTATGGAAAACATTCGCGGCTACATGGCTGGAGGAAAGGAATGGGTCCTTGATAGTGGATGTACTGATCATATGACCGGAGATAAAGATATGTTCCGTGAGCTTGCTGAAAATGACGGCCCTCGAAAATATGTCACTTTTGGTGAAAATTCAAAGGGTAAGGTGGTTGGCCTTGGTAAGGCGGCCATCTCACATGATAGCTCCATACAAAATGTCATGCTCGTTGAATCTCTTGGGTACAATTTACTTTCAGTTTTTAGACTTGCTGATTTCGGTTTCAATGTCCTATTCACTAAAGTAGATTGCCAAGTGTTTCGCAGAGACAATCGTAAAATGGTCTTTACTGGTATAGGTAGAGGAGATCTTTACATTGTTGATTTCACTAAAAAGGCTCAACCTAGAACTTGCTTAATTGCCAAATCTTCTAAAGGCTGGTTGTGGCATAGAAGACTAGGTCATGTTGGTATGCGAAACCTTGACAAGCTTATTAAAGGTGATCATATCCTTGGAATAAAAGATGTCATATTTGACAAGGATAGACTTTGTAGTGCTTGTCAAGCAGGGAACCAAGTTGGAGGAAGTCACCGCGCGAAGAACATCATGACCACGAGAAGACCACTCAAGCTACTTCACATGGATCTCTTTGGTCCAAATGCCTACAAGAGTCTCGGCGGTAACTCATCTGGTCTAGTCATAGTTGATGATTTTTCAAGATTTACGTGGGTATTCTTTCTCGATGATAAATCGCAGGTCCAAAAGATCTTCAAAAACTTTGCTAGGAAGGCCCAAAATCAATTTGACGTGAAGATCAAGAAGGTTCGAAGCGACAATGGAACGAAGTTCAAGAACGCAAATGTGGATACCTTTCTTGACGAAGAAGGAATTTCACACGAGTTCTCGGCTACGTACACACCTCAACAAAATGGAGTTGTTGAGAGGAAGAACCGGACTCTTATCGAGATGGCAAGAACGATGCTTGATGAGTACAAGACGCCAAAGCACTTTTGGGCGGAAGCGGTTGAGACAACTTGTCATGCAACAAATCGCTTGTATCTTCACAAGCTACTCGGCAAGACGGCATACGAGCTCCTCACCGGTAAAAAACCCCAAGTTGGATACTTTCGAGTATTTGGCTCAAAGTGCTACATTCTTGATAAGCATCGTCGTTCCAAATTCGCTCCTAAATCTCATGAAGGTTTCCTACTTGGTTATGGCTCAAACTCTCACACTTATCGTGTCTACAACAATTTCACCCGAAAGGTTGAAGAGACGGTAGATGTGAAGTTTGATGAATCTAACGGCTCGCAAGTAGAGCAATTGCCAATTGATGTAGGAGACAAAGACCCTTCGGAAGCAATTCAAGACCTATCTATTGGCAAGATTCGTCCAACGAAGGTGAAGGAGAGTACCTCGTCCGTCCAAGTGGAAGCTTCTACCTCACGACAAGGCGAAACAAGAATTGATATGGAAGCATCCACAAGTGGGACACACCAAGACGAAGAAAACGAGGAAGTACACCAAGATGACCATCAACAACCTCCTTCTCCACCACGACAAGACAACGACAACATCAACAATGAAGAAGGCCAAGAAGAAGAACAAGATGAAGAGGATGTTCCACCCCGAGCCAAGCCAAAGCTCCCACGAGTTCGAGCAAGAATCGCCAAAGATCATCCCGTCGAGCAAATCTACAATGATATCCAAACCGGGAGAATCACTCGCTCTAAAACTCGTTTAGCTAATTTTTGTGAACATTACTCATTCATCTCTAGCATTGAACCTATGAAGGTTGATGAAGCATTGGAAGATCCGGATTGGATAAACGCCATGCATGAAGAGCTACACAACTTTGAAAGAAATGAAGTATGGACATTGGTCGAGAAGCCCGACAACAACCACAACATCATTGATACCAAATGGGTGTTTCGCAACAAGCAAGATGAAGACAGTCAATTTGTCCGCAACAAAGCACGCCTGGTCGCCCAAGGCTACACTCAAGTCGAAGGTATGGACTATGGTGAGACATATGCTCCCGTTGCTAGACTTGAGTCCATTCACATCTTACTTGCTTATGCTAATCACCATGATATCACCTTGTACCAAATGGACATTAAAAGTGCTTTTATAAATGGTGAAATTGAGGAGGAAGTTTATGTTAAGCAACCTCCCGGCTTTGTCAATCCTAAGAAACCTGATCATGTCTACAAACTTCACAAAGCCCTTTATGGTCTTAAACAAGCTCCTAGAGCATGGTATAAATGCTTGACCAAGTTCCTTATTGAAAAAGGCTTTGAAATTAGTAAAATTGATTCTACTCTTTTTACAAAAAGGGTTAATGGCGAACTATTTGTGTGCCAAATTTATGTTGATGATATTATATTTGGTTTGACTAAACCTCATTTTAGTGAGAAGTTTGGAAAGCTAATGTCGGAGAAGTTTGAGATGTCTATGATGAGTGAACTCAAATTCTTTCTCGGTTTGCAAATCAAGCAAACTAAGGAAGGTACCTTTGTCTCTCAAACAAAGTACACCAAGGACTTATTCAAGAAGTTCAGTATGCAAGAATGCAAAGGTATGACTGCACCCATGCCTACTAGTGGACATCTTGATTTGACCAAAGATGGTGAACCGGTTGATCATAAAGCTTACCGCTCTATGATTGGTTCATTGTTATATCTATGTGCCTCTCATCCCGACATTATGCTGAGTGTGTGCATGTGTGCACGATATCAAGCGGCACCTAAAGAATGTTATCTTAAGGCCGTGAAAAGGATAGTGAGATACTTAATATATACACCAAATTTTGGCATTTGGTATCCTAAGAGGTCTTCTTTTGATCTTGTTGTCTATTCCGATTCGGACTATGCCGGAGACAAGGTTGATAGAAAGTCCACTTCAGGTACTTGTCAATTTCTTGGTAGATCTCTTGTGTCTTGGTCCTCCAAGAAACAAAGCTCGGTATCCTTATCCACCGCCGAAGCGGAATACATTGCCGCTGGTTCATGTTGTGCTCAATTACTTTGGATGACTAAAACTCTAAAAGATTACGGGATATATGTGAAACATGTTCCATTGCTGTGTGACAATGAAAGTGCCATTAAGATTGCTCATAATCCTGTGCAACATTCTCGAACTAAGCATATTGAAGTTCGTCATCATTTTATTTGAGATCATGTTGCTAAAGGGGACATTGATCTTAAACATGTCCGCACCGATAAGCAATTGGCGAATATATTCACCAAACCGCTTGATGAGAAAGTGTTTTGCAGGTTAAGAGGTGAATTGAACATTATTGATGCTTCAAACTTGGAGTAGGAACTCCATTTGATACATGCAAGGCATGAGCCTATGACTAATCCCTGATATTTCTCTTATGGTGATAATCATATGTCTTGGATATATTTGCACCTTGCATGTTATCTAACCCGTGTAGGTGTTGGGGAACATAGTAATTTCAAAAAAAAAATCCTACGCACACGCAAGATCATGGTGATGCATAGCAACGAGAGGGGAGAGTGTTGTCTACGTACCCTCGTAGAACGAAATCATAAGTGTTAGCAAAACGCGATTGATGTAGTCGTACGTCTTCACGATCCGACCGATCAAGTACCGAACGTACGGCACCTCCGAGTTCAGCACACGTTTAGCCCGATGACGTCCCTCGAACTCCGATCCAGCCGAGTGTTGAGGGAGAGTTTAAATCACCTGACGACAATGCGTGGTGACGATGTTGATGTTCTATCGACGCAGGCTTCGCCTAAGCACCGCTTCAGTATTATCGATGTGGACTATGGTGGAGGGGGCACCACACGCTAAGAGATCAAGAGATCAATTGTTGTGTCTATGGGGTGCCCCACCGCCCCGTATATAAAGGAGCAAGGGGAGGCGGCCGGCCAAGGAGGAGGGCGCGCCAAGGGGGGAGTCCTACTCCCACCGGGAGTAGGACTCCTCCTTTCCTTGTTGGAGTAGGAGAGAAGGAAAGAGGAGGAGAGGGAGAAGGAAGGGGCTGCACCCTTGTCCAATTCGGACCAGAGGGGGCGCAGGCCTCCTTCCTTTGGCCTCTCTCTCTATTCCCGTATGGCCCAATAAGGCCCATATACTCCCCGGCGAATTCCCGTAACTCTCCGGTACTCCGAAAAATACCCGAATCATTCGAAACCTTTCCGAAGTCGGAATATAGTCGTCCAATATAGTCGCCATGTGATTTAACATCAATAGTTCACATCACCATGTGATTAATACCCATAGTTCACATCGTCATGTGACCAACACCCAAAGGGTTTACTAGAGTCAATAATCTAGTTCACATCCTTATGTGATTAACACCCAAAGAGTACTAAGGTGTGATCATGTTTTGCTTGTGAGAGAAGTTTAGTCAACGGGTCTGTCACATTCAGAGCCGTATGTATTTTGCAAATATTCTATGTCTACAATGCTCTGTACGAAGCTACTCTAGCTAATTGCTCCCACTTTCAATATGTATCCGATGAAGACTTAGAGTCATCTCGGATCGATTAAAACTTGTATCGACGTAACCCTTTTACTTACCTAACCTTTTTCACCTCCATAATCGAGAAACATATCCTTATTCCACTAAGGATAATTTTGACCGATGTCCAGTGATCTACTCCTAGATCACTATTGTACTCCCTTGCCAAAATCAGTGTAGGGTATACAATAGATCTGGTACATAGCATGGCATACTTTATAGAACCTATGGCTGAGGCATAGGGAATGACTTTATTTCTCTTTCTATCTTCTGCCGTGGTCGGGTTTTGAGTCTTACTCAATTTCACACCTTGTAACACAGGCAAGAAACTCTTTCTTTGACTATTCTGTTTTGAACTACTTCAAAATCTTGTCAAGGTATGTACTCATTGGAAAAAAACTTATCAAGCGTCTTGATCTATCTCTATAGATCTTGATGCTTAATATGTAAGCAGCTTCACCGAGGTCTTTCTTTGAAAAACTCCTTTCAAACACTCCTTTATGCTTTGCAGAATAATTCTACATTATTTCCGATCAACAATATGTCAGACACATATACTTATTAGAAATGTTGTAGTGCTCCCAATCACTTTCTCGTAAATACAGGCTTCACCGCAAGTCTGTATAAAACTATATGCTTTGATCAACTTATCAAAGCGTGTATTCCAACTCCAAGATGCTTGCACCAGTCCATAGATGGATCGCTGGAGCTTGCATATTTTGTTAGCACCTTTAGGATTGATAAAACCTTCTGGTTGCATCATATACAACTCTTCTTTAATAAATCCATTAAGGAATGCAGTTTTGTTTATCCATTTGCCAGATTTCGTAAAATGCGCCAATTGCTAACATGATTCAGACAGACTTAAGCATAGATACGAGTGAGGAACTCTCATCGTAGTCAACACCTTGAACTTGTCGAAAACCATTTGCGACAATTCTAGCTTTGTAGATAGTAACATTACTATCAGCATCTGTCTCCCTCTTGAAGATCCATTTATTCTTAATGGCTTGCCGATCATCGAGCAAGTCCACCAAAGTCCACACTTTGTTCTCATACATGGATCCCATCTCAGATTTCATGGCCTCAAGCCATTTCGCGGAATTTGGGCTCATCATCGCTTCCTCATAGTTCATAGGTTCGTCATGGTCAAGTAACATGACCTCCAGAACAGGATTACCGTACCACTCTGGTGCGGATCTTACTCTGGTTTACCTACGAGGTTCGGTAGTAACTCTGAAGTTACATGATCATCATCATTAGCTTCCTCACTAATTGGTGTAGTAGTCACAGGAACAGATTTCTGTGATGAACGACTTTCCAATAAGGGAGCAGGTACAGTTACCTTATCAAGTTCTACTTTCCTCCCACTCACTTCTTTCGAGAGAAACTCCTTCTCTAGAAAGGATCCATTCTTGGCAACAAATGTCTTGCCTTCGGATCTGTGATAGAAGGTGTACCCAACATTTTGGGTATCCTATGAAGACGCACTTCTCCGATTTGGGTTCAAGCTTATCATGTTGAAACTTTTTCACATAAGCATCGCAACTCCAAACTTTAAGAAATGACAGCTTAGGTTTATTGCTAAACCATAGTTCATACGGTGTCGTCTCAACGGATTTTGATGGTGCCCTATTTAAAGTGAATGCAGCTGTCTCTAATGCATAATCCCAAAACGATAGTGGTAAATCGGTAAGATACATCATAGATCGCACCATATCTAATAAAGTACGGTTACGACATTCGGAAACACCATTACACTGTGGTGTTCCAGGTGGCGTGAGTAGTGAAACTATTTCACATTGTTTTAACTGAAGGCCAAACTCGTAACTCAAATATTTTACTTCTGCGATCATATCGTAGAAACTTTTATTTTTGTTATGATGATTCTCCACTTCACTCTGAAATTCTTTGAACTTTTCAAATGTTTCAGACTTGTGTTTCATCAAGTAGATATACTCATATCTGCTCAAATCATCTGTGAAGATCAGAAAATAATGACACCTGCCGCAAGCCTCAATATTCATCGGACCACATACATCAGTATGTATGATTTCCAACAAATCTGTTGCGCCCTCCATTGTTCCGGAGAACGGAGTCTTAGTCATCTTGCCCATTAGGCATGATTCGCAAGCATCAAGTGATTCCAAAATCCCATCAGCATGGAGTTTCTTCATGCGCTTTACACCAATATGACCTAAACGCCAGTGCCAAAAATAAGTTACACTATCATTATTAACTTTGCATCTTTTGGCATCAATATTATGAATATGTGTATCACTACGATCGAGATCCAACAAACTATTTTCATTGGGTGTATGACCATTGAAGGTTTTATTCATGTAAACAGAACAACAATTATTCTCTGACTTTAAATGAATAACCATATTGCAATAAACATGATCAAATCATATTCATGCTCAAGGCAAACACCAAATAACATTTATTTAGGTTTAACACTAATCCCGAAAGTATAGGGAGTGTGTGATGATGATCATATCAATCTTGGAACTATTTCCAACACTCATCATCACTTCCCCTCAACTAGTCTCTGCTTATTATGTAACTCTGTTTGAGTTACTAATCTTAGCAACCGAACAAGTATCAAATACTCGAGGGCTACTATAAACACTAGTAAGGCACACATCAATAACCTCAGTATATCAAATATACCCTTGTTCACTTTGCCATCCTTCTTATCCACCAAATATTCAGGGCATTTCCGCTTTCAAGACCATTTCCTTTGCAGTAAGCACTCGGTTTAGGCTTTGGTCCAGCTTTGAGCTTCTTCGGGGGAGTGACAACTTGCTTGTCATTCTACTTGAAGTTCCCTTTCTTTCCCTTTGCCCTTTTCTTGAAACTAGTGGTCATGTCAATCATCAACACTTGATGCTCTTTTCTTGATTTCTACCTTCATTGATTTCAACATCACGAAGAGCTCGGGAATCGTTTTCGTCATCCTTTGCATATTATAGTTCATCACGAAGTTCTACTAACTTGGTGATGGTGACTAGAGAACTCTGTCAATCACTATCTTATCTGGAAGATTAACTCCCACTTGATTCAAGTGATTGTAGTACCCAGACAATCTGAGCACATGCTCACTAGTTGAGCAATTCTCCTCCATCTTTTAGCTATAGAACCTGTTGGAGACTTCATATCTATCAACTCGGGTATTTGCTTGAAATATTAACTTCAACTCCTGGAACATCTCATATGGCCGATGACGTTCAAAACGTCTTTGAAGTCCCGATTCCAAGCCGTTAAGTATGGTGCACTTAACTATCAAGTAGTCATCATATTGAGCTAGCCAAATGTTCATAACGTCTGCATCTGCTCCTGCAATAGGTCCGTCACCTAGCGGTGCATCAAGGACATAATTCTTCTATGCAGCAATGAGGACAATCCTCAGATCACGGATCCAATCTGCATCATTGCTACTAACATCTTGCAACACAGTTTCTCTAGGAACATATCAAAATAAACATACGAAAGCAACAACGCGAGCTATTGATCTACAACATAATTTGCAAAATACTACTAGGACTAAGTTCATGATAAATTTAAGTTCAATTAATCATATTACTTAAGAACTCCCACTTAGATAGACATCCCTCTAATCCTCTAAGTGATCATGTGATCCAAATCAACTAAACCATGTCCGATCATCATGTGAGATGGAGTAGTTTCAATGGTGAACATCACTATGTTGATCATATCTACTATATGATTCACGCTCGACCTTTCGGTCTCCGTGTTCCGAGGCCATATTTGTTATATGCTAGGCTCGTCAAGTTTAACCTGAGTATTCCGCGTGTGCAACTGTTTTGCACCCGTTGTATTTGAATGTAGAGCCTATCACACCCGATCATCACGTGGTGTCTCAACACGAAGAACTTTCGCAACGGTGCATATTCAGGGAGAACACTTATACTTTGATAATTTAGTGAGGGATCATCTTATAATGCTACCGTCAATCAAAGCAAGATAAGATGCATAAAAGATAAACATCACATGCAATCAATATAAGTGATATGATATGGCCATCATCATCTTGTGCTTGTGATCTCCATCTCCGAAGCACCGTCATGATCACCATCGTCACCGGCGCGACACCTTGATCTCCATCGTAGCATCGTTGTCGTCTCGCCAATCTTATGCTTCTACGACTATCGCTACCGCTTAGTGATAAAGTAAAGCATTACAGGCGATTGCATTGCATAATAAAGCGACAACCATATGGCTCTCGCCATTGTCGATAACTCGGTTACAAAACATGATCATCTCATATAATAAAATATAGCATCACGTCTTGACAATATCACATCACAACATGCCCTGCAAAAACAAGTTAGACGTCCTCTACTTTGTTGTTGCAAGTTTTACGTGGCTGCTACGGGCTTAGCAAGAACTGTTCTTACCTACGCATCAAAACCACAACGATAGTTTGTCAAGTTGGTGATATTTTAACATTCGCAAGGACCGGGCGTAGCCACACTCGATTCAACTAAAGTTGGAGAAACTGACACCCGCTAGCCACCTCTGTGCAAAGCGCGTCGGGAGAACCGGTCTCGCGTAAGCGTACGCGTAATGTCGGTCCGGGCCGCTTCGTCCAACAATACCGCTGAACCAAAGTATGACATGCTGGTAAGCAGTATGACTTATATCACCCACAACTCACTTGTGTTCTACTCATGCATATGACATCTACGCATAAAACCTAGGCTCGGATGCCACTGTTGGGGAACGTAGTAATTTCAAAAAAATTCCTACGCACACGCAAGATCATGGTGATGCATAGTGTTGTCTACGTACCCTCGTACACCGAAAGCGGAAGCATTAGCATAACGCGGTTGATGTAGTCGTACGTCTTCATGATCCGACCGATCAAGTATTCGAACGTACGACACCTCCGAGTTCAGCACACGTTCAGCCCGATGACGTCCCTCGAACTCCGATCTAGCCGAGTGTTGAGGGAGAGTTTCACAAGACGACGGCGTGGTAGACGATGTTGATGTTCTCTTGACGCAGGCTTCACCTAAGCACCGCTACAATGTGCTCGAGGTGGACTATGGTGAAGGGGGCACCGACACGCTAAGAGATCAAGAGATCAATTGTTGTGTCTATGGGGTGCCCCCTGCCCCGTGATATAAAGGAGCAAGGGGAGGCGGCCGCCAAGGAGGAGGGCGCCAAGGGGAGTCCTACTCCCACCAGGAGTAGGACTCCTCCTTTCCTTGTTGGAGTAGGAGAGAAGGAAAGAGGAGGAGAGGGAGAAGGAAAAGGGGGCTGCACCCCTTGTCCAATTCGGACCAGAGGGGGGGGGGGGCGCAGGCCACCTTCCAATTGGCCTCTCTCCTCTATTCCCGTATGGCCCAATAAGGCACAGGCGAATTCCCGTAACTCTCCGGTACTCCGAAAAATACCTGAATCACTCGGAACCTTTCCGAAGTCCGAATATAGTCGTCCAATATATCGATCTTTATGTCTCGACCATTTCGAGACTCCTCATCATGTCCCCGATCTCATCCGGGACTCCGAACTCCTTCGGTACATAAAAACTCATAAACTCGTAATATAACCGTCATCGAACTTTAAGCGTGCGGACCCTACGGGTTCGAGAACTATGTAGACATGACTGAGACACATCTCCGGTCAATAACCAATAGCGGAACCTGGATGCTCATATTGGCTCCCACATATTCTACGAAGATCTTTATCGGTCAAACCGCATAACAACATACGTTGTTCCCTTTGTCATCGGTATATTACTTGCCCGAGATTCGATCGTCGGTATCTCAATACCTAGTTCAATCTCGTTACCGGCAAGTCTCTTTACTCGTTCCGTAATACATCATCCCGCAACTAACTCATTAGTTGCAATGCTTGCAAGGCTTATAGTGATGTGCATTACCGAGTGGGCCCAGAGATACCTCTCCGATAATCGGAGTGAAAAATCCTATTCTCGAAATACGCCAACCCAACAAGTACCTTCGAGACACCAGAGAGCACCTTTATAATCACCCAGATTCGTTGTGACGCTTGGTAGCACACAAAGTGTTCCTCCGGTAAACGGGAGTTGCATAATCTCATAGTCATAGGAATATGTATAAGTCATGAAGAAAGCAATAGCAACATACTAAACGATCAAGTGCTAAGCTAACGGAATGGGTCAGGTCAATCACATCATTCTCCTAATGATGTGATTCCGTTAATCAAATGACAACTCTTTGTCCATGGCTAGGAAACATAACCATCTTTGATCACCGAGCTAGTCAAGTAGAGGCATACTAGTGACACTCTGTTTGTCTATGTATTCACACATGTATCATGTTTCCAGTTAATACAATTCTAGCGTGAATAATAAACATTTATCATGAAATAAGGAAATAAATAATAACTTTATTATTGCCTCTAGGGCATATTTCCTTCAGTAGGTTCTTGGATGAATCTAAATCTATAAGATTGCAACTCACTCACATCTTGAGCAATTTCTATATCACCAAGTCTCCACACAATGGTGGTTGAAGACAAGGAAGCACGAAACCATTCGAACATATCCTTTGGCAAATTCTATGTTGAGTTTCATGATTGTCATTTTGGATACACAAGTGCTCTTCCTTGCAAAACTAACCCATGTAGGTAGATGAACTCAAACTCCAAGTGGTGCTCCCAACTCTTGATGAGCTACATCAACCTTGAGCAATCCACACAAGTTCAACTACATGATCATGATCAACACCACCACCCAAGGTATGTTATTCCATCTTAGAGAAGCTTTACTCCAAGTCATGGGACAAAGCAACTCAACAAGATGTGAATACATCAAGATGCTTTAACGAAAAATGGCAACCCCATTTTGAGCTTAAACGATGAGTATGACCTATGATCAAGTGATCTCACTTGACTCCTAAGTCAATATACTCTAACATAGGTGACTTTGTCGCCGACCATTTCTAGATGAAGTTCTCGTGCATTTCTCCGTGCTTTTGCATTTGCATATTTGTTTCCCCTTAAAAAAAACTTCATCTAGACTCCTTTTAATTTCTTTTCCTTTTTGTTCTGCATTCTCTGCATCCAATTCATTGCAAATCTTTCAGCTAATTCCTTGCATATCCTTGTGAGATCTTATTTGTCTAGTGAGCTGAGGTGACAAGTGTTTTCTCTGCTATGAACTCGGTCTCACCAGTCTGATGCCTTTGGTCCAACCGAATTCGCTCGGTACAACCAAACCATACAACTTGAAGTCACCGATTTCACCATAGGAAAACCAGCTTGCCACTTATTCCTGCATTCTTTTGCTCCAGCTCCACTCAATGATTCTTGTCCTCTACCAGCATCATATTAGACATGCTGCTTTGCTCTGTGACTCAAGTACCAACCCATTTGTATCACATGTCCAGAAGTGCCCTTCTTGGAAATTGATGTCAAACGGGGAGAGAGAGATCACATCAAAGCTTAATCTTTCCTATAGGGGGAGAAAGAGAGAATACTCAGGGGGAGAGAGTTTCTCAACAAGGAGAAAGTAATATCATTAAAGACCCCAGATGCTTGGTGTTCAAGAGGAGAGAAGTCACATGTCTTTAAGAGGGGAAAGACATGTTCATATTTGTTTGATTGCTTGCATTAGCTCAAGCTCTGTTGTTTCTTTTCTTTTGCTCTGATTTTCTTTTCCCTATCTTCTCCCAATATCCCATGCAAGATTCAGGGGGAGCAAGACATCTAAGGGAAGGACATCTCTGATTTATTTGCATATCTTTACCTTTGGGGACATGTCTATATCCAATGTGGTACTTAGTACTCACTCTGCATGTCATCCCAGTCTTGGTACTCTTGTGGTTTCTTTTGTTTGCTCTGGCTAGTAGGTGTATCTGTGTTATCTAACCTTGTTTACGCAGGTTCATCCCATCCTAAGCCAACTCAAGACCACAAGGTAAGTATATGCATCATAGTCATGTGTATGAGAAATTCTTGCTGATGTACATACTGTTTGCAAGAATGACTCATGAGCATGAAGGTACATTTCTCATATTCACATCATTTGCTCTGATGCATATAGCCAAGATACATGTAACACATTGCTTACTCTGTCATGTTTATGCATTCACATGCTCCTATATTCCATATTCACATGATTGCATACATGTAGGGGGAGCCTATGCATGTTACATGTCTTTCCAAAGCTTTACTTACTATTCTCTATATCTTTATCTAAAACTTTGGTGTATGTTGTCATCAATTACCAAAAAGGGGGAGATTGAAAGCACAAGTGCTCCCTAGGTGGTTTTGGTAATTAATGTCAACATATCTCTTGTTGGACTAACACTTTTACCTAGTATGTTTCAGATAAGTTCAATAATGGAGTGGCATGGACTAGAGGATGTGGAACCCCTTCAAGATGCTAAGGACAAAAGGATTGGCTCAAGCTCAAAGCTCAAGACTCTACATTTTCTATTTTAGTGATCCAAGATCACATTGAGTCTATAGGAAAAGCCAATACTATCAAGGAGGGATGAGGTGTTGCTTAATGGCTTGCTTGCTCAAAGTGCTTAGTGATATGCTCCAAAGCCCTCAACCACTTTCTCACTTCCACATATGACCTAAAAAAAGTCAAACTCGGCCCCACCGATTCTTTCCATCCGGCACCACCGAGTTTAGATGTCATAGCCACTGCCACAAACCCTAGGAAAATCGGTCTCACCGATAGGGATCTCGGTCTCACCGAGATGGGATTGCAATCTCTCTGTATGGATCTATTACCAAAATCGGTCTCACCGAGTTTGCATAACCGGTCCTACCGAGATTGCAATGTAAACTCTCTGCTTCCTTTTCGTAACATTTCGGTCTCACCGAAATGAGCGAATCGGTCCCACCGAGTTTACCTGACCAACTCTCTGGTTAGCTTATTACCAAAATCGGTCTCACCGAGTTTGTGTAATCGGTCTCGCCGAGATTACGATATGCCCTAACCCTAACCATATCGGTCCTACCGAGTTGCATGTCGGTCCCACCGAAAATCCTAACGGTCACTAGATTTGCTGAATCAGTCCGACCGAGTTTAACAATTCGGTCCCACCGAGTTTGGCAAGTTGTGTGTAACGGTTAGATTTTGTGTGGAGGCTATATATACCCTTCCACCTCCTATTCATTCATGGAGAGAGCCATCAGAAGATGCCTACACTTCCAATACACATTTTCTGAGAGAGAACCACCTACACTTGTGTTGAGATCAAGATATTCCATTCCAACCACATAAATCTTGATCTCTAGCCTTCCCCAAGTTGCTTTCCACTCAAATCTTCTTTCCACCAAATCCAAATCCTGTGAGAGAGAGTTCAGTGTTGGGGAGACTATCATTTGAAGCACAAGAGCAAGGAGTTCATCATCAACACACCATTTGTTACTTCTTGGAGAGTGGTCTCTCCTAGATTGGCTAGGTGTCACTTGGGAGCCTCCGACAAGATTGTGGAGTTGAACCAAGGAGTTTGTAAGGGCAAGGAGATCGCCTACTTCATGAAGATCTACCGCTAGTGAGGCAAGTCCTTCGTGGGCGACGACCATGGTGGGATAGACAAGGTTGCTTCTTCGTGGACCCTTCGTGGGTGGAGCCCTCCGTGGACTCGCGCAACCGTTACCCTTCGTGGGTTTAAGTCTCCATCAACGTGGATGTACGATAGCACCACCTATCGGAACCACGTATAAAAAATCTCCGTGTCTCCAAATTGCGTTTGCACACTCCAATCCCATCCCTTTACATTCTTGCAATTTGCATGCTTTACTTTCCGCTGCTCATATACTCTTTGAATGCTTGCTTGATATGTATTGTGTATGTTAAACTTGTGCCAAGACTCCACTTCAACTTGAAGAATTTAAAAACTGTAACTTTTGGTACTTAGTGTCTAATCACCCCCCCCCCCTCTAGACACCTCTTCTCGATCCTTTCAACTTGGAAGCGTGTGTTTTATTAAGTATCCAGTTCTAGTTGTCATAAGGTCAAGGTACAACTCCAAGTCGTCCTGTTACCGAAGATCACGGCTATTCGAATAGATAAACTTCCCTGCATGGGTGCACCACATAACCCAACACGTTCGATCCCATTTGGCCGGACACACTTTCCTGGGTCATGCCCGGCCTCGGAAGATCGACACGTCGCAGCCCTACCAAGGCACAACAGAGAGGTCAACACGTTGGTCTAAATCCTATGGCGCAGGGGTCTGGGCCCATCGCCCATTGCACACCTGCACGTTGTGTGGGCGGCCGGAAGCAGAACTAGCCCCCTTAATACAAGAGCAGGCTTACGTTCCAATTCGGCGCGCGCCGCTCAGTCGCTGACGTCACGAAGGCTTCGGCTGATACCGCGACGTCGACTGCCCATAACTTTCCCATGTAGTTGGTTAGTGCGTATAGACCAAATGGCCAGACTCAGATCAAATACCAAGAACTCGTTAAGCGTGTTATTTTTATATCCATGACGCCGACCAGGGCAGCCCACCTCTCTCCTAGGTGGTCTCAACCTGCCACCGCTCCGCCAAAAAGTAACAGATTGGGGCCGTCAGAACCCAGGCCCACCTCTACCGGATGGAGCCACCTGCCTTCACCCCCACATCGAATCACTTATGGGTACTCAACGAGTGACCGACTTTAGTCACCACATGTGTCATGTATATAACGATATAGTATATACCGTGATCACCTCCCTAGTGATCACGGCCCGATAGTATAGCATGGCGGATGGACAAGAATGTAGGGCCATTTGGTGGAAAACTAGCATCCTATACTAAGTATATAGGATTGCGGTAAAGGTAACAATGAGAGTAGCAAAGACAGGCTATCTGTGAGAATAGGATTAACCGAAAGCAGTAACATGCTACACTACT
Source organism: Aegilops longissima (assembly GCA_021605205.1). NCBI lineage: Eukaryota > Viridiplantae > Streptophyta > Magnoliopsida > Poales > Poaceae > Aegilops > Aegilops longissima. The sequence goes on along the minus strand of CM038677.1, from coordinate 421,240,733 downwards.
CTAATGCAAGCAGTATAGAGAAGGAATAGGCGATATCTGGTGATCAAGGGGGGGCTTGCCTGGAAGCTCTGCAGACGAAAGGAATCTTCGGAAGCGTAGCCGTAGTCGAACACGGAAGCATCAAAGGTCTCGGGGTCTATCGCAGTATCGGAGTCTACCGAAAAGAAGCAACAAAGGGGAAACAAATAAATAAAAGCAAACAATAGCATCACAAAATATAACAAGGCAATACGTGGTGCCAGGGGTGAGCTAACGCAGGGATAGGTGATACCGACGAAGGGGGAAAACAACCGGGAAAGTATCCCCGGTGTTCCGCGTTTTCGGACAAATGAACCGAAGGGGGAAAGTTGTATGTTCGATATGCTAGGGGTGTGTGGCGGACGAACGGGCTGCGTATCCGGATTCGTCTCGTCATTCTGAGCAACTTTCATGTACAAAGTATTTTAATCCGAGCTACGGTTTATTTTATATTAATTTTCAAAGTTTTAATTGATTTTCCAATACTATGATTATTACTATGAAAATAATCAGCAAATGCTACGAGTACACAGAAGTGCACCCAGCACTATGCACATGCGGCTAACAGATGGGCCAGAGGGCCTAGTTGACCAAGTCAACAGAGACTAGTCAACCAGTGAATAGTAGAAGTGGGTCCGCATGTCATTGACTCTAACTTTAGTAGTTTAGAAAATCTTGCTTAATTAACAGCGGGGCCCATCTGCCATTGAGTTATATTATGCTAATTACCTAATTAACTAATTAAGTAATTAATTAGCATATTAATTATTTTATTTAACATTTAAATTTGTTCATTTCTTTTTTCGTTCTTAACAGCCCCTGGTGGTCATGGGCACAACCGGCCAAACACACGCTCACGCACACACGACTGTGGGCGAGGCCGTGGCGGGCGTGGTTGGCGGTGGCCGGCCATCGAAAGCTGGCGTGGTGAACACGGGCGTGGCGCGAAGGGAAGGGACGCGGCGGCGGCAAGAGTCCATAAGGGCGCGCGACGCGACGACCGTGCACAACAACAGCATCGGCAGGAGGCGCTTGGCGGGCGGGCAGGGAAGGATGGGCGAAGCGGCCGGCCGAAGGCCAAGGCAGCAATGATCATGGCGAGGCCGTAGGGAGCGAGGCGTGCGGGTTGCGAGGTTGGCGATGGCCGAGCGCGACAGTGGACGTGGGGGACGGAGGGGAAAGGGAAGCAGGGGGAATGGGGTTCTCACCCCCGTTGCAGGGGAGTTGGGCGGCGAGGCGCGATGGCGTCGGCGGGGAGGAGGACGAGGCGGACGGCGGTGAGGTCCGGGGTCGACCGACGATGGAGAAGCGGGACGGGGCAGTCTAGCGAGTGGCTAGGTGGGGCGTCGGGGTGGCGCCGGGACGGCGCCGGCGTCGGCGCGGGTGGCGCGGATCGCTCTCTTCCCGATCCAGATGGGGAAGGGAGAGAGGCGTGGGAGAGATTGAGGGGAGTGGGGATCGTGCAGTGGGGGAGTGGGAATCGGGCCTAGGGTTCGGTGGAGTGGGGGGTTAGATATAGGAGGGATGGGCCGGCCGGCTGAGGGAGTGGCCGACTGGGCCGGCCCGTTGGGTCGGTTGGCCCGGGGGGCTTTTCTTTTTCTTTAATTTTGTATTGTTGTTTTTTTCTGCTTTGGTTTAGCTTAGTTTCTTCCTTTTTTTAATCTAGTTCAATAAAAACTATAACTAGCACCTAAATTAGTATTAATAAATATGCTACCGCCCCATTAATTTTTGGCAACTAAATAAAGTGGTTTAATATCTTATTAATTGTAAAAAGGCATTTAATTAATTGTGTTGTTGTTGTTTTAACTATTTTAGAGCATTTAACATTTTGTAAAAGTGTGGTTTCTCCACCATAATAACCGATGTATTATTTGGCTCACTCCGAACATTTTAGTTTTAATATTTGAAAACTTTTATTGTTTGCTTGATTTTAAATTTGAATTCAAACCGGTTTTGAACTAAAGCGAGATTAGCAACAGTAATCGAGGTGACGTGGCATCATTAGCAGAGGTTCACTGTAGCTTAAATATCTGGGCGTCACATTACTAAAGCTATTTCTATACCTTACAAACTTGTAGAGGAAGGGAGAAGGGAGGTAGGAGGGAGGGAGGAGGCCGAGATGGCGGCAGATGGAGGGGAGGAAGGAGGGAGGTGGGGCAGTGACTGGAGGGGGAGGAGGAGGGAGGAGGGAGATAGGAGGAGGAAGGAGGAGGGAGGGAGGAGAAGGGAGGAGGAGGTGGTGGTGGGAGGAGGGAGAAGGGCCGCCGGAGGAAGGAGGAGGAGGTGGGAGGAGGAGGAGGGAGAGAGGATACCTTGGGGGCGACGACAATGCAGCAGTTGGGGAGGGCCAAACATCGGCGGCGACGGAACGCACGGGAGAGTGAGAGTAGGAGTGGAGAGGGAAGAGTGAGGGGCGGACGGTTGGAGAAGATAGGGTGGTTTTAGCAGTAGCGCGCTTTAGGATAAAACACTATTGCTAAACGCCATAGCAGTAGCGCCTTTTAGTAGCGCCTTGTGAGAAAACGCGCTACTGCTAAGGCTAAGCATGTAAAAATAAACATAAAAAATACATTGGTCATCAATGATATTTTTGTGTACAATCCGAATTGTCAATATGAGTTCTCACCGGTTTAGTAACCGGAGAAGACTCATATTGCGACCACGAATCCTACATAAAAAGTTCAACGAAGACCAAGTGGTTGTGATGGTTTGAGAAGTAACATATTTAAGGTGATAAACACCCTATTCACAGAGCAAGGTGGGGTAAACTTAATTGCAAGGAGTGGACTAAACGTAGCGGCAGCAAGCTTTGGAGAAAAGTGCTACTGCTAAGCTCAATAGCAGTAGCGCGTTTATTAAACAGGCGCTACTGCTATACCTTATTTAGCAACAAGGTTGTGCCAATTACAATAATAGCGCTCTTTTCCCGTAACACGCTACTACTAAGTTTATATCAGTAGCGTGTTTTAGTGTACCGCGCTACTGCTATTTAGCAGTAGCGCCTTATTTTATACCGCGCTACTGGTAAGATTCTGTGTATAGGGTTAGTGTAACCCTGAACTAACTCTAGTCAAAGAGGTGTTTGGATGATAATGTTAAATTGACAATAAATGTATTAGGAGAACTATGTCCAATTAATACCTCTTGGATGAGATAGTTTTTTAGATAAATTAGATGCAACTATCTCAAACTAGCCTTCATATTTAAATACTTTAGGGCTATTTGAATCTAAACTTCCTCAAACTAACTCTAACCTTGGATCCAAACATGGCCGATATTTGCCTTCGTAGCCAGCCCAAACTAGGCCCATTATCTTGCGAGGATAACCTGCGCAGTGAGACTGAGCCAGTGAACGACGCGCCACTCTCTCCCGCCCCGCAGTGTCACGGCCTCCCACATGTCCGCCGCAGTGCTCCCCTCCGTCGCCCCCGCCAGGGACTCCGGCGGCCACCATGGCGCCCTCACCGCCGATCGCGCCGTGTCGCTCCTCGCCGCCTGCTCGACCGCCCGCCGCGCCTCCGAGCTTCACGCGGCCGTGGTCCGCACGGGCCTCGACAGCGACCGGGCCGTCGCCTTCCGCCTGCAGCGCGCCTACGCCGCGTCCGGACGCCTCGGCCTCTCGCTCACCCTCCTCCGCCGCACCCAGGACCCCACCGCCATCTTCTACACCTCCGCCATCCATGCCCACTCCTCCCGCGGCCTCCACCTCGCCGCGCTCGCGCTCCTCTCCGACATGCTGACTGAGGGTCTCCTGCCCACCGCCCACACCCTCTCCGCATCCCTCCCCGCTTGCCGCGGACTCGCCCTGGGGCGCGCCCTGCACGCGTACGCTTTCAAGCTGGCCCTCTCCGGCGACTCCTACGTCGCCACCGCGCTGCTCAGCATGTACGCGCGGGCGGGGGAAGCCGCCGCCGCTCGTGCTCTTTTCGACGAGATGCCAGATCCGCACGTCGTGTCTGTCACGGCGATGCTCACCTGCTACGCGAACATGGGGGCGCTGGACGACGCGCGCAGGCTGTTCGACGGGTTGCCCAGGAAGGACTTCATTTGTTGGAACGCGATGATTGACGGGTATACGCAGCGGGGGAAGCCTGATGAGGTGCTCCAGTTGTTCCGGCGGATGCTGAGATCGAGTGTTGAGCCTGACGAGGTGACAGTTGTGCTGGTGCTGTCTGCGGTTGCACAGCTTGGTACGGTGGAGTCAGGGAAGTGGCTTCATTCCTATGTCAAGAACAGTCGGCGTGTTCAACTCAATGTCAGAGTGGGCACGGCACTCATTGACATGTACTGCAAGTGCGGAAGCTTGGAGGACGCCGTTGCCGTATTCCACGGCATTGGTGACAAAGATATTGTTGTGTGGAACGCCATGATCAATGGTTATGCAATGCACGGAGATAGCAGAAAGGCACTGCAGATGTTTGTGCAATTGCGGGAGCAGGGCCTGTGGCCGACAGATATCACCTTCATTGGTTTGCTCAATGCGTGCAGTCATTCTGGGCTGGTTGAGGAGGGCCGCAGGTTCTTCCACTCGATGGAGCATGAGTACGGCATTGATCCCAAGATCGAGCACTATGGTTGCATGGTGGACCTTCTTGGTCGTGCGGGGCTCATAGAAGAAGCATTCCATCTTGTGCAGAGCATGACAATAACACCTGACGCTATCATGTGCGTGTCACTACTTGCTGCATGCCGGCTTCACAAGAACATGGCGGTAGGCCAGCGGATTGCAGACTTCCTTGTTGCCAAGGGGTTAGCCAACTCAGGGATGTATATCCTCCTTTCCAACATCTATGCAGCTGTCGGTAAATGGGAAGATGTGGCGCGGGTGCGATGGATGATGAAAGCTAGTGGCATCCAGAAAGAGCCTGGGTGTAGTGCTATTGAGATAGACCGCAAGGTATATGAGTTCGTTGCGGGGGATATGAGCCACCCCTGCACCGATGAAATATATGCTATGTTAGACAAGATGAATGGCCTTGTGAAGGAGCATGGACATGTTCCGCAGACAGAGCTGGTTCTGCATGACCTGGACGAGGCCACGAAGGAGAAGGCACTTGCGGTCCACAGCGAGAAGCTTGCCGTTGCATTTGGACTGATAAGCACGCAGCCTGGGGCGACGATCAAGATTGTCAAGAACCTACGGGCGTGCTCTGACTGCCATGCAGTGCTGAAGCTGATATCCAAGATCACTGACAGGAAGATCGTGTTCAGAGACAGAAACAGATTCCACCATTTTGTCGACGGGTCCTGCACTTGTGGAGATTACTGGTGATGTCGTTATAGCATCTCAAACTTTATGCACGGTAAATAGGGCTACTAACATGTCTGCTCTGGTGCTTCTCAACTGATGTATGATGTGCCTATGTGTTGTGGAGTTAATTTTAAAGAGAGAAAAAATGGAGAAGACAAATCGGTAGTTGAGATACAATGCTGATGTATGAACTGCATGGGGAGCAGTCAAGAATTTCATTTTTCACACTCTTCAAATTTACCCTTATGACAAGTATAAATGTCACTTATAAAGATGGGAAGATTTTTATAACGAATCTTTATCTTGTCTGTATATCAGCCATCGTTTGTCTTAGGTAGTGGCTCTGCAGGGACATAAAACGCTTTTCATTTGAATTCTTTCTTCCTAACCATCAAAATAAATATATACCTCCCATAATTTCTCTAGTTTTCTGTGATTGCACTCTAGATCGTTGGGAAGAATGGCTCCGTCTAGTTAGGAGACTGATGGACGTCCAGCTGTCTCAACAACCCGATGAATTACGCTGGAAGTTGACTAAGTCTGGAGCATTCACGGTTAAATCAATGTATATTGATGTTATTAATTCGAACTCCATTCCTACGTCCAAACATGTTTGGGATGTCAAAGTTCCTTTAAAAATAAAAGTGTTTATGTGGTTTGTCCATAAACAAGTAATTTTAACTAAGGATAACTTGATGAAGCGTAATTGGACAGGACCTACTAGGTGTAGTTTCTGTGATCGGGATGAGACTATTAAACACCTCTTTTTTGATTGCCCACTGGCCAAGGTACTTTGGCAGACGGTCCACATTGCTTTCAGTATCAAACCCCCGAATTCTGTCAATGTGTTATTTGGGACATGGCTTAATGGGATTGAGCCTAACTTAGCGAGACATATTCGGGTTGGGGTTTGTGCTTTGCTGTGGACTATCTGGAATTGCAGAAACGATTTGGTCTTTAACAGAATATCATGTATACATTTTTTCAGGTTTTATTCCGGACTACAGCACTGATCCGTTCGTGGTCGCTACTCACCCAGACGGAGGCCAGGGAGCATTTGGTTACTGGGTCTGTCCGCTGGGAGATGGTAGCTCGGAATATCTTCAACCGGTTTGGATGGCGGTCATGTAATAGGATAGGCATTTAGTATTCCTATCTAGTTTACCCAGCCGGTTGTGGCATCTTGATGTGGCTAGTTGATGTTTCTAGCCTCTTTTGGCTCTGTGTGAGCTTTTTCTGCTTTTTTAAGACTTATGAGGACCTTTGGAACCATGTTGGCACTACTTTATTTTGTTAATAAGAGGGCCGTATGCATCGTATTGATGCAGAGGCCGGGGTTTTCCCCCTTTTCGAAAAAAAAGATTGTGAACTGATATTTTGCTGCGCTCTTGCTCATGCATCTAGGATCATTTCTTGTTATTGTTATACCTACAGCTACTGGATAACTCTTTCAGTGAACTGCATGAGTCGGAAAGCTGGTTTATGCTTGACAAATTGGAGCAAGTTTCTGTCAGTTCACAGCTTTTAGAACTTCGGATAGCCCGCAGATTACGAATTCAGCCCAGATTTTACTCAATTATGATTTTAAGTCTGTGGCTAAGTTATTTCTTGACAGTATATTCAGTGCAGTACCCAACATTTTCCGTGTCACTTGACACATTTGGCAGGTTTCAATTAAGCTGATGAGCATTTTTCTGATGCACATGCACACTGATTTGAGAAACTTTTTGCTGTTTCCCAGCTAGCAAATTTGTCTTTGTGATGTTCCACAACATACCTTTTGCAGCTTGCTGAATTTCAAACATTCTTAATTTGAGTGTATATGATGTAGCTGTAGCTCCTGTGGGATGGGAGTAATTTTAGTTGGTCCTAAATCTTGATTTAAACAAAAGAATGCAGAGAGGTGAAATGGGGAAGAGCCGAAGAGGACCGGACAAAGGAAGAGACCGAACCTCTGTCCCCAGATCAGCAATCTGGCCGTCTGAAGAACTGAAGTTCTACATAATTCAACATTTCAACGGCATGGACTGCTCCAATTGGTGACACAGGTTAGCAAAACTTGTACATTTGCAGTCGAGAACACAGCTTTATAGAAGCATATCTTCACGCCACAAGATATTAGCTTGTGCCCTGACATGAAACATGATATAATGGCAAATTGGCAACAAATATCCAGTTCCTCTATAGTTTGCGACAAGGGATGGTGACAATGCAAGGATCTTCTTTCAGAAAGGAAAAATATTTGCAAGGTATGCAACTAATCCACATCAAGATACCGCATCAAGGGCATCAGGGCCCGAGACTAAACTGCACAATTACTATTCACAACAGTCGTCCGGGGTCTTTGGGAACAGGCTGTCGGGCGGTGCATACGACATCTCGCTCGTATTATAATTTATTTTGAAACAGGTCCCCAAGTTGCCCAAGCTGCGGAGCTCCTCGCTTGGACTGGCCAGATGATGGAGTGTTATCGTCATCTTCTTTATTCCCGTAGACACACCAAACAGCATATCCACGAAGGCGAAATCATGTTCCAATCCTCTGAAGTTACGGATTTCCACTTCCTCAAGGACATCCAAGGTGTAAGATGTACTCCAGTTCTGTTGCTGACAACAAGCACAAACCGAGGTGCACGGTGTATCCACCTGAAATAAAGAGAAAGTATGCTCAAGATTAACTAAAGACAACAGAAGAATGGTACCAAAAGGTCGATATGTATCATCAGCAATGCTACCAAAGAAATAGATCCTTGGTGCAAACATAGTGCTATGATAAAAACGTATTTTTGTAGAATAACACCAAACCTAAGTACTGTACCACCAGTTGCCAGCTATCCATATTAAAAAATTGTTTCAAATTGATCTGAGGCCAAGGCCTCTAACAGCATCTGTTAGTGCTCATGGCTCGCATAGACACCATCAGTTGGGTTCGCATAGGCACCAATCTTGTGACATATGTGTCCGGTCTTCGAAGTATCTTTCAAATGTGTGAGGCCTAACTTGACATCCATTTGAACTGCTCCATCTCAACATAGCAGTGGAGCTTCCCTCAAAAAAGAGAAACATAACAATGGAACTAAATAGTAGAGGATCATTTCACAATAGTTATCACTGGAGACTAAACTAAAGAGAATCTAGAAATGCAAAATATGTAATGGCAGAAAAATGAAAATATCAAAGTGGGTTGAAGTAGAACTAAAACAGCCTAGACTGGGGCCTCTTGCACCTCTGTGACATGCATGAGGAATTGACTACATGACTGAAATCAGGTCAATTTCATAGTTTCATGGGTTCATGTATTTCTAATCATAAAATTTGAGCAAAACAACAATATTAAATCAACAGAATATGCTGTTAGCAGATCAAGCCTTAGGGTGAGAATGGTGTAAATGCTTTTCAATCAATTAACATCACTCCAGCAATAACCAAAGTACTACATAAGAGAAGTTCTTATAACTTTACCTCTAAGTTATCAAGTAGTGTCAGCTTCAGCCTTCTAATACCAGGACATTTGCTCAGCAGATGGAACACAGAAGGCCCAATTGCATGTCCTTTTGTGTGTAACCACAGGGACAAAATCTTAATTTTGGGAAGCCTGGTTATGATACCCATCAAGTATTCATACTGACTTAAATCCTGCAGAAGCAAAAGAAGACAGCCAAAACTCAATAATGTAGTTCCAAAAGCAAACTGTCTATTCATGAAGACTGCTTTTTTTAACAAACCAATAGATAATACAATTAACTTGTTTGAAATTATGTTTGCCACTGAAGATTTCCACGGTAGAAGAATGAACAATTGCAATGCTAATTCTCTAGAAACGTATTCTGAGTTTGAGCCTCAACTCTGAAGTTTGACATGGGAGTATGATCTAAGCTGTTTAAATAATAGGTGTTCCTATTGTTCTAACTCTTGAGTTAGTAAGTCCATAAGAAGCAAGTATACAAAAATAATCTACTAAACTCTAAAGGTAATTATGTGGAAGTACTAGTGTATTTCCACACAAAGAGAAGGTGTACTCACACGTTGATAGTTCAGTTTGAGGTCAAGGCAGGAGACAGTTGGAAAGTGCTGTAAGAGCATCACATAATCCTGAAGGAGTGCGTAATCAAAGCGCCCATAAACATGAATGTCGAAGGTGGTCAGCTGCTGGAGATTCTGCACGTCGCTGAACAGCACGAAGCTCGGATCAAATGCATCACTCCACCAGAGAACCTCCAGCCTGGATGCATAAATGGCAGCGACTGGCTTCCTCCAAGCAAAGCAAGCGTGCACATTCAACGCTCTGAGCATTGGCGCAACAATAGTGAGCTCCTCAAGTCCATGCAGAATATCCAATTCAAGACGCTCAAGTGTCTGCGAGATGATGCAGAGGCTGACCACTCCCCGGGCCCTTGCGATGCAGAGCTCCCGCAGCGCCGGGCACCGTGGCGACGAGACCATGTCGCCGAGCTGGAAACCACACTCCAAATTCACGTGTTCCAAGCGCAGCTCAGTGAGCCTGGCGAACACGCCGGTCGGTGGGAGCTCCAGGTCGACGAACCCTAGGCGGAGCCATACCTTGGCAGCCGTCTCGAAGCAGGGCAGCTCGAAGGTGCGGCACTGCCAGGACAGCGCCTCCACCTGCCCCTTCTCCTCCCCCGGCGTCCTTTTGTAGAAGTAAAGCTCTCCGCCTGCGATGAGCCGGCTCGCGGCGGTGCGGAGCCAAGCGTTCGTGCCGGTGTCGTCGCGGCACGCAACGTGGAGGAGGCGGAGGGCCGGGCCAGCGGCGCTGGCGGCGAGCGCGGGGCCGACGGCGGCCGGGTTGGAAGGGAAGGGGAATCGGATCTCCGGGAGCTGGGCCCAGATGCCGCGCCAGCGGCGTGAGAGGACGCAGGTCCGGGCGGCGGCGGGGGTGGAAGGGAGGCGCAGGAGGATGGAATGGAGGATATCGTCGGGGAGCGCGCTGAGACGGTCCCCTAGACCGCCCATGGAACCCAAGGAGAGCTCCTCGATCTCGGCGGCGAGCTGAACGGCGCCGCAGTCGCCGTCGCCGCCGTGGTTGCCCATAGGAAGAAGCATTTCGGGGAGGCGAAACCGCTAACGGGCAGTATAGAGGCCCAAAGTTATGGTGGAGCCAAATAAGGAAGGTAGGTCTTAACTTTTTTTTTAGGGAAAGGTAGGTCTTAACTGGGACGTAAAGCCTCGTCATATTGGGCTTCCCTGGGCCCTTTTTATGTGGTAGCTACTGGCCCAAACTTGACAGCTATTGCAGGAAGATTCACTGATTCTTGGATTTCCATGTACGCCCTATGTCCCAAAATAAGACACTTAGGATCTGTTAAATTGTTGCGCTTGCCAACTAACTTTCCATCCTCGCGTTGCTAAACTTGCCGGGATTTCTTTTTAAGTTTTCATGTGTAGTATTTATCATTTTCGATAAGAAAGATACTTTTTTAAGGGTAAGAAAACATACTCACTTCATCTTAAAATAAGTGTCTTAATTTTATACTAAATAACGCCTTGTTCGGAGTTTTAAGATGAAGTGAGTATGTTTTCTTACCCTTAAAAAAGTATCTTTCTTATCGAAAATGATAAATACTACACATGAAAACTTAAAAAGAAATCCCGGCAAGTTTAGCAACGCGAGGATGGAAAGTTAGTTGGCAAGCGCAACAATTTTCTCTCAAAAAAAAAAACAACTAAAGCATCAAAGTTGTCATGCTTGGTAACTAAAGTTATTATCCTCGCGTCACTAAACTTGCCTCGCATCACTGAATTTGCCCTCGGAAAACTCAAAAGAGAAAAATAATTACCCTTGAAAACGTTCGAAGTTGCCATGTGCTCGTAGGTGACGTTCAGTACTTTTCAGAATTTTTTTCTTTTTGGGTGTTACAAGGAGCGCCTGCACACTAATTTTTTCTTCTTGCAGGGGTAAAGGAGGTAAATGGAGATTGTATTAATTTAGGGTGGCATGTTATTCATATAAAGGCTTAAAGCAACTCTAGTAGATCCCGTGAATCCCCCTCCCCCTAAAATAACCGCTTTTTCACAGAACCGAGACAAAAAATTGTCCCGACCACATCCCGTAAAACAGTCAGTCTTATAAAAAAATTGCGGGGACCTGCAGATTTCGACCTACACTCGGCAAATCTTCAGTTTTTCCCCTGTTTTGCAGCTCCCTCTATCCCGTGCGCAACTTGGTGGGAGGGAAACTTCCGCTCCTGCACACCGCAATCACCGTCAATCTCTCCGGACCCGCGCCGTCTCGCCTCACCGCTCCTCTAATCGCCGGTACGGAGTTCCTGCAACCACTGGACGACGCATTTCATGAGCTACCCGCTCCATCAGTGCCGCCTCGTCCTCTCGCGCCTCCCGCAGCCATGCTTCCCGCGGCTGCTCCAACTCCTTCCACCACCGACATCAAGCAAAAGCGTCAAGGGAACGACGCCGTCCATGGAGCCATGCCCGCCGCGGCAATGCTCCCTCCCATCGCAATCGTCGGCTCGAGGATGACCGCCTTCTCCATCTGTGACGCCCCCGATTTAATCGTACACTAATCATGCATGCAAATGTGTACGATCAAGATCAGGGACTCACGGGAAGATATCACAACACAACTCTACAAATAAAATAAGTCATACAAGCATCATAATACAAGCCAGGGGCCTCGAGGGCTCGAATACAAGTGCTCGATCATAGACGAGTCACGGAAGCAACAATATCTGAGTACGTACATAAGTTAACAAGTTTGCCTTAAGAAGGCTAGCACAAACCGGGATCAGACGAAGAGGAACAGCCTCCCGCCTGGATCCTCCTAAGTTACTCCCGGTCGCCGCCGCTGGGCTGCACGTAGTAGTAGGCACCTCCGCAGTAGTAGTCGCCATAGGCGGTGGCGCTCGCTCCCGGCTCCATCGTCTGTTGCAGCAATCGAGTAGAGGTAGGGAAAAAGGGGAACAAGGCAACCGTGAGTACTCATCCAAAGTACTCGCAAGCAAGGAGCTACACTACATATGCATGGTTATATGTGTAAAGGGCCATATCGGTGGACCGAATCGCAGAATGCCGTAATAAGAGGGGATAGCTAGTCTTAACGAAGACTACGCTTCGACACCGCCTTGCAATGTAGAAGAGGACAAGTCAAGTCCTCCAAGTAACATCACATAGCAATAATCCTACCCGGCGATCCCCCGCTCATATCCTCGAGCGAGAGTGACCACCGTTGTATCCGCACTTGGAAGGGTGTGTTTTATCAAGTATCCGGTTCTAGTTGTCATAAGCTCAAGGTACAACTCCAAGTCGCCCTGCTATCAAGATCACGGCTATCCAAATAGATTAACTTCCTGCAGGGTGCACCATCTTACCAAAGACGCTTGATCCCATTTGGCCGACACACTTTCTGGGTCATGCCCGCCGCGAAGATCAACACGCCGCAGCCCCACCTAGGCACAACAGAGAGGCCAAGACGCCAGCCTAAACCTAAGCGCCAGGGTCCGGGCCCATCGCCTCGAAAGCACACTCAAGACGCTTCGTGACGCTGCCGGAAGGAGACCTAGCCTAACAGCGTTCCCAGTCCAATCCGTACGCCGCCGCCCGTCACCGACGTCTGAAGTACTTCGCCGATACCACGACGCCGGATACCCATAACTACTCCCGCGAGATGGTTAGTGCGATAAGCTCAGAGCCAACTCAGATCAAATACCAAGACCTTGTTAAGCGTGTTAAGTAACCGCGAACGCCGAACAGGCCAGCCCACCTCTCTCCTAGGCGGTCTCAACTCGCCTGCCGCCTCCGCCTCAAAGATCCACTCATGGGTGCTCCATCACCGACCCGACTTTAATCTCCACATGTATCATGTATAAGTATATAGTATATACCCGTGATCACCTCCCGAGTGATCACGGCCCGATAGTATAGCACGGCAGACGGACAAGAAAGTAGGGCCACAGATGAAAGTTCTAGCATCCTATACTAAGCATATAGGATTGCGTAAGGTAACAATGTAGTAACAAGGACAAAGCTATGCAAAGAAGATAGGAGTATCTCAAAACAAGAATATGCTACACTACTCTAATGCAAGCAGATAGAGAAGAGTAGGCGATATCTGGTGATCAAGGGGGGGCTTGCCTGGTTGCTCGGCAAGAGAGAGGGTCGCCAACACCGTAGTCGAACCGCCACCGCAGCTGGCTTGGCCTCAGTAGTCTACCGGAGAGAAGAGGGGAAGAAACAATGAATACCAAGTAAACAGATGCATAATGATGCATGACATGCCAAGAAGCGATGCTACGCGTGCCCTAATGTGGTATGGGGGTCTACTGGTTATGGGAAACATCCGGAAAGTATTCCGGTGTTTTGGGTTTTCGAGCGAGGAGCCGAGGGGAAAAGTTGCAGGTTCGATAGGTTAGGTGTGTGTGGCGACGAACGGACTGCGATCCGGATTCGCCTCGCCGCTCGAGCAACTTTCATGTTGAAAATATTTTAACCGAAGTTACGGATTAAAAGATATGATTTTAAAAGATTTAAATAATTTCTGGAATTTAATTAATTAATTAATTAATTCGAAAAATGTATTTATGACGTCAGCATGATGTCATGCTGACGTCAGCAGTCAACAGGGTTGACTGAGTCAACCCTGACATGTGGGACCCGTTCGTCATACACTGTTAACTAATTAACTTAATTAAGTTTAATTAACAGTAGTTAATTAGGTTAATTAATCATTAGGTTTAATTAATCAGGATTAATTAAATTAATTAATTAATTAATTAATTAATTAATTAATTAATTAATTTTATTCATTTTTTTATTTATTATTTATTTAAAGTCCATTATCCTTTTCTTTTTATTTTTAAAAACGTCCAGTGGGGTGGGGCCCCCATGTCATAGGCCCCAGGGGCCAAGCGGGCGTGCGGGCGTGGCAGCTCGGGCGCAAGTCCGTGGGGACGCGCGGGCGGGCGCCACGATCCCGCCACGGGCGTGGGAGGAGGCTGACCGAGGCCGTGGCCTCGATGAGGAGCCGGCGAGGCGGTCCCCTGTGGGGCTTGGGCGGTGGCGGGCTAGACGGGGCCTTGGCCGCTGGAGGCGACGGAGGTAGGCGGGGGGATGCGGACACGGCATGGGTCGTCGTCAAGATCGGCCGAAGCGTCAGCCGGGCGGGCGGCGACGGAGGCTGGGGGTTCGGTGGCGAGGCGAGGGCGCCACGACGGGAGAGAGGGGGGCACGGTGGGACCGGGCGGTGAGCACGGGCGGGGGGAGAGCGCCGCCGGGCGAGGAGGAGGAGAGGAGGCGGGGACGGCGTGGCATGGCGGCATGCGGTGGCCGCTGGGGGGGCGGCCGAGCCAGAACGGGAGGTCCGGCGACGGCGCTGCTCGGGAGGGAGAGGGAGCGAGGGGTGAGGCGGAGCTCACTGGGGATCGGGGGTCACGAGGCGGGCTCGGGAGCTCGGTGGCGACCGCGAGGAGGCGGGGCGGGAGGCCGACCGGCGCCGGGGAGATCCGGTGAGGCGTGGGGGTCGGGGACGACCTCATGGCGGTGCGAGTGCCTGTGGGGCGACGGGGGGGGGGGATCCGGCGCGTAGGGGCGCAGGGGAGAGGTGGCGGCGCTCGTCGGGCGGGGGTCGTCGGGCGCCGGGGCGCGACGGAATCGGCCCCGATCTAGATCGGGCGAGGAGGAGGAGAAAGGGATCGTGGGGAGTGAGGGCTGGGCGGCTAGGGTTAGCCGACCCGGGGGGGGATATAGGGCCGGCCCGGGCCGGGGGTGGAGGGGGGCTGGGCGAGGGGGGGGGGGGCAGTTGGGCGGTGGGGTTTCTCCCCACTCTTTTTGTTTTATCTTATCTTTTTCTTATTTTCTTCTTTTCTGTTTTAGTTTATTTAAAATACCAAAACACTTTACAAAAATGTATGCACCCCACCATAATTAGGTTTGTTATTTTGACAACCCCTAACATTTTAGTTTTAGTTTTTGAAAACTTTTATCGCTTGCTTTTGTTTTGAATTTGTTTTAGACCGGTTCAATCAACGTGAGTTTAGTCACAAGAATCGAGGTGATTACTGTTGCTTAATCATCCGGTGTTACAAATCTCCTCCATTACAAGAAATCTCGCCCCAGATTTAGGAGGTAGAAGGAAAGAGTGCGGATATTCATCTCAAGACGATCCTCGCTCCTGTGTGGCTTCGCCTTCGTGAGTGATTCACCATCGGACTTTGAGGAACTTGATCGCCTTCGACGTGTGCGGCGTTCAGCTTGGTCGAGAATGCGGACCGGATGCTCTTTATAGGAGAGGTCCTGCTGCAATTCGAGCACTTCATGGTCCATCGCCGGATTGGGTCCTTGAAGCAGCGCCGGAGTTGGGACACGTGGAACACATCGTGAACCCGAGAAAGGTTCGACGGAAGCTCCAGCTTGATATGCCACTTTTCCACGCCTTTCCAGATAGTGAATGGGCCAATATAGCGAGGAGCTAGCTTGCCCTTGATCCCGGCGGTGAGCACCCTTCATTGGTGTAACGCGAAGATAGGCCTTTTCGCCAAAGTTGATAGACCATATCTTTGTGATGACGGTCATAATTACTCTTTTGACGTGATCGAGCGGTCTTGAGATTCTCGCGAATAATGCGGACTTGTTCTTCGCATGTTGGATAATATCCGGACCAAGAGTGGACGCTCCCGCTTACCGATTCAGAGGGGTTCGCACTTTCGCCCATATAACACTTCAAGGGGGCCATCTTCGACTAGCTTGATAGCTATTATTATAAGAGAACTCAGATACGGAGAGATTCCTCCCATTTCTTGCCAAAGGAACGACACAAGCTCAAGCATGTCTTCGAGAATTTGGTTGACACGCTCAACTTGCCTTGAGATCATGGATGAAACGCAGATCGAAAGATAAATGAGTCCCCATAGCTTCTTGAAAACTTGCCCGTAATCTTGAAGTGAATAAGCTGCCACGGTCCGAACCGATAACCAAAGGAATACCGTGAAGTGAAACAATTTCGACATATAGAGCGTTGCAAGCTGGCTAGCAGAAGGATCGCTTCCTTGACCGCCGTAAAGTGAGCAACTTTAGAAAGCCGGTCAATGACGACAAGAATAGCATCATTACCTTTCTGCGATTTGGGAAATCCAAAGGACGAAGTCCATTTCAACATGGTCCCATTTCCATTCCGGAATAGAGATAGGTTGCAGAGTTCCAAAGAGGCCTTTGATGTTCTGCTTTGATACGACGGCAACGCCACACTCAAAGAACATAGCGAGCAATGTCTTGCTTCATATTAGACCACCGTAATCTCGATTTAATGTCTTGATACATCTTTGTACTACCAGGATGGATACATAGCGGCGATCATGAGCTTCTTTCATAACCTTCTCGAGTCATATTCAGGTTTTCCTTCTTACACGGCACCACTAGGCGGCCTTTGAAGTACAAGGCGCCATCATCGCCTTTAGTGAAGAATGAGGATTTCCTTTTGAGGTCTTGCTTAATCTTGTAGACTTCGAGTCAAATCCTGCATCGTCTTAATGGTGCCCACGAGATCGGGTTCAACAGCCGTGGTATAGAGGGAACCTCGGGGAACAACACGGAGATTCATCTTGCGAAACTCCGGAGGAGGGGGAGCGAAAAATCGGAGGAACAATATGGAGGTTCAGCTTTCAATTCTTCAACAAGTGGGGGCGAAATTTGTGAACTCAAGGTGGTTGCAGAAGACTTTGCAGCTCAAGGCATCAGCCATTACATTAGCCTTGCTCGGCGATAGGAAATACCCAAATCAAAGTTCTGCAATAGCTTCCATCCATCTCTCGCGACGGAGGTTCAGGTCTGGCTGAGTAAAATGATACTTCAGACTTTGGTGGTCGGTGAAGATTTCGCAACGTTACCGAGAAGGTAATGTCGCCATCGCTTCAAAGGCATGAATGACAAAGAAGAAGCTCGAGGTCGTGAACTGGTAATTCTCTTCGTGAGGGTGCAACTGTCGAGAGGCATAAGCAACCACTTTGTGCTCTTGCATTAGGACACCGCCTAAACCTTGACGGAAGCGCCGCGAGAAATGACGAAGTCCTTCTTAGTATCGGGAGGAGCTAGCATCGGGCGAAGTCAACTTGTCTTTGAGTGCTGGAAACTTTCCCGACACTTATCTCGTCCATTGGAATTTGACGCCTTATGCAACAAAGTTAGTCGAGGCTGGCAATCTTGGAGAAGTTCTCACTAATCGGCGGCAATAGTCAAGAGACCGAGAAAACTTCGACTTGCTTAACGCTCTTCGGAGGAGTCCAATCGAGAATAGCCTGAACTCGTTCAGGTTGACGGCAATACCATCCTTAGAGATGACATGCCCAAGATAGGTTACTTTGGGAAGCCGAATTCACATTTGGAGAACTTGGCATAGAGTTGATGCTCTCGTAGCTTTTCCAAAGACAAGACGAAGATGTTCAAGATGTTCTTCTTCATTCTTGAAAAGATCAGATATCATCCAGATAAACCACGCATTTAACTTGTCGAGGTAATCCATGAATATATAGTTCATCAAAGCAGAGAAGGTAGCTGGAGCATTGGTTAAGCCGAAGACATGACGGTGTACTCGTATGAACCATAACGAGTCACAAATGCGGTCTTGGGGATATCCTCCTCACGAACACGGATCTGGTGGTAACCCAACCTCAAGTCGAAGTTTCGAGAACATCGACGAACCAGCCAATTGATCATAAAGATCATTGATCTGAGGAAGAGGATACTTATTCTGAATGGTAGCTTGATTTATGGGACGGTAGTCTTGGACCAATCGGTTTGTCCCATCCTTCTTCTTGACAAAGAGAGAAGGTGCTCCCCAAGGAGAGCAACTTGGGAGAATGAAGCCACTTTGAAGAGATTTGTCGATTTCCTCCTTTAGTTCAAGGAGTTCATGCGGCGACATCTTGTATGGTCGCTTGGCTATAGGAGTGGTGCCTGGTTTCAAGTCGATGACGAATTCGACAGCTCTAGCAGGGGGAATCCCTGGAAGTTCTTCAGGAAAGACGTCTTGGAAATCGCAAACGACAGGAATGTTCTCAATGCCCTCGAGGGTGCGGCGCTCAATTCATTCAATGCATAGAGCCTTGCCTCGACATCTTGAACCGCATTTAGCATTGTAGCTATTATTTCATCGAAGGGTGTAGCAGATGGACGGTCTTAGTGGCGCAAACGATTGACGAAAGATGCGCTTTCAACCAATCCATCCCCAAAATGAGGTCGATGTTAGACGCCTTCGTGATAATGGGGAGGCATAGAATTCCAGCCCTTCGATTTCCACGGGACGCCGACGCCAACCATGGAGGTTTGACATTGTCCCAAGGGGTTTTACCACTACCAAGAGTTCATCTCCTCACACTTAACGCCGTGCTTGTATGCAAAGTCTTCGACATGAATGAATGCGATGCTCTGAATCGAATAAAACAGATGCAGTAATGAATTTACGAGGAGTGTACCCATCACAAGAGCAGGCTGGTCTTGAGCTTCGCTCGGATCAACGTGGTTGGCCCGAGCTTGCCCATAAGACTTGGCGGTGTTGTTGTTGGTCCGGTGTTTCCACGGCCAGCCGCGGAAGGGCCACCGATTCTGGTTCGTTGCATTCTCTAGCACGGTGCCCTGTTGTCCGCACCAAGCACAAACCATTATT
Source organism: Aegilops longissima (assembly GCA_021605205.1). NCBI lineage: Eukaryota > Viridiplantae > Streptophyta > Magnoliopsida > Poales > Poaceae > Aegilops > Aegilops longissima. Next base: position 421,221,835 of record CM038677.1, on the reverse strand, counting down.
GGGGGTGGAACAGGAGCTTGGGGTGATGGAGCTGAAGCTTCGGCTGCTTAGTTGTAGGCGCACGAGGTGCAGATAGTTCTGCTTTGGAGTAGGTGCATTCGGCCGGTACATACCGTTGGGAATCCATATCTTGCGCTTCGCGAGGACGGGCCCAAGATGAGCCCGTGTCACGGTTGCGCTGTTAGAGCTCGTATTCCTGCGCACTGTTTCGACATTGATAGCTTTGTTCACCAAGGTGGCGAAACCAGCAAAGTCGTGCACTAGAAGTGCGAGCTTGATGTCGACTTGAAGGCCGCCACGGAACTTCTCCCGTCTGCGGCATCGCTTGTAATGTCCTCTTCAAAGATAGCGAGACAAGTCCAGAACTCTCGCGATAAGCTTCAACAGCCTTGTTGCCTTGGGTGAGGTTATGAATTCACGCTTCTTCCGTCCATGACCCCTTGAGGGATGAATCGGCACGGAAGGCAGCTTGGAAGTCCGCCAGTGATGAGTGTTCCAACCGGCAGAGTACGCCTGTGGCTAACCCACCATTGAGCTGCGGGTCCCTTCAGAAGAAGGAAGCAAAAGTGACATAGTGGCAGGGGCTACATGAGCAGACTCCATCTCATAGGTGATGTCACGGAGCTACCATCAAAGATCCAAATGGCTGGGTTGAGCTGCGGTACACACTGGGGTTCAGCGTATGAAATCGCAGAGTTGTTCCGCTTGGGTGCCGGGTTCATATTGGGGCGAGGAAACCGAGCCATCATGTTTTCCATGAACTGCGATTCATCTCGAGCTGTTGGATCATGCCAGCCATGTACTCAAAGCGGTGGTGGGAAGTTGGCACCACGACCACGCACCAGCTGGCCTAACCATCCCGCTATTATATAACAGGGTAGTTCAAGATTTGAGAAGTTATGCAAAGGATAAGAATCATTCATGATGAAACATGCATAACGAAAACAGACGATAGAAACTACATAGTAGTTGGCATATCTTACAAAAGGAATCATGCATAGAGTTCGATACATAGAGTCCAAACATAGACTACTACATCATAGGCGGCACGCAGCTCGCGCGAATGCATCTAACACTAACAGACAAGCCTACATCAGCCCCACGCGGTATCTCGCGGAGGTAGTCAGAGCTCGAAAGCTGGTAGTGCGGCAGCGGTAGTCCTCCACGCTGCTGACTGGGGGCGCGGATACTCGGTGCTGAATCCGACGCCCGTGGCGAAGAGGGCCAAGCGGAGAGTAGCCTCCACGCCCGCCAACCGACACCCCGGGGCATCACGGTCCTGGCTGGGTAGATCGCAGAACGCGCAGCTCTCCGGATCGGACAAAGGGTGCATCAGCGTCGAGCACGGTAAAGGTGCCGACGGGTGATGTACAACTCGTGGCGAAGAGCTCGGTTAGCTCGATCCAGCCCATCGCATGCGTAACAAAGTTCGATGGTGGAAGGGCTCTCGTGACAAAGGAGTAGGAAGCAGTAGTAACCTCCTCACCAACATCGACGCGATAGCAATGTGCTCAAGGGGAGGTGTCCAACTCGATACTCAAGACGAAGACGTGTCGAGCAGCATAAGCAGCATCGTGGACTGCCATATCGATAGTCACTCCAACACCATGTGCGGTGTGCAACACAAGAGTGGACTGCATACTCCGAGTAGAGGTGGACGATGGCGCTGCATCGCTCCTCGGTTATAGTCCCGGTACTCCTCATAGACGGTGTACTCAGGTGCCAGCGATAACCCGATAGGTCATCATCTCGGCTAGCACCGCAGTGATCCCGAGGCACCAATGGCCGTCGTGTGGCGCACGACCTGCCTCGTGGGTTCCATCTGAAAACAAGGACGTTTCAAAGGAGTCAAATGACAGTGTGGAAATTGCTCAAATACAATTTCAAGAATAACTATGGCTTTATCCAACTTCGGGGTGAATGTGGTCACGGGATCCTAGTGTTAGTTAGTAAAATCGTTTAACCCGAGTAGAAGAGAGTTCAGAGTCCCAGAGTAAAGGTCGAGGAGTAAAAGATCCTAGTACCACCCGATGGCGACGTGGGCCCATAAGGCACACAACCAAGTTAGTAAATTTTTTTGCAATGTCTAGACTCGACTTCGGCCAAGGAGTGTGGAAGGGGGATTCCTACAGGCAGTCGGCTCCGATACCAACTTGTGACGCCCCCGATTTAATCGTACACTAATCATGCACGCAAATGTGTACGATCAAGATCGTGGACTCACGGAAGATATCACAACACAACTCTACAAATAAAATAAGTCATACAAGCATCATAATACAAGCCGGGGCCTCGAGGGCTCGAATACAAGTGCTCGATCATAGACGAGTCACGGAAGCAACAATATCTGAGTACGTACATAAGTTAACAAGTTTGCCTTAAGAAGGCTAGCACAAACCGGGATCAGATCGAAGAGGAACAGGCCTCCCGCCTGGATCCTCCTAAGTTACTCCCGGTCGCCGCCGGGCTGCACGTAGTAGTAGGCACCTCCGCAGTAGTAGTCGCCATAGGCGGTGGCGTCTCGCTCCTGGGCTCCATCGTCCAGTTGCAGCAATCGAGTAGAGGTAGGGAAAAAGGGGAACAAGGCAACCGTGAGTACTCATCCAAAGTACTGCAAGCAAGGAGCTACACTACATATGCATGGTTATATGTGTAAAGGGCCATATCAAGGACCGAATCGCAGAATGCCGTAATAAGAGGGGATAGCTAGTCTTAACGAAGACTACGCTCGGACACCGCCTTGCAACAGTAGAAGAGGACAAGTCAAGTCCTCCAAGTAACATCACATAGCAATAATCCTACCCGCGATCCCCGCTCATATCCCCGAGCGAGCGACCACCGTTGTATCCGCACTTGGAAGGGTGTGTTTTATCAAGTATCCGGTTCTAGTTGTCATAAGCTCAAGGTACAACTCCAAGTCGCCCTGTTATCAAGATCACGGCTATCCGAATAGATTAACTTCCTGCAGGGTGCACCATCTTACCCAAAGACGCTTTATCCCATTTGGCCGGACACACTTTCTGGGTCATGCCCGCCGCTGAAGATCAACACGCCGCAGCCCCACCTAGGCACAACAGAGAGGCCAAAGACGCCGGTCTAAACCTAAGCGCCAGGGGTCCGGGCCCATCGCCTCGAGCACACACTGCATGTTGCGTCTGTGGCGGAAGCGACCTAGCCTAACAGCGCTCCAGTCCAATCCGCGCCGCCTGTTCGTCACGACGTCTCAAGTACCGGTGATACCACGACGGGATACCCATAACTACTCCCGCGAGATGGTTAGTGCGATAAGCTCAGAGCCAACTCAGATCAAATACCAAGACCTCGTTAAGCGTGTTAAGTAACCGCGAACGCCGAACAGGCCAGGCCCACCTCTCTCTAGGCGGTCTCAACCTGCCTGCCGCCCGCCTCAAAGATCCACTCATGGGTGCTCCATCACCAACCCGACTTTAATCTCCACATGTATCATGTATAAGTATATAGATATACCCGTGATCACCTCCCGAGTGATCACGGCCCGATAGTATAGCACGGCAGACGGACAAGAAAGTAGGGCCACAGATGAAAGTTCTAGCATCCTATACTAAGCATATAGGATTGCGTAAGGTAACAATGTAAGTAACAAGGACAAAGCTATGCAGCGGATAGGAGTATCTCGAAAACAAGAATATGCTACACTACTCTAATGCAAGCAGATAGAGAAGAGTAGGCGATATCTGGTGATCAAGGGGGGGGGCTTGCTGGTTGCTCCGCAAGAGAGAGGGTCGCCAACACCGTAGTCGAACCGGCAGCCGCAGCTGTCGGTCTCAGTAGTCTACCGGAGAGAAGAGGGGGAAGAAACAATGAATACCAAGTAAACAGATGCATAACGATGCATGACATGCCAAGAAGCGATGCTACGCGTGCCCTAACGTGGTATGGGGGGGTACTGGTTAAGGGGGGAAACATCCGGGAAAGTATTCCCGGTGTTTTGGGTTTTCGGGCAGAGGAGCCGGAGGGGAAAAGTTGCAGGTTCGGTAGGTTAGGGGTGTGTGGCGGACGAACGGACTGCATATCCGGATTCGTCTCGTCGTTCTGAGCAACTTTCATGTTGAAAATATTTTAATCCGAGTTACGGATTAAAAGATATGATTTTTAAAAGATTTAAATAATTTCTGGAATTTAATTAATTAATTAATTAATTCGAAAAATGTATTTATGACGTCAGCATGAGCAGTCAACAGGGTTGACTGAGTCAACCCTGACATGTGGGACCCGTCATTCATACACTGTTAACTAATTAACTTAATTAAGTTTAATTAATGAGTTAATTAGGTTAATTAATCATTAGGTTTAATTAATCGAGATTAATTAAATTAATTAATTACTTAATTAACTAATTAATTAATTAATTAATTTTATTCATTTTTATTTATTATTTATTTAAATTCCATTATCCTTTTCTTTTTATTTTTAAAAACGTCCAGTGGGGTGGGGCCCCCATGTCATAGGCCCGAGGGCCAAGCTGGCGTCTTGGGCGTCGGGCGTGGCTGTTCGGGCGCAAGTCCGAGGCAGGCGTGGCGCCACCGATCCCAGCAAGGCGTGGTGGAGGGGGCTGGCCGAGGCCGTGGCCTCGACGAGGAGCCGGCGAGGCGGTCCCAGTGGGGGCTTGGGCGGTGGCGGGCTAGACGGGGCCCAGCTGCCGGAGGCGTGGAGGTAGGCGGGGGGGATGCGGACACGGCCATGATCGTCGCAGTCAGATCGGGCGTCCCAGGCGCTGACAGGGAGGCTGGGGGTTCGGTGGCGAGGCGAGGCGAGGGCGCCGACGAGGGAGAGAGGCACGGTGGGGACCGGGCGGTGAGCACGGGCGGGGGAGAGCGCTGGCCGGGCGAGGAGGAGGAGGGGAGGCGGGGGACGGCGTGGCGCTGGCGGGGGAGCCGCAACGGGAGGTCCGGGCGACGCGTCGTTCGGGAGGGGAGAGGAGCGAGGGGTGAGGGCGGAGCTCACCGGGGATCGTGGGGTCACGGGCGGGCTCGGGGAGCTCGGTGGCGATCGGCGAGGAGGCGGGGGGAGGCCGACCGGCGGGGGAGATCCGTGAGGCGGCGGGTGGGGACGACCCAGCAGTGTCTCTGCAATGGGGGGCGACGGTGGGGAGGGATCGGGGCGCGAGGGGCAGGGGAGAGGTGGCGACGCTGGTCGGGCGGGGGGGACGCGACGGTGGAATCGGCCCGATCTAGATCGGGCGGGGGAGAAAGGGATCGGGGGGTGAGCGAGGCTGGGGGCTAGGGTTAGCCGACCCGGGAGGGGGATAAGGCTGCCGGGCCGGGCCGGGCCGAGGGGCCGGGCCAGTGTGAGGGGGTGGGGGCCAGTGGGGGGGCTGGCCCAGTTGGGCCAGTGGGGTTTCCTCGCCCACTCTTTTTGTTTTATCTTTTCTTTTTCTTATTTTCTTTTTTTCTGTTTTAGTTTATTTAAAATACCAAAACACTTTACAAAAATGTATGCACCCCACCATAATTAGGTTTGTTATTTTTGACAACCCCCGAACATTTTAGTTTTAGTTTTTGAAAACTTTTATCGTTTGCTTTTGTTTTGAATTTGTTTTAGACCAGGTTCGAATCAACGTGAGTTTAGTCACAGTAACCGAGGTGATTACTGTTGCTTAATCATCCGGGTGTTACACCATCCCCTCCGGCAGACGGCTGAAGTCGCAATTGAAAGGCCTAAGAAAGAAGGCAGCCGCGACGTGAGGGCGGGTCCCTCCTCCACCCCCTTCGGCAGGCCATGTGCTTCGCAATCCCGTTGACTCCACCGGCGCCCACAACGTGTTCGATTAAATGTCGCAGAGGTAAAAAAAATCCCTTTGCTCCATTGAACTTTACTTCATTTCCTTAGTGTTTTGGTCGTCGAATTTTGTAGCTACAACATGGATACATCATATGCCTACTTGTTAGAGGAGAACGAGGTGGACTTGAGTGCTCCACTTGACGCATTCGATTCGGGCATGCAACCAGAGGTCGAAGCTCAGGTGGACGAGAGGGGTGACGGATATAATGAAGTAGAGGTGGTGGGGGCTTTGGAGGTGATTTTTCTTTCAGCCATGGTAGTGGGGGTGGAGGTGGTGTTGGTTTCGGGAATGGTGGTGGTGGAGGTTTTGTCAAGGGAGGTGGTGGTGGTGAAGCTTTCAGCAATGGAGGTGGTGTTGGAAGTATGCCCTAGAGACAATAATATTTGTATTATTATATTTCCATATTCATAATTATAGAGTTTATATTCTATGATATAACTGCTATGATCCTGGAATAGGAAATTCAGTGGAAAAATTATATGCACGTGTGGAATGATAAATGGTTAAATAAAAGGTTCTTAGTCTTTCCTTTGGGACTAGCTCAAGTGTTGTTGGTGGTCACGTTTTCCGGATCTTAGGGTATCGTTAAGTGTAACGATGATCCTAAAACAACACTGAGATTATGACGTTAGAAGAATGGTCATATTGAATCGACCCAATCTTGCCTGTTATAATGGAGTTAATATCATATGTAATCAATTGTAATAACACAGAGTGTCAACATGTGATTTTGCTCCTTAGACCACGAGAGTATCGTGGTCACTTCTTACCGTACGGTGGGCTTTGGGGTTGCTCAAACGTCACCTATAACACGGTGATCATAATGACAACTTACAAGTTCATCGGAAAGTTTGACAAGTGGCCAGATAGCTCAAGAGTGGGATTTGCTCCTCCGACGATGGAGAGTATTCTTAGGGCCCTCTTGGTGTGACAACATCCATCATTGTCTTGCCAGACACAGGTGATTACTTCATGAGTATGCCGAAACACAATAACGAGAAAGAAGAACAAAACGGGTAATGGGGATTCCGGTATAGTGAGCATAGTGATGACTCAGGAGGATACCGATGCATCCGAGTTTCGTGAAGTGTAGTGAAGCAAAGGGAACATCATATGATAACCATAGGTTCACTGGAATATTCATTCGTGTGCTCATAGGGATCGATATGGACGTCCACGGTCCCGTTGTCGGTCATTAAACAAACAGTTTCATTCATGTCTATGGGTTACCAAACCTACGAGGTCACAAGCTTAAGGCAGTCACGATCCGCTGAGTGTTAGTAGGACGGGAGCGATGAGAATATATTTAAGAAATTGTTTCATCAATATTCAGAATAGTTCCGACATGATCCGGAAGCATTTTGGGGTCACCCGAAGGGTTTCGGTGAATTTTGGGTAATACCGGGTATTACCGATAAATATATATAGGTGGAAAATATTTCCGGAGATGTTAAATTATATATACTATCACCTGATGAAAATACATCCTACCACCTAGTGATAGTTACCCCACTTGTCTCATATACTATCATGTGGTACTATATATATACTACTTTATCATTTTAAATATGTTCATCTAATATATTTAAGATATTTCAAAGCAAGTTACATGAAAAAATTGCATATGAGCCCATAGTTTTGTTATATTTGTGAAATACGTATATATTTATACGTAAAAAGAGCATGCTCAAAATATGATACATACTACCCAAAAATTAGTATATATATTACCTGAACATCATTATATACTACATACTACACGTACATACTCTCGGTTTTGACAGATACTACATACAACATACAAAACATAAATGATGGTAACAACCACTTGTGGTAGGAAAATTTGTTCATATATATATATATATATATATATATATATATATATATATATATACTAGCAAAAATGCCCGTTAGTTGCAACGGGAGAAAATTTTATCACATGTGTTTTCTAATTACCCTAAAAAATAAATATATTTTCAAACAAATTTGTTTTACTCGTAGTTAATTTGCAAGCCAATGTCATATCTTCAATTCTAATCCAACATGTGATAGACAGGAACTATCAAGAAATTCTCAGGGGCATGTGTAACTAAAAAGATGAACAAAACCGAAAGGAATTATAGCTTTGCTTGTCTCTTTTCTCATTGTGCACTTCCTGTCAGATAAAAATGATATGTTAATAACAACATTTTTTTTGGCGTTAATAACAACATATTAAAGTATGCATTATCTAAAGACTCATAGGGCCTGAAAATAGAAAATAACAACATATTAAAGCATTCACTATCTACAGACCCCAAAACTGAACAACATTTGTACCATGGTAGCTTGAAGCCCTCAACATTAAGAATAAATCAGATAAGCAAATAAAAAAATCATATGGACTATTACAATTCACCCTCATTACTGCTCGCATTTCATTCTCAAGGGGTGCAAGTTGTGCATCAAAAGTCTAGTGATATTCTCAACTGTGCTGGAAAAATAAGATGAGAAGGTTTCGTGCAACATCCTTTACATGTGCACTATATCACGAAAATTGTAAAGATAAACTGAGTAAAATTATGTTGAAATCTGAACCACTTGCAAGAATGCCGATATAGTGACAAGGATAGTTGGCACGTCATAAACTCATCATGATCAAATAAACATTATGGTGGGCTTGCATTCTCACCAACAATCAATGGCATCTTGACTGAGCTCTGAGCTAAACGTCTGAGAGTAGAATCATAATCTCCCAAAGTCGTTGTTAATTTCAAAGATATCTTGGCAAACGTTGAGAAAATTTTGCCATCTTGAAACAACCATGAACAAAAAAAATGCATCCTGAAAACAACATGAGCAAGATCAAGTATACCAACTCCCTTAAGGACAAAAAAAATAATTACAAAAAATTATCAATACCTGTGGAGGTAAATTCATCGACGAACTTGTGAGTTCTTGAGTGCACTATCATCAAAATACACATCCATATCAAGTTGTCCTATGAACTGAACCACCGGTTGTTTTAAGAAAAAGCAGCCAGAAAAAAAAGAACGGCGATAGATCGTTTTGGTGTAATCACCCATGATTTTGAGAAATATAGAACCGCGGCCATAGATCACTTTGATGTCTCGCGTGCATGTGTTGCACCGTGGCTTAGCTAGCTTTGCAGTGAATCAATCAATCCATCGTTGTGTACTGCCACGTCTTGCCGGAAGATTGATCGTCTCGGAAAGTAATCGATCCAGCTCCGAAGTTTCAGTACACGCGTCACCTTCGCCGTAAGCTTGCTGCGTGTATGTGGACAGGGCCAACATGCATCTATCACACAGGCGTCATCCCATGGCGCCCACGGGCTTCCGCGACCTGCCGATGGAGGCCCTGGAACAGACGCGCGGCGCACCGGCCCCCTCGACAATGTCGCCCTGCTCCGCCGTTCGTGCACCGTGGCGCCACGCGCTCAAGGCCACACTCCTCCGCCTGATCAAATTGCCGAACCAGCCACACCACGTGTACGTGGAGCATTGCTGCGAGTGCCCGCTGCGGCTGCGAAACAAGCGCCCTTGCTAGGACAGAACCTGAATAATGGAACAAAAAGTGTGCCTCCGACAGATGAACAGTACTGGCCCTCTCGTCGCCATTTCCTTGGAGAGCAAGACCGACTCAGCAGTGCAGCCGACGCGCATCATAGGCTCCTCCTACGGCTGGGTGGTCAGCGTCAATGAGGCATGCACCCTGACCTTGCTGGAGCCGCTCACCGGTGGTCAGTTTCCGCTGCCTCCCATCACCTCGTCGCTCGAGCGTAGCAAGCAAGGAGCAGCGGCAGCGTAACATAGGGGACCGGCGAGGTGAGGAGCAGCAGCCGTAAGCACTTTGTCCTTGGTCCCCGTAGCCCCTACCTCTCGATCTAATAACGAATCGAATCGTTTTCTTTTCCTAGATCTGATACGCGTTCAGGAGGACTTGTGCCCGTGAATATGAAGGAGATCTGGTTGGAACAAAGAAGAGGACGGATACACCTAAGGCATGTTTGGTTGCCGTCGGCTACAGTACCCGCATTGCATACACTTCTCCACTTAGCCTGGCTTTCGAAAAACAGCCTCATATGCGACATCTACAACTTGTTTGGTTGCCTGCATCAGTGGATCAACTTTGCATGTTGTTTGTTTGCCTGCATTGTCTCGACGCATACAACTACACGATGTTTGGTTGCTCACATGGGGGTATGATTAAGAGCTGGCACTTGCACTTAGAACACAGGGTTAAGAGCTAGCAGAGGAAGGGGGAGAAGAAATGCAGTGTGCGCCCGACCATGGCGACTGCGGTGGATAGTGGCAGTGGCGCCGTGTCCGACATGACAAGCATGGAGTTGTGGACGAGCGACCCCATCGGCGACACGGCGAGCGACACCGTCGGCGAACTAGTTGCGGTCCTCGCGCAAAGACAGTGGACAGAGGAGGAGAATGCAGTGCTAGCGCCATGGTATCTTCGATGCAGTGGAGGAGGCGAAGATGATCGACCCCGTGTAGTAGGGCGAGAGAGAGGAGGCAAAGATGATTGACCCCATCGGCGGCGCGGTGAACTGCAGTGTGCGTAGAGGCAGAGGACACAAGAAAGTAGTGCGCGCCATTGCAGCGTTAGTGCAGTAGGAGGACGACAGAGAGTAGGCCGAGATGAGCGACGCCGGAAACGACTCTAGTGTAGTAGCACGCGGGCAAGGAGATCAAGGGGAAGGGCTTCGACGTCGAGAGGGACGAATAGGAGGGCTTGGAGCAGAGGACTGAGAGCTCGACATGGTGGCGTCAGTGCAGTAGACTGTTGTTCAAAGAGAGATGATGCTACGATCGTCGAAACCAAAAACTTACAACATGAATGTTGTGAGGAACTGCGAGATTAGGATGTTGGTCAAAGGAAATTTCAAATGATCGATCGTGCGCGACGAATCTGACAAAATTCGTCCAGAATAGCCCCAAACGGGAACGCGAGATTAAGAATTTACGGCGGACGAAACTATGAACCGATCACCTGAATGGAACCGTAGCATCGATGTGCATCTTTTTCATGTAGAGCTTACCACGAATCGAAGCATCATTGTGTATATTAGAGGGGCATGGAAGAGAGGAGATTAGAGAGGAGCTTAGTGGAGGTTGAAGAAGACACCAGGTAAACACCTCCCATCCCTCCCGTTTCTCCTAGTGCAGGGGCCAGCTCGCTGCCCTTCCCCTCGGCCTGGCTCCAAAGAAACTGCCGATCTTTGCGTTTTCAGCGAGCCAGGCCTAGAGGTGCTTTAAGAAGCGTGTGGTACATGCCCAATAGTGTATGCGGGCTACCAAACAGGTTGGATCCTTCCTACGCGGGCCTAGTCGAGGGGTATGCAGGCAATCAAACAGGTTGGATCCTTCCCGCGCGGGCCTGGTCGAGGGGTATGCAGGCAACCAAACACGTCCCTAGTATTTGTGTCCGTGAAGAAGAAGGAGATCAAGCCACAATTTATTTTTCGTTGCAGACGGAAGGGCAGTGGATCGAAACATTTTTTGCCTAAACAAATCATAAAAGTGTATTATGACATTAGAAGAAAGCGTATTGTGACGGTGAACCCAAGGAGTTAATCCGTGCTTTATTATATATATATATATATATATATATATATATATATATATATATATATATATATATATATATATATATATATATATATAATGGTCTTAAAATACTTAGGACTAGTCTACATTTAATTTAATATCAACGGGCCTTAAAGGTCAAGATGTGGAAGTCGTCTTGGGCCACAAGGGCCCAAGAGGGGAGTGATACATCTCCAACGTATCTATATTTTTTGATTGTTTCATGCTATTATATTATCAATCTTGGATGCTTTATATGAATTTTTCTGGTGCTTTATATCATTTTTGGGACTAACCTATTAACACAGTGCCCAGTGCTAGTTCTTGTTTTTCTGCTTGTTTTTGACTTTTCAGAAAATCAATATCAAACGAAGTACAAACATGATGAAACTTTACGGTGATTTTTTCTAGACAAGAAGGGACACTAGAAGGTTTAGGAGGCGGCCAGAAGACCTATGGGAGAGCCACCAGCTCACAAGGCGCGGCCCAGGGAGTAGGCGCGCCCCCTGAGCTTGTGGGTCCCATATAGCTCCGTTTGACCTAATTCCACCTCTATAAATTCACAAATATTCCCAAATCAATAGAGAGCAACCCAAAACACTTTTTCCACTGCCGCAACCTTCTATTCTTCCGTGATCCCATCTGGAGGCCTTTTCTGGTACTTTGGCGGAGGGGGAATCAATCACGGAGGACATCTATAACATACTTGTTGCCTTCTGATGATGCATGAGTAGTTTAACACAGACCGGTGGGTCCATAGCTAGTAGCTAGACGACTTCTTCTTTGATCGTCAATACAATGTTCTCCTCGATCTTCCTAGAGTTCTATCCGATGTAATCTTCTTTTGCGATGTGTTTGTTGGGATCCGTTGAATTGTAGGTTTATGATCTAATTATTCCTTGAAAGTAACTGAGTCTTTTCTGAACTTTATTATGCATGATTGTTATAGCTTTATAGTTCTCTCCGATCTATCCATTTGGTTTGGCCAACTAGATTGATTTATCTTCAGTGGGAGAGGTGCTTTGTAATGGGTTCAATCTTGCGGTGTCCTCGCCCAGTCATCTTGCTTAAGGCGTTACTCTGTTTTGTCATGAACTTCATACCATATATGCATGCTAGATAGCGGTCAATTGGTGGAGGAATAGTAGTAGATGCATGCAGGAGTAGGTCTACTTGTCATGGACATGATGCCTGTATAAAAGACCATTGCCATGAATATGTCATAACTATGCGCTTTTCAATCAGTTGCCCAACAGTAATTTGTTTACCCATCGTATGCTATTGTTTCGAGAGAGAAGCCTCTTGTGAAAAGTATGGCCCCCGGGTCTACTTTAATCATATTATAAAAAACAAAAATACCTTGCTACAATTTATTTACTTCTATTTTGTTCTACAAATTATCCATCTACCTATACAAGATTTGATCCTTGCAAGTAACGAGTTCAAGGGGATTGACAATCCTCTTGCGTGCGTTGGGTGCAAGTATTTGCTTTTGTGTGTGCAGGCAGCGTTCACTAGGATTAGGTTGGTGCTCCTTCTGGTTCAATAAACCTTGGTTCTCAACTGAGGGAAATACTGATCGCTTACTATATTGCTTCATCCTTGCTCTTCGGGGAAAATCCCAACGCAACTCACAAGTAGCAAAAAGAATTTCTGGCGCCATTGCCGGGGAGATATCATCAAATCACTACAAGTACCTTCACTTAAACTATCATCTACTTACTCTAATTTTTATTTTCCTATGTTTTTCATCTCCCTCCACTTCTCTAAAAAACAAAAAACATGAAAATAGTTTACTTTGTTAGTTTGCTTGAAGTTGTTATCATGTCTAAATTTGAGAAAGTTATTGTTGAAAATGCTAGTGAAAGTAGCACTAGTGATTCTCTTGAGGACAACCCAAATTTATTTGATCTTAATACTAATCCTTCGTAAAATAGATCTCCCACAGTTTTAAAACTAAAACTTATCATGTGGGTAGTGGAAATATTATTGGGAAGAATATTCATTCAAGAATTCTTTAATTGCACGGGAGTCATACCAATAATTAAAGGATCCATTCTTGATAAAACAAATTGCTATGTGGATGCTATTGTTATTCTTGTGGTTAAATTGGAAACAAAATTGCTGCATATCCATCCCTCTTTACAAAAGATATCCTTTGAACTGCACAATATTCATAATCCTAACGCTATTCCACCTGGTTTTTATCATAATCATGATGAGGATATTAAAATGATTGGCGTGACACCTATTGAATCTTCTTTTAGTGATATAAAACTTGATGAAAAAGGGACTGGAGATGAGTCAACTTTAGCTAGAAGGCGTCCCACTTGTTCAGAGGGTGATGATCTTAATGATAAAAAATGATAAAAGTGGGTTTGGAGAGGTCAAGACTTTAAATAGTGATGCGCCCACTACTTTGGATTACAAGGACTTTAATTATGATAATTGTTATTTAACTGAATGTATTTCCTTGTTGCAATCCATGATAAATTCACCTAATGCTTACGAACAAAATAAAGCTTTTACTAAACATATTGTATACGCTATGATAAAAGCTCATGAAGAAAAACTAGAATTGGAGGTTTCTATACCTAGGAAATTACACGATGAATGGGAACCTACTATTAAAGTAAGGATTAAAGATTATGAATGTAATGCTTTGTGTGATCCAGGTGCTAACGTCTCTACTTTACCCAAATCTTTATGTGACATGCTAGGTCTCACCGATATGGATGCTTGTTCTCTTAATTTGCATTTAGCGGATTCAATTATTAAGAAAACATTGGGTAGAATAAATTATGTGCTCATACTTGCTAATAGAAATTATGTGCCCATAGATTTCATTATGCTTAATATTAAATGCAATCCGTCTTGTCCTATAATACTTGTTAGGCCCTTCCTACGACCATAGGAGATATTATTGATATGAAAGAAGGAAATATAAGGTTCCAATTTCCATTAAATAAATGGATGTAACACTTACCAAGGAAGATAATTAAACAACCATATGAATCTATTATGAGGGCTACCTATGGAATTAATTTTAAGGATGGCAATACTTGAAACAATGCCTTATGACTAGCTAGGGGCATAAAACAATAGAGCTTGTTGGGAGGCAACCCAATAGGCATCCCCTCTTTTGTCTACAATCCATCGGTATACTACTTGGAGAAATATTTTTATTCATCACATGATATGAGTTTTGCTTGGAGCGTCTTGTATTATAGTAGTCTTTGCTTTGTTTGCTTTTTAGCTTGCCACAATCATTTTTTGTTGCACACACCTTTTGAGAGGGAGCGCATTTATTCACGATTTGTTAGAAATAGGCAGTTGCTCTAGTGCTTCACTTATATCTTTTAGAGCACGACGGTGGTTATATTTTACAGAAATAGTTGAAGTGCTTCACTTATATCTTTTTGAGAGTCTAATAAACAGTAATGGCAATATGCACATGTTATAAAATTGGTCCTGATATGATAGGTATTCAAGAGGGATATAATAAAAACTTTCATGTGGATCACTGAATATGATAAGTTTGATTCCTTGCAATAGTTTTGCAATATTGAGATGGTAATATATGGGGGTACTAGTGAATGATTGTGGTTTAGTAAGAATATTAGTGTTAAGGTTTTTGATTCTCGAAGCATGCACGTATAGTCTCCTGTTATGCGATGAAGTTGGAGCATGATTTATTATTGAGTGTCTAACTTATGAGTGGCGATCGGGGACGAGCGATGATATTTTCCTACCAATCTATCCCCTAGGGTCATGCGTAGTAGTACTTTGCTTCGAGGGCTAATAAACTTTCACAATAAGTATGTGAGTTCTTTATGACTAATGTGAGTCCATGGATTATACACACTCTTACCTTTCTGTCATTTGCTAGCCTCTTCGGTACCGTGCATTGCCCTTTCTCACCTCAAGAGTCGGTGCAAACTTCACCGGTGCATCCAAACCCCATGATATGATATGCTCTATCACACATAAGCCTCCTTATATCTTCCTCAAAATAGCCACCATACCTACCTATCATGGCATTTCCATAGCCATTCCGAGATATATTGCCATGCAACTTCCATCGTTCTGTTATTATGACATACACCTTCATTGTCATATTGCTTTGCATGATCATATAGCTGACATAGTATTTGTGGCTCAGCCACTGTTCATCATTATCATACATGTTACGCTAGCATCATTGCACATCCTGGTACACTGCAAGAGGCATTCATATAGAGTCATATTGTTCTAGATATCAAGTTGTAGTATTGAGTTGTAAGTAAATAAAAGTGTGATGATCATCATTATTAGAGCATTGTCCCAGTGAGGAAAGGATGATGGAGACTATGATTCCCCCACATGTCGGGATGAGGAACCGGACGAAAACAACGGAAAAAGAGAGGCCAAAAGAGCCCCACAAAAAAATGAGAGAAAAAGAGAGAAGTGGAAATGTTACTATCATTTTCCACACTTATGCTTCAGAGTAGCAACATATTTTTCATATAGAGAGTCTCATATGTTGTCACTTTCATATACTAGTGGGAATTTTTCAGAACTTGGCTTGTATATTCTGATGATGGGCTTCCTCAAATGCCAGAGGTCTTCATGAGCAAGCAAGTTGGATGCACACCCACTTAGTTTTCATGTTGAGCTTTCATACACTTATATCTCTTAGTGCATCTATTGCATGGCAATCCCTACTCCTCCATTGACATCAATTGATAGGCATCTCCATAGCCCGTTGATTAGCCGCGTCGATGTGAGACTATCTTCCTTTTTTGACATCCCCTTATCGATCTCTATCACTGCATTCTATTCCACCCATAGTGCTATATCCATGGCTCACGCTCATGTATTGCGTGCGGTTCAAAAAGCTGAAGCGCGTTAAAAAGTATGAACCAATTGCTCGGCTTGCCATCGAGGTAGTTCATGATTAATACTTTGTGTTAGGAAGACCAAGCATGACAAGGCTATAAAATTTTGTAGGGATAGAATTATTTAGCATTTTTATTTTGAAAGGCATGATTGTTTGTTGGTATGCCTGAGTATTGATGTCTTTATGTAAAATTATAGACTATTGCTTTGAATCATTCGGACCTAAATATTTGTACCGTAAAAAGACATTACATGATAAATGTTAGGTAGCATTCCACATCAAAAAATTTGTTTTTATCATTTACCTACTCGAGAACGGGCAGGAATTAAGCTTGGGAATGCTGATACGTCTCCAACGTATCTATAATTTTTTATTATTCCATGCTATTATAGTATTAATCTTGGATGTTTTATATCATTTTTTGGGCCTAAACTATTAACCTAGTACCCGGTGCCAGTTGCTGTTTTTTTGCTTGTTTTTGGCTTTTCAGAAAATCAATATCGAACATAGTCCAAACAGAAAAAAAAAATCTTTGGATTAATTTTTTCTAGACCAGAAGGAACCCTAGAAGCTTCAGGAGAAGACCAGACGAGATACGAGAGAGCCACAAGCTCATAGGGCGCGCCCAGGGGGGCCAGGCGCGCCCCTGAGCTTGTGGGCCCCACGCAGCTTCGTTTGACCTAATTCGACCTCTATAAATTTAGAAATATTCCCAAACCAACAAAGAGCCACCCGAAACACTTTTTTCGCCGCCGTAAGCTTCTGTTCTTCCGCGATCCCATCTGGAGGCCTTTTTCCGGTACTCTGCTGGAGGGGGAATCGAACACGGAGGGCTTCTACATCATCCTTGCTTCCTTTCAATGATGCATGAGTAGTTCACCACAGACCTATTGGTCCATAGCTAGATGGCTTATTCTCTCTCTTTGATCTTCAATACCATGTTCTCCTCAATGTTCTTGGAGTTCTATCCGAGAGAGTGTGATGGAAGAGAGGTCAACACAGTATTGTTTAGATCTGGAGAGGGTGAGAGTGTGAAGAGAGCAACTACAAGCGCTGAGGTTCCAACGTGTATATATATAGTGGAGAGAGTGTGAAGAGAGCAAACCCTAGAAAATAAGCACTGAGGATGCAGCGTATATATATAGTTGGAGTGGTTATCTTTTTCTCTCCATAAAAATCATTTTAAATTGTGCACAAAACGGAACTCTTTATTTAATTTCTCCCTCCGTCACAGTTTACAGGGCACACATCAACAATCTCTTGGACGAAGATGATCAGCGATTGGACTGAAAAATAGCATCGGGAGTAATGCCATGGCACCCAATTACTGGAGAAATTAATGCGTACAGACAGACATGGAGTGCTTTCAGTCCACCTACACACAAGCATGCATTTATTCCACCCCACGTACACACCTGCATGGAGAGAAAATTGTTGGCTTGATTGCGGTTACGATGCCCTAATTTAAATGGGAATTAAACCAAACGTGCCTAAAATCCCTCCGGTGGTGGAAATGCATGAGAATTGAAGCGCTCCCTGTAAACTGCGACGGAGGGCAATGCTAATATGCGAAGAAAATTTAATGCTCGAAGGAGTCAATTCGCAATTAACGCTGCACACCTCCTCCCGGTCGCACTTACTATCGTTCACATGTGGTACACGACCCTTCGAAGTGAACAACAACTAAAACTGCATGCGATGTGGAGGCATTGCAATTGTTGTGCGACCCGGCACCCGGACAATCCATGGCAAGGCGTAGTCATAGGCGGCCGGAATGCTCCAAATTTGGCAGCCGCATGCGTCAAATCCTGCGGCCGCAGATATAGCGGCTGACCACCGGCGCATGAACCTGTGTGTGCGTGTGTGTGTTTATTTTTAACAGCGTGTGTGTGTTAGAGAGAGCGACACATCGATCTACAGAGAAATTGTGTGTAGTACTACGATTTAGCCGCGAGAGTCGATGCATCCTTTCGTTTCTGGGCTTCCGGTCGGGACAGCAGCCACGCCCGCTCTTGACCACCTTGGCCCACCCAAGCCCCCTCCATCGTCCGTGCGCGCTTCCTGCCCGAAACGGTCAGCGCCACTCTAGAGAATCGGTGCCGCACTCATGCTGGGGCAGAGCGGACGCGACCTATCACTGGCGCATGCGTTGAAGGGAGAAGCGGACTCAAGAGTGATGGTTGCTTCGTCCGTCCAATTTACTGTCGGGTCTATGTGATTTGACGGCTCATTGGTCATTATTACTGAGATGGTACGATCGTGCTGAGTCTCAGTTGCACTGTATGTTGGGAAACGTAGTAATTTCAAAAATTTTCCTACGCACACACAGGACCATGGTGATGGCATAGCAACGAGAGGGGAGAGTGTCCGTCCACGTACCCTCGTAGACCGAAAGCGGAAGCGTTATATCAACGCTGTTGATGTAGTCGTGCGTCTTCACGATCCGACCGATCCAAGCACCGTTACTCCGGCACCTCCGAGTTCTTAGCACACGTTCAGCTCGATGATGATCCCGTGCTCCGATCCAGCAAAGCGTCGGGAGGAGTTCGTCGACGACAGCGTGGTGGCGATCTTGATGTTCTACGTCGCGGGCTTCGCCTAAGCACCGCTACAATATGACCGAGGTGGAATATGGTGGAGGGGCACCGCACGGCTAAGGAACGATCACGAAGATCAACTTGTGTGTTCATGGGGTGCCCCTGCCCCGTATATAAAGGAGGGAGGAGGAGGAGGCCGCCCTCTACTATGGCGCGCCATGGGGAGTCCTACTCCCACCGGAGTAGGATTCCCCTTTCCTAATCCAACTAGGAACCCTTCCATGTATTAGGAGTAGGAGAGAAGGAAAGGGAAGGAAAAGGAGAAGGAAGGAAGGCGCCCCTCCCTAGTCAATTCGGACTAGTCCAAGGGGGCGGCGGCCACCCTTTGGCCCTTTTTCTCCTTTCCCGTATGGCCCATTAAGGCCCAATACGAATTCCGTAACTCTCGGTACTCGAAAAATACCGAATCACTCGGAACCTTTCCGAACTCGAATATAGTCGTCAATATATCGATCTTTACGTCTCGACCATTTCGAGACTCCTCGTCATGTCCTGATCTCATCCGGGACTCCGAACTCCTTCGGTACATCAAAACTCATAAACTCATAATATAAGCATCATCGAAACCTTAAGCGTGCGGACCCTACGGGTTCGAGAACTATGTAGACATGACCTAGAACTATTCTTGGTCAATAACCAATAGCGGAACCTGGATGCCCATATTGGCTCCTACATATTCTACGAAGATCTTTATCGGTCAAACCGCATAACAACATACTTTGTTCCCTTTGTCATCGGTATGTTACTTACCCGAGATTCGATCGTCGGTATCCAATACCTAGTTTAATCTCGTTACCGGAAAGTCTCTTTACTCGTTCCGTAATACATCATCTCGCAACTAACTCATTAGTTGCAATGCTTGCAAGGCTTATGTGATGTGTATTACCGAGAAGGCCCAGAGATACCTCTCCGACAATCGGAGTGACAAATCCTAATCTCGAAATACGCCAACCCAACATCTGCCTTTGGAGACACCTGTAGTACTCCTTTATAATCACCCGATTCGTTGTGACGTTTGGTAGTACCAAAGTGTTCCTCCGTAAACGGAGTTGCATAATCTCATAGTTATAGGAACATGTATAAGTCATGGATAAAAGCAATAGCAACATACTAAGCGATCGGGTGCTAAGCTAATGGAATGGGTCATGTCAATCAGATCATTCAACCAATGATGTGACCTTGTTAATCAAATGACAACTCCTTTGTCTATGGTTAGGAAACTTAACCATCTTTGATTAACAAGCTAGTCTAGTAGAGGCATACTAGTGACACTCTGTTTGTCTATGTATTCACACATGTATTATGTTTCCGGTTAATACAATTCTAGCATGAATAATAAACATTTATCATGATATAAGGAAATAAATAATAACTTTATTATTGCCTCTAGGGCATATTTCCTTGATCTCCCACTTGCACTAAAGTCAATAATCTAGTTCACATCGCCATGTGATTTAACATCAATAGTTCACATCTATATGTGGTTAACACCCATAATTCACATCGACATGTGACCAACGCCCAAAGGGTTTACTAGAGTCAGTAATCTAGTTCACATCGCTATGTGATTAACACCCAAAGAGTACTAAGGTGTGATCATGTTTTGCTTGTGAGATAATTTTAGTCAACGGGTCTATCACATTCAGAGCCGTAAGTATTTTGCAAATTTCTATGTCTACAATGCTCTGCACGGAGCTACTCTAGCTAATTGCTCTCACTTTCAATATGTATCTAGATCGAGACTTAGAGTCATCCAGATCAGTGTCAAAACTTGCATCGACGTAACCCTTTACGACGAACCTTTTTCCACTTCCAGAATCAAGAAATATATCCTTATTCCACTAAGGATAATTTTGACCGCTGTCCAGTGATCTACTCCTAGATCACTATTGTATTCCCTTGCCAAACTCAGTGCAGGGTATACAATAGATCTGGTACACAGCATGGCATACTTTATAGAACCTATGGCCAAGGCATAGGGAATGACTTTCATTCTCTTTCTATCTTCTGCCGTGGTCGGGTTTTGAGTCTTACTCAATTTCATACCTTGTAACACAGGCAAGAACTCTTTCTTTGACTGTTCCATTTTGAACTACTTCAAAATCTTGTCAAGGTATGTACTCATTGAAAAAACTTATCAAGCGTCTTGATCTATCTCTATAGATCTTAATGCTCAATATGTAAGCAGCTTCACCGAGGTCTTTCTTTGAAAAACTCCTTTTAAAACATCCTTTATGCTTTGCAGAATAATTCTACATTATTTCCGATCTACAATATGTCATTCACATATACTTATCAGAAATGCTGTAGTGCTCCCACTCACTTTCTTGTAAATACAGGCTTCACCGCAAAGTCTGTATAAAACTATATGCTTTGATCACACTATCAAAGCGTTTATTCCATCTCCGAGATGCTTGCACCACCATAGATGGATCGCTGGAGCTTGCACATTTTGTTAGCACCTTTAGGATTGACAAAACCTTCTGGTTGCATCATATACAACTCTTCTTTAAATCCATTAAGGAATGTAGTTTTGTTTATCCATTTGCCAGATTTCATAAAAATGCGGCAATTGCTAACATGATTTGGACAGACTTAAGCATCGCTACGAGTGAGAAAATTTCATCGTAGTCAACACCTTGAACTTTGTCAAGAACCTTTTTCGACAAGTCTAGCTTTGTAGATAGTAACACTACTATCAGCATCTGTCTTCCTCTTGAAGATCCATTTATATAATATGGCTTGCCGATCATCGGGCAACTCCATCAAAATCCACACTTTGTTCTCATATATGGATCCCATCTCAGATTTCATGGTCTTAAACCATTTTGCGGAATCTGGGCTCACCATCGCTTCTTCATAGTTCGTAGGTTCATCATGATCTAGTAGCATGACTTCCGAACAGGATTACCGTACCACTCTGGTGCGGTTCTTACTCTGGTTGATCTACGAGGTTCTGTAGTAACTTGATCTGAAGTTTCATGATCAACATCATCAACTTCCTCACTATTTGGTGTAGGAATCACTGGAACTGATTCCTGTGATGAACTACTTTCCAATAAGGGAGAAGGTACAATTACCTCATCAAGTTCTACTTTCCTCCCACTCACTTCTTTCGAGAAAAACTTCTTCTCTAGAAAGGATCCATCTTAGCAACAAATATCTTGCTTTCGGATCTGTGATAGAAGGTGTACCCAATAGTTACCTTTGGGTATTCTATGAAGACGCATTTCTCCGATTTGGGTTCGAGCTTATCAGGTGAAAACTTTTTCACATAAGCATCACAACTCCAAACTTTAAGAAACGACGACTTAGGTTTCTTCGCTAAACCATAGTTCATACGGTGTCATCTCAGCGGATTTAGATGGTGCCCTATTAAACGTGAATGCAGTTGTCTTTAATGCATAACCCCAAAACGATAGTAGTAAACTGATAAGAGACATCATAGATTGCACCATATCCAATAAAGTGCGGTTATGACGTTCGGACACACCATTATGCTGTGGCGTTCCAGGTGGCGTGAGTAGTGAAACTATTCCACATTATTTTAATTGAAGACCAAACTCGTAACTCAATTATTCGTCTTCGCGATCGCAGAAACTTTATTTTCTTGTTACGATGATTTTTCCACTTCACTCTGAAATTCTTTGAACCTTTCAACTATTTCAGACTTATGTTTCATCAAGTAGATATACCCATATCTGCTCAAATCATCATGTGAAGGTTAGAAAATAACGATACTTGCCACGAGCATCAACACTCATTGGATCGCATACATCGGTATGTATTATTTCCAATAAGTCAAGAGCTTGTTCCATTGTTCCGGAGAACGGAGTTTTAGTCATCTTGCCCAAACGGCACGGTTCGCAAGCATCAAATGATTCATAATCAAGTGATTTCCAAAGTCCATCAAGCATGGAGTTTCTTCATGCGCTTTACACCAATATGACCTAAACGGCAAGTGCCACAAATAAGTTGCACTATCATTATTAACTTTGCATCTTTTGGTTTCAATATTATGAATATGTGTATCACTATGATCGAGATCCAATGAACCATTTTCATTGGGTGTGTAACCATATAAGGTTTTATTCATGTAAAATGAACAACAATTTATTCTCTTACTTAAATGAATAACGTATTGCAATAAACATGATCAAATCATATTTATGCTCAACACCAAATAACACTTATTTAGGTTCCACACTAATCCCGAAAGTATAGGGAGTGTGCGATGATGATCATATAAATCTTGGAACTACTTCCAACTCTCATCGTCACTTCACCCTTAACTAGTCTCTCGCTCATTCGCAACTCCGTTTGAGTTACTAATCTTAGCAACCTAACTAGTACCAAATACTGGGTTTTGCTATGAACACTAGTAAAGTACACATCAATAACATGTATATCAAATATCCCTTTGTTTACTTTGCCATCCTTTCTTATCCACCAAACACTTGGGGTAGTTCCGCTTCGAGGAACAATCCTTTTGCGAGAGAAGCACTTAGTCTCGGGCTTAGGACCAGACTTGGGTTTCTTCACTTGAGCAACAACTTGCTTGCCGTTCTTCTTGAAGTTCCCTTCTTCCTTTTGCCCTTTTCTTGAAACTAGTGATCTTGTCAACCATCAACACTTGATGCTCTTTCTTGATTTCTACCTTCGTCGATTTCAACATCACGAAGAGCTTGGGAATCGTTCTCGTCATCCCTTGCATACTATAGTTCATCACGAGGTTCTACTAACTTAGTGATGGTGACTAGAGAATTCATCAATCACTATCTTATCTGGAAGATTAACTCCCACTTGATTCAAGTGATTGAAGTACCAGACAATCTGAGCACATGCTCACTAGTTGAGCGATTCTCCTCCATCTTTTAGCTATAGAACTTGTTGGAGACTTCATATCTCTCAACTCGGTATTTGCTTGAAATATTAACTTCAATTCCTGGAACATCTCATATGGTCCATGACGTTCAAAACATCTTTGAAGTCCCGATTCTAAGCCGTTAAGCATGGTGCACTAAACTATCAAGTAGTCATCATATTGAGCTAGCCAAACGTTCATAACGTGCGTCTGCTCCTGCAATAGGTCTATCACCTAGCGGTGCATTAAGGACATAATTCTTCTCACTGCAGCAATGAGGATAAACCTCGATCACGGATCCAATCCGCATCATTGCTACTAACATCTTTCAATACAATTTTCTCTAGGAACACATATGAAAATATAGGGAAGCAACAACGCGAGCTATTGATCTACAACATAATTTGCAAAATACTACCAGGACTAAGTTCATGATAAATTAAAGTTCAATTAATCATATTACTTAAGAACTCCCACTTAGATGTACATCTCTCTAGTCATCTAAGTGATCACGTGATCCAAATCAACTAAACCATAACCGATCATCACGTGAGATGGAGTAGTTTTCAATGGTGAACATCTTATGTTGATCATATCTACTATATGATTCACGCTCGACCTTTCGGTCTCCGTGTTCCGAGGCCATATCTGCATATGCTAGGCTCATCAAGTATAACCTGAGTATTCGCGTGTGCAAAACTGGCTTGCACCCGTTGTAGATGGACGTGAGCTTATCACACCGATCATCACGTGGTGTCCAGGCACGACGAACTTTGGCAGCGATGCATACTCGGGAGAACACTTCTTGATAATTTTAGTGAGAGATCATCTTATAATGCTACCGTCAATCAAAGCAAGATAAGATGCATAAAGGATAAACATCACATGCAATCAATATAAGTGATATGATATGGCCATCATCATCTTGTGCTTGTGATCTCCATCTCCGAAGCACCGCATGATCACCATCGTCACCGGTAGCGACACCTTGATCTCCATCGTAGCATCGTTGTCGTCTCGCCAACTATTGCTTCTCGACTATCGCTACCGCTTAGTGATAAAGTAAAGCAATTACATGGCGTTGCATTTCATACAATAAAGCGACAACCATATGGCTCCTGCCAGATTGCCGATAACTTCGGTTACAAAACATGATCATCTCATACAATAAAATATAGCATCACGTCTTGACCATATCACATCACAACATGCCCTGCAAAAACAAGTTAGGCGTCCTCTACTTTGTTGTTGCAAGTTTTACGTGGCTGCTACGGGCTGAGCAAGAACCGTTCTTACCTCGCATCAAAACCACAACGATAGTTTGTCAAGTTGGTGCTGTTTTAACCTTCGCAAGGACCGGGCGTAGCCACACTCAGTTCAACTAAAGTGAGAGAGATGAGACACCGCGGTCACCTTTAAGCAACTAGTGCTCGCAGCGGTGAAACCAGTCTCGCGTAAGCGTCTGCGTAATGTCGGTCCGGGCGCTTCATCTCACAATACCGCCAACCAAAGTATGACATGCTGGTAAGCGGTATGACTTATATCGCCCACAACTCACTTGTGTTCTACTCGTGCATATGACATCAACGCATAAAACCAGGCTCGGATGCCACTGTTGGGAAACGTAGTAATTTCAAAAATTTTCCTACGCACACACAGGACCATGGTGATGGCATAGCAACGAGAGGGAGAGTGTCCGTCCACGTACCCTCGTGAGACCGAAAGCGAAGCGCTATATCAACGCGTTGATGTAGTCGTGCGTCTTCACGATCCGACCGATCCAAGCACCGTTACTCCGGCACCTCCGAGTTCTTAGCACACGTTCAGCTCGATGATGATCCCCGTGCTCCGATCCAGCAAAGCGTCGGGGAGGAGTTCCGTCAAGACGACAGCGTGGTGGCGATCTTGATGTTCTACCGTCGCGGGGCTTCGCCTAAGCACCGCTACAATATGACCGAGGTGGAATATGGTGGAGGGGCACCGCACACAGCTAAGGAACGATCACGAAGATCAACTTGTGTGTTCATGGGGTGCCCCTGCCCCGTATATATAAAGGAGGGAGGGAGGAGGAGGCCGCCCCTCTACTATGGCGCCATGGGGAGTCCTACTCCCACCGGGTAGGATTCCCCTTCCTAGTCCAACTAGGAACCCTTCCATGTATTAGGAGTAGGAGAGAAGGAAAGGGAAGGAAAAGGAGAAGGAAGGAAGGCGCCCCCCCTAGTCCAATTCGGACTAGTCCAAGGGGAGGCGCGCCACCCTTTGGCCCTTTTTCTCCTTTCCCGTATGGCCCATTAAGGCCCAATACGAATTCCGTAACTCTCGGTACTCCAAAAATACCGAATCACTCGGAACCTTTTGAACTCGAATATAGTCGTCCAATATATCGATCTTTCGTCTCGACCATTTCGAGACTCCTCGTCATGTCCCCGATCTCATCCGGGACTCCGAACTCCTTGATACATCAAAACTCATAAACTCATAATATAACATCATCGAAACCTTAAGCGTGACCCTACGGGTTCGAGAACTATGTAGACATGACCTAGAAATATTCTTGGTCAATAACCAATAGCGGAACCTGGATGCTCATATTGGCTCCTACATATTCTACGAAGATCTTTATCGGTCAAACCGCATAACAACATACTTTGTTCCCTTTGTCATCGGTATGTTACTTACCCGAGATTCGATCGTCGGTATCCAATACCTAGTTTAATCTCGTTACCGGAAAGTCTCTTTACTCGTTCCGTAATACATCATCTCGCAACTAACTCATTAGTTGCAATGCTTGCAAGGCTTATGTGATGTGTATTACCGAGAAGGCCCAGAGATACCTCTCCGACAATCGGAGTGACAAATCCTAATCTCGAAATACGCCAACCCAACATCTGCCTTTGGAGACACCTGTAGTACTCCTTTATAATCACCCAGTTACGTTGTGACGTTTGGTAGTACCCAAAGTGTTCCTCCGGTAAACGGGAGTTGCATAATCTCATAGTTATAGGAACATGTATAAGTCATGGATAAAAGCAATAGCAACATACTAAACGATCGGGTGCTAAGCTAATGGAATGGGTCATGTCAATCAGATCATTCAACCAATGATGTGACCTTGTTAATCAAATGACAACTCCTTTGTCTATGGTTAGGAAACTTAACCATCTTTGATTAACAAGCTAGTCTAGTAGAGGCATACTAGTGACACTCTGTTTGTCTATGTATTCACACATGTATTATGTTTCCGGTTAATACAATTCTAGCATGAATAATAAACATTTATCATGATATAAGGAAATAAATAATAACTTTATTATTGCCTCTAGGGCATATTTCCTTCACTGTACACTTTACTTTGGTGCATGACACGTGCACCGGATGCTGGATGTCCCATGTTTTGGCGAAAGGAGGTAGAGCGTCTCCACTCTTTACAATTTTCTCCACTCTTACAGCGGAGGAGTGCGAAAGCAGTGAAAACACGGCAGCTCAGTGATTACATGGCCCACCTCACACTATCACCATATTTTCTGGACACCGTGCGACACCTAACTCTTTAGTACATAGCATGTACTGTAATTTCTCAGCGAGATAAATTTATACAATGCTATGAAGCTTCCAGCTTCTGTTTCATGTATCTTGCGTCCAAGGTTGCCCCATTGCAACATTCCATCAAATACAAAGGAGACTAACATGCATGCTATTGCATCTCAATGATTCACATATCATAGCCAATATGTACTCCCTCCGTTCCAAAATAAGTGTCTCAACTTTATGCCAACTTTAGTACAAAGTTGTACTAAAGTTGACACTTATTTTGGAATAGAGACAACTAAAGAAAAAAATTATCCATGCAGTCCCTAGGCCTTGAACCCTAAACCCTAACTGGGCTTTAATTTGCTGGCGACGTTGAACCTTCCAAAAAATAAAGTTTGCAACCCTTTGACCATCGGATCATTTTGTGCAGTGATACGTCTCCAACGCATCTATAATTTTTGATTGTTCTATGCTATTATATTATCTGTTTTGGATGTTTTATATGCATTAATATGCTATGTTATATTATTTTTGGGACTAACTTATTAACCAAGAGCCCAGTGCCAGTTTATGTTTTTCCTTGTTTTTGAGTTTTACAGAAAAGGAATATCAAACTAAGTCCAAATGGAATAAAACTTTCGCGATGATTTTTCTTGGACCAGAAGACACACGCGGGACTTGGAAAGGAAGGCAGAAGAGTCCCGAGGGTTCCACAAGCCCTTAGGGCGCGCCCCTGACTTGTGGGCCCACAAGACTCCTCCAACCCTAATCTTTGGCCTATAAATTTATAAATATTCCCAAACGACCAAAAGTGGCCACCAAAATACTTTTCCGCCACCGTAACCTTCTGTACCCGTGAGATCCCATCTAGGGACCTTTTCCGGCACCCTGCCGGAGGGGGATTTGATCATGGAGGGCTTCTACATCAACCCTATTGCCCTTCTGATGAAGTGTGAGTAGTTTACCACAGACCTGCGGGTCCATAGCTAGTAGCTAGATGGCTTTATCTCTCTCTCTCTTTGATCCTCAATACCATGTTCTCCTTGATGTTCTTGGAGATCTATCCGATGTAATATTCTTTTGTGGTGTGTTTGTCGAGATCCGATGAACTTTGGATTTATGATTAGTTTATCTATGAATATTATTTGAATCTTCTCTGAATTCTTATATGCATGATTTAATATCTTTGTATTTCTCTTTGATTTATCGGTTTGGTTTGGCCAACTAGATTGGTTGTTCTTGCAATGGGAGAGGTGCTTAGTTTTGGGTTCAATCTTGCGGTGTCCTTACCCGGTGACAAAGTAGGGGTAGCGAGGCACGTATTTGTATTGTTGCCATCAAGGGTAAAAAGATGGGGTTTTCATCATATTGCTTGAGTTTATCCCTCTACATCATGTCATTTTGCATAAGGCGTTACTCCGTTCTTATGAACTTAATACTCTAGATGCTTGCTGGATAGCGGTCGATGTGTGGAGTAATAGTAGTAGATGCAGGCAGGAGTCGATCTACTTGACACGGACGTGATGCCTATATTCATAGTCATTGCCTTGGATATCGTCATAACTTTGCTCTTTTCTGTCAATTGCTCGACAGTAATTTGTTCACCTAGCGTATTATTTTACTTCAAGAGAGAAGCCTCTAGTGAAACCTATACCCCTCGGGTCTATTTTTCATCATATATTTTCAGATCTATAAACCAAAAAACCCAAAAATATCTCGCTGCAATTTATTTACTTTTACTTTGTTTTACATTTTAGTAATCTTTTATATCTACCTCTATCAGATTTCACCTTTGCAAGTGATCGTGAAGGGATTGACAACCCCTTAATTACGTTGGGTGCAAGTGTTTGATTGTTTGTGCAGGTCCATAGATTGGAGACTTGCTTGTATCTCCTACTGGATTGATACCTTGGTTCTTAACTGGGGGAAATACTTATCTCTACTTTGCTGCATCACCCTTTCCTCTTCAAGGGAAAAACCAACGCAAGCTCAAGAAGTAGCAGGAAGAATTTCTGGCGCCGTTGTTGGGGAGATCTACATCAAGCCTACCAAGTACCTATCATAAACTCTCATCTCTTGCACTACATTATTTGCCATTTGCACTACAAAAAAAGACACATCCATGACATTTTGGGCCGAACGAATTTTTACCTGTCATGCTTATGACACTTCTATGACGATAATTGTGACAAAACCCGATATCATCATAGATGTGGTGGGCTCCTACTTCCATGACAAAAAATCATGACAGAAAATGGGCTTTTCATCTTGGGCGGGCCGGAGACGCAACTGCATGACATTCTTTGGGCCGTCCATGACGAAAAAAACTGTGGTAGAAGCAAGGGCGAGGAAAATATCGGGGAGTTCCCAGTTATGGTGGGTGGTCGGGGCCGAGCGATGCACGGAGGTTTGCGCGTTTCTCTCATACACGTACGCGCATGTGTGCGAGGCGTTGGGTGAAGGAAATATGCCCTAGAGGCAATAATAAAGTTGTTATTTTATATTTCCTTATATCATGATAAATGTTTATTATTCATGCTAGAATTGTATTAACTGGAAACTTGATACATGTGTGGATACATAGACAAAACACCGTGCCCCTAGTAATCCTCTACTAGACTAGCTCGTTAATCAAAGATGGTCAAGTTTCCTAAGCATAGACATGTGTTGTCATTTGATGAACCGGATCACATCATTAGGAGAATGATGTGATGGACAAGACCCATCTGTTAGCTTAGCATATTGATCATTCACTTTTATTGCTATTGCTTTCTTCATGTCAAATACATATTCCTTCGACTATGAGATTATGCAACTCCCAAATACTAGAGGAATACCTTGTGTGCTATCAAACGTCACAACATAACTGGGTGATTATAAAGATGCTCTACAGGTATCTCCAAAGGTATTTGTTGGGTTGGCATATATCAAGATTAGGATTTGTCACTCCGAGTATCGGAGAGGTATCTCTGGGCCCTCTCGGTAATGCACATCATAAGAAGCCTTGCAAGCAAAGTGACTAATGAGTTAGTTACAAGATGATGTATTATGAAACGAGTAAAGAGACTTGCCGGTAATGAGATTGAACTAGGTATATGGTTACCGACGATCGAATCTCGGGCAAGTAACATACCGATGACAAAGGGAATAATGTATGTTGTCATTACGGTTCAACCGATAAAGATCTTCGTAGAATATGTAGGAACCAATATGAGCATCCAGGTTTCGCTATTGGCTATTGACTGGAGAGGTGTCTCGGTCATGTCTACATAGTTCTCGAACCCGTAGGGTCCGCACGCTTAACGTTCGATGACGATTTTGTATTATATGAGTTATGTGATTTGGTGACCGAATGTTGTTTGGAGTCCCGGATGAGATCACAGACATGACAAGGAGTCTCGAAATGGTCGAGAGGTAAAGATTGATATATAGGACGATAGTATTCGGACACCGAAAGTGTTCTGGAGGGTACCGGGTACATTCGGGTCACCGGAAGGGGTTCCGGGCACCCCCGGCAAAAGATATGGGCCTAGAAACACCGCAGCCAGCAGGGGCTGCTGCACCCCCATATGTGCCGAAACAGAAGAGAAGGAAAGAGGGGAATACAGAAGGAAGGGGAGGGATTCGGCCTCCCCCTTCCTTCCCTCCTCCCTCCTCCTTCCTTCCCCCTCCATAACCTATGGAAAGGGGGGAGGCGCCCAAGTAGGATTCCTTCTACTTGGGGCGCCCCCTTGCTGCTCCCCTCCCTCTCCCACCTATATATACATGGGGAGGGGGCACCTAGAACACACAACAACATCTGTTAGCCATGTGCAGCGCCCCCCTCCACAGATTACACCCTCGGTCATATTCTCGCGGTGCTTAGGCGAAGCCCTACGCGGATCACTTCACCATCACCGTCACCATGTCGTCGTGCTGACAGAACTCATCTACTTCCTCGACACTTTGCTGGATCAAGAGTTCGAGGGACGTCATCGAGATGAACATGTGCAGAACTCGGAGGTGCCGTACCTTCGGTACTTGATCGGTCAGAACAAGAAGAAGTTCGACTACATCACCCACGTTGTCAAATATTTCCGCTTTCGGTCTACGAGACGTAGACACACTCTCTCCCTCTCATTGCTATGCATCTCCTAGATAGATCTTGCGTGAGCATAGGAATTTTTTTTTGAAATTGCATGCGATTTGAGGTTGCCGTCGCCGCAGAATAACAAGGGGTGTGGGCGATACGTCTCCAACGTATCTATACTTTTTTATTGTTCCATGCTGTTATATTATCATTCTTGGATGTTTTACAATCATTTTATAGTCATTTTATATCATTTTTTGGTACTAACCTATTGACATAGTGCCAAGTGCCAGTTGCTATTTTATGCATCTTTTTTACATCGCAGGAAATCAATAACAAACGGAGTCCAAACGCAGCGAACCTTTTTGTGGATTTTTTTGGACCAGAAGACATCCAGTGGGCTGGAGAAGCACCTGGGGGTGATTCGAGGGGAGCACAACCCACCAGGGTGCGCCTGGAGGCCCAGACGCGCCCAGGTGGGTTGTGCCCACCTCGGGTGCCCCCTGAACCATCTCTTTGTTCTATAAATACCCCAATATTCCAGAAACCCTAGGGGAGTCGACGAAAATCAATTCCAGCCGCCGCAAGTTCCAGAACTACCAGATCCAATCTAGACACCATCACAGAGGGGTTCATCATTTCCATTGGTGCCTCTCCGATGATGCGTGAATAGTTCTTTGTAGACCCACCGGTCCGTAGTTAGTAGCTAGATGGCTTCCTCTCTGTCGTTTGATTCTCAATACAATGGTCTCTTGGAGATCCATATGATGTAACTCTTTTTGCGGTGTGTTTTTTGGGATCGGATGAACTTTGAGTTTATGATTAGATCTATCTTTTTATCCATGAAAGTTATTTGAGTCTTCTTTGATCTCTTATATGCATGATTGCTTGTAGCCTCGTATTTCTTCTCCTATATTTGGGTTTTGTTTGCCCAACTTGATCTATTTATCTTGCAATGGGAAGAGGTTCTTTGTAATGGGTTCGATCTTACGGTGCTTGATCCCAGTGACAGAAAGGGAACTGACACGTATGTATCGTTGCTATTAAGGATAACAAGATGGGGGTCTATTTCTACATAAATAGATCTTGTCTACATCATGTCATCGTTCTTATTGCATTACTCAGTTTTTCCATGAACTTAATACACTAGATGCATGCTGGATAGCGGTCGATGTGTGGAGTAATAGTAGTAGATGCAGGCAGGAGTCGCTCTACTAATCTTGGACGTGATGCCTATATAATGATCATTGCTTGGATATCGTCATGATTATTTGAAGTTCTATCAATTGCGCAACAGTAATTTGTTTACCCACCGTTTGCTATTTTTCTCGAGAGAAGCCACTAGTGAAACCTACGGCCCCCGGGTCTTTTCTTTATTATATTTGCCTTTGCGATCTATTTTCCTTTGCTTTCATTTTCAGATCTATTTACACCAAAAATACAAAAATACCTTGCTGCAATTTATTTTATTTGGCATTCGATCTATCAATCTATTACAACCTTCTCACGTCCGTTTGCCAATTTCTGGTGCCGTTACCCGAAAGGGTTCTACAACCCCTTTAACACGTCAGGTTGCGAGTATTTGTTATTTGTGTGCAGGTGTTGTTTAAGTAGTGTTGCTTGTTTCTCCTACTGGCTCGATAACCTTGGTCTCATCACTGAGGGAAATACCTACCGCCGCTGTGCTGCATCATCCCTTCCTCTTTGGGGAAATACCGACGTAGTTCTAGTAGGCATCAAAAGGAATTTCTGGTGCCGTTGCCAGGGAGGATCAAGTCAAGATAGTCTCCCGGCCACTCGCCAATTTCTGGCATCGTTGCCGGGGAGACATCATAAAAAACTACCAGGTTCCTAATCACAAATTTCATCTCCTTGCAATTACATTATTTGCCATTTGCCTCTCGTTTTCCTCTCTCCCACTTCACAAAAATTTGCCATTTTATTCGCCCTCTTTTTCGTTCGCCGTTTTCTCGCTGGATCTGTTTTTTTGGGTGCAATCTTGTTGCGTAGTCACAATGACTCAAGAGAACACCAAGTTGTGTGATTTCTCAAATACCAAAAACAATGATTTTATTGGTACTCTGATTGCTCCTCCCGCCACTAGTGCAGAGTCTTGTGATATTAATACTGCTTTGCTGAATCTTGTTATGAAAGATCAATTTTCCGGTACTCCTAATGAGGATGCCGCGTCCCATCTTAAAACATTCGTGGAATTATGTGATACACAAAATAAAAAAGATGTGGACAATGATGTTCTGAAGTTGAAATTATTTCCGTTTTCTTTGCGAGATCATGCAAAAATTTGGTTTTCTATTTTGCCTCGCAATAGTATCGATTCTTGGAATAAGTGCAAAGATGCTTTTATCACTAAGTATTTTCCTCCAGCAAAAATTATTTCCCTTAGAACCCAGATCATGAATTTCAAGCAACTTGAACATGAGCATGTTGCGCAATCTTGGGAAAGGATGAAAATGATGCTAAGGAATTGCCCAACTCATGGGTTAAATCTTTGGATGATCATACACATTTTTTATGTGGGGTTGCATTTTGTTTCTCGTAATCTTTAATTATATGGAAATTACTTTGGGTGAAGCCACCAAATTTCTTTATAATATCATGGCAAATTATTCACAATGGCATACCGAAAGAACTCCTACTAGTAAAAAAGTTAATTCGGTTGAAGAAATTTCTTTGAATGAAAAAGTTGATGCTCTTATGAAATTGGTTGCTAGTAAAAGTGCTCATATTGATTTTAATGATGTGCCTTTGTCTACTTTGATTGAGCAAAATAGTGATGCCGTAGATGTGAATTTTATCTCGTGAAACAATTTCAATAACAATGCTTATAGAGGTAATTTTAATCCTAGGCCTTTTCCTAGTAATTCCTCTAATAATTATGGTAATTCCTATGGTAATGCTTCTTATAATAATAATAGGAACACCTCTGTTCTTGAGAATAATATTAAAGAATTTATCAACACTCAAAAAGTTTTCAACACTATAATGGAAGAAAAGTTGAATAAGATTGATGATTTGTCTAGAAGTGTTGATAGAATTTCTCATGATGTAGAAAATCTCAAGATGAAAATTTTTGTGCCCAAGGTAGAGGAATCAATTAAGGTTCTTTATGTTTCTATGGATGAAAGCAGGAAAAGAACCGCTATGCTTAGAGCTAGAAGAGAATTTTTAGAAAAAGCATTTTCTAGTGATTGCTTTCATAAAAATGATGAAGATCTTAAAATGATTGGTGTTTCTTCTATTGTTTCCCTTTTTAGTAAAATTAAGATTGATGAAAAAGGGACTGGAGAAGAGTCAAATTTAGCTAGAAGGCGTCCCGATAATTCGGAGGGTGAAAATCTTGTTGAGACAATTGATAAAAGTGGGTTTGAAGAGGTCAAGACTTTATCTAGTGATGTGCCCACTCTTTTGGATTACAAAGACTTAATTATGATAGTTGCTCTTTGATTGATTGTATTCTTTGTTGCAATCCATGATAAATTCACCCCATGCTTATGAACAAAATAATGCTTTTACTAAACATATCGTTGATGCTATGATGAAAGCTTTTGAAGAAAAGTTGGAGTTAGAAATTTCAATTCCTATAAAATTACATGATGAATGGGAACCTACTATCAAAGTCAAGATTAAAAATTATGAGTGTTTTGCTTTATGTGACTTGGGTGCTAGTGTTTCTACAATTCCGAAATCTCTTTGTGATGTACTTGGTCTTACTGATATTGAAGAATGCTCTTTAAATTTGCACTTGGCGGATTCTACTATTAAAAATCCTATGGGAAGAATTAATGATGTTCTTATTCTTGCAAACACTACTGCAAGATGCTGCTAACGTGACACTACGATCAGAGACCCTTCGACGAAACTGTGTGCGATGCAATAATCGCAAATGGTAGTGTAAAATAACCGTCAAAAAAGGTGCAAAATGTTTGCGATGGCGGGCACATCAAACACGTCAGATTTTAGTTGCGCATGCGATGCTGGGCATACGGTTGATCCATACGAACTGTTTGCGAGTAGATAGAACAACAGAAACGGGAAGCCATATCAATGTGTGTGCGATATACGGCATACAGTTTGCTCGATGAACTATTTGCGATGATCGAGGTGAACACAAACGATTCGGTGTAACAAGACGTGTGTGACACCCGACAAACGGGTCGGTAATCATAATTGTGTGCGATCATTATAGACAGCCCATACGGTCTTTTTTGTGCATTGTGTGCTCGTCAGGGCACACAGTTCAACAAACCAACCTGTGGGCGATAATGTAGAAGATCTCTGTCGAATACATATTACTAACCGTCTGCGATGAGATTGATAGGTTAAACAGAGATAACAAATTAATATGAGCGAACGGAAACAAAGATATGTACAGTCGGCTTAATTTAGTCCTTCTTCTTCTTCTTCTTGTTGTTTTTGGATGGCCCCGCGACATCGTCTTGGCGAGGACGCTTATTGCAGCTGACGGTTGGCTTTTCATCGCCGCCACTGTCGTCATCGTCGTTGCTTTCGTTGTCGTCCTCCATCTCATTCGACCATTCCTCCTCATCATCATCCTCGTCCTCTTCTCCGTCCTCCGACGGCTCCTCGTCCGTCTGGTTGTCGTCTGACGACTCTGGCGGCAGCGTCCCTTCCATGATTCGGACATAGTCGAGGTCTGGGATCGACGCCGGACTCATGGAAGACAAGCGGGATGATTCTGATGTTGACCTATCATCGGGCGCCAGACTGCTAGCCGAACTGTCGTCCTTGCTGTCGCTCGACATGGCTGCAGAGTGTGTGCCTGTGTGTAGCGCGGCCTGCCAGGGACGATGAAGATGGTGGACACTTAAGCGGGGTATGCAGAGAAGAGGAAATTCCAATTGAAGCGGGGGTTGACGTATTATCTAACCGCTGATATAATCAACTGCAATTATTTGTACCCAGTCGCTCCAAATTCCCGGGGTTGCGCAGGACTCCTATTGGTTGGTTTATTTTTTCAGGATAAAAAGAAGGAACGAGTTTTGGGATTATGCACCGGTACCAGTACGAATAGAGTAGGACAATTGGCAAGCAATGCATTGAGCTCTTCTTATTGATAAAGCCAGTAATAATCAAGCTACAAAGGAAAAGAAAAAAAGACAAAGGGAAATATCTGCACGAATCTTCGCGTAACATCAATGGCATAGGATCTAGATGTGCATTACTTAGAGCACATCTAGATGTGCTTTAGCAATGCCGTCAAACAAAACCCGTAATCATCATTGCAAACAGCGCATAGAACATGGCTAATGCGACAACCACAACTACACATGCTAGTTCCTTCTTGTCTCTTGCTTTGATCTGTTGCCTGTGATTGATTCTTTCTTGCTTCATCGTACTGATTGTACATTCCAGATCAGCCAGTTTCTTCTTCGGCTTTACGTTATCTTCTGCGAGCTTGGTGATAACACTCCGAGCCCTGCCATGCCATTCTTCATCCAGCCAGTTAACAAAGGCACAAGCCTTATATCTCTGCCAATGTTAAATAGTATTCAGGATGAGCGGTGGCATTAACTGAAGTAAAATGATGAACTTAGCACTAACCTCTAAGGGGCAACTGAGAAACCGCCTGCCAATGTCGAACCCCTCCGTGCATACACATCGAGTGGGAGTGTGCCCGTGCACACAACTCAGCTTTTGGTATTTCTCGGTGGTGCAAAACTCGGAGTCGAACTCATGTTGCGGGAGTCTGGAGTCATGCTCCGGATTCGGCGGTAGATCACATTCCTGGGGTGGGGGGGGGGGGTCATTCAGGACGGATTTAGCAAGGAGCTATACTTTGGACATGCTAAAAAAGATCGGGATAGATTGGAACTTGACAGGACGATTCGGATCCGTAGTACACCTGCCTTCTGATGACCTTAGGCAAGTGCTCGGCGGCAACCGTCGTCGTGGCAGCGATACAAGCAGGAGCAGCTGCAACAAAACCATCAGCACCACTTGTCCACATTCCCCCAATGTTAGCGCCACACGAGGGAATTTGGAGGCTATGTAGGGATTTGGGGGAAATGGGGACACTGTGGGGATAAGCTATCGGTCGGGAACTACTTATGGCACTCTATGTTGTATACGGCACACTGTTTACACATGTCGTTTGTGTTAGGTATTACAACGTCACACACGATTTCCACACCAAACCATGTGAGAAGACAACGTAGGTTAGACACGGTTGCCGTTACATAACCGTATGTGATGTACTACCCTGTCCATATAATTGAGTTACAGTGATACCGTGTAAACAGCCACTCTACGGATATCCATAAAAAAACATCCGCTCTGCATATAGAGATGGCGGCGGTGGCCTAGGCAGCGGCTACCGGAGAAGAGGTCAATCCTCGGTCTGCGGCGGGAGATAGGAGGAGCTCAACCATCGAGGTCGGCGGCGGCGTGATTCAAGCACATCCATCGCGGTCGATGGCGGGGTAGTGGAGGTCGTACTTCAGGCGGTAGCCACACTAAGCTTTGCTCCTCGACCCTGCTGTCTCGGCGTGCTGCCGCATCGCGCTTCTTTGTCTGCTGGGTGGGGGTCGTCGCACGGCTAATTAATTAAGGTATTCTTTTCGTGAGTGGCTTAATTAAGGTATTCAATTCCTAAGGGTAGTGTTTTATTAGTACTCTGCGTGTAAATTGACTGGCCATTAATTTTGTCATTGCACGTCTGGATAACAATATGGAGCGCCCACAGTAATTATGAAAATAAAACCTTGTGATTTATGCACACATCTTTGGGAAGCAGTTAATCCGTGTATTATTGTTGTTGTTTTGTTTTTAATTACCATTCATGTGGTGCAGATGGAACGATCTTGATGGATGAAGAATTGGAAAACCGCAGATTTTATCAGTGGGGTGACAGAGTTCATGAATTTGGCTGAAAGTACAAAGAGGAGAATTGGTGATGCGGATTACATCCTGTGTCCATGTACTGATTGTGCCAATACAGAGTCACATGAAGTTGCAGATGTCCAGTTGCACTTAGTCTCTAGGGGATTCATTGATGGATATACACGTTGGACCAGACACGGTGAAGAGGAGGTCATGGATGAAGATACCCAGGGCTGCGAGATGCCAAACCCCGATCAACGTCACATGGATGTTGAATCTAACATCGGGGCAGAGGCGTGAAGCTACCAATGGAACACCGGAAAGCCTAAATGCCCACTGGAAATCAATACGTCGACGTAGATGACGACGATCTTGATATGCCAGATTTTGCTGCTATGATTGCAGATTTCGAGGGCCCAAAAAAGGATATGATTGGGTACAAGGATCTGCCAACCATTGATGCAGACTCCAAGAAAGAATTGTCCAGGTTGCAAAAAGAAATATACCAAGTTGAGTGCCACCCTGGCGCTTCTCAGATTTAAAGCAGCAAACGGTCTATCAAACAAGGGCTTCACAGAGATGCTAGGTCTTTTCAAAGAAATTATTCCAGAAGATAATGTGCTCCCCAGAAGCACGAATGAAGCAAAGAAAATTGTTTGCCCATTGGAACTTGAAGTACAAAAGATACACGCTTGTGTGAATGATTGTATATTGTACCATGGTGAGTACAAAGATTTGCATGCATGTCCCACATGCAAGCATGCATGATACAAGCATAGGAGAGCAAAGGATAAGTACAAATTGGACGACAAGATCAAGACAGGAATCCCGTTCAAGTTTGTTTGGTACTTGCCTTTAATTCCAAGGTTGAGGCGTTTGTTTGCAAACCCTAGAGAGGCAAAGAGGTTGCGGTGGAATCATGATGAGCGAATTGTGGATAAGTATGAGGCACCTGAAAGATGGGGCTCAGTGGGAATTAATCAAAAAAAGTTTCAAGACTTTGCCAAGGATCCTAGAAGTATAAGGCTCGGGGAGTGTACTGACGGGATGAATCCTTTTGGCGATATGAACACCAATCACAGCACATGGCGAGTGCTTCTGTGCATATATATCCTAGCTCCTTGGTTGTATATGAAGAAAAAATACATTATGATGTCAATGATTATCCAAGGCCCGAAGCAACACGGAAATGACATCGACATTTACTTTCAGCTCTTGGTAGAAGAACTGCCGATGGTGTGGATAGATGTACTGCTGTAAAATGTTATGATGCTTACGAAAGGAGATTTTCGATCTACATGCGATGCTGGTGCACACCATTCAAGATATGCCGGCATTAGGCAACACATCGGGGCAGAAAACAAAGGGATATGTAGGATGTGTCACATGCATGGATAGGACAGCTACCAGAAGACTTCCCAAGTCGCACAAAACCATGTATTTGCGTAGATTCTTATGAAAAAATCACCCATATCGAAAGATGAAAGCTGAATTTGATGATACGGCAGAGGCAGGTGTGGGCCCAAGACCCTATGAAGGGGAGGTGGTCCACAACATGGCTAAAAAAATTAATGTTGTGCTTGGCAAGAACCACCCTTTGACGGTGAAACAAATACCCAAGGGTCAAGTGTTTAAGAAGAAATCGGTGTTCTAGAAATTACCTTACTGGGAGATTCTACATGTACGTCACTGCATCAATGTCATGCACGTAGAGAAGAACGTATGTGAAAGCATCCTTGGTACTCTGCTCAAGATTAAAGGTAAAAGAAAGGATGGTGACGGTTCATGGATCGATATGCTTGCTGATCAATCAAAACGCAAGAGTGAAGCAGAAGATGATGACAAATTCATCAAAGCTCGCCGGAGTTATAATTTCAGTACAAAAGAAGCAACACAGGTCTTCACCTTTTTGTTGTCAGTTAAGACACCCTCTTCCTACTACGCAAACATTGGAAGTCTCATGGATGTGAGCTCAGGTAAAATGAAGTTGGGACACATGAAGTCACATGATTGCCATGTAATGTTGACACAAATACTCCCAGTGTCCATCAGGAATCTGATGGATAAAGATATAAGAAACACACTCATTGAGATCTGTGATTTCTTCAACCAACTATGGCAGAAAGTTGTAAATCCTGAAGAGTTGGATCATATGCAAGATGATATTGCAAGAATATTGTCCAACCTAGAGATTTTTTTCCCACCGTCATTCTTTGATGTCATGGTCTGATGACCCACAAGTATAGGGGATCTATCATAGTCCTTTCGATAAGTAAGAGTGTAGAACCCAATGAGGAGTAGAAGGAAATGATAAGCGGTTTTCAGTAAGGTTTTCTCTACAAGCACTGAAATAGTAGGTGATAGATAGTTTTGTGATAAGATAAATAGTAACGAGCAAAAATTAAATAAAGTAAATAAAGTGCAGCAAGGTGGACCAATCCTTTATGTAGCAAAGGATAAGCCTGGAAAAATTCTAATAATGAAGAAGGAGCTCCCGAGGACACATTGGGAATTATCGTCAAGCTAGTTTTCATCACGTTCATAAGATTCGCGTTCGGTACTTTGATAATTTGATATGTGGGTGGACCGACACTTGGGTACTGTCCTAACTTGGACAAGCATCCCACTTATGATTAACCCCTATTGCAAGCATCCGCAACTACAAAAAGGAGTATTAAGGTAAACCTAACCACATCATTAAACATATGGGTCCATATCAGCCCCTAACGAAGCAACACATAAACTAGGGTTTAAGCTTCTGTCACTCTGGCAACCCATCATCTACTTATTACTTCCCTATGCCTTCCTCTAGGCCCAAATAATGGTGAAATGTCATGTAGTAGACGTTCACATAACACCACTAGAGGAAAGACAACATACATCTCATCAAAATATCGAACGAATACCAAATTCACATGACTACTAATAGCAAGACTTCACCCATGTCCTCAGGAACAAACGTAACTACTCACAAAGCATATTCATGTTCATAATCAGAGGAGTAATAATATGCATAAAGGATCTGAACATACGATCTTCCACCAAGTAAACCAACTAGCATCAACTACAAGGAGTAATCAACACTACTAGCAACCCACAGGCACCAATTTGTAGTTTTGATACAAGATTGGATACAAGAGATGAACTAGGGTTTTGAGGGGAGATGGTGCTGGTGAAGATGTTGATGGAGATTGACCCCCTCTCGATGAGAGGATCGTTGGTGATGACGTTGGTGATGATTTCCCCCTCCGGGAAGTGTCCCAGTAGAACAGCTCTGCGAGCCCTAGATTGATTCCGCCTCGTGGCGGAGTTTCGTCCCGTAAGCTTGCCCACAATTTTTTCCAGGGTAAAAGTGATGATATAGTAGAAGATGGACGCCGAAATCCCACCAGGGGGCCCAGGAGATAGGGGGCGCGCCCCCTGTATCCTGGACAGGGTGTGGGCCCCCTGGCCTATTTCTTTAGCTCAGAAATTCTTATAAATTCCAAAAAGTTGTTTCGTGGAGTTTCGGACTTTTGGAGCTGTGCAGAATAGGTTTCAACGTTTGCTCCTTTTCCACCGAATTCCAGTGCTAGGCATTCCCCTCTTCATGGTAAACCTTGTAAAATAAGAGAGAATAGCCATAAGTATTGAGATATAATGTGTAATAATAGCCCATAATGCAATAAATATTGATATAAAAGCATGATGCAAAATGGACGTATCATGGTCCATCTCACTGTGCACCTTGTCGACAAGATAAAGTATTGTGGTCCTGTGTTTCTTCGCGACATGTATCCCTTCGAACGGTTCATGGGAATACTGAAGCGCTTTTGTCGAAACTGCAACCATTCAGAGGCAAGCATCCTACAATGTTATATCGCGGAGGAGGTGGTTGAGTTTTGCACCAAATACATGAAACAAAGACCTATAGGTTTGCCCCTCTCTCGCCACGAGGGAAGGCTGAAAGGTAAGCCGATCCTTGCTGGCACACAAATGGCTGCACCCGGAGAATTGGCAGAGAAAGCCCATTTGACGGTCATCGCTAACAGCTCAGTTCTCGGTAGCTTATGCGAAGAACACTTGGCGGAGATACGCCAAAGCTTCTTACCAATGGTGCCTTCATCAGATGTGGAGATGAAGGAGCACACTAAGAACTACACCGAATGGTTAAAGAATCGTTTGGCACAAGGATCCATCGATGACATTGCTACATGGTTGGCACAAAAGCCATCGCCTACGGTGTTGACGTACCAAGCATATGACATAAATGGATACACATTCTACACTGAGGAACGTGATGATAAGACCTCATATCAGAATAGCTCTGTCCGAATAGAATGCATGACTGTAGATGAAGCTGATAAAAGGGTATACTATGGAACCATCAAAGATATTTGGGAGCTTGACTATGTGAAAGTTAAGGTGGCATTATTCAGGTGCGCATGGATCCCTCTTGGTCATGTAAAGGTTGATGATTACAGGAAGACCTGTGTTAACAGGACAACGATGGCATATCACGCGGACCCGTTCATTCTTGCCAGCGATGCTACCCAGATTTTCTTTGTGGAAATAAGAACTGCCATGTAGTGATGCATGGCAAGAGAAGGGTACTAGGTGTCGACGATGTTGCCGATGAGGACGAGTATGATGAATTTGATGAGTTGCCAACCAAGGGATCACACACCTGTGTAACAGAGAAGCGTAAAATCAGCAGAAAACCCAAGTTCACTCGGGGTCAACGTAATGATCCCAGTCCCCCCATGTACATGGGAATTAAGCCGTAAGACTAGTCTTTATGCCTACCATGCAACTTAATTCATTCAATTTAGAACTATCGCGTGTACTGAATTTGTGAGTTATGCCCGGTTTTCTGTTGATGTAAGAACCGTTAATATGTTGACCTTGATATGCTGTCAGCTCAGGCAATGAATATGAACTATTTTTTGTTATTATTATTATTATATCATAGAGGTAGCACACTCAATTGATCTCACTACAGTATGTGTGAACACAAATATGCAATCTGGTTTGTGAATAGCACACGTTTCGCTGATGAAAGCCGTGTGCCGACCAAACCCTGCCCACGATCTGAGTCGTGCTTTCTCATTGGCCAGAACCCAAACCCTACGGATCGTACGTCTGCACCATTGGATGCTCCCAGATCGAACGGCGATCCTCATCCCTTTCGACAACACATGCAGTTCCGGTTGTAATTTTATTTTTATGCACAAAATGCATGTTAAGCTAAAAAAATGTCTTAAATATAGCTAATGATATCTGAAATGCGCCAGAAAATCAAACCCGTGGTATAATGGTGATTGCGTACCGTGGAAATTTTTATGAGGCCAAACAATGAAGTCACCGGCCACAGGAGTTTGAATTGACATGTCTCCTTTTGGAAACCATGATCCTTCATGTGAGATGCTCCGGTTTGGAAGGAGCGGTCATCAAAACTTGTGCCAAACTTTAACAATTTTTCCACAGGGTCGTAGAGCACGCCACAGGCACACATCGATTTTGATGATGTTCGGACTCCATTTGAATTTCCTGTAATTAAATACCTACTAGGCCTATGCTAGTGGCCGCACCTCGCGGCCAAAATGTTTTAAACTTCTCTCCGCTTCTCGAACAAACGGATGAAAACTCACAAAGCGACGCACAAATGATCTGTACACCTTCTTTGCTAGGCTGATAGTAAGGGGATATCATAGCTAGTATCATGCATGCCAACTAGGCAATTTTGATGAGCTGTCATAGAATTAAATGAAGAAAGAGAGGGTTAAGTATCATATCATGAAATCATATGATAATAAATGCTATGCTACTATGTGTCATGCATGACAATAAATAAAGTACTACATGACATTACTCTATGATACTATGCATTAGAGCAAGTACAATAGAGTGACATAAGCAGGCTATAAGGAATAGAATAATATATATGTGCTTAGTTGGAGGAAAGAGAAGAGGAGAGAGAAGAGAAGCGGGCTCTTGGTTAGTAGCCAGCTGCAACACGAGACCCAAGACACTTTGTGAGGATGTAAGGTGGGCCAACTATTGATAAACTAGTAAATATATAAAACTTATTATTGTACATGCCAACTAAGAGGTTGGTTGTACATGACATGGCAACTTCTTATAGCCGACCATTGGCTGTATTATTAACCATGCTCTTAGTGAGGTAGTGTCGGGGGAACGACACCTATGGGATCCCGGGGAATCCCTTCTACGGTTGGCGGGGCGTGGAGCTGCGCAAAGAGCAGGCCCATCGATCAACGTGAGGGGATTTTTTTACCTAGGTTCGGGCCGCAAATGATGCGTAATACCCTAGTCCTACTTGTCTGTGTTTGTTTGGTGTTCGTGAGCTCTTGAACTAGCTGCGGTGCATGCCAGTCCAAAAAGTCCGAATCCTTCCTCAGTACACCTCGGGCCTCCTTTTATATGTCAAAGGGGTCGCCACAGTGGCACGCAGGAGGTGGAAAGTATCTACAGTGTACAAGTCTATCGCCCGACATCATAGGACAAACATATTTAATGCGCTGCCTATGTGCCCTCTTTGCTTTATCGGGGATGGCAACAAGGCTTCTCTCGTTCGTTGCCGCTTCGTCTTGCTCCGACA
Organism: Aegilops longissima; assembly: GCA_021605205.1. Classification (NCBI taxonomy): domain Eukaryota; kingdom Viridiplantae; phylum Streptophyta; class Magnoliopsida; order Poales; family Poaceae; genus Aegilops; species Aegilops longissima. Next base: position 421,177,012 of record CM038677.1, on the reverse strand, counting down.
CGCGTCCAAGTTGATGAGGCATGCAGCGCCACACTGGCTGACTAGTCGCCGTGCTGGTGCAGTGACAAGGTCTTCACGAAGATCTGCATGTCACCACGCAGGTGCTTGACTAGTTGGCCTAGAAGCTGCATGCTGCCACGTAGGCGCCTGCCTAGTTGGCGGGCTGGTTGCCGCGTCGGAACGGCCGCGGGGCGGTGAAATGTTGGTGGGTGCATGGCCTCGTGGGCATCCCCGGCAAGGATCCTGCCGGGGGTCTTTGGCCGTCCCCAGCAAGGATGTTGCCGAGGGTCTTCGGTCGTCCCCGGCAAGGATCTTGCCGGGGGTCTTCTGGTTCTTATCTAGACTTGCAGGCCTTCGGTCTTCACAAAGATCTGCATGCCACCACGCAGGCGCCCCTGAGCCTCGGTCTTGATGTTGTCGATGGTGTCAGAACTCTCAGGCTCAAGGGTGGCGGCCTTGCTGGTGTTGGGCAAGTCGCCCCAACAAGGCTCTTGCCGGGGCTGTGTAGGCCACCCCGGCAAGGGTCTTGCCGGGGGAAATCCATCTTGCCCCTGTGCTATTCATGCCATTGGCTTGAGTGTTGCCTTGGCAGTCTCGTACCTTTCCTTCCTCTGCCCCACCAAGCATGGCCGCAGGTGCGGCTACGATTGCCCGGGCACAAGTAAAGGGGTACCAAAAGGCCCCTACTTTTGTACACCGACAGGAGCCCCTGGGCCTGGGCCACACATAAGTGCGAAGCGTTGTTGGGCCAGGCCCAGAACGGTGCGCGGGCACGCATGGCAGAGTTTTATCCGCAGTAACTTCTTCGCTAGTTGCGCTTCCCCACGACCCGCATTGAGTGAGTGACGTGGGTGTCGTGCGTGGAATGGTCGCAACACGCTTGCATCACCCTGTGGTGAATAGTAAAGAGGCGGCCCGTGTTTTCCCCATAAAAAAGAGGAAGCCGCAGGGGCGCTGCTCATTTACAAAGTGAACTCCGGTCGTGGCCTTTATGGCGCCCACGCCCCATGATCACGGGGCGGGAAACGGCCGTCCCACTTGTCTTCTTAATTCTGGCTCGCCCGCCACGTGTCCCCATGCCTCAGGGAGGGTAGGTGGTGGATACGAAGGGCACGGGCCTCAACACAGAGGCGAGAAGTCGGGTGTTGCTGATTGGAGAAGCGGGTCAGTCCTGATTCCTTGCGCCTCTGGTGACCGGATTGATCGAGTGGGGCGGCCGTCCTCAGGTTGGGGGGCCGAGCCCCGGCCCCGTCCTTCTATAAGAAGGGGAGAGGGACATCGTCTTTCTACATTCATATCCTCCTTGCTCGGTCTCTTTCTTCCACTTGCCATGGTGAGAGGGCGCGCCAGCGCTCCAATGGCGGCGACGAGGGCTTCTGCTCGACAGCGTGTCCCCCCTTCTCCGGAGCTCATGGCGGCGGAGCCCGCTGTGAGAGGAAGAGGGAGGGGGCGAGGCCGAGGCCGCCGTGGCCTCAGGGGAGAAGAGGATAGGGTGGCGCACCGGCCGCGCTTCCGCCAGCGGCTCTTCCCCCAATGGAGGGCCATGTAGGAGACTAGCCCCGTGAGTTCTTCATCAGGCTGTACAAGCCAGTGTGCGCTCACCTCCTCCCCACCCCGTTTGCTCGGGAAATGGAGCTTGATCCGCCATAGGCCTTGAGGCTGCGAGTCGATGTCGACTTCCCCGCCCCTCACGTCATGTATCTCCATCGTGGGTGGAAGACCTTTGCCCATGCTCATAGCCTGTCGGAGGGGCACGTTCTCCAGTTCAAATTATGGAGAACGGCCTGCTCTCCGCCAAGGTCTTCGGGCGCTCGGGAACCCGCTTAGGGTGCTGCGTGGAGAGCTCCACCAACAACGAAACCTCCTCCTCGAGCGACAGTGATGAGGAGGACAGCAACAGCAACGACGAGGGTAGCGGGAAGGAGGACGCCGATTCCAACTCCGGCTGACCATCGACGACAGAACCATTATCTGCATTGCCCTCCTCCCTCGGCCATGCGCCTTGCCGAGGGTCATCACCGCCGTGCTCTCCATCAGCGCATTCCCCGCCGCCTCTTCTTTGCCTTCACCTGTCGCACCTGGGAGGAAAGGGGCAAGAACGGAGATCACGGGGCACTTATCTTTCTTTTAACTTGCAGGCACTTGCCAAATCTAAATTTCCAAATAATGTAATCTCTCGAGCCCATGGATGTGTCTTGTAACATTCGTACTTGTATCAGCATATCAATGAAAAAGACCAGCCTTGTCGGGAACTCATGCATGTACACGTCCATGCGGAGGCGAAACGCCTCTTTAATGCAAATAAATGAGTTCTCCCAGCAAGCTATCCTACCAGTGCCCTCTGTGCCTGCTGGAGAATCACATCTGCCGGGTTACAGACAAAGGGTCCAGCTCCTCGTCAATCTCCTTTTAGCAAAGGCTACTACGACCATTCTGACCGAAGCAGCGTTCGGGTCAGGGATGGGAGAACCTAAGTTTAAAAGAGAGTGGCGAGGTTTTATAATGCACATGTCACAGGTTACGAACAGGAATGGGCAAGAGGTGAACTTTATCTATTTGGTTTGCCGGATATCGCCGTGCCGGGTAGTCTTTCGAACTTCTTGCTGGAGCCGGGTCCTTGGCGGAATCGAGCGTCCTCGCCGTGATGGAAAGAAGAGAGGACAGGAGCATGGAACCTCGGCGGTCCATTAACATTTGTTGGAATCAAAAAGGAGTACAATATCCTGGGCAAGCATGCATATACGTATATACATAAACATGGAAATCAACGGGAAACTATACATACTAAGGGTTTTTTCCCCGATCACAAGATAGGGTCTCATACCGCTTTGTACATAGGGTTACATGCCTTGCCGACAAGGCTAGTACAAAAGGGGGTTGTCGGGGCTCCCGACAACCACGCCTTAGGGGTAAAACTTGCGAATATGTTCAATATTCCAGGAATTGCTCACCGGAATGCCATCTTCGGTCTCCAGGCGGACTTCGCCGGGCCTGGTGACTCGTATTACCTGATAAGGGCCGTCCCACTTTGGCATCAACTTGTTTGAACTCTTGGCGGATTGGATTCACCGAAGAACAAGGTCGCCTTCCTCAAGGCTCCGGGTGTGAACCTTGCAGCTATGGTAGCGGCGCAAGGCTTGCTGGTAGCGAGCGGCTCGTACAACAGCCTGAAGACGATCTTCCTCAAGAAGCGTCGCATCATCTTGGCGCAACTGCTCTTGCTCAAGCTCATCATAAGCAAGCACTCGAGGTGACCCATATATGAGTTCCATGGGGAGAACTGCTTCTGCCCCATATACCAGGGCAAAGGGTGTCTGGCCAGTGGCTCGATTTGGTGTCGTTCTGATCGACCAAAGAACCATTGGCAACTCATCAATCCAGCACCTTCTGCACTTGTGTAGCCTGTCAAAAGTTCTGGTCTTGAGGCCTCGCAACACCTCTGCATTCGCCCTCTTAGCCTGGCCGTTACTTATGGGATGAACAACAGAAGCAAAACAAACCTTGCCGCTGAGGTCTTGGATATACTGCATGAAAGTGCGGCTCATGAACTGCGTGCCATTGTCGGTGATGACTCTATTTTGCACACAAAACGGCAGACTAGTCCCTTGAAGAACCTGACGGCTGATTGTGCTGTCACCTTTCTCACCAGTTCCACCTCCGGCCACTTTGTGAACTTGTCGATCACGACGTACAAGTACTCAAAGCCCCCAACAGCACGGGGAAAGGGGCCCAGTATGTCGAGCCCCTAGATCTAAAATGTCCAGGAAAGAGGGATTGTTTGAAGGGCTTGGGCTGGCTGGTGAAGCTTCTTTGAATGGAACTGGCGCGCTTCACACTTGGTTACTAGTGCAGTTGCATCCTGGAGAGCGGTGGGCCAAAATAAACCTTGCCGGAATGCCTTGCCGGCAAGGGCTCTTGACCCTATGTGGGAGCCACTGAAAATGCAACTATCCCTAGGTGGTTTTGGTAATTCATAACAACATATAGCTCATTGAGCTAATGCTATTCCAAGATGAACATTTCAGGAAAGCTCAATGAATGGCATGGCATGGATGATGAAAGTGGATCCCTCAAAATGCTAATGACAAAGGATTGGCTCAAGCTCAAAAGCTCAAGACTCTTCATTTTATATTTTAGTGATTCATGATCACATTGAGTCTATAGGAAAAGCCAATACTATCAAGGAGGGATGAGGTGTTGCTTAATGAGCCTCTTGCTTCATGTGCTTAGTGATATGCTCCAAAACCCTCACTACTTTCTCACATCCACATATGACCTAAACCAAAAGCCAAAATCGGTCTCACCGATTCTTCCTATCCGCGCCACCGATTCCATATGTCATAGCCATCGCCACAAACCCTAGGCAAATCGGTTCTACCGATAGGGATCTCGGTCTCACCGAGATGGGATTGTAATCTCTCTGTTTCCTTTTCAGAACTTTTCGGTCTCACCGAAAGAGCGGATCGGTCCCACCGAGATTGCAATGTAAACTCTCTGCTTCCTTTGTAACATTTCGGTCTCAATCGAAAAGAGAAAATCGGTCCCACCGAGTTTACGTGACCAACTCTCTGGTTAGCTAATTACCAAAATCGGTCTCACCGAGTTTGTGTAATCGGTCTCACCGAGATTACGTTATGCCCTAACCCTAACCATATCGGTCCTACCGAGATGCATGTCGATCCCCAATCAAAACCTAACGGTCACTAGGTTTACTAAAATCGGTCTGACCGAGTTTGTTGATTCGGTCCCATCAAGATTGGTAAATTGTGTGTAACGGTTAGATTTTGTGTGGAGGCTATATATACCCCTCCACCTCCTCTTCATTCGTGGAGAGAGCCATCAGACTAAACCTACACTTCCAACTTACCATTTCTGAGAGAGAACCACCTACTCATGTGTTGAGCCCAAGATATTCCATTCCTACCATATGAATCTTGATCTGTAGCCTTCCCCAAGTTGCTTTCCACTCAAATCTTCTTTCCACCAGATTCAAATCCTATGAGAGAGAGAGTTGAGTGTTGGGGAGACTATCATTTGAAGCACAAGAGCAAGGAGTTCATCATCAACACACCATTTGTTACTTCTTGGAGAGTGGTGTCTCCTAGATTGGCTAGGTGTCACTTGGGAGCCTCCGACAAGATTGTGGAGTTGAACCAAGGAGTTTGTAAGGGCAAGGAGATCGCCTACTTCGTGAAGATCTACCGCTAGTGAGGCAAGTCCTTCGTGGGCGACGACCATGGTAGGATAGACAAGGTTGCTACCTCATGGACCCTTCGTGGGTGGAGCCCTCCGTGGACTCGCGCAACCGTTACCCTTCGTGGGTTGAAGTCTCCATCAACGTGGAGGTACCATAGCACCACCTATCGGAACCACGCCAAAAACATCCGTGTCTCCAATTGCGTTTGAATCCTCCAAACCCTTCCCTTTACTTTCTTGCAAGTTGCATGCTTTAATTTCCGCTGCTCATATACTCTTTGCATGCTTGCTTGAATAGTGTGATGATTGCTTGACTTGTCCTAAGATAGCTAAAATATGCCAAACTCTAAAACTGGGAAAAGGCTAAGTTTTTAATTGTTCAAGTAGTCTAATCACCCCCCCTCTAGACATACTTCAAGGTCCTACAAGTGGTATCAGAGCTTAGTCTCCATTTGCTTTGATTTCCATAGCTTTTGGTGGTCATAGCCTTGGTTTCACAACCTAGGAGAGTATGGCGTCTAGCGAGGGAAACTATCACCGTAGAGGTCCTTACTTTGATGGTACTAATTTTGCTAGTTGGAAGCATAAGATGAAAATGCATATTCTCGGACATAACCCCGCCGTTTGGGCAATTATTTGTATTGGCTTGCAAGGTGAATTCTTTGATGGGAGAGAGCCGAACTGTGAAGCTAATGCGGAAGAATTGAAGATGTTGCAATACAACGCTCAAGCTTGTGATATCATCTTCAACGGATTGTGCCCCGAAGAATTCAACAAAATCAGCCGTCTTGAGAATGCGAAGGAAATTTGGGATACTTTGATTAATATGCATGAAGGTACCGAATCCGTCAAGGAATCCAAGTTGGATGTGCTCCAAAGTCAGCTTGACAAGTTCAAAATGAAGGATGGTGAAGGTGTCGCTGAAATGTACTCTAGGCTTGCACTTATCACAAATGAAATTGCCGGCTTAGGGAGTGAAGAGATGACTGACAGATTCATCATCAAGAAGATCCTAAGAGCATTGGATGGAAAGTATGATACCGTGTGCACATTGATTCAAATGATGCCAAAGTACAAAGATCTCAAGCCAACGGAAGTCATTGGAAGAATTGTTGCTCATGAGATGTCACTTAAGGATAAGGAGGAACTTCACAACAAGTCAAGTGGTGCTTACAAAGCCTCAAGTGAAGCCCCCACATCATCTAGTGAGAAACAAACCTTCAATGAAGAGTTGAGCTTAATGGTGAAGAACTTCAACAAATTCTACAAGAGTAGAAGCAAAGAAAGAAACTCCAAGTCTAGGTCTTACAATGAAAAAAGATCTTCTAGTCGAGAGCGCAATTGCTACAATTGTGGGAGACCCGGACACTATTCCAATGAGTGTACGGCACCCTACAAAAGAAGAGAAGACTCTCCAAAAATAAGAAGTAGAAGAGAAGAATCACCACCAAGAGAGAGGAGGAGTAGAGATGATCGTTATGAACGAAGACCCTCACGGAGAAGCAAGGATTCGGAAAGGAAGGACAAGTCATCAAAGAGCTACACAAAACGAAGACATCAAGCTCATGTTGGTGAATGGGTATCCGGCTCCGACTCCGACCATCACTCCGAGAGAAGCTATCACTCCGACTCCGAATATACTCAAGATGAAGGTGTTGCCGGTCTAGCACTTGTGTCAACCAACTCCTACGACATATTTGAATCACCAAATGAAGGAATTGGTAGGTGCTTCATGGCCAAAGGTCCTAAGGTAACACAACCCGAGTATATTGATTTTGATGTTGATGAAGATGACTTGCTAGGTGATGATGATTTACTTGTTGACAACTCTAGTGATGAATACTATGATGAAACGTCAATAAATCATGCTAATCAATTTGAAACGACTGACAATGATAAGGAGAAAATTGAGCGTCTAACTAAAGAACTAAACACTCTTAACTTAGCTCATGAAACTATCTTTGAAGATCATCGAGAACTTTTAAGGGCTCATGAGAAGTTACGCTTTGAAAAGCTCAACCTTGAGCAAGAGCATGAGTTCTTAAAAGCAATCAATGATAATCTCCGTAAGAAAAGTTCTTCTTACATTGCCAAGCGTTTACTCTTATCTACTTACATGCCTCAAGTAAAGTCTAGTAACAAGAACAAGAAAGATTCTTCTTCTAGTAGTAACAATAACAATGCTAAATCCAATATTGTTGCTTCTAGTAGTTCTCTTGATTCCACTAATGATTCTCTTAGCCAAGTTACACTTGAGCAAGAAAATAGCTTATTGAAGGGAATTATAGAGAAAGGTGTATACAAGAGCCTTGCCGGGAGTAAGCAATTCGAGGAAATTGTACGCAAGCAAGGAAGGCACCGGAAGAATCAAGGTGTTGGTTTTGAACGAAAGTTCAATGTCAATGGAGTTGAGTGGGAAGAAGATCAATACCCCAAGACGAAGTTTGTTCCTCAACAAGAGAAGTATGATCCTACTTCCTTCAAGGGAACACAAGCACAATATGATCTTCCACCACAAGCCACAAGAACAAAGGCAAGGACAAGCTTCAAGAAGAGATTGATGCATTTGAAGAAGCACCTAAGGTCTCGGTCAAGTGGATTCCCAAGACTACGTCAAGTTCTACCTCATCAAGTACAACTACAACTCCAAGGATTCCCATCAAGATGATGTGGATCCAGAAGAAGAAGAACTAGAGAGTTCTTGAGGGTGACTCCGCCAACATATTTCACTCATATCATTATGGCAAGGACAAGTGCAATCAACTTCCATATCTTGCACTAGTTCAAGGAGTCACAAACCCTCATGTTGGTAAGGCAAGGGAGAAGGTAACCTAATGATTTCATGGACATCACTTTGTGTGTGCATCACTCTATATCTATGGATATACTTGTTTGTTCCTTGTGGGACTAACCCATGTAGGTATTGAAAGTGCAACTCACTCCAAAGGATTGCTCCAAAAAGATCTACATCAACATTGAGCATCCACATCTTCAACACCTACATGAAGTCATCATCGACAAACCCAAGGTTAGTTCGTCCCTCTTAGGGGGGATCTCACATCTAGGGGGAGCTTAACTCTAAGAATTGAGTCAAAGCAACTCTAATGATGTGAACACATACATGCTTTATGTAAAAGTGGTAACCCCACTTGAGCTTAAAAGATGAGTATGACCTATGATCAAATGTCTATCATTTGACTCCTAAGTCAATATACTCATATATAGATGACCTAGTCATCGCCAATTGCTTGATAGATGCTAGAATTGGTTGTGCATGCTTTGTCACATATTTTATTTGTCATCTTATTGTGTGAGCATGTTGGTGTAACGCCCTCGATGCGGCTATATCTCCCACGTGCCGAAGCACGACTTAGAGGCATAACCGCATTGAAAGCAATGTCGCAAGTGAGGTAATCTTCACACAACCCATGTAATACATAAGGAAAGAGATACATAGTTGGCTTACAATGCCACTTCACACAAGACATAAATAAACATCCATCATTCAGATTACACTCAAGGTCCGACTACGGAACCAAAATAAAGAAGATACCCCAAATGCTACACAGATCCCCGATCGTCCCAACTGGCTCCACTATCGATCATCGTGAAAAGACACATAGTAACGACCACGTTCCTCGTCGAACTCCCACTTGAGCTCGGTTGCGTCACCTGCACCGCATCGCCGGCACCAAACTGTTTTGGTAGAATCTGTGAGTCACGGGACTCAGCAATCTCACACCCGCGAGATCAAGACTATTTAAGCTTATAGGAAGGACATAGTTGTGAGGTGGAGCTGCAGCAGCGACTAGCATATATGGTGGCTACATTCGCACAAGAGAGCGAGAAGAGAAGCAAGGCACGGTCGTGAAGCTAGTAGCGATCAAGAAGTGATCTGAACTACTTACGCCAAACATAACTCCAACACCGTGTTCACTTCCGGACTCCGCGAGAAGAGACCATCACGGTTACACACGCGTTGATGTGTATTTTAATTAAGGTCAACTTCGGTTTTCTACAACCGACATTAACAAATTCCCATCTGCCTCATAACCGCGGGCACGGCTTTGAAAGATAATACCTGCGAGGGTGTCCCAACTTAGCCCATTATAAGCTCTCACGGTCAACGAAGGATATTCCTTCTATCGGGAAGAACCGATCAATCTCGAATCCCGGACTACAAGACATTTCGACAACAATAAAACAAGACCAGCAAAGCCACCCGATTGTGCCGACAAATCCCGATAGGAGCTGCACATATCTCGCTCTCGTGGCACATCCGGATGAGACTAGCTACGAGTAAAACCAAGCCTCGAAGTTTTCCCTCGGTGGCCTCAAGCAGTAGCTCGATTCGGGCCAGCACTCGAAGGAGCACCGGTCCGGGGTTAAAATAACGATGACCCTCGGCTCGAAAAACCCGGGGAAAAAGGCTTAGGTGGCAAATGGTAAAACCAAAGTTGGGCCTTCTTTGGAGGAGTCTTATTCAAAGCGAACTGTCAAGGGGTCCGATAAATCACCCAACCGTAAGGAACGCGAAATCAAGGAACATAACACCGTATGACGGAAACTAGGGTGGCAAGAGTGGAACAAAACACCGGGCATAAGGCCGAGCCTTCCACCCTTTACCAAGTATATAGATGCATTAATTATAGCAGATATATTGTGATATCCCCAACAAGTAAACATGTTCCAACAAGGAACCACATCTCCATGTTCCAACAAGGAACAAACTTCATCTTCACCGCAACTAGCAACGCTATAAGAGGGCCGAGCAAAGCGGTAACATAGCCAATCAACGGTTTGCTAGGAAAGGATGGTTAGGGCTGATATGGCAATATGGGTGGCATGATATAGCAAGTGATAGGCATCGTAGCATAGGCATAGCAAAAGAGCGAGCATCTAGCATAGCAAAGATAGAAGTGATTTCGAGGGTATGGTCATCTTGCTCGCAAAGTTCTCGAGTTGTCGAAAGCTTGATCCTCGTAATCGTTCTCAACAGGTTCCTCGCTCACGCACTCGCCTCCGGCTCTACCCAAAGCAAGAACACAAACAAAGGAACCACAATAAATCACGGTGCAATGCACAAGCAACATGATGCAAAACATGACATGATATGCGAGATGTGATATGCAATGCGTATGCGCGCTCCAGAAGGAAAATGATGAACCAGGCATCAACTTGGCAAACCAAGTATCCCGCTGAAAGATGAGATGATTTCGTTGAAATCGATATAAAGATCACCGAATCGGATGCACGGTTTGCAAATGACAAGCAAAACAAGAATGGCACAAATCTGCCATTAACAAAGATGATGCCACTTAGCAAGCAACAAGAAATTAAGCTAATGCACCCAAACGTACCAACAAAGTATATGGAAGTGATCTACTCAAGATGCTTGACAAAAGATGAACACTGAGCTACGGCTAAATCACATCGCAACAGGTCCAAACAAGCATGGCAAAAGTGCAAAAAGTATCAGGCTGGACATGGCAAAAACAGCATCAGGAAGCAATGTTCAGAGCAAGAAAACAACATGCTACAGGAACTTATAATAGCAAAGCAAGGCATGGCATGAATCTACTCAAAGCATAGAATAAAAGTCCCTTACTGACCATAAGCCAAAAAGGATCAGAAAATATAGTAACACCCATGTCAATATAGCAAATTTCGTTAACAGATTCAGCAACTGGGCATGTCAAAAACAGATAACAAGTAGGCATGTTTAAGAGCTCAAAGCACTCACTACAGAGCCTTATATGATAAACTAAGCATACATACATCAAGAAGACATGGCATAGAAGATATACATGGCAAGAACAACATCATAGCATACACGGATCAACCACAACAACCTTGGCAAAATTGAATAACATGTAAACAATCTGCCAGGAAACATTTTGTAGCAAAAGTAGAGCTCGATTGACTCAAGCTATGGCACTCCATAATTGCAAACAAAGGCATGGATGGATAGAGCATAACAATATGTTCAAAACATCCTTACTGAAGTATCTCAAAATATGCATGGATCTCTCGGTAGCATCAAGTGAACATGGCATGAAAATATCAGCAAAACAGGGGCTGAAATCAGCAACATCATGACACCTAGTTTGCATGCTTGTGCTAGTCACCACATAGATCACAAAAATACATGGCATACACCCCTGGAAAGATGGCATGGCATATTACAAAACACATGTAGGACTCAAATTCATAGGGTGCACACATCAATCATAGCAAAAATAACAAAAGTGTATGTTCTGTTAAGAAACAGAAACTAACATCACATAGCCCTCTTCTAACAGCATTTCGGGCATCAAGATGAGCTCAAATGAAAATGATGCAATGAGATGAAATGATCTACTCATCGAGGCGAACATTTTGACATATTACACGCACGAAACGAAGCTACGGATGCAAAGTTATGATGCGTTGAAAATGCCACAAATTAATCAACGGAATAAAAAACTTAGACGGAATTGGGGGAAGAAAGTCAACCCCCTCGATGGATCCGATCCAGATCCGATCGGCTCGAGGGTGGAGGCGGCCGGCCGGAGCGGGGCCGAGGAGGAGAGGGCCGGCCGGGCGGAGGAGGGCGCCGGCGGCGCGCCATGGCCGGGCGCCCGAGGCGGCGACGGGCCGGGCGGCCGAAGGGCCGGGCGCCAGCCGGCGAGGCCCGGTGGCGGCGGTGGGTTCAAGGGCGGGCGGCGATCGACCGGAGGAGGTCCGCGGCGGCGGCGGAGGCCTCCCGCGAGGCGGCGGGAGCCGGGTCGGGCGCCGGATGGGCCTGGGGCGGAGGCGCGGCCGGATGGCGGCGCGGAGGGCCGGCCGTGGTCTCGCGGGCCCTTGGCGGCGGCGGGCAGGTGGCGCGCCCGATTGGCGCGCGCGGCGGATTTTCGTCCGGCCGGACCGGACGTGTCCGGGGGCGCGAGGTAGAGGAAGGCTAGGGTTTGTACCGTGATTTGGAATGGGGGGTGTATATATAGGCATAGAGGGAGCTAGGAGAGTCCAAATGAGGTGTAGTTTTCGCCCACACGATCGTGATCGAACGACGGAGAGCATGGAAGTGACTTAGATGGGTTATTGGACTATTTTGAAGGGGTGTTGGGCTGCAACTTAAAAGAGGCCTTTGCGAGGGTGCGGTTAACCGTTGGAGTACCAAACGAGCTCCAAATGACCCGAAACTTGACAGGCGGTTCGGTGGTATACCAAGGCCACTTGACAAACCTCGGTCCATTCCGAGAACGTTTAGTACCCGCTCACAGAAAAACGTAAAAGGGGACGCCGGGGAACATAGGAGTGCCGGATTGCAAAACGGACAACGGGAAAAATGCTCGGAATCATGAGACGAACACGTATGCAAATGCGATGCACATGATGACATGATATGAAAATGCATGACATGGACAAAATGAAAAAAAGAAGAAAAACCCAACCACAGAGGGAATATCATATCACAATGCCGAAAATGGCAAGAGTTGGAGTTACAAATATGGAAAGTTACATCCGGGGTGTTACAACACTCCACCACTACAAGAGGATCTCGTCCCGAGATCTAGGACTGAAAGAACTCCGGATATTCAGAACGGAGGTGATTCTCGCGCTCCCAGGTGGCTTCTCGGTCGGAATGGTGTGCCCACTTCACTTTCAGGAATTTGATTGACTTGTTGCGAGTCTTACGCTCGGTTTCTTCAAGAATAGCAACGGGGTGCTCATGATAAGAGAGATCTCCTTGAAGGTCAATTTCTTCGAAGTTGATAGTGCGCTCAGGAGTCTTGAAGCACTTGCGAAGCTGTGACACGTGAAACACATCGTGCACGTTTGCAAAGTTGGGCGGAAGCTCAAGTTTATAGGCGAGATCGCCTCTTTTGCCAATGATCTTGAAAGGACCCACGATCTAGGGGCAAGCTTCCTTTGATACCGGGCGGCGAGTGCCTTTCATTGAGAGACGCGAGGTAGACATGGTCTCCGATTTCAAAAGCCACATCACGGTGCTTGTCATCATAATAGTTCTTTTGGCGCGATTATGCGGCTTTGAGATTCTCACGAATGACTTTGCACATTTCTTCGCTTCGTGATCAAGTCGCTGCCAAGAAGTTGGCGCTCACCTGTCTCGCACCAATTGAGAGGAGTACGACACTTTCGCCATAGAGAATTTCGAATGGGGCCTTGCCGAACTCGCTTGGAAGCTGTGGTTGTAGGAGAACTCGGCATATGGAAGACAATCTTCCCACTTCATACCAAGGAAATGACACAAGCCCCGAGCATGTCTTCGAGGATTTGATTGACTCGCTCAACTTGGCCACTTGTTTGAGGATGGAAAGCTGTCTGAAACGAATGTTGGTGCCCATGGCCTTCAAAAGAATCCCAAAACTTGGAGGTAAAGATGCTGCCACGGTCTCAAGAGATCACTTGTGGAATGCCGCAAGGAGACAATCCTCGAGGTGTATAGCTCGCCAACCGAGCTCTTGTGATAGATTCTTTGATAGGAAGAAAATGAGACACTTTAGTAAGCTTGTCAATGACAACGAAGATAGCATCATTTCCACGCTTGGACTTTGGAAATCCAGTCACGAAGTCCATTTCAATATGATCAAACTTCCATTTCGGAATAGCAAGAGGTTGGAGGAGACCAGCTGGTCGTTGGTGTTCTGCTTTCACTCTTCTGCAGACATCACACTCATTCACAAATTGAGCAATTTCTCGCTTCATTCGAGTCCACCAATATGACTGCTTGAGGTCATGGTACATCTTCGCATTTCCGTGATGAATGGATAGAAGCGAATTGTGCGCCTCGCTCATAATGAATTTTCTCAGATCACCCTTAGGAACCACAATCCGTCCTCAAGAAAAGAGTATCTTTGTCATCAATGTGGAAGCACTTGTACTTGAAATGCCCTTGTCGATACCACGCTTCACCTTTTTCACCATGGTATCCAGAAGTTGAGCCTCACGAATCTGATCTTCCAAAGTAGGAGAAACGATGAGGTTGGCAAGAAAGCCTTGAGGAACAACTTGAAGATTCAGCTTATGGCAAGCTTCACAAAGATCCGGTTGGAAGGGCTTGAGGATTAAGTCATTGCAATAAGCCTTCCTGCTCAAAGCATCTGCAATGACATTGGCCTTGCCCGAGTATATTCAATACTTGGGTTGTACTCTTGAATCATTTCGACCCATCGAGTTTGCACGAGGTTGAGGTTGGGTTGAGTGAAGATATACTTGAGACTCTTGTGATCGGTGAGAATGTCCACTTTCCTTCCCAACAAGAGATGTCTCCATGTTATCAATGCATGGACAACGCCGCCAACTCAAGATCGTGAGTGGGGTAGTTCTTTTCGTTGGCTTCAATCGGCGAGAGGTATAGGCCACAACTCTCTTCTCTTGCATTAACACAGACCGAGACCTTGAAGAGAAGCATCACGAAAACTTCAATGGCTTGGATTCATCAGAGGAGTCAAGACAGAGCTGTGACGAGTTTCTCTTTGAGAGTATTGAAAGCAACGCCACACTCGGGAGACCGTACATACTTCACATGCTTCGAAGGAGGTTGGAAAGAGGCTTTGCAATCTTAGAAAAATTCTCAACGAATATTCGGCAATAGCTTGCAAGACCAAGAAAACTGCGGAGCTGCTTGACATTCTGAGGAGGTTCCCAATTCACAACTGCAGACACCTTCTCTGGGTTAACAGCGATGCCCTTGGCGGAGATGATATGACCAAGATAAAGCACTTCATCGAGCCAAAATTCACATTTGGAAAACTTCGCATAGAATTGATACTCTCTGAGCTTGTCTAGCACCAATCGCAAATGTTTGGCATGATCCTTCTTATTTTTGGAGAAGACCAAAATATCATCAAGATAGACCAAGACGAATTCATTGGTGTAGGGGTTGAAGATGAAGTTCATCATCCGAGAGAATGTTGGAGGAGCATTGACAAGGCCGAAAGACATGACATTATATTCATAAGAACCAAAGCTTGTTCTGAATGCTGTCTTGGGAATATCTTGTTCACGAATGCGAATCTGATGATAACCCATACGAAGGTCAAGCTTGGAGAACACTTTAGCACCTTTGAGTTGCTCGAAAAGCTCATTGATGTTGGGAAGTGGATACTTGTTCTTGATTGTCTTCTTATTCAATGGACGGTAATCGACGCAAAGTCGGTCCGTGCCATCCTTCTTCTCGGACAAAAGAACACCACAACCCCAAGGAGATGAACTCGGTCCGATCAAACCAGACGCTCTTGTTCATCGAGCTGCTTCTTCAATTCCTTCAGCTCATCAGGTCCAAGCTTGTATGGACGCTTGCAAACGGGTTCGATGCGGTGCTCAAGATCGATAACGAATTCAAGCGGCCGATGAGGAGGCATTCCGAAGCTCTTCCGAAAGACATCTTGGTACTCACAAACGATCGAATCGAGAGATAGCATCCAATTCGCCCTTCTCATTGAGAGAAAACAACCAATGGTTTCATCACGAAGCGCATAGATGATCACATCATTAGAAGAGTGAGTCAATTGAATTTCCACAGCAGCACAATCAAGCTGAGCTTTGTGCTGAGAAAGCCAGTCCATCCCAAGAATAAGATCAATACCGAGTCACCAAGAACAATTGGTTTAGCCAAAATCCATAATCGCCCATCTTGATACCGACATTCGGAACCATCATGCTAGAGCTCAAACGCTTAGCCGAGAAATAACTTGCAATGCTTTAGGTAATTCCTCCGTGTCAAAATTGTGCTTCAATGCAAAAGGATATGACATGAAAGAATGCGATGCACCAAAGATCAAATAAGACTTTTGCAGAATATCATTAATCGAGAGATTACCCATTATCACATCAAGAGATTCCTCCGCTTGAGCTGCATTCATCATATTGACCTTGGCATGCTTTGGATTATGCTTGACCACTGCATTGCTGGAAGACTTCACAGGAGGAGGAGGCGGAAGGCGCCTTTGGTTGAAGCATTTGTTCGCATAGTGACCTTCTGCCGACATTTGTTGCAAGTCACCTCAGAGAGCGGACGGTGATAAGGAGCATTTGACCTTGGAGCTTGAGAATTTGACTTGTTCTGATAGCTAGGGTTGGGCGGGTGGGAAGATCCACGGCCACCTGAGTTCTTCTGTTGATAAGGCTGATGGAACGGAGGAGGAGGAAGGTAGAACTTCTGCTGCTTAGCTGCCACTTGAGAGGAAGAAGAAGACTGAACTGCATCCCTGATTCTCTTCTTAGAAGCCTCACATTTGAGCTGGGCAGCTTCTTGCTTGATGCCATGTTGTAGAATTCATCATACTTTTCGGCTCAAAAGCACAAGAGCTAATTGCAGATCTTCTCTCGCACCACCTCTGAATTGATAGATCATACTCTTTTCATCGTGGACGCCTTGCTTAGCAAAGCGAGCGAAGTTTCGAACTGGATATTGTATTGATAAACAGACATGTTGCCTTGCTTGAGATTGCGGAACTCCTCACGCTTGCTCTCAACAACACTTTTCGAATGTGGTGAGCTCAAATCTCGGCGGAACTCATCCCGGTAATGACACGACCTCCTCTGGAATCTTTGTATTGCTGGTACCATTCAGCAGCTTGGTCCTTGAGTTGAAACGATGCAAATTTGACAAAGTCCTCAGGTCTGACATTGCTACATTCAAAAGGTTTGCAGATGTCCACAAGACAATCGTCGGCGTCTGTGGCCTCGACACGTAAACCGAAAGACTTCGCTGATTAGCGAGGAACCGATCGAGAGTAGCAAAGTGCGGCTGGTTGTTGCCTTGACCTTGATTTCCTTGATTGCCTTGCCCTTGAGTACGCTCTTGCAAGAGCTGCAAAATCATCTGAGCATTGGCATTGGTGGCTGCCATGATAGTTGCCAGCCTCCGGAGGCGGAGGTGGAGGTGGAGGTTCGATGACTCCCATCATTTCGCTCCGGATTCGACGTTGGCGGAGCCATCTGAAGAGGGTGACATCCGTTAGCACTTGATAGACAGATAGACAAGTTGAATCAACGGATAGAAATTGCAACATATAGTCTTCACAATAAACATTCGAACAAGGATGAACGAATGAATTCCAAAAGCGAACATCACACGTCCATTAAGGTGAGAAGCCACTTGATTAAAGGTTGATGAAAAAAAAACAAGGTACGACTGGAACAAATAAGTGGTAAGGATTACCCAATCACTAACCAAATATCTGCGGGAAGAAATGCTAAGAGCTACTTGAATCCCACCTATAAACTCCCAAACTTTCTCGGTTATGCAATCTGGTGTTGGGGATACAGGGACACAAAATATATCACCCAAACTAACAATACCTAGATCCACCAGTATCCATCCGTCAACACATAACCAAGAAATCCTCGAAATCGTGTACCTCGACCTTCAAAAACATCCGTTATACGAGTCATGGCAATACTCCCGAGCTCGCCCAATCTCGGGTTATCGGGTTATCTCACCAACAACTGTACAAAAGAGATTTCGATGTCGGTAAAACTCGGGTATTCCAGAACTGCAACGATAAAATTGTGACGACAACACCTCGGAGCTCAACTCCCGGGACACCGCCACAACCCCTAAATGTCGAGGCACCAAGAACAATGTTCTCGTCACAAAACCATCGGAATGATTCCAAGATACCAGCGTGATCCTAAATTTTTTAGTGAAATTTGAGGAGAGGAGAGTCAAAACTTCTCGTCAGAGACCTCACCAGAGCGACGAAGGACCGGGAGTAAAAAGAATCCTACTCTCCGATATATATAATCCTAAGACTCAAAACATTTTCCGTTCTAGACTCAACAACGCCAACAAACAATCAAGCGGGGGCTCCTAAGTCGGGATGGCTCGATTACCAACTTGTAACGCCTCGATGCGGCTATATCTCCCACGTGTCGAAGCACGACTTAGAGGCATAACCGCATTGAAAGCAATGTCGCAAGTGAGGTAATCTTCACACAACCCATGTAATACATAAGGGAAAGAGATACATAGTTGGCTTACAATGCCACTTCACACAAGACATAAATAAACATCCATCATTCAGATTACACTCAAGGTCCGACTACGGAACCAAAATAAAGAAGATACCCCAAATGCTACACAGATCCCGATCGTCCCAACTGGCTCCACTATCGATCATCGTGAAAAGACACATAGTAACGACCACGCCCTCGTCGAACTCCCACTTGAGCTCGGTTCGTCACCGCCTTTGCATCGCCGGCACTGAAACTGTTTTGGTAGAATCTGTGAGTCACGGGACTCAGCAATCTCACACCATGCGAGATCAAGACTATTTAAGCTTATAGGAAGGACAGAGTTGTGAGGTGGAGCTGCAGCAAGCGACTAGCATATATGGTGGCTACATTCGCACAAGAGAGCGAGAAGAGAAGCAAGGCACGGTCGTGAAGCTAGTAGCGATCAAGAAGTGATCCCGAACTACTTACGCCAAACATAACTCCAACACGGTGTTCACTTCCGGACTCCGCGAGAAGAGACCATCACGGTTACACACGCGTTGATGTGTATTTTAATTAAGGTCAACTTTGGGTTTTCTACAACCGACATTAACAAATTCCCATCTGCCTCATAACCATGGGCACGGCTTTGAAAGATAATACCTGCGGGGTGTCCCAACTTAGCCCATTATAAGCTCTCACGGTCAATGAAGGATATTCCTTCTACCGAAGACCCGATCAATTTCGAATCCGGACTACAAGACATTTCGACAACAATAAAACAAGACCAGCAAAGCCGCCCGATTGTGCCGACAAATCCCAATAGGAGCTGCACATATCTCGCTCTCGTGGCACATCCGGATGAGACTAGCTACGAGTAAAACCAAGCCTCGAGTTTCCCGTGGTGGCCCCTGCAGTAGCTTCATTCGGCCCAGCACTCAAGGAGCACCGGTCGGGGGGGGGTTTAAATAACGATGACCATCGGGCTCATGAAAACCCGGGGAAAAAGGCTTAGGTGGCAAATGGTAAAACCAAAGTTGGGCCTTCTTTGGAGGAGTCTTATTCAAAGCGAATCTGTCAAGGGGTCCGATAAATCACCCAACCGTAAGAAACGCGAAATCAAGGAACATAACACCGTATGACGGAAACTAGGGTGGCAAGAGTGGAACAAAACACCGTGCATAAGGCCGAGCCTTCCACCCTTTACCAAGTATATAGATGCATTAATTATAGCAGATATATTGTGATATCCCCAACAAGTAAACATGTTCCAACAAGGAACAACATCTCCATGTTCCAACAAGGAACAAACTTCATCTTCACCGCAACTAGCAACGCTATAAGAGGGCCGAGGAAAGCGGTAACATAGCCAATCAACGGTTTGCTAGGAAAGGATGGTTAGGGCTGACATGGCAATATGGGTGGCATGATAAAGCAAGTGATAGGCATCGTAGCATAGGCATAGCAAAAGAGCTAGCATCTAGCATAGCAAAGATAGAAGTGATTTCGAGGGTATGGTCATCTTGCCTCGCAAAGTTCTCGAGTTGTCGAAAGCTTGATCCTCGTAAGCGTTCTCAACAGGTTCCTCGCTCACGCACTCGCCTCCGGCTCTACCCAAAGCAAGAACACAAACAAAGGAACCACAATAAATCACGGTGCAATGCACAAGCAACATGATGCAAAACATGACATGATATGCGAGATGTGATATGCAATGCGTATGCGCGCTCCGGAAGGAAAATGATGAACCAGGCATCAACTTGGCAAACCAAGTATGCCGCTGGAAAGATGAGATGATTTGGTTGAAATCGATATAAAGATCACCGGAATCGGATGCACGGTTTGCAAATGACAAGCAAAACAAGAATGGCACAAATCTGCCATTAACAACATGATGCCACTTAGCAAGCAACAAGAAATTAAGCTACTGCACCCAAACGTACCAACAAAGTATATGGCAGTGATATACTCAAGATGCTTGACAAAAGATGAACACTGAGCTACGACTAAATCACATCACAACAGGTCCAAACAAGCATGGCAAAAGTGCAAAAAATATCAGGCTGGACAAGGCAAAAACAGCATCAGGAAGCAATGTTCAGAGCAAGAAAACAACATGCTACAGGAACTTATAATAGCAAAGCAAGGCATGGCATGAATCTACTCAAAGCATAGAATAAAAGTCCCTTACTGACCATAAGCCAAAAAGGATCAGAAAATATAGTAACACCCATGTCAATATAGCAAATTTCATAATGATTCAAGAATGGGCATGTCAAAACAGATAACAAGTAGGCATGTTTAAGAGCTCAAAGCACTCACTACAGAGCCTTATATGATAAACTAAGCATACATACATCAAGAAGACATGGCATAGAAGATATACATGGCAAGAACAACATCATAGCATACACGGATCAACCACAACAACCTTGGCAAAATTGAATAACATGTAAACAATCTGCCAGGAAACATTTTGTAGCAAAAGTAGAGCTCGATTGACTCAAGCTATGGCACTCCATAATTGCAAAAAAAGGCATGGATGGATAGAGCATAACCATATGTTCAAAACATCCTTACTGAAGTATCTCAAAATATGCATGGATCTCTCGGTAGCATCAAGTGAACATGGCATGAAAATATCAGCAAAACAGGGGCTGAAATCAGCAACATCATGACACCTAGTTTGCAGGCTTGTGCTAGTCACCACATAGATCACAAAAATACATGGCATGCACCCCTGGAAAGATGGCATGGCATATTACAAAACACATGTAGGACTCAAATTCATAGGGTGCACACATCAATCATAGCAAAAATAACAAAAGTGTATGTTCTGTTTAAAATGAAACTAACATCACATAGCCCTCTTCTAACAGCATTTTGGGCATCAAGATGAGCTCAAATGAAAATGATGCAATGAGATGAAATGATCTACTCATCGAGGCGAACATTTTGACATATTACACGCACGAAACGGAGCTACGGATGCAAAGTTATGATGCGTTGAAAATGCCACAAATTAATCAACGGAATAAAAACTTAGACGGAATTGGGGTGGGGAGAAAGTCAACCCCTCGATGGATCCGATCCAGATCCGATCGGCCCGAGGGTGGAGGCGGCCGCCGGAGCGGATGCTCACGGAGCGGGCCGAGGAGGAGAGGCTGGCCGGGCGAGGAGGAGGCGGCGGCGCGGCCGGCCGGGCGCCGAGGCGGCGACGGGGCCGGGCGGCCGAAGCGGCCGGGCGCCGGCTGGCGAGGCCCGGTGGCGGCGGCGGGTTCGCGGGCCGGGCGGCGACCGCCGGAGGAGGTCCGCGGGCGGCGCGGAGGCCTCCGGCGAGGCGGCGGGAGCCGGGTCGGGTGCCGGATGGGCTGGGGCGAGGCGCGGCCCGATGGCGGCGCGAGGGCTGCCGTGGGTCTCAGGGGCTCAGGCGCAGCCCAGGGCGGCGGGACAGGTGGCGTGGCCCGATTGGCCGGGCACGGCGGTGGATTTTCGTCCGGCCGGACCGGACGTGTCCGGGGGCGCGAGGTAGAGGAAGGCTAGGGTTTGTACCGTGATTTGGAATGGGGGGTGTATATATAGGCATAGAGGGAGCTAGGAGAGTCCAAATGAGGTGTAGTTTTCGCCCACACGATCGTGACCGAACGACGGAGAGCATGGAAGTGACTTAGATGGGTTATTGGACTATTTTGAAGGGGTGTTGGGCTGCAACTTAAAAGAGGCCTTTGCGAGGGTGCGGTTAACCATTGGAGTACCAAACGAGCTCCAAATGACCCGAAACTTGACAGGTGGTCTACCGGTGGTATACCAAGGCCACTTGACAAACCTCGGTCTATTCCGAGAACGTTTAGTACCCGCTCACGGAAAAACGTAAAAGGGGACGCCGGGGAACATAGGAGTGCCGGATTGCAAAACGGACAACGGGAAAAATGCTCGGAATCATGAGACGAACACGTATGCAAATGCGATGCACATGATGATATGATATGAAAATGCATGACATGGACAAAATGCAAAAAATAAGAAAAACCCAACCACGGAGGGAATATCATATCACAATGCCGAAAATGGCAAGAGTTGGAGTTACAAATATCGAAAGTTACATCCGGGGTGTTACAGTTGGTTGCATACTTTACTCATTCGAGGACATCCACTTGTTGTTTTGATTGATTGGCTTCTTTTCCTTTGGCCAAGTGGATGGACAAGAATGCCTAAGAACCTTCTCTAGCTATCTATGCTTTTCTCGTCTCAAACTCTTTTCATGCTACATCACAAAATTTGATCAAGTCAGATTCGAACCACTCTTTGTGAGGAGCACTCGGAGTCCCCGATTCGTCATAGACTTAAACTTCCAAAACTTCTTTGTGATTTTCGGTCTTACCGATTTCCCCATTTTGGTCTTACCGAGATCACTTAGTCGATCTAGGTTTTTGATCTTGGTGCAACCGATTTGAACTCTTCGGTAACACCGAGTTGCAATAACAGTACACTGTTTTGCATCTCGGTGCCACCGAGTTGTTCCACTCGGTCACACCGACAGGGTCGGGCTATATATAGTCACGGGCAAAATTTTGGAAATTTCTCCGAACCTCTTCGCCCGCGCAATAGCTCGCTCTGCCTCCGTGGTCTCCGAATCGTCTCCTCGTTGCCAGCCGCCCCCTGTCGCTGGTATCAGCCGCCGTCAATGGAAATCAACCCCGCCGTTGCCGCCGTAGCGAGTCTCCGTCGAACTAGGGTATGGACTCGATCACTGTGCTTTCCTCGTCCGATTCTCAGCACATTGTGTTCTTATTGATTCTAGCCACGATCGAAACACTCCTATCCAGTCAATGCAATCCGTAGAATAGTTTTGATTCGAAAATTTAGGTTTAGGTTTCCGCCGAAACCATCTTGGACCCACCGAGTTGAAAAACTCGGTCCCACCGATTTGGCTTATGCCAATGCACTAGTGAGACTCGGTCTGACCGAGAATTGCTAATCGGTGTGACCGATTTTAGGACTTTGTGAAACCCTAGCAGTCTCGGTGCCACCGAACTATGACTCGGTCTGACCGAGTTCATCAGTTTAGGTTCCAAAACTGCTTCGGTATCACCGAGTTTGAAAATCGGTTGATCCGAAATGCTTTCTGTGGAAAACTAAAACTAAATTTTTGAGTCATTCTTTTGCAAAAATCTCTGCATTTTGTGATGCTCATCCACTCTACCTCATCTATAACTCTTCATAGGGTCAGCGATCGGCATGTCGCACCAGAGTGACAATGTAGCAGGTCGAGGAACAGTGAACATGAGTGAGGGCACTAGTCCCTCCAGCTCTTCAGATGAAGGCAGCAGGAGCACCCAAGCAATCTTCCTAAAGCTGCCACCAGCAAAGGAAGAAGAAAACCTCAGATTCTCAAGATGAGGATTATAGGGAAGAGGATGAAGCAACCTCCAAGAAGGTTGTGCTCAAAAAGGAGTATGGCTCAGCACATAGCTCAAATCCTGGACTCAATAAGAAGGTTCCTGCCAAGAGAACACCTATGCCAAAGGTCAGAGCATCAACTCAAATTCCTGAAAAGCCGATCCCAAAGAGCCACCGCTTCTGAAGGGAAGAAAAGGAAAGAGAGGGTCAAGAAGACCACGATCGAGTTATTGGGAAGCCTTCCATGATGGAAGAGGAAGAAGAGATAGTTGCACCAAGACCAAAGGCACCCAAGCTTATGGGTGATGCTATAAGATCGGGGCTGCCACATCTAAGCCCAAGGAAGCACCCAAAGCTGCCCCAAAGCCAAGTCTGCACCAAAGAGGAATACCAGGAGTATTCCAGCTACTAAGAAGAACAAGGCCCCAGTGCCTGAGGTTGCTGAAGAAGAAGATGAAGAAGGACAAGTTTTGAGGAAGCTCAAGCCAAAGATACCAGACCACAATGATGCCCATCCTGTGGCTGAGGATATGAAGATCAGAAGAGACAATGGGTTAAGGCTATGGGGGATGACAGATCCATATGCCTCAAGGAGAAGAACTGCTGTGGACTACAGGTTCCACACCAAGGAACAACAGGACTTTTATGAGACTGTTCTGCTGGATAAGAAGCCCATAGTGTGTGACATGAGGTGGGTCGACTGGACCTACATGAAGGAAAATGTAGAGCACTATCCTGGAGTGCAAGACAGTTTTGTTGCTGTTGGAGTTGCAGACTTTGTTGGGCAAAAGCTCACCAACTGGAACGATGAACTTATCATGCAGTTCTACTCCATAGCACACTTTTATCCAGATGGCAGGATAGTGTGGATGTCTGAAGGTACAAGGTACCAGTCAACTGTTGAGGAGTGGGCAAAGCTAATAAATTCCCCAAAGGAGAATGAAGATGATCTTGATGTATAAGCCAAGAAGAAAATGGACCACAATTCCATGGCACACATGTACAAGGAGATCCCAGACACATCCATTGAGACACATAAGTTTGGATCAGTCCACTTCCTTCTGTCAGGGTTGCCAACTATCAATACCATCTTAAGGCATACCCTACTGCCAAAGTCTGGTGACCACAACATGATCAGAGGGCACGCAATCAACATGTTGCATTTGTTTGATGTGCCACAGAAATTCAAAGTCATGAGCCTTATGGTTGAAACCATTAAGAGGACTGCAGCTGATCAGAAAAGAAGTTGTGGATATGCCCCTCAGATCCAGGAATTGATAAATTCAAAGATGGGCACAGGCAAATATCTATTGGATAAGGAACATTTTCCAATTTATCCAGACTTTGAGGACAATGAGGTTGTCATGAATGAGAATGATCCATCGCCAGTTCAAGCACAAGAGAAGAAGGAGAAGGCAAGGAAGGAGAAGGCTGCCATGATGCCAACTCAGGAGGAGGCATCTGAGTATTTCTTGAAGAACAAGCAGGAGCAGCTCGGATACTTAATAGCATCAACACTGAGGATTGAGAAGGGATTGGCCACCCTCACTCAAAATCAGGAGAGCTTGGAAAGAATCATAGAACAAAAGTTCTATGACTTAGATGTGAAAGTAACTGAGATTCAATCTGCAGTGGAGCAACTACAAGATGACATGCAGGAGAGGAAGGGCAAAACAATAACTAATGCATTTGCCAGAGTGCCTAGAGCCCAGAGGTCATCTGTTGTGCCAGTTCCTGACACAAGAGCAACTTCATCTGCACCAGCTACAGCCTCAGTGCCACCAGCTCCAGCACCTACATCAGATCCAGCTCCATCTACTTCAACTGAAGCTTTCGTCCTCGGCGCCATCCAGACTCCACCACCTGAAGAACAAGCCTGAGAGTCGATCTAGCACTATGCATTTTCTATGAACTTTTTGGTAACTTGTTGCCAAAGGGGGAGAAAAATGTATAGATCATAGGCTTCGAGAGAGAGAGAGAGAGAGAGTTGCTTTAGTTCTCTCTTGATTTGGTGGTTTTTAAACTTTTTTGCTTTTGTTTGCTTGATATACTATGTTTGTGAGACATTAATGATCATGTGTTTGATCATAAGCTACACTTATGCATGTTTGATGATATTATCTTATCTATCCTATGTGATCATTCACTTTGCTTGGTGATGAGTGCATGTATTCATTCCATATCATTTTGAGCGCTCCACCAAGATGTATGTGACATGGAAGAGTAACCCATGAGCCTAATTGCTTGTGCATTTGCAGTCCAAAGCAAATCTTAAACTATGCACAAATTTAGGGGGAGCTCTTGCTTATCACATACTTCTCAAAGCGACGATATTTTTCAATCTTATTATCATTTGTCGAAGCTTTGATCTATATGTTGTCATCAATTACCAAAAAGGGGGAGATTGAAAGTGCAACTATCCCTAGGTGGTTTTGGTAATTCATAACAACATATAGCTCATTGAGCTAATGCTATTCCAAGATGAACATTTCAGGAAAGCTCAATGAATGGCATGGCATGGATGATGAAAGTGGATCCCTCAAAATGCTAATGACAAAGGATTGGCTCAAGCTCAAAAGCTCAAGACTCTTCATTTTATATTTTAGTGATTCATGATCACATTGAGTCTATAGGAAAAGCCAATACTATCAAGGAGGGATGAGGTGTTGCTTAATGAGCCTCTTGCTTCATGTGCTTAGTGATATGCTCCAAAACCCTCAACTACTTTCTCACATCCACATATGACCTAAACCAAAAGCCAAAATCGGTCTCACCGATTCTTCCTATCCGGCGCCACCGATTCCATATGTCATAGCCACTGCCACAAACCCTAGGCAAATCGGTTCTACTGATAGGGATCTCGGTCTCACCGAGATGGGATTGTAATCTCTCTGTTTCCTTTTCAGAACTTTTCGGTCTCACCGAAAGAGCGGATCAGTCCCACCGAGATTGCAATGTAAACTCTCTGTTTCCTTTTGTAACATTTCGGTCTCACTTGAAGAGAAAATCGGTCCCACCGAGTTTACGACCAACTCTCTGGTTAGCTAATTACCAAAATCGGTCTCACCGAGTTTGTGTAATCGGTCTCATCGAGATTACGTTATGCCCTAACCCTAACCATATCGGTCCCACTTGAGATGCATGTCGGTCCCAATCAAAAACCTAACGGTCACTAGGTTTACTAAAATTGGTCTGACCGAGTTTGTTGATTCGGTCCCACCGAGATTGGTAAATTGTGTGTAACGTTTAGATTTTGTGTGGAGGCTATATATACCCCTCCACCTCCTCTTCATTCGTGGAGAGAGCCATCAGACTAAACCTACACTTCCAACTTACCATTTCTGAGAGAGAACCACCTACTCATGTGTTGAGCCCAAGATATTCCATTCCTACCATATGAATCTTGATCTGTAGCCTTCCCCAAGTTGCTTTCCACTCAAATCTTCTTTCCACCAGATTCAAATCCTATGAGAGAGAGTTGAGTGTTGGGGAGACTATCATTTGAAGCACAAGAGCAAGGAGTTCATCATCAACACACCATTTGTTACTTCTTGGAGAGTGGTGTCTCCTAGATTGGCTAGGTGTCACTTGGGAGCCTCCGACAAGATTGTGGAGTTGAACCAAGGAGTTTGTAAGGGCAAGGAGATCGCCTACTTGTGAAGATCTACCGCTAGTGAGGCAAGTCCTTCGTGGGCGACGGCCATGGTGGGATAGACAAGGTTGCTACTTCATGGAACCTTCGTGGGTGGAGCCTCCGTGGACTCACAGCAACTGCTACCCTTCGTGGGTTGAAGTCTCCATCAACGTGGAGGTGCGATAGCACCACCTATCGGAACCACGCCAAAAACATCTGTGTCTCCAATTGTGTTTGAATCCTCCAAACCCTTCCCTTTACTTTCTTGCAAGTTGCATGCTTTAATTTCTGCTGCTCATATACTCTTTGCATGCTTGATTGAATAGTGTGATGATTGCTTGACTTGTCCTAAGATAGCTAAAATATGCCAAACTCTAAAACTGGGAAAAGGCTAAGTTTTTAATTGGTCAAGTAGTCTAATCACCCCCTCTAGACATACTTCAAGGTCCTACAGCCACACATGCCTCCATGTATCTCTGCCAACTACTCCAGTCCATCCTCTTGAGGAATGCACTTCAATTTCACGCCGTTCGGTCTCATTCTGTATAGGCAATCATCCACAAACTGGTACATGCTGGACCGACGAGCTACTTTCTCTACTTCTTCTTGTTCCTCAGGGAGTTGCCCTGTTTGGAGGAAAGGGATGGTGCGCTGCGCCCATGCTGGAGCCTGGGGCTCGACGGAAAGGATTAAAGGCTCATCTTCGACTGTAAGGGCAGCTGCCTCTACGGTCAGGGCTTGGGCCCCTGCCGGAGTTTGCTGCTTCCCGACAAGCTTGGGGTATCCGGCAGCTTCCTTGTCGGCGGCTCCTGGGAGCTCAGTGGGAAAGTACTTGTCGGGGCCTGCCTTCCTTCGTTGTTCTGTCCTACTGATGGCTCAAAGAATGGCTGAGTTAATTGAAGCACATAGGAACTTGGTTCCACAGGCAACTTGGGGGCAGCGCGTTTTGACAAGTTTTCGACAATGCTGTTCTCTGCTCGGGGAACATGCTCCGCTTGTAGACCATCAAAACGCTCCTCCAACTTCCTCACTTCATCCACATAGGCCTCCATCAACGGGCTCTGGTAATCCTTGTTAACTTGCTTGACGACAAGCTGCGAATCACCCCTGATGATGAGCTTCCTGATTCGAGGTCTGCCGCGATCCTGAGACCGGCAGGCAATCCCTCGTACTCTGTCGTGTTGTTCATTGATTTTTCCCGGGGAAAGTGCATCTGGACTACGTACTTGAGGCGCTCTCTGGTGGGTGCGACGAGCAGCACGCTGGCACCAGCACCTTGCAGCGAAAAAGCTCCATCAAAGTACATAATCCAATCACGGCTCGTCTCCGTGCCGGGAAGGGTGGTCTCTTGAATCTCTTCGTCGGGCGTTGAGGTCCATTCTACTATGAACTCTGCCAAGGCTTGGCTCTTGATCATTGAAGTACTTTCAAACTTGAGGCCAAAGCTCGATAGTTCCAACGCCCACTCCACAATCCTCCCGGTTGCATCTGGGCTGTGCAAGATTCGTTGCAAAGGGAGGCGGGTGACGACGGTGATCTCATGTGCTTGGAAAGAGTGACGCAGCTTTCTCGAGGCCATAAGTAGGACGAAAAGTAGCTTATGTATACCAGAATATCTTGATCTAGCCCCCTGCAAGAGGGAACTGACAAAATAAACCGGGTGCTGCATCACCTTCTTCTTCTATTTGACTTCGCCCACTTGCGCAGACTCTGTCCTGCCGGGATCAGGCTTTGCGGGGGTTCGACCTTGCTAGCATCAGGCCCTACCGGGGAGGGCTCCGGCCCATCGTCTGAT
This sequence comes from Aegilops longissima, assembly GCA_021605205.1. Lineage (NCBI taxonomy): Eukaryota > Viridiplantae > Streptophyta > Magnoliopsida > Poales > Poaceae > Aegilops > Aegilops longissima. The sequence goes on along the minus strand of CM038677.1, from coordinate 421,148,042 downwards.
GGCTCCGCCGCTACCACTGCTTCTTCCTCAATTTCTCTCTGTGCCACTAGTGCAACACTGACCACTTGATTTGTTGCCTCTAGATATAGCAGCAACGGCTCTTGCGGTTTAAGCGTAACTAGTATTGGCGTGGAGGAGAGGTACCTCTTCAAATCTTGCAGCGCTGCCTCTGCCTCTAGAGTCCATTTCATTGGAGCTGCCTTTTTCAAAACTTTGAAAAAGGGGAGGGCGCGCTCAACAGATTTTGAGATGAACCTACTTAGAGCAGCAACGCAGCCGGCGAGCCTACGGACGTCTTTGACCCTTCTTGGTGCCTCAATCTGCTCAATCGCTTTGATCTTGTCGGGATTTGCTTCGATTCCGCATTGAGACACAAAGAACCCAAGAAGCTTGCCAGATGGGACGCTGAACACGCACTTCTCTGGGTTGAGCTTGAGGTTGATCTTGCGCAGGCTTGCAAATTTTTCTTCCAGATCCTGCACGAGTGTGGCCTTGTCCTTGGTTTTGACCACTATATCATCCATATAAGTTTCCATATTTCTATGCAGTTGGGGCTCAAAACCAATTCGGACTGCTTGGGCAAATGTCGAACCAGCGCTTTTCAACCCGAAAGGCATTCGTACAAACCCGTATGTACCACATGGGGTGATGAACACAATCTTTTCTTCGTCTTCCTTCATCATGAAGCTCTGGTGGTATCCCGAGTAGGCATAGAGGAATGATAGCAGGTCACACCCGACAGTGGAGTCCACTATCTGGTCAATGCATGGCAAAGGGAAATGATCATTTGGACAGGCTTTATTGGTATCTGTATAGTCAATACACAACCTCCATTTCCCATTTTCCTTACGCACCACCACTGGATTGGCCAACCACGTGGGGTGGAGCACCCCTCTGACCAAGCCTGCCGCCTCAACTTCCTGACCTCCTTGATAATGAACTCTTGTCGTTCCAATGCTTGCTTCCTGACCTTCTGCTTGACGGGCCGCACATGGGGACAGACAACAAGGTGGTGCTCAATCACCTCCCTGGGAACGCCTGGGATGTCGGATGCTTGCCATGCAAACACATCGACATTCGCCCATAGGAAGGCGACGAGCGTGCTTTCCTATTTGCTGTCAAGGGTGGAGCTTATGGTAAAAGATCCACCCGTGCCATCCTCCCTGACGGGGACCCTCTTGGTTTCTGGTGGGGCTGCCTTGGACCTCTTGCTCCCGCTGGCGGGGCTCTCTGGCACGTCCTCAACGGGAACGCGGTGCTCCTAAGAGGCGCGTTTGCCGGAGGGGGTGCAGGAGTCCTTGCCGGGGTCAGAAGTCTTGCCGGAAAGGGCCATGCCGGTAGGGGCAGAGGCCTTGCCAGGTTTCTTCCCTCTCGGGGTCTCAGCGGCAGGAACAAGTGCCTTGGCGGCAGCAGCTGCAACTACCTCCCGGTAAAGCTGGTCGGCGCGGATGAGCGCGTCTTTCCTGTCGGAGGGGACGGTGATGATGCTCATTGGCCCGGGCATCTTCAACGTGTTGTAGGCATAATGTCGTGTTGTAGGCATAATGTGATGCCGCCATAAACTTGGCCAGCACTAGGCGACCAAGGATCCCATTATAGGGCAAGGGGATCTTGGCAACATAAAAACAATCTCCTCCGTCCTATGGTTCAGCTCGCCCCCAAATGTAACGGACAACGTGATCTTACCCTTTGGCTAAATCCTCCCCGGGTTGACCCCTTGAAACGTTCCCGTCTCCTCGAGATCTCCAACGGGGATTTGCAGCCTCTCGATCACGGCAGGCGAGATCAAGTTCAGACCGGCCTCATTGTCAACTAGCACTTTCATCAGCTTGAGGTTGTAGCTAGGGCGCTTGAGTATGTCAATTCCTAGCAGATTTGAATGTATTGCAATGTGTAATGCAATCGTCTCTTTTGGTTAAATGTAACTCAATTTTATGTTATGGCATGCAAGAGTTTAAAACATGCAACTGCACGCAGATGTTCATTCTTACTTGCAACATCATTAAACTTAAAATACAGTTAAATTTAAATACTTCGGACGGCAAACCTAGCTTCCATCATTCATGCGAAAAGTCCAACATGCAGATGCATGCAAATATTCAGTCTTACATGCAAAATCATCAAACTTAAAACAGGTCAACTCTCATGCTACCATCCTGTTTCACATCTCTTCCTTTTGTTTTTTCTTTTCAATTGCTTCCAGCCGCCTCTTCATATAGTTCATCATTGCATCAAGACCAGGGCGCGTGCACGAACCTAGCATTTCAGGTGTTATTATCACTTCTTCTTCATCCAAGGCCAACATCCATCTTGGCCGAGGAAAGCCATTGCCCACAGACCACTGCCGATCTTGGCGGCGGCGCTCCTTCATGGCACGGACACCGCGACCCGGCCGATGAACTCCACGACCGCGTCAAGCAACGCAGCAAAGCCATCCTCCTCCTCCATGCCGTTCATACCCGCGACCCGGTCGACGAACGCCGCGACCGCGTCAACGAGAGCATCAACGTCGTTCATGAGAGCCTCCACCTTGTTCAGCAGCGCGCCAAGGTCCGGACCCATGCCCTGCGCGAAGCCATGTTGTAAGAACAAATCACGCCATGTTGGCCGGGGGAAAATACCATGGGCGTCCGAACTGCACCGGCTAGCATGCATCAACATGACAAGCATGAATAAACCATGAACACTTACCTGAGTACCCCGCGTCGCATCACCAACGACGAGCTCTGCGTCTTGGCGCCTCAAGCCGAGCTCGCCCGAGTCTCCACGCCAGATCGACCTCGGCGCCATGCTCGACGAGCGCCCCATCGTCGAGGCCGAGCTCTGCGTGCCCACCAACGACGATGTCGGGCGGCGGCGCATCAAGCCCGCCCGCCGCCTGGTCTCCGCGTTAGGATCAACCTCGGCGGCGTGCTGTGCGGCGCCACATCATCCACGCCTACCTCCGCCGCAGTATGGGCGACATGATGCAGCGCATCTGTCGCCGGCGGCGCGAAGCCCGTCTTCTCCGTCTTGATCGCGCGGCATGCTCGCAAGCTGTCGCGTGGGTGGCTGCGGCGTCTGGTCGCGCCGCGTCTGCTCGTGCTTCGGGGTGGAGTACTAGTACTGCGGGGTGGAGTAGTAATAGCCCATCTGCATGCAAGCTGTACGCCAGTGGCTTTGAATTGATTGCGCTTTGGGAAGACGCAACGCCTTCACTTTTTGCATGGCGCCCGAGGGAGCGGCCCTGTAAATGTGGTACGAGCCTCCGGGACCGAGGGGACCTAAAAACCCGGACGGAGGTAGTATCATACAATTGTATCATATATATATGCATGATACTAGTATATGACACTCTCCACTATGAGTAGCCCTAAGTATAGCCTAACTAAAACACCCACATGTGGGTTTTTGACTTTAATTATATGCACTAAAATGCAAGGTAAGTGCAAAGAATGACTTAAATGTAGCAGACGACCTGAAATGGGCCAGAATGATGTAGCTAGTAACTGACGATTTGTAGTCCGAAGCGCCGCATCTCCTTTTGGAAACTATGATCCTTCTTGTGAGATGCTCCGGTATGGAAGGTGCAAGCACCAAAACTTGTGCCAAACTTTACCAATTCTTTTCCATGCAATCGTGAGAGCACGCCACAGTGACACAATGATTTTCATTATTTTTTGGACTCTATATGCATTTCCGGAAATTAAAATACCAACAAGGCCTATGCCTCTGGCCGCACCCTACAACCGAACTGTTTGAAGTTTTTCCTGTTTCTCGCACAATTAATGAAAACTCGCAAAACGACACACAAATGATCTTGCTAACACACACGTGTAGCTGCGACTATGTATATACATACAAATGAGATCTCTTTTTTTTTTTGCATATTCAAAGTTTGAGATTGCTAGCGAGGCCTGCCGCCTGGTAAAATGTACTAGAAAATCGAACCATAGGGTACAACCGTGATTTCTTACCGTGGAAAAAAATTGGAGGCGAAACGATGAACTCATGTTTTCATTCAAACAAAAATATGCTGTAAGGTAATGTAAATGTTTTCAAATAGCAGACGGTTCACTCACGAAATCCGTGTGTCCACTAAACCGTGGCCGATGCCCCCCTCTACTACGCGCGCGATCTTAGTCGTGCGTTCTGATTGGCCAGAACCCAAACCCCACGGATCGTACATCTGCACCGTTGGATGCTCCCAGATCGAACGGCAATCCTCATCCCTTTCGACAGGAAATGCAGTCCGGCTAGGAATTGATTTATATGCCAAAATGCACGGCAAATGCCAAAAAATGTCTTATATATAGCACACGAGACCTGAAATGCGCCAGCAAATCAAACCCGTGGTATAATGGTGATTGCTTAACGTGGGAAAAATCTAGAGGCGAAACGATGAACTCACGTCATCATTTCAAAATTAGTACATCTTCATTTCAAACGAAATTATTCTCTTTGTGCACACGAGCGCTTAGAGGCAACCTTTGCATAGGCCTTTCCGCGCGGCGACCGGGGATATTTTTCACCCTTTTCACCTAGGCCGCCAACACCCCCCCACCGCCTGCCCACGTTTCACTCAATTAGTCCACCCAATCTTCATCGCCAGCTCCCCCCTCACCCAGATCCACAACAGAGCCCTCTCCGGCGCCGCCGTGCTCACCCCGGCCATGTGCCCGCTCTTCGGCGTCAAGCCTACCTACACTGCCGTTCCCAACACGTGGCTGCCTGCGCCTCGCCGTCTTCGTTTGCTCGCCACACACCCTCGAGCATATCGATGTTGTAACCCTCGCCTCTCCTATGGTCTGGCTGGGTTTGCATTAAGAATCCTGTTAGTTACTTCTCTCCATCGCGGTGAGGCATATTTCCTCGCAATACCTCTTCCTATTTCGTTCCGTATGTTCCCAAATTGGCTATAAAATAACGAAGAGCGTATATATGTTCATTATTTACCTTCCTAACTAGTACATATAATCTGTATTTGTTTCAATAAGTTACTGCCTATTTACAGATCACGGCCGCCCGAGTCACACAAACTTAACAAATTAGCCGTACATTTTGTAAATTATTGCATGACATGTTTAGAAAGCTTGATACCAAGTTGTTAGTTTTATGCTTATCCTCCTTTCCTGAGTTTAGCATGTGTTCTCTGTAGATGCCGAGTAGCAGCAACAACACTCATGCTTCAGGCGATGTATCTTCATCTGATTCCGACAACCCTAGGTCTTCAGCAGATTGTGAGGAATCAAGTAATCTTGAACGGGATAGAGCTGCAGTAATTACCCTTCCGGTCAGGACACGGAGGAACACTCCAAGGAAGCCCACACACCAGCCTAAAGGTGTATATGAAGTAACCGAGATTTATTTAAAGTCTTGGGCTCCAACTAAACCAGATAAAGCACGCACGAGGTTCAGGAGTGTGTGTGGATTTGTTGGCAAGGCAAGGCTCAACATTAATCTACCGGGGTTTCGAAAGGCTGACACAGAAACACGGCGAAGGATAGTTCGGGAGATCATGGATCACTTCAACATTCCAAAGTAGTGGAGAATGCAAGTGGAACACGCTGCACTGAAGAAGGCTAGGGATGCTTGGAGAAACTGGAAGCACGTGCTATACAAGAAGTACTTGAGTGAAGGCAAGGACCCAATCCCCGCATACCCCAAATTATAAAGGCAAGCTGGGCAGAATTAAAAAGGGTCAAGGCAACTAAAGAGTTTTCTGAGAAGAGTTTCAAGCAATCGGAAGTTCAGAAGAAGAACATACACCCCCACCGTATGGGTGTGGCAGGATACTACAGCATGAAACTTATATGGGACCAGGAGGACAAAGAAGCAGTAGCGGCGGGTGGGAATCCGACCTTTAGTGAAATCTGGGGCCAATACGCCAGAGACTACTTGCGGGCACGTGCAAGGAGGCATGATGACGGAAATTATTACTTTAAAAACTCACATGACGAAGAACTGTATCAAGTGATGTTAGAGGCTTCCAAGATCCCTGGAAGATTCTACAGGAACTCAGGGCCATGTGACATTCTGTCCGTTGCTCTGGAAACAAGAGAGCCCCTAGCCGTGCAAGGTGTATAGGTGTTCATGTCCCGCACAAGAGGGCTTTCACACTCAGCAAAGAAGAGAGGCTCAACATGAAAAAAGTGAGGAGTGAAATGAAGCAGAATGCATTGTATGAAAGGTTGAGGAAGGAGATGTATTCGGCTGTTCGAAAGGATGTTGAGGAGTCAATCATGATGCAGAATACTCTAACACTGACAGATAGCCAACAGATGGGAGGGGAGGCGGGCATGGAGGATGCTGCTTATTCCGCGACAACACTGCACAAGTGTAGCTGTGCATCAGCTGACCCCAGCGACACTGAGACTGCAGCTGCTCGTGATGATGCTATATTTGATCTATCTTGAATGAAAGACAGACTGAAGGGCATGCTTACACATTATGAAGGTACATTAAAATGTGCAACAGCCTGGGTTTACCCACCCTTATTGGAAGATGGCCTCTTGTTGGACAATCTGCCATTGAAGCCGCGCTGTGTGAAGTGCTATGTGACTGAAGTAAAGCCTGGATTCAATGAATTTGCCCTGAAGAATGTCCTAGGAGACTTGAAGTAAAGCCTGGATTCAATAAATTTGCCCTAAAGAATGTCCTAGGAGACTTTGATGAGCAAAGGACCTTGGGAGAAACACCGTTACATCACATCTAGTGGCCACGAAAGGAAATAGAGTTCATTGATGAGATCCCTGAAGCCTCGCCAAGAGCAACCAATGTCGCCCCTCAATCGGTGACGCTCTCCTTGTCACAACAGCTCTCGTGTGCTTCCCCCAAAGAACCTAATACTCGTAATCCGGTGGCTGATGCATTAACCTGTGATCAACCGGCCCGACTTTGTGGCGTACAAGCCATGTCATCCTCCGCCCCAAAGCAGCCAGTGGCAAGGCCTACAACTACTGAAGACGCACCACCAGTTCAGATGCCGGCCGCTGAAGCAGTGATGACACACAAGTATAGGGGATCAATTGTAGCTCTTTTCGATAAGTAAGAGTGTCGAACCCAACGAGGAGCAGAAGGAAATGACAAGTAGTTTTCAGTAAGGTAATGTCTGAAAGTGCTTAAATTGTAAGTAGCGGAGAAGTTTGATAGCAAGATAATTTGTAATGAGCAAGTAACAATAGTAGTAACAAAAGTGCAGCAAGGTAGCCCAATCCTTTTGAGGCAAAGGACAGGCCAAAACGGTCTCTTATGATAAGCAAAGCGTTCTTGAGGGTACACGGGAATTTCATGTAGTAACTTTCATCATGTTGGTTCGATTTGTGTTTGCTACTTTGATAATTTGATATGTGGGTGGACCGGTGCTTAGGTGATGTTCTTACTTGAACAAACCTCCTACTTATTATTAACCCTCCCGCAAGCATCCGCAACTATGAGAATAGTATTAAGAATACATTCTAACCATAGCATTAAACTTTTGGATCCAATCGGTCCCTTACGGAATAGCGCATAAACTAGGATTTAAGCTTCTGTCACTCTCGCAACCCATCATCTAATTGCTACTCCACAATGCATTCCCTTAGGCCCAAATATGGTGAAGTGTCATGTAGTCGATGTTCACATGACACCACTAAGCGAATCACAACATACATACTATCAAATTTCGAACACATATCAAGTTCACATGATTACTTGCAACATGATTTCTCCCGTGACCTCAAGAACAAAAGTAACTACTCACAAATGATAAACATGCTCATGATCAGAGGAGTATTAAATTGCATATTGGATCCGAACATATAATCTTCCATCAAATAAACCATATAGTAATCAATTAAAAGATGTAATCAACACTACTAGTCACCCACAAGCACCAATCTATAGTTCCGTTAACAAGATTGAACACAAGAGATGAACTAGGGTTTGAGATGAGATGGTGCGATGAAGATGTTGATGGAGAGTGCCCTCCCCGAGATGGGAGAGTTGTTGGTGATGATGATGACGATGATTTCCCCCTCCAGGAGGGAAGTTCCCCCGACGGAATCACTCTCCCGGAGGGCAAAAGTGCTCCTGCCCAAGTTCCGCCTCGAGGCGGCGGTACTTCCTCCCGAAAGTCCTCTCCTTATTTTTTTCTAGGTCAAAATGATCTATATACGAGAAGATGGGCACCGGAGGTGGGCCTGGGTGAGCACAACCCACCAGGGCGCGCCTGGGCTCCCTGGCGCGCCCAGGTGGGTTGTGCCCACCTGGTGGACCCCCTCTGGTAGTTATTTGCTCTAATAATTCTTAAATATTTCATAAAAAATCTCTGTAAAATTTTAGCTTGTTTGGAGTTGTGCAGAATAGGTAGCGTGACGTAGCTTTTCCAGGTCCAGATTTCCAGCTGCCGGAATTCTCCCTGTTGGTGTGTTCCTTGCAAATTATGAGATAAAAGGCATTATAATTATTCCAAAAAGCATTATTATGGATAAAAACATCATAAATAACAGTAAGAAAACATGATGCAAAATGGACGTATCAACTCCCCGAGCTTATACCTTGCTTGTCCTCAAGCGAAAACCGAAATCGAAAAACATGTCCACATGCTTTGAGAGAGAGGTGTCGATAAAAACAAAATACGGACATAGAAGCATCATGTTGATTATTATAATTGTAACAAAATTAAACATAGTAATTTTATCATACAACTTTTATCATATACTTCTCATGAATAAGTAATAGTTCATCACAGAATCGAAGTATAAAGCAAAAATTCTATTAGAAACCAACAAACTATATTCTCAGTCAACTTTGCAACTACAATTCATCATATTTTCAGGAAGGCTCACATATCGGAGCCTTTAGGCAAGTCCACATACTCAACCATCATATAGTCTTCTATGATTGCTAACACTCACCGCGTACACATGCGCAAAACGTTTCAACCGGACACATAGAAAGATAGGGGCTTAAAGTTTCGCCTCCCAACATATTCACCTCAAGGGCGATGTCAACAATAATAACTCATGCTATCTATATTCAACTGGACATATGTGCCTAGATCTTTCCTCACCACATGATGCTTGCCAAAGGAGAAAGATAAAATGGAATAGAAGGAAAACTTTGACTCTTTGCATAAAGGTAAATACATAAAAGTAAAAGATAGGTCCTTCAAAGAGGGAAGCGGAGGTTGCCATGCGCTTATTTTTTTGTATGCTTAACCCCTTAGTGCAAAAGAACGTCACGTTGCATTGCCCCTTGTGATAGCGACCTTTATTATGCAGTCTGTCGCTTTTATTCTTCACCATCACAAGTTCGTGCAACGCTCAATTTTCTCTTACACTAAATGATCTCACACTCTTAGATGAAATTGTTATTGCCTTTTTGCACCGATGACAACTTACTTGAGGGATCTTGTTCAATCCCTAGGTAGGTATAGTGGACTCTTGAAAATAAGATTTGGGTTTAAGGGTTTTGGATGCACAAGTAGTATCTCTACTTAGTTCAGAATTTTTGCCTAGCAAAGATAGGGGGCAAGCATCACATGTTAAAGGATCTATGACAATATGACTTCTATGTGAATATAAACAAACACAAATCATTAAGTTGTCATTAAGTTGTCTTCCTTGTCCAACGTCAACAATTTTGGCATATAATATTTTGTTGAGGGTTCACAAGCACAAAATATTTCTAGGATAGTATATTTATATGTGAATCTTCTCTTCCCTTATTAATTCTTTCGTGAGTTGCATCATTGACTACTGCTATGTTTGTCAATGTCTAATAAAATTTTCTACTTATACTTTTCCTTATGTTGTGCCATCACCTACCATAGGATTAGTACATGATCTTATTGATTTATTTCCTTTCTCTTTTTCCTTCTTTATTTGCAACATGAAAGTAAAGAAAGCAAAAACTCAAACTAAACTTTAATATATAACTTGCACACGATTACAAGGATGGATCACTAAGCAACTCTCAAGGAAGAAGGATCGAACTAACTCTTATTCATCTAATGCAAAAGATCAAACTAAAATAAGTAAAGGCAAAAAAGATAGTGGGATGATACGATACCAGGGCACCTCCCCCAAGCTTGGCGGAAGCCAAGGGGAGTGCCCATACCCGATACTCAGTTCTCTTTTGGTGGTGAACAAGATGATGGTGGTGATGACAATTGTGCCTTCAACTTTTTCATATTGGGGTTGAGGAGAGCAATTTCCTCTTTTAGATCATCGACCTCCAACTCCAGCTTCAAGATCTTGTCACATAAATCTCCTTTGCTTTTCTTCCGAAAATGAGAAGGAATAGATCGGTTAGGTCTCTTAGGGAGACTGGACTTCTTGAACTCTACGTGCATATCCCCAGGTTGAGGTAGAGGAACATCCTCGTCCTCCGAGCTTGAATCATCAACCCTCATCAAGTGAGCATCTCCTCGTCATCCGTAGTTCGACCATAAGGAGATATGTCCCCATAGGTCTTTGAGTCAGCAATGATATGTGAGACATAGCTCTCAACGTCGGAGTCTTGGGATGACATATTTTTCAAAACTGTGTAGAAAACAACAAGAAAAGAGAACAGAGGATTTCTCTGCGATACAGTGATCAATAGGTTCGGGAAGTATATATAATTTTTTTATCTTGGAGTATAAGCATACGGAAGAAAAACAAAGTCCGGAAGGTGTCCCAGGTGGGCACAACCCACCTGGGCGCTAGGCAAGCCTGGCACGCCCTGGTGTCTTGTGCCCACTAGGGGATGCTTCCTGGAAGATTCTTTATTTCCAAAATTCTTAAATATTCCAAAACTGATAAAAAATATTTTTGAGGAGTTTTCGGAGTCCGTTTACTTACCGTATCACATACCTCCTTATTTTCATGATTCTGGAGTGTTCTGGAAGGACTCTTTTATGTGTTCTTCCAGTTCAAAGTTTGGATAATACTACTTTCAACGTTAATGGGCGTACCTGAGATATAATGTTTTATTCGTTGACCATTGACAACCTTCGGGTTAGTACCTTCGGGATTATTTATTTTGACGGCTCCAGACTGGTAAACCTCCTCGATGACATATGGGAATTCTTGAAACAAATCACGCTCCCTTCTCTTTCCACTTTCACTTTCATGCCGGTTGATTTTCCTTCCTTTAGCTACTCAGATGTTTCAGTTCGCTAAGTTTGAAAAGTCCAAAGAGCGCCCTCTTCCCCTTGCTCTCCTTTCCTTAATATTCACCGTCGAGTCATCAAAGCCGTCAACTAATTCAGAGGGGCTCGGCTGGCCCGGTCACCCTGCCATTAAGGCAATGAAATTGACGAGGAAGAGTCAGGAGTTTGGCTGCGCCAAAGCAGAGGAACGGAGGGAAGCAGCCGCCGCTGCACGGGTCCTGCGCCGCTTCGGCAGTGGAAGGAGCAACTGTCTATTGCTTTTATCTCATCCAAGATAGTGTCTCGTCTCCCCATAAAATTTCCCATTTTGAGAGGAGTTTTCCTGCAAAGAATCTGAAACGAGAGTTGTACAAAAGAACATATTCTCTGACTTTAAATTCACGCTTTTGGATTCTTTTGTCATGCCATCTTTTAAATTTTTCTTTGAATAATTTTGCATTTTCATAAGCTTGGGTTCTCCATTCATGTAAAGAGCTAATATTAAATAACCTCTTTTCACCAGCAAGTTTGAAATCATAGTTGAGTTCTTTAACTGCCCAAAATGCTTTATGTTCCAACTCGAGAGGCAAATGACAAGCTTTTCCATAAACCATTTTATAAGGAGACATGCCCATAGGATTTTTATATGCTGTTCTAAAAGCCCAAAGTGCATCATCTAATTTCTTAGACCAATTCTTCCTAGACCTATTGACAGTCTTTTGCAAAATTAATTTTATTTCTCTATTGCTAAGTTCAACTTGACCACTAGACTGAGGATGATAAGGTGATGCAATTCTATGGTTAACATCATACTTGGCAAGCATCTTACGGGAAGCACCATGAATAAAATGTGAACCACCATCAGTCATTAAATATCTAGGGACTCCAAACCTTGGGAAAATAACTTCCTTAAGCATTTTAATAGAGGTGTCGTGATCAGCACTACTAGTTGTAATAGCTTCTACCCATTTAGTAACATAATCAACAGCAACCAAAATATGTGTATACCCATTAGAGGAAGGAAAAGGCCCCATGTAATCAAATCCCCAAACATCAAATGGTTCAACAACAAGTGAATAATTCATAGGCATTTCTTGACGCTTACAGATATTACCTATTCTTTGACATTCATCACAGGATAAGACAAACTTACGGGCATCCTTGAAGAGAGTAGGCCAATAAAATCCGGATTGCAATACCTTATGAGCAGTTCTATCTCCAGCATGATGCCCTCCATAAGCTTCGGAGTGACATTTCTGTAGGATTTGTCCCTGTTCATGCTCAGGTACACAACATCTAATAATACCATCTACTCCTTCTTTATAAAGATGTGGGTCATCCCAAAAGTAACGTCCTAAATCATAGAAGAATTTTCTTTCTTTTGTTGGTATATAAAGCTAGGTGGTAAATATTTAGCAACAATGTAATTAGCATAGTCAGCATACCGAGGAGTACTATGAGAAACATTTATTGCAGTTAACTACTCATCAGGAAAACTATCATCAATAGGTAGTGGGTCATCAAGCACATTTTCAAGCCTAGACAAATTATCAGCTACTGGGTTCTCAGCTCCTTTTCTATCAGTGATATGTAAATTAAATTCTTGTAACAAGAGAAGCCATCGAATAAGTCTAGGTTTAGCATCTTTCTTTTCCATAAGATATTTAATAGCAGCATGGTCTGTGTGAATAGTTACTTTGGAATCAACAATATAAGGTCTAAATTTATCACAAGCAAACACCACTGCTAAGAATTCTTTTTCAGTAGTAGCATAGTTTCTTTGAGCACTGTCTAGAGTTTTACTAGCATAATGAATAACATTCAGTTTCTTATCAACTCTTTGTCCTAGAACAACACCAACAACATAATCACTGGCATCACACATAATTTCAAAAGGCAAGTTCCAATCAGGTGGTTGAACAATAGGTGCAGATATTAAGGCTTTATTGAGTGTTTCAAAGGCTTCTAAACAATCATCATAAAAAACAAAGGGAATATCCTTTTGCAAGAGACTAGTGAGAGGCCTAGAAATTTTAGAGAAGTCTTTGATAAATCTCCTATAGAAACCATCATGACCTAGGATACTACAAATACCTTTTATATCTTTAAGACATGGCATTTTCTCAATTGCATCAACCTTAGCTTGTCCACTTCAATACCTCTTTGAGAAATTTTATGACCCAAGACAATGCCTTCATTAACCATAAAGTGGCACTTCTCCCAATTCAAGACAAGATTTGTTTGTTCACATCTCTGCAAAACTCGATCAAGATTTCTTAAATAATCATCAAAAGACTTCCCATAAATAGAAAAGTCATCCATGAAGACCTCAACAATCTTTTCACAAAAGTCAGAGAATATAGCAGTCATACATCTTTGAAAGGTAGCAGGTGCATTACATAAACCAAAAGGCATACGTCTATAAGCATAGGTTCCAAAAGGACAAGTAAAAGTGGTCTTTTCTTGATCAGGTTAGGAAACAGGTATTTGTGAAAAACTAGAATATCCATCAAGGAAGCAAAAGTGCGTGTGCTTAGATAATCTTTCAAGCATTTGATCAATAAAAGGCAAAGGGTAATGATCTTTTCTAGTTGTTTTGTTTAATTTCTAAAATCAATTACCATTCTATACATGTAACAATTCTTTGTGGAATAAGTTCATTCTTATCATTAGGAACAACAGTTATACCTCCTTTCTTAGGAACACAATGAACATGACTTACCCATCTACTATCATCTATAGGATAGATTATACCTGCTTCTAGGAGTTTTAATATTTCCGTTCTTACCACTTCTTTCATCTTCGGATTTAACCGATGTTGGTGATCAACAACGGGTTTAGCATCAGGTCCCATATTAATTTTGTGCTGACATAGAGTGGGACTAATGCCCTTTAAATCATCAAGAGTATATCCAATAGCAGCTCGGTGCTTCCTTAGAATTTTCAATAATCTTTCTTCTTCATGTTCTGAAAGGTTAGCACTAATAATAACAGGATATATCTTCTTTTCATCAAGATAAGCATATTTCAAAGTGTCTGTTAATTGTTTTAATTCAAACACAGGATCACCTTTAGGTGGAGGAGGACCTCCTAGAGTTTCAATAGGCAAATTGTGTTTAAGCAGAGGACGTTGTTCAAAGAAATTTTTATCTATTTCATTTCTTTCATGCATTGTAAATCATTTTCATGGTCTAGCAAATATTGTTCTAAAGGATCAGTAGGCGGTACAGCAATAGAAGCAAGACCAATTAATTCATCCTCACTAGGCAATTCTTTTTCATGAAGCTTTCTACTAAAAAAATAAACTCATGAGACTCGTCACCAAAACTAACACCGACAGTTTGTTTCTTACAATCTATCTTAGCATTAACAGTGTTCAAGAAAGGTCTACCACAGATAATGGGACAAAAGTCATCGTGTGGGGAACCAAGAACAAGAAAATCAGTAGGGTATTTTATTTTCCCACACAAGACTTCAACATCTCTATGTTGGGGAACGTTGCAGAAAATTAAAATTTTTCCTACGGTTTCACCAAGATCCATCTATGAGTTCTACTAAGCAACGAGTAACAAGAGAGAGTTTGCATCTACATACCACTTGTAGATCGAGTGCAGGCGTTCTTGAGAGTGGTGATGATGAAGGCGTTCCCAACGTGATTCCGATCACCGATGACCAAAATCTTGAAAGGACAGCACCTCCGTGTTCAACACACGTGCGGGACGATGGCGTCTCCTCCGTCTTGATCCAGCAAGAGTGAAGGAGAGGTTGAAGAAGACAATTCCAATGGCAGCACGACGGCGTGGTGCGGTTGGTCTGGCAGATTCTCGGCTTCGCCAAGCTCACGTGGAGAAAGAGAGGTGTTGGGAGGGAGGGCTGCGCCTACAACTGTGTTGGCAGCCCTCCCCCACCCCTCTATTTATAGGAGGTGAGGGTCAGGGGGCGGCCATCTAGGGTAAACCCTAGATGGGGCGGCGCCCAAGGAGGAGGGAGGTGGCTTGCCCCCAAGCTGGGGCGCCCCTTTAGGGTTTACCCTCCCAAACCCTAGCCGCATGGGCCTAGGTGGGAGGTGCGCCCAGCCCACCGGGGCTGGCTCCCTCTCCACTTAGCCCATGTGGCCCCCGAGAGGTGGCCCCTCCGTGGACCTCCGGAACCCTCCCGGTGGCCCCGTACTTTTACCGGTATACCACGAAACTTCCAGTCCGTTTAACCACTTTCCATATATAAATCTTTACCTCCGGACCATTCCGAACTCCTCGTGACGTCCGGGATCTCATCCGGACTCAACAACATTCGGTAATCACATACTTGTCTTCCTATTAACCCTAAGCGTCACCGAACCTTAAGTGTGTAGACCCTACGGGTTCGGGAGACATCTGAACATGACCGAGACTACCTCAAGTCAATAACCAACAGCGGATCTGGATACCCATGTTGGCTCCCACATGCTCCTCGATGTTGTCATCGGATGAACCACGATGTCAAGGGTTCAAGCAACCCGTATTCTATTCCCTTTGTCGACGGTATGTTACTTGCCCGACTTCGATCGTCGGTATCCCAATACCTCGTTAGTCTCGTTACGCAAGTCACTTTACTCGTATCAGCAATGCATGATCCCGTGACGGACACTTGATCACTTTGAGCTCATTATGATGATGCATTACCGAGTGGGCCCTAGTGATACCTCTCCGTAATACGGAGTGACAAATCCAGCCTCGATCCGTGTCAACCCAATGGTCACTTTCGAGATACCTGTAGTGCACCTTTATAGTCACCCGATTCGTTGTGACGTTTGATACACCCAAAGCACTCCTACGGTATCCGGGAATTGCACGATCTCATGGTCTAAGGAAGAGATACTTGACATTGGAAAAGCTCTAGCAAAACGAACTACACGATCTTTGTGCTATGCTTAGGATTGGGTCTTGTCCATCACGTCATTCTCCTAATGGCGTGATCCCGTTATCAATGACATCGATGTCCATAGTCGAAACCATGACTATCTGTTGACCAACGAGCTAGTCAACTAGAGGCTTACTAGGGACGTATTGTAGTCTATGTATTCACACGTGTATTACGATTTCCGGATAATACAGTTATAGCATGAATAAAGACAATTATCATGAACAAGGAAATATAATAATAATGCTTTTATTATTGCCTCTAGGGCATATTTCCAACAGTCTCCCACTTGCACTAGAGTCAATAATCTAGTTTACATTGTGATGAATCGAACACCCATAGAGTTACGGTGCTGATCATGTTTTGCCCATGGAAGAGGTTTAGTCAGCGGATCTGCGACATTCAGATCCGTATGCACTTTACAAATTTCTATGTCTCCATTCGAACATTTTCACGGATGGAGTTGAAGCGACGCTTGATGTGCTGGTCTTCTTGTGAAACCTGGGCTCCTTGGCAAGGGCAATAGCTCCGTGTTGTCACGAAGAGTTTGATCGGCCCCGACGCATTGGGTATGACTCCTAGGTCGGTGATGAACTCCTTCACCCAAATTGCTTCATGCGCTGCCTCCGAGGCTGCCATGTACTCCGCTTCACATGTAGATCCCGCCACGACGCTCTTGCAGCTGCACCAGCCATGCTCCACCATTCAACATATACACGTATCCGGTTTGTGACTTAGAGTCATCCAGATCTGTGTCGAAGCTAGCGTCGGCGTAACTTTATACTGACGAGCTCTTCGTCACCTCCATAAACGAAAACATGTCCTTTGTCCTTTTCGGTACTTCAGGATATTCTTGACCGCTGTCCGGTGTTCCTTGCGGGATTACTTTGGTACCTTCCTACCAAACTTACGGCAAGGTTTACATCAGGTCCGTACACAGCATGGCATACATAATAGATCCTATGGCTGAGGCATAGGGATGACACTCATCTCTTCTTTATCTTTTGCCGTGGTGGGGCATTGAGCTGAGCTCAATCTCACACCTTGCAATACAGCAAGAACCCTTCTTGGACTGGTCCATTTTGAACTTCTTCAAAATCTTATCAAGGTATGTGCTTTGTGAAAGACCTATGAGGCGCCTCGATCTATCTTTATAGATCTTGAGGCCTAATATATAAGCAGCTTCTCCAAGGTCCTTCATTGAAAAACACTTATTCAAGTAGGCCTTAATGCTGTCCAAGAATTCTATATCATTTCCCATCAAAAGTATGTCATCTACATATAATATGAGAAATGCTCTGAGCTCCCACTCACTTTCTTGTAAACGCAGCTTCTCCATAAGTCGCATAAACTAAACGCTTTGATCATCTCATCAAAGCGAATGTTCCAACTCCGAGATGCTTGCACCAGCCCATAAATGGATCGCTGGAGCTTGCATACTTTGTCGACATTCTTAGGATCGACAAAACCTTCGGCTGCATCATATACAGCTCTTCCTTAAGATAACCGTTAAGGAACGTTGTTTTGGCGTCCATCTGCCATATCTCATAATCATAGTATGCGGCAATTGCTAACATGATTCGGACGGACTTAAGCTTCGCTACGGAGAGAAAGTCTCATCGTAGTCAATCCCTTGAACTTGCCGATAACCCTTAGCGACAAGTCGAGCTTTATAGATGGTGACATTACCATCCGCGTCCGTCTTCTTCTTAAAGATCCATTTGTTTTCTATCGCCGCCGATCATCGGGCAAGTCGGTCAAAGTCCACACTTTGTTTTCATACATGGATTCTATCTCGGTTTCATGGCTTCTAGCCATTTGTTGGAATCTGGGCCGCCATTGCTTCTTCATAGTTCAAGGTTCACGTTGTCTAACAACATGATTTCCGGAGACAGGGTTGCCGTACCACTGCAGTGCGGGCGTGTCCTAGTGGACCTCTGTTCAAGAGCAACTTGATCCGAAGTACCTTGATCATCATCATGAATTTCCTCTTGATTGGTGTAGGCACCACAGAACATTTTCTGAGCTGCACTACTTTCCTGTTCAAGAGGTAGTACTTCATCGAGTTCTACTTTCCTCCCACTTACTTCTTTCGAGAGAAACTCTTTTCAAGAAAGATTCCGCCTCGGCAACAAAGATCTTGCCTTCGGATCTAAGGTAGAAGGTATACCCAAAGGTTTCCTTAGGGTATCCTATGAAGACGCATTTTCCGACTTGGGTTCGAGCTTTTCAGTTGAAGTTTCTTGACATAAGCATCGCATCCCCAAACTTTTAGAAACGACAGCTTAGGTTTCTTCCCAAACCATAATTCATACGGTGTCGTCTCAATGGATTTAGGCGGTGCCCTATTTAAAGTGAATGTAGCTGTCTCTAGGCGTATCCCCAAAATGATAGCGGTAAATCGGTAAGAGACATCATAGATCGCACCATATCCAATAAAGTGCGATTCGACGTTCGGACACACCGTTCTGTTGAGGTGTTCGGTAGGCGTTAGTTGTGAAACGATTCCACATTTTCTTAAGTGTGTACCAAATTCGTGACTTAAATATTCTCCTCCACGATCCGATCGTAAGAATTTTATCTTTCGGTCACGTTGATTCTCTACTTCATTCTGAAATTCCTTGAACTTTTCAAAGGTCTCGGACTTGTGTTTCATCAAGTAGACATACCCATATCTACTCAAGTCATCTGTGAGAGTGAGAACATAACGATATCCTCCATGAGCCTCAACGCTCATTGGACCGCACACATCGGTATGTATGATTTCCAACAAGTTGGTTGCTCGCTCCATTGTTCCGAGAATGGAGTCTTGGTCATCTTGCCCATGAGGCATGGTTCGCATGTGTCAAATGATTCATAATCAAGAGACTCTAAAGTCCATCAGCATGGAGCTTCTTCATGCGCTTGACACCAATGTGACCAAGGCGGCGATGCCACAAGTATGTGGGACTATCGTTATCAACTTTACATCTTTTGGTATTCACGCTATGAACATGTGTAATACTACGCCGAGATTCATTAAGAATAAACCATTGACCATCGGAGCATGACCATAAAACATATCTCTCATATAAATAGAACAACCATTATTCTCGGTTTAAATGAGTAGCCATCTCGCATTAAACGAGATCCGGATACAATATTCATGCTCAAACTTGGCACCAAATAACAATTATTAAGGTTCATAACTAATCCGTAGGTAAATGAAGAGGTAGCGTGCGACGGCGATCACATCGACTCGGAACCATTCCCGACGCCGCATCGTCACCTCGTCCTTCGCCAGCCTCCGCTTATTCCGCAGCTCCTGCTGTGAGTTACAAATATGAGCAACGGCACGGTATCAAATACCGGGAGTTACTACGATTCTCGGTAAGGTACACATCAATTACATGTATATCAAATATACCTTTGGTGTTGCGGCCTTCTTATCCGCTAAGTATTTTGGGCAGTTCCGCTTCGGTGACCCTTCCCTTGCAATAAAAGCACTCGGTCTCGGGCTTGGGTCCATTCTTTGACTTCTTCCGGCAACTTGCTTGCGGGCGCGGCAATCTCCTTGCCGTCCTTCTTGAAGTTCTTCTTGCCCTTGCCCTTCTTAAACTTAGTGGTCTTATTGACCATCAACACTTGATGTTCTTTCTTGATTTCAACCTCGGTGACTTCAGATAGAGAACACTTCAGGAATGGTCTTTACCATCCCCTGCATGTTGTAATTCATCACAAAGCTCTTGTAGCTTGGTGGGAGCGATCGAGGATTCTGTCAATGACCGCCTCATCGGGGAGGTTAATATTCAGTCTGGGTCATACGGTTGTGCAACCTGGACATCTTTAGAATGTGCTCACCGACGAACTGTTTTCCTCCATCTTACAACTATAGAACTTGTCGGAGATGTCATATCTCTCGACCGAGGCGTGAGCTTGGAAAACAAGTTTCAGCTCCTCGAACATCTCATATGCTCCGTGGTGCTCAAAACGCTTTTGGAGCCCGGTTCTAAGCTGTAAAGCATGCCGCATTGAGCGAGGGAGTAATCATCAAGACGAGACTGCCAAGCATTCATAATGTCTTGGTTCTGCAGGGACGGAGCTTCACCTAGCGGTCCTTCTAGGACGTATTGTTTCTGGCAGCTATGAGGATGATCCTCGGGTTCGGACCCAGTCCGTATAGTTCTGCCGTCATCTTTCAGCTTGGTTTTCTCTAGGAGCGCGTTGAAGTTCAAGTTGACATGGCGTTAGCCATTTGATCTACAAGACATATAATTCAAAAGTTTTAGACTAAGTTCATGATAATTAAGTTCATCTAATCAAATTATTAATGAACTCCCACTTAGATTAGACATCCTCTAGTCATCTAAGTGTTACGATCCGAGTCAACTAGGCCGTGTCCGATCAACACGTGAGACGGACTAGTCTGCGTCGGTGAACATTCTCATGTTGATCGTATCTTCCATACGACTCGTGTTCGACCTTTCGGTCTCCGTGTTCCGAGGCCATGTCTTCACATGCTTAGGCTCGTCAAGTTAACCCTAAGTGTTTCTGCGTGTGTAAAACTTGCTTACACCCGTTGTATGTGAGCGTAAGAATCCATCACACCCGATTAACACGTGGTGCTTAGAAGCGACGAACTGTAGCAGCGGTGCACGTTAGGGAGAACACTTCTTGAAATTGTTCTAAGGGATCATCTTATTTACTACCGTCGTTCTAAGTAAACAAGATGCATAATCATAATAAACATCACATGCAATTATAAAGTAGTGACATGATATGGCCAATATCATATAGCTCCTTTGATCTTCATCCTCGGGGCTCCATGATCATCCTGTCACCGGCATGACACCATGATCTCCATCATCATGATCTCCATCATTGTGCCTCCATGAAGTTGTCACGCCAACGACTACTTCTACTTCTATGGCTAACGCGTTTAGCAATAAAGTAAAGTAAATTACATGGCGTTCTTCAATGACACGCAGGTCATACAAAATAAAGACAACTCCTATGGCTCCTGCCGGTTGTCATACTCATCGACATGCAAGTCGTGATTCCTATTACAAGAACATGATCTCATACATCACAATATATCATCATTCATCACAACTTGGCCATATCCGTCACATGACAATTGCTGCAAAAAACAAGTTAGACGTCCTCTAATTGTTGTTGCATCTTTTACGTGGCTGCAATTGGGTTCTAGCAAGAACGTTTTCTTACCTACGAATAACCACAACGTGATCTTGTCAACTTCTATTTACCCTTCATAAGGACCCTGTTCATCGAATCCGCTCCCACTAAAGTAGGAGAGACAGACACCGCCAGCCACCTTATGCAACTAGTGCATGTTAGTCGGTGGAACCGGTCTCACGTAAAATGCGTGTAAGGTTGGTCCGGCCGCTTCATCCCACAATACCGCGGAAGCAAGAAACAACTAGTAACGGCAAGTAAGTTGACAAGATCCACCCACAACAAAATTGTGTTCTACTCGTGCAAAGAGAACTACGCATAGACCTAGCTCATGATGCCACTTTGTTGGGGAGCGTTGCGAAAATTAAAATTTTTCCTACGGTTTCACCAAGATCCATCTATGAGTTCTACTAAGCAACGAGTAACAAGAGAGAGTTTGCATCTACATACCACTTGTAGATCGAGTGCGGAAGCGTTCTTGAGAGTGGTGATGATGAAGACGTTCCCAACGTGATTCCGATCACCGATGACCAAAGTCTTGAAAGGACAGCACCACCGTGTTCAACACACGTGCGGGACGATGGCGTCTCCTCCGTCTTGATCCAGCAAGAGTGAAGGAGAGGTTGAAGAAGACAATTCAATGGCAGCACGACGGCGTGGTGCGGTTGGTCTGGCAGTTCTCCCAGAGGCTTCGCCAAGCTCACGTGGAGAAAGAGAGGTGTTGGGAAGGGGAGGGGCTGCGCCTACAACTGTGTTGGCAGCCTCCCCCACCCTCTATTTATAGGAGGAGAGGGTCAGGGGGCGGCCATCTAGGGTAAACCCTAGATGGGGCGGCGGCCCAAGGAGGAGGGAGGTGGCTTGCCCCCAAGCTGAGGCGCCCCTTTAGGGTTTACCCTCCCAAACCCTAGCCGCATGGGCCTAGGTGGGGAGGTGCGCCCAGCCCACCAGGGGCTGGCTCCCTCTCCCACTTAGCCCATGTGGCCCCCCGGGAGAGGTGGCCCCTCCCGGTGGACCTCCGGAACCCTCCCGGTGGCCCCTGTACTTTACCAGTATACCACCAAACTTCCAGTCCGTTTAACCACTTTCCATATATAAATCTTTACCTCCGGACCATTCCGAACTCCTCGTGACGTCCGGGATCTCATCCGGACTCAACAACATTCGGTAATCACATACTTGTCTTCCTATTAACCCTAGCGTCACCGAACCTTAAGTGTGTAGACCCTACGGGTTCGGAGACATCTGAACATGACCGAGACTACCTCAAGTCAATAACCAACAGCGGGATCTGGATACCCATGTTGGCTCCCACATGCTCCTCGATGTTGTCATCGGATGAACCACGATGTCAAGGGTTCAAGCAACCCGTATTCTATTCCCTTTGTCGACGGTATGTTACTTGCCCGAGACTCGATCGTCGGTATCCCAATACCTCGTTAGTCTCGTTACGGCAAGTCACTTTACTCGTACAGAATGCATGATCCGTGACCAGACACTTGATCACTTTGAGCTCATTATGATGATGCATTACCGAGTGGGCCCTAGTGATACCTCTCCGTGTCGGAGTGACAAATCCCGCCTCGATCCGTGTCAACCCAATGGTCACTTTCGGAGATACCTGCGGTGCACCTTTATAGTCACCCGATTCGTTGTGACGTTTGATACACCCAAAGCACTCCTACGGTATCCGGAATTGCACGATCTCATGGTCTAAGGAAGAGATACTTGACATTGGAAAAGCTCTAGCAAAGCGAACTACACGATCTTTGTGCTATGCTTAGGATTGGGTCTTGTCCATCACGTCATTCTCCTAATGGCGTGATCCCGTTATCAATGACATCGATGTCCATAGTCGAAACCATGACTATCTGTTGACCAATGAGCTAGTCAACTAGAGGCTTACTAGGGACGTATTGTAGTCTATGTATTCACACGTGTATTACGATTTCCGGATAATACAGTTATAGCATGAATAAAAGACAATTATCATGAACAAGGAAATATAATAATAATGCTTTTATTATTGCCTCTAGGGCATATTTCCAACACTCTAACCATCCCAATTGGTGATATGGTGTCTCTATTAGCAAGTTTAATAATAACATCTATGTCTTCTATCTCTGCAGGTGCTATGTCTTTAATAATTTCTTAATATAAGGTGTAAGGAATAGCACTCACACTAGCACCTATGTCACATAAACCATGATAACAGTGATCTCCTATTTTAACTGGGATGACAGGCATGCCAGCAACAGGTCTATGTTTATCCTTTTTATCAGGTTTTGCGATTCTAGCAGCTTCTTCACAAAAGTAAATAACATGCCCATCCATATCTTCTTCCAAAAGATCTTTAACCATAGAAATGCTAGGTTCTACTTTAATTTGTTCATCAGGTTTAGGTGTTCTAATATAGCTTTTGTTAACCACAGTTGAAACTTTAGCATGTTCCTTTATCCTAACAGGGAAAGGTGGTTTCTCAATATAAGCAGAAGGAACAACTGGATCAACATTATAAAGTATAGTTTCTTCTTTAACTGGTACCGGTTCTTTAATAGGTGGGTGGTATTTAAACCACTTCTCTTTAGGGAGTTCAACATGAGTAGCAAATGATTCACAAAAGGAGGCTACTATCTCTGAGTCAAGTCCATATTTAGTGCTAAACTTTTGAAAAGCATTGGTATCCATAAAATATTTAACACAATCATACTTAAGTTTAATACTTGACTCTTTACCTTCATCGAGTTCCCAATCTTCATATTTGTGTTTAATACTTTCCAAAAGATCCCACTGGAATTCAATAGTCTTCTTCATAAAAGAACCAACACAAGAAGTATCAAGCATGGTTTGATCATTACGAGAAAGCCGAGCATAAAAATTCTGGATAATAATTTCTCTTGAGAGCTCATGATTGGGGCATGAATATAACATTGACTTAAGCCTCCCCAAAGCTAGAGCGATACTTTCTCCTTCACGAGGCCAAAAATTATATATATAATTCCGATCACGATGAACTAGATGCATAGGATAATTTTTTGGTGGAACTCCAATTTCAAACGATTCCAATTCCATGATCCAGTATCATCGCATAGCCTATACCATGCTAATGTTTTTCCCTTCAAAGATAAAGGGAAAACCTTTTTCATCACTTCATCTCCGGGTAAACCTGCAAGCTTATACAATCCACAAATTTGTTCCACATATATCAAGTGCATATCAGGATGTTCGGTTCCATCTCCTGCATAAGGATTAGCTAGCAGTTGTTCTATCATACCCGAAGGAATTTCATATTCAATATTTTCAGTAGGTGCAGTAGGTTGAGGGGTAGATAATTGTGGTCCCGGAAGGTGAAGATACCCCGAGCAAACCCCTCAAAGGATTGTTTTCCATAGTAACAAGTGACAATAAATTTCAGCACACTATATAAATGTTTCCTTACCAAATTCCACTTACCAAAGGCGCTTCACTCCCCGGCAACGGCGCCAGAAAATAGCCTTGATGACCCACAAGTATAGGGGATCAACTGTAGCTCTTTTTGATAAGTAAGAGTGTCGAACCCAACGAGGAGCAGAAGGAAATGACAAGTAGTTTTCAGTAAGGTAATGTCTGCTAGTGCTGAAATTGTAAGTAGCGGAGTAGTTTGATAGCAAGATAATTTGTAATGAGCAAGTAACAATAGTGGTAAAAAAAGTGCAGCAAGGTAGCCCAATCCTTTTGAGGCAAAGGACAGGTCAAAACAGTCTCTTATGATAAGCAAAGCGTTCTTGAGGGTACACGGGAATTTCATCTAGTCACTTTCATCATGTTGGTTTGATTTGTGTTCGCTACTTTGATAATTTGATATGTGGGTGGACCGGTGCTTAGGTGCTGTTCTTACTTGAACAAACCTCCTACTTATGATTAACCCTCCCGCAAGCATCCGCAACTACGGGAATAGTATTAAGAATAAATTCTAACCATAGCATTAAAGTTTTGGATCCAATCGGTCCCTTACGAAATAGCGCAGAAACTGGGGTTTAAGCTTCTGTCACTCTCGCAACCCATCATCTAATTGCTACTCCACAATGCATTCCCTTAGGCCCAAATATGGTGAAGTGTCATGTAGTTGACGTTCACATGACACCACTAAGGGAATCACAACATACATACTATCAAAATATCAAATACATATCAAGTTCACATGATTACTTGCAACATGATTTCTCCCGTGACCTCAAGAACAAAAGTAACTACTCACAGATGATAAACATGCTCATGATCAAAGGAGTATTAAATAGAATATTGGATCTGAACATATAATCTTCCACCAAATAAACCATATAGTAATCAACTACAAGATGTAATCAACACTACTAGTCACCCACACGCACTAATCTATAGTTCCGGTAACAAGATTGAACACAAGAGATTAACTAGGGTTTGAGATGAGATGGTGGTGATGAAGATGTTGATGGAGATTGCCCTCCCAAAGATGGGAGAGTTGTTGGTGATGATGATGACGATGATTTCCCCATTCGGGAGGGAAGTTCCCTTGGCGGAATCACTCCGCTGGAGGGAAAAAGTGCTCCTGCCCAAGTTCCGCCTCGAGGCGGCGGTGCTTCGTCCCGAAAGTCCTCTCCTTATTTTTTTTCTAGGTCAAAATGGCCTATATACCAGAAGATGGGAGGTGGGTCTGGGTGACCACAACCCACCAGGGCGCGCCTGGGCTCCCTGGCGCACCCAGGTGGGTTGTGCCCACCTGGTGGCCCCCCTCTGGAAGTTATTTGCTCCAATAATTCTTAAATATTCCATAAAAAATCTCCGTGAAGTTTTAGCTTGTTTGGTGTTGTGTAGAATAGGTAGCCTAACGTAGCTTTTCCAGGTCCAGATTTCCAGCTGCCGGAATTCTCCCTCTTGGTGTGTTCCTTGCAAATTATGAGAGAAAAGGCATTCGAATTATTCCAAAAAGCATTATTATGGATAAAAAACATCATAAATAACAATAAGGAAACATGATGCAAAATGGACGTATTAAGCAGTAGGGGGAGACCCAGCTGCAGCACATTCTCAGCAGACCATCCTTGTGGAACGGACTGCTGAGCAGTCTGTTGCTTCGGAACCGCCTACTAAGCAGTCTGTAGGTCCAGAACCGACTACTCATCATTCTGTTGGTCCGCAGTCGTGTGATCAGCATATCAATGTGTGAGAACTTCGTGCTCAGCAAACCAACGCATTGGCACGACCTCCTCAGCACATCGATAAGTTGGCACCACCTGCGTAGAAACCTGACATAGCTTCAACGCATGGTCAGCAGTCCGATGCCTCTGCTCCTACATCCCAGTAGTCCGTCACAGCAGCACCTCCATCTCAATGGTCCGGCATAGATAAACCGTCTGCTAAGCAGTCCGTCGAAGCTTCACCGTCTGCTCAGCAGTCTACCTTGCACCCAACCAGACGTTCTGCCAGAAATGCTTCAAGTACCAAGAAGGAAGTGGCCAAAAAGGCTACACCCACGAGGAAGCGCGGCAGGAGAGTGACGAGGAAAGAGAACGATTGCCTCTTACTTAAAGCACTCATCGCCTAGAACCAAATTAACAGCAGGTTGTTCGAATCGGGGAGTAATATTATTTCTGACGGCATGGATGATGAAGTAATAGCTTTGCAGCTTGCTTAAAATATAGCGGGCATACTTGAAGCACGCAATTACGTCCATGGCCAGCCATTTCTTGTTGGCGAATACTTTGATGAGTGCAGCTCCAGTTGCCGCGAGTTACATGAATATTGCATGGATCAAATGTCAGCAGGTCATCATGGTTTGCTAGTCCACTACAACAGAGATCATTTCCGACATGATGCTGGTTTCATCAATGTGAGTTTCGTGGACTTACATCTCTTCTTCAACTTCAACAAGCTCGATGCCACTCTTGTTAGATGCCTGATTTTGTAAGTACTTAACAAACTCTGATCAACTTCTTCATAAAAGGTTGTATATGATAAATAGCTAATTGCATTTTATTCCTCCCAGGGGATTGAACGCGCAGAGAAGAAAAAGGGATAGTGTGTATTTCATAGATCCTAAACTAGCAAATGGCACAAAATACATGGTAAGGACCTACGGGACTGCGCCGTTAACACGGTCGTCTGTCTCTTCGAAAACACGTCCTATGCAGAATCATTTCTCTGGCCATATCATGAACGGTAAGTCAAGTAAACAACCACACATACACTGATTGTATTTCAGATTTCGACATAATTCGTAAGTTCATTGCTATCTTAATATGCAACAATCACTGGATATTGGTATTCATTGTTCCAAACAAGAACACAGTTTACTACATCGATTCTCTTAGAGAGTCAACAGACACTCAGGACCTGACGCATCTTCAGCAATTCATGGATAGGTATTGAATTCTATGATGTTGAAATTAATTTGCATTCATATCTAGTTCAATAATTGATTTTGAAAAAATTCATCTTCATTTGCAGTGTGCTCGCATTGTGGAAAACTAAACCAGGGAACCTGTTCAAGAGGGAACTACCTCTGTAGCACAAGATCATGTCTCCGGTAACACACCGAAATCCGTTATTTTTGGAAAATTTATCCAACAGTCTGCAAAAACCTTTTCTTACGCTAGTCAAATGTTCAAGCTTCTAAATAAATCTCTTTCTATTTTGTCCAAAGAAACAATAATACATCTAACACCGGTTAGATTGTTCCTAACAGGACAAATACATGACTAATTTTGTACAAAAAAATTTGGTGTCCTCAGCAAGAAGCATGGACCAACCTTTGTGGATACTATGTTTGCAGACACATGATCTCCATCTGCAAATCTGTTGATAGTTGTGACGATCCTCGCGAATTAGTACTAGTAAGTCTATCTTAATTAATATCTTCTACTCCACTCATATGGCACATTCTGATCTTAAAAATATTGCAGCTCATCTTAGAACCGAGGACCCCTGAACCGCTCTCGGCTGGTGAATTGTTGATGGTTTGGAGGTTTACCAGCGACTTCTTCCTGAATCACATCAATCCCACTGGTGATAATGAAGATTTCAGTATGCATTCTCCTGAAACATTGAGTAAGAGTTAGCCGCTAAACATATACGCATGGATCCATTGTTTTCCATCTGATGAGGTCTTGGTATTTCTTTCGGGGTACAAAAGTAGGGGCCCTCTTTGTACCCCTTTACTTGTGCACGGGTAGTTAGAGCCGCACCTGTGGCCGGACTTAGCGGGGCAGAGGAAGGAAGCAAAAGTACAAGACCACCAGAGCAGCGCTCCAACCAGGGGCGCAGAGGCTGAGGTAACAAGATAGACTTCCCCCGACAAGAGCCTTGCCGGGGCAACTTACCCAACACCAGCAAGGCTACCACCCTTGAGCCTGAGAGTTCCGACACCATCGACAACATTGGAACCTAGGTTTGGGAGGGGCCTGTGTGGTGGTATGTAGATCTTTGGGAAGACAAAGGGCCTGCGAGGCCTAGATAGGAACCAGAAAACAAGACAACAGCGAGGCCCCTTGCCGAGGATGCCCACGAGGCCCCGGCAAGTCTCCTACCGAAGATACCCACGAGGCCCCGGCAAGACTCTTGCTGAGGGCGCCGGCAAGGCCCCGGCAAGACCCTTGCCGGGAATATCGGCAAGACCGTGGCAAGGCCTTGCCACCCCGTCATCGCCCCAGCTCGGCGGCTAACCCACCAACTAAGCAAGTACCCACGTGGCAGTGCGTGGCTCCTAAACAAACTAGTCAAGCACCTGCGTGGTGGCATGCAGATCTTCGTGAAGACCCTACCACCACACCAGCTCAGCAGCCTGCCAGCCTACATGGCGCTGCATGCCTCGTTGGCCTGGACGCGTGTCGAAGCAAGGCGACGCGGCGACGGACGGGACGGGCTTCATTGCCGTCTCCGATAAAGGAAGGGGACACCTAAGTAGCACATTTAATGTGTTTTTGTCCTGTGATGTCAGGCGATAAGCTTGAACACTTTACATACTTTCCACCTCCTGTGTGCCACTGTGGTGACCCCTTTTTCCTATAAAAGGAGGCCCGAGGCGTACTGAGGAAGGATTCGGACTTTTTGGACTACACCCGCGCTTTAGCTAGTTCAAGCTCGAATACACACCAAAACAGGAGTAGGGTATTATGCATCTTCGCGGCCCGAACCTGGGTAAAATCTCCTCGTGCTAACCTCTAAACCCGCTCTTTGCACAACCTCGCGCCCGCCAACCGTAGAAGGGGTCTGTCGATGTCAAAACCGGTGGATCTCTGGTAGGGGGTCCTGAACTCTGTGTCTAAGGTCGATGGTAGCAGGAGACAGGGGACTCGATGTTTACCCAGGTTTGGGCCCTCTCTGTGGAGGTAATACCCTACTTCCTGCTTGATTGATCTTGATGAATATGAGTATTACAAGAGTTGATCTACCACGAGATCGTAATGGCTAAAACCCTAGAAGCCTAGCCTGTATGATTGTGATTGCCCCTACGGACTAAACCCTCCGGTTTATATAGACACTAGAGGGGACTAGGGTTGTACAAAGTCGGTTACAGAGAAAGGAATCTACATATCCGAACGTCAAGCTTGCCATCCACGCAAAGGAGAGTCCCACCTGGACACAGGAGAGAGTCCTCTATCTTGTATCTTCACGGCCCATCAGTCCGGCCCATGTTACATAGTCCGGACGTCCGAGGACCCCTTAATCCAGGACTCCCTCAGTAGCCCTCGAACCAGGCTTTCAATGACGATGTGTTCGGCATGCAGATTGTCTTCGGCATTGCAAGGCGGGTTCCTCCTCTGATTACTTCAAAGTACCTGACTTAAAAAGCAGTATTCGGCCTTCCATTTAATGCCGCACCCATTGGCTTCCACGCCTTCATGACTTCAGCTTCCACATGCCGAGCGAATACGAGGAGTTAGGGTATTTTTGCACATAACACCCTGGCCATGTAAGAAAGGCATCTATTTAAAGAGATTGGATCTTAGATCCCATTCCTCATCAAGCGGAAAATCCTTAGAGCTGGCTAGGAGAAACGATTCCATCATGGCTAGCATTCCCAGTTCTTCCTCCCGCCCTCATGGCTCCGAAAAAGGCAACTAGGAGAGATGTTTTGTATCCCATAATCAGTTAGTTAAGCTTCAAACGCAGGGATTTCTCCCCCCCCCCCCGGGATCTAGTCCCTGTTCGGGCAGGATTGACCTCATTTACCGACGAAGCTCTGGCGGAAAATTTCCCCAATCCAACCAGGGGGAACGGGTGTGTTTCATTTCCTTCTTGTTAAGAGGCGTAGGGTTTCCAATCCACCCATTCCTCCGAGGACTCTTGGAGTATTATGGCCTCCGACTGCACAACTTTACGCCGGCCTCTATCCTGCACATCGCGGGTTTTGTTGCCCCATGAGATCTTTTCTTGGGCTGCGAGGCTCATTTTGATTTATGGAGGAAACTATTCTGCCTCGTCTCCCGCACCCAAGAGGGATCTATATTCGAGGTGGGCGGCGCCAAGGTATGGCGCATAGCCGGGAGCGGATATCTGTCCCGCACACCAAAGAAGGCATCCGAAGAGTGGCCCTCAGAGTGGTTCTATATCGAGGACGTCGCTCTCCCTGACCCAATCCGGATGGGTCTCCCCAAATTTTCAAGTGCTCCGTTGAAGAAAGGCCATAGCTGGCGCCCTCGAAGCCTCGAGGAGGAAGATAACGCGGAAGTTCGTCAATTGATGGGCAAGATGAAGAAGCTCGCCCAGTCCGGATTGTCGATAATCGAGGTAATGGCGACTTCCATAGTGCGGGGAGTCCTGCCACACAAATATAGGGGGCTTCCCATGTGGCACTATAATGGGGAAGATGACGCCTCACGCTGCGGTCGGAAGGGTCCGGACATCCCCGCCGCGTTGGCCAAAATATTGGCCGAACTGTACAAAGGGGAGAAAGAGGAGTTCTCTCGTCTTAAATGTCAAGATGGATTTTCCATGTACAGTCCTCCAAGCTGGGTAAGTTTTAGTCCCACCTCTTTGCCCAATCCTCTCCCCGAGTCACATTTAATCAACATTAACCCATCCATTTTGTGCCAGGAATGGTGGAAGGTTACTGCGGGGATCCATAGCCCCACTCCACAGCCAGAGAATCATAACCGGGACCTTGACCCCGGATTCGAAGAGGATCCAGACATATTTGTAGAGCTCGAGGAGGGAGTATTCTACCAGGTGAGCTATGATGGCATAGAAGTGGCCATCATAGCCGACTATCCAGGGCTCCTCCCTGCCTTGCATGTAAGTAATCGGGAGACATCTCCTTCGACAGAGCTTCCTCATTATGCCTCACCCGCCGCATTGTCTCGTGCTCCAAAGGGGAGGCGCTCGGCGTGCCATACGGCACCAGAGGCGACTCATAAGAGAGCGACGCCCGCACCGGGCAAGCCTTCGAAGAGGAAGGCAAATGAAGACATGGACGAGCCTTCATCAAAGAGGTATGGCTTTCGAAACATGCCCTAAGGCAGTCATATCAAACCGTGACATTGTCCGCTATGTCTTATCAGGAAGAGCGTTCGCCGGACTATGTCCGGGGATCCTGCCGGCCACACCTCCACCAGCCAGGTTCTAGACCCCGCCTTAAGGACGGAGGCTGATACGGGAGTAATGCCGGATTGTCCTACTGTAGAGGATTCGGATGATGTATCCGTCACGAACTCTAAAGTGGAGAGTGCCATGAACCATCGGCACCGGAGGGCCACTCTTCGTGATCCCGAATTCACAAAAGAGGCATTCGAGGCCTTCAGCCAGGCTGATGCATACATTCGAGGTGCTCGGGATGGGCTTACTAGAGCCACAGGCCAGCATTTGAAAGATATGCGGGTAAGGACGTATTGTACATATTTAATAATCATATACCAGTACCCCCCGAGACTCGAAATAGTTGAAGCAACTGATTTGAGGATCGTTGTATAATTAGGTACTCATGGAGAGGAATAATGTGTTGTCTCGGGGGTTAGAAACGTGCTGGACCCAGCTGGTTGCGGCAACTGCCGAACTGGAGAAATCCAAGGAGGCCCCGTCTGGTAATGTTCCTGTCGGCGTCCTGGGAATGGGGGTCCCTAGACTTGCCTGCCCGCGGCCCATGACATGGCTCCACTAGCGGCCCTGTACAACCCATCTTCACCAACAAACATTCAAGACCCTCGCGAGGGGCCAAGCCTCGCGAGGCGGACGATGCAAGACCTCCTTGGGGGCGGCCTCACCAGGCCGGCTCGCGAGGGGCGGAGAGATCAAGGCAAGGGGCACCTCGCGAGGTTCCTGTGACGCAAGCCATGACGACCGGGGCCAAACGGGCGCCAGCACACACAGTGTCCTCATTTCATCTTTGGTGCTAAAGGGGCAAGCACAGGCGAGGAGTCCCGAGGCATCAGGCAAAGGTTTCCAAATCGGTGCAACGAGACCAAGACTAGCAAGACGGCAGGACGGAGGTCACCGTGGAGCCCAAGACGGCGTCACCACCAGAGCCTTTGGCAGGCGAAGACCACCTTTAGTCAGGATAACTTGTACTAGTTGTCTCCCTTCGAATTTGGCCGTTGTGGCATCCCTTCCCGCCAACATTTGGGAAGAGGACCAGGGCCTCTATAAATAGGACTATCCACCACCATAGGAGGCAACTCGTCTTGGATTGGATCCGTTCCATCCTCACTTCCTCAAGCTCACCAAGCACAAGAGCACCTCCCCTCAGGAGGCTGTTCTTCCCTTGTAACCTTTCATCCTCAGCCCAAGTGGCAATCCACCACACCACACCGGAGTAGGGTATTACACCACATCGGTGGCCCGAACCAGTATAAACCTTGTGTCTCTTGTTCTGTGAGTTCGACATGCTGAGCTTTGAGACCGCGGTGAGGGCGTGAGCTAGGGGGAGGAGAGATCTTCGTGCGCACCCAAGTGTTTGAACCTCATGGGTTTTGCCGAAACCGGAAATCCGACATTTGGCGTGCTAGGTAGGGGTGCGCCGAAGCCTCTCTTCCATCAATAGACCCGCCAGCACTCTGCAGCGCCGATGTCTGGCGACCTGAGGGCTGACGCTGACCACTGGGCAGCTTGGCCAGCCCGGGCGGCGTCGTCCGCCCAAGAAGACCTCGACCCCGCGCTCCAGGCGGCACGTGCACCGCCAAACGCTGCGGGGTGCGGGCGGTGCGGTCCGACGCCGTCCACCCTTACTCCTCGACGTGCACGGGCCGCCTCAAGGGCCTCAAGCTACACCGCGGCGACGACGCCGCACACCCGACGGGAACAAGCGAACATGAGGGCCGCGCTCACAGTGGCGCGGGAGCTGCTGCGATGCCGACTGATGGAGAGCGGCCGAGATGCGTTGTTGTAGCGCGTCGCCGAGCTGTTGGACGCCTCAGCCAGGGGTATGCCGCCTTTATGCTCCCCGCATACGCCTCAGGCTGCGGCCGGATCGCACGGTGGGCCTCGTCACGCCCGCGTGCCCCCGGGCGCGCCAGGAGGTTTCGTCGGCATCGACACGACCAGCGGCGCCGGACACCCAATCACGCCTGTTGTAAGTGCATCTAGTGCCCCTTAGTGATTTTGGTGTATTGAAGACTTATAGGTTAAGGGACTAATGTGTTTGTGAGTGTACACAGGTCTATAAGTCTGTGAGGAGTTTCATATTTACAAAGAAAGTCGACCCCTAAAAATGAAGTTCTTCGACTGAAGACTTTGATATTCTGAAGACTTTCTGAAGACTTTGAAAGTGAAGAAATTGGTGTGACCTTGAAGACTTGGTATTCATTTGAGGAACATGAAGCATGAAGACTTTTGTTTTCGTAGTTTCATTTTCTCTTTTCTTGAGTCATAGGAAACACCGTATTGTTAAAGGGGGTCGAGGAAATACTAAGGAAAAATTTCCATGTGATGCTCAACTCAAAATCCTACACCTACCAATCCCTTGAGTGAAGCCTTTGGAAATCTCATACAGTTTCAGTCAATTTCTTGATGTGACGAAGTTCTTACAGTCGCCGAGAATTTGTTCGGACCGAGGAGTTAGGAATTCGCCATCTTGGATTGCCTACGATGAGGAACATGATAGCCCCGAGGAATTTGAGATTCAAATTTCCGACCGTTCTTGTCTCTTGCCACCTGTCCCAAAATATCTTATCCACCTAACGGTCATATCATTGAAGGGCATTTATGTCTTATCATGTCGGGATGCTCCCTAGGCTATAAATAGCCGCCCCCTACAACCACTAGCTGGTTGGCTGCTCCGAGAGAAACTTGACACTTGTCATCTGAGAGCAACCCATCCTCTAAGGACTTTGAGCGAAAATCATCGAGTGAGGAAAAACCCAAAAACCAAACCCCTACAAACCCAAAGTGATTGAGCATCACTGAAGAGATTGATTCTGCGTGGATCCGACGCTTGTTACCTTTGAAGACTGTGCTTCTTCCAGACGGTTAGGCGTCATGGTCTAGAACATCCAAGAGGAATTGTGGATCGCCAAGTGACCAAGTCTGTGAAGGTTTGGAAGTCGCCTGAAGACTTATCACGAGTGATTGGACGAGGTCTGTGTGACCTTAGTTCAAGGAGAATACAGTGAGGACTTGGTGTCTGAGCTGCGTGCTCAGCGGACCGGGTGTCCGGACTGTGTCCTCGAGTTTAAATACTCGATCGCTCCAACCAGACGTACAAGCCGAGACAGCAGTTGGAACTGGTCTACCAAATCATTATCTTCACCAACTTTATGGTTCTAATTCCTCAACCCTTTCATTTCCTCATTCTTGTGTTGAGTGTTCATTCATATCTGTGTTTGAAGACTTTGGTGAAGACTTTCTCAATTTCCTCAGTTCAATTTCTTGATCTGTTTGTCTTCATCTTGTGCTATCCTGTGTTTACGCTTTCATGCTCTTTGATTGTCTTCATTTCATCATGATGACCATGCCCGCATTCTCTTATGCATACTTCGAGTACTTATTCCGCTGCAAGTAGTTCTTAGCTAAGGAATTTCCTCACCGCAAATTCCTCGGTGAAGAATTCATAAAATCGCCTATACACCCCCTCTAGTCGATATAACGCACTTTCAATTGGTATCGAGCAAGGTACTCCCTTGTTACGTGTGATTTTGGTTTAACCACCGGTTTTAGTTATGTCGACCACGGTATGATCAAGGTCTCAGCGGTGTCCTACCTTTGATGGGATGGACTACCCCTCTTTGGAAAAACAAGATGCGAATGCATCTTGAGGCAATTGACAACGATCTACGGTATGTTGTGGAAAATGGTGTTCCCTCGGTCACACCTTCTCTGAATGCTGCCGATGTGAAGAGATTCAAGCAACTCGATTCTCAGCGAAGAATATCATATGTGGCCATCGAGCAAAGGACAATATGGAAGAGTGAGTGCTTTGGAAACTGCCAAGCTCATCCGGGACGAGCTGTCCAAAGTAAATGAAGGAGTCTCAACTCAGCGAGACTCTCGAGTTGATGTTCTTCGCAATCTCTTCAACCGCTTCAAAAGACTCGACAACGAAAATGTTCAACAAACCTTGATCGCCTCATGACATCTCAAATGAGCTTCAAGCGCTTGGTGCCATCGACATCACCGACCATGAGGTGGTGAAGAAATTATTGAGATCGCTGATTCCTCATTTGATACTCACGCACCGATGATACAAGAGCGTCTTGACTACAAGTCACTTGATCCAGCTGATATCCTCGAAGGCTAAATACTCATGAGTTCGACTTGCTGAAAAGAGAGATCTCTATGGTTCTAGCTATGGAAAAACACGCATACGAAGGCCAAGGCTGTGTCGAAATCTGAGTGTGAAGACTCGGTAGTAACCTTGGAGATCTGAAGAATTGAGCCAGAGCTAGCACTGCTCGTGAAGAAATTCCAGAAGTTCTCAAGGCGTGGTCGCTTTGGAAAATCCTCAAGAAGCGGTGATTCCTCATCCGGGACTATAAGAGAAGACTTTGCCACAAATGCAAGAAACCTGGTCACTACATTCAAGATTGTCCTCAGTGGGAAAAGGAAATAAGAAGAAGAAATACAAGGATTACAGTTCTGATGACGCTAAGAAGAAGAAGAAATCGTCAAAATCTTCATCATCAAAATCCTCAAAGCCCTCTTCTCACAAGAAAAGCAGCTCCAAGTAGGCTCGGGCTTTCATTGGCAAGGAAATGGACTCTGAAGCTGAATCTGAGGAACATGAGGAAGAGGAGGCATCAGAAGAATCTGAATCTGGTGTGGCGAGTCTAGCTCTCGCTACAGCTTTCGTCAGCAAGTCCATCTTCAACTCTGAAGAAAATGACCTCACCAACAAAGCTGATGAAGATAGTGATGACTACGCTCCCACCTATTTCTTCATGGCAAAGGTGCCAAGGTACTCAAATATACCTCCTCTGAATCTAGTGAAAATGGATCTAATGAAGATCTAAAGCCCAGTTACTCAAAACTTGCTAAGATTGCTGTAAAACAACAAAGGGCTTTTGAAAAGGTTCAAAACATGCTAGATAAGAGTGATGATATGTTAGGTGAAGAAATGGATCGCACTAAAGCCCTGACTGAAAATCTTCAGAGACTTGATCTAGGTTTGACAACCTTCAAGGTCATCATAACACTCTCTTATCGATCATGAGAAACTTTCTTATGAATTTCTTCAAAGAAAGCAAGATCTTGAGAAGCTAAGAGTGAGTTATGAAGATCTTCAGAAGGAGCGCGATCCATTACTTGATCAACAAATCAGCGCTTCTCAGGAAGAATTTGTTCCTCCATCCTTAAAGTGCATTGAGCGTGAATCGCTAATTCTTCACCAATGTTCAAATGCTTCAATGTTACAAATTCTTCACCTACCTCTGCTATCACTAATTCCTCATCGAGGACATTGCTAGTATCCTTGACGATGCAGGGCTGAAGGAATTGTACATGACAGGCATGTACAAAAGCCTCAAAGGGCATCGACTCTTTGTGATGTGCTTAAAAGCAGATCCTCAACGAAACCCTAGGAAAGAGGGTATTGCCTTTGAGAGGAAACTCAATGCTTGATGGAACATATTGGAAGCTTTGAAGTATCCCAAAACCTCATGGGTTGCTGCAAAGGGACCTCCAGTTGATCCATCTAACTTATCTGGCTTTACATGCGAATCTCCTCATTCTTCTGATGAGTCATTTGACTCCAACTATAAACTGTTCAAAAATCAGAATGGTGAAGTATTTGCTAGATATGTTGGCACTAATCTGCAGGAGCGGTTCCCTATGAAGAAAATCTGGGTTCCTAAGAAGTGCCTTGAAAGTCTTCAGTGAATGTCCTCATGACACCACACGTGAAGAATAGGAACCCCAGATCAAACTCTTCATATGGACCAAATTCTTCATATGGATCCAAGTCCTCATACGGACCAAATTCCTCCGTGGATCAAATTCCTCAAAAGGATCAAAGTCTTCATATGATTATCATCGTGCTAACAACTCTGTTTATGAGGTAGAGCTAAGGGCTATGAATATGTGCATTATTCTTCAAACCAATATGTTCATAAGTCCTCGAAGAATTTCTCTGCTTATTCATATGCTTACCCTAACCCCTCTTATGTGAAACGAAATGGATTGGCCTCTATGCCACCATTCTCATATGGTGCTCGCAGAGTGATGAACTCTTTGCCACCCCTTAGATGTGGGTGGTGAAGAAAAAGAACTAACCTCTTCTGCAGGGTCAGGTCTCCAGACATGCTTTAAACGTCTGAAGAATTTGCTGGGGGCCTGACAAAAATGCCTGAAAGGACGCAGGCTAATCATGATGAAATGAACTTTCATTTCACACGTCCTCATCTTGCTTATCTCGTTATCTTGCTGATGAAATTCATCTGATGAACTTGATATCATATTCTTCACTGATGAAGTATATGAGATCGTAAGTTGCACTAATTCATCTGCAGGATGATCAACCCAAAGCCACTGAGTGGGTTCTCGATAGTGGATGTACAAATCACATGACCGGTGACAAGAATCTATTGATGGATGCTCCTTATCACCGTCACATCTGAAGCATATCATCTTTGGCCGACAAAGGCAAAAGTCGTATTGGGTCTTGGTAAGGTTGCGATCTCTAAGGACATACACATGGACAAAGTCATGCTTGTTGAGTCCTTAGGATACAACCTCATGTCGATCTCAATGCTTTGTGATCTTGATATGGTTGTTATCTTTGGCAAGTATCGTTGTGTTGTGATTATGGAAGTGACAATTCCAAAGTCTTGAAGGCTTTAGGAGAGGAGACTTGTATATTGTTGATTTCTCTGGGACCACAACCAGCCGTGTGTCTACTTGCAAAAGCTTCAGAAGGCTGGCTATGGCATCGGCGACTTGGTCACGCAGGCATGAGGAATTTGCACACGCTTGCAAAGAAGAAGCATGTCATTGGCATTGAGAATGTCAAATTCCTCAAGGATCACTTGTGTGGAGCTTGTGAAGCTGGAAAAATGACCAAGGCCAAGCATCCAGCGAAGACTATCATGACCACTACTCGTCCTTGAATTGCTTCACATGGACCTCTTTGGTCCTAATCATTACTCAGCAGTCACTAATGATGCATCTCTATATGGCTTTGTTATTGTTGATGATTACTCTCGTTACACATGGGTACACATTGTTACTTACAAAAATGAAGTGCAGGAAGTCTTCAAACGATTTTCCTCGAGGGCTTCAACTAACTTTGGTGTGAAGATCAGACACATCAGGAGTGACAATGGAACTGAGTTCAAGAATTCCGGTCTTGATGCCTATCTTGATGAACTTGGTATTACTCATGAGTTATCTGCTCCCTATACTCCTCGGCAAGAATGGCGTCGTGGGCGCAAGAACAGAACTCTTGTTGAGATGGCTCGCACTATGCTTGATGAATACAAAGCGCCTAGTCGTTTTTGATTGATGCAATTGATACCGCGTGCCACATCATCAACAGAGTATATCTTCACAAATTCTTCAAGAAGACTGCCTATGAACTCCTCAACGACAAGAAACCCAATGTAAGTTATTTCAAAGTCTTGATTGCTAAATGCTGGATTAGAGATCCTCATCACAATTCTAAATTTGCACCGAAAGCACATGAAGGTTTTATGCTTGGTTACGGAAAGGACTCGCACACCTATAGAGTCTTCAACATCGCCTTCACAAGATTGTTGACCTTTGTAGATGTGCGGTTCGATGAAACTAATGGCTCGCAAAGAGAGCACCTACCTTCTGTGTTAGATGAACCAGCACTTGAGGAATCTATCAAGTTCAAGGCAACTGAGGATGTCATTCCTACTGAAGAATCTGCTGAAGAATTCATTCTGTCTGACGCCAAGAACATCGGTGATGCACCTAAGATAATCTTTGAAGACAATGGTGCCGAGGAAAATGATCAAATTCCTCGGCGACAACCAGCTCATCCTCGCGTTGCAAAAGAAGTACAAGTTGACAAGATCATCGATGACATTGAAGTGCCGGTCCTCTCACACGCTCAAAAGCTTCACATTTATCTAACTTTTGTGGGCACTATGCTTTTGTCTCTATCACAGAGCCCACTAAGGTAGATGAAGCATTTACGAGCTGAGTGGATTCAGGCCATGCAAGAAGAATTACATCGATTCGAGCTCAACAATGTCTGGAACTGGTCAAACGTCCGATCCTCGCAAGCATAATATCATTGGCACAAAGTGGATCTACCGCAACAAGCAAGATGAAAATGGCCTAGTGGTGAGGAATAAGGCACGACTTGTAGCTCAAGGCTACACACAGGGGTTGAAGGAATTGATTTCGATGAAACTTTTGCACCTGTTGCTAGACTTGAGTCTATTCGCATATTACTCGCCTATGCTAACCATCACAATATCACTTTATATCAAATGGATGTGAAAAGTGCATTCTTCAATGGTAAGCTTGAGGAAGAAGTATATGTTGCTCAACCCCCAGGTTTTGAAGATCCAAAGAATCCTGACAAAGTCTTCAGACTCAACAAGGCCCTCTATGGTCTCAAACAGGCCCCACGGGCGTGGTATGATACATTGAAGGAATTCTTCGTGAAGAATGGTTTCACACCCGGTTCACTCGATCCTACTCTCTTTACTAAATCATATGATGGTGAACTGTTTGTGTGCCAAATATATGTTGATGATATTATCTTTGGCTGTACTGACCAACGTTATAGTGATGAATTTGCCTATATGATGAGTGAAGAATATCAAATGTCTATGATGGGAGAGTTGAAATTCTTCTTAGGTCTTCAAATTAAATCAACAACACAATGGCATATTCATATCTCGGAGAAATACCTCAAAGATGTCTGAAGAAATTCGGCATGCAAGATTGCAAAGGCGTCAAAATTCCTATGCCCACAAATGGCCATCTATGCAATTGATGAAAATGGTATTGACTTGATCACAAGGTATACCGCTCCATGATTGGTTCTCTATTGTACTTATGTGCATCTAGGCCAGATATAATGCTTAGTGTTTGCATGTGTGCCTGATTTCAAGCTACACCAAGGAATCACACCATAAGGCTGTGAAGCATATTCTTGATATCTAGCTCACACACCAACACTAGGATTATGGTACCCCAAGGGCTCTACTTTTGATCTCATTGGATATTACGACTCGACTATCTTGGTGATCGTGTGGACCGCAAGTCAACATCTGGTACATGTCATTTCCTCGGACGATCTTTGGTGCATTGGTCCTCGAAGAAATGAACTGCATATCACCGCTCTGCGGAAGCTGAATACATTGCTGCTGGCTCGTGTTGTGCTCAATTGCTGTGGATGAAGCAAACTCTCAAGGACTACGACATCAACGTGAAGAATGTGCCTCTCTACTGTGACAATGAGAGTGCCATCAAGATTGCTCACAACCCAGTTCAGCACTCGAAGACAAAGCACATTCAAATTCGTCATCATTTTCTTCGTGATCATGTGTTGAAGGCGACATCTCCATCGAGCATGTGAAGACGAAGAACAACTAGCCGATATCTTCACTAAGCCCTTGGATGAGAAGAGATTTAGCAAGTTGCGGTGTGAGCTAAATATCTTAGAATCTTGAATGTTCTTTGAAAAGGACACACATCCGACACTTATGCAAAATTGATGACTTAGATGTGCAACACATGAAGAAACGTTTTCTTCAATCCATGAAGAATAACACTCTAAGTGTGAAGAAATTAATGAAGAATTTGATTCTCGTAACCCTCGACAATTGTGCGCGGTGTCTGAAATCATCATTCTTATCTGGTGAGTCACGCCACCACCAAAGTTGAAAATCTTCAATTTGAGTTTTTCCTCAGTTTTGAAATTCTTCAGTTTTTCAAATTCTTCAACTTTGCAAAATCTTCTCTGTTTCCGTCGCTTTTCTTCATTGGCTATATATATGGGTTTATGTCCTCTACAGCATTCACTTATGGTTATTTCTTCAAGTTGCTTTTTCTGCTAAGTGAATGTGATCGGACCCTTCCCCCTCTATGCTATACTCAACCCAGTCTATTCACAAATTCTTCATGTGCGTTCTATTTGAAACTCGTTCAAAATCTTCACTGTGTCCTTGTCAGCTGAAGAAATTGCGAACGGAACTTTAAAACTGATCTTATCCAAACTTTCGTTTTTGCCGCTCAAACCATTCGCATCCCACGATGGATTTATCTATTCACCCATGATCTAACACGATCTCCACTTTTCAGTACGTGGGTGACACATGTCAAGCGAAGGAGAATGGTCAGGGGCATGTTCGTCCTAAATCTTCGGGCGAACAGTTTTTCACTGCCTCTATAAATACCCCTCTCCCCATCCTCACTTCTTTTACTCCGCTCGATCTCTCTCTCCCGCTCGAGCTCCTCAAACCCTAAGCGCCGCCGCTTCTCCATCGTCATCGCCGGTGAGGAAGAGCTTCTTGCCTCGACCTCGTCGCCCGACGTACTCGCGCCGACCATGGAAATCTTCACTCCGCCGCCGTAGCTATCTTCCTCCGCCAAGTTAGGGCGTGGAAGATCTGAACCGACGAACTTCCCAACTGTTCTTGTTAGTTAAATCGTGTTCTTCACTTCGGTAATTAAAAGTTACTTTTATTACTCGCTTTGATTCTCAAACCTACCTGAAAATCTTCAAAGGTGTTTATTCTTCAAATCTTCACACATATGAACACCTCAATCAAAATATGCTCTTGATTCGTTTCTCTAAGCAATGATTTTCTTCAAGATTCCTCAATTGTGTGGATCCTCGATCTATATAACTCTGGAACCTAAGACAAAGATCGCTTAGTGAAATTCTTCAAGGATCATCTGGTCAAATTCCTCAAACTTGTTCTTTTGAAAAACCTTACGAGAACGATATGACCTCTCCAAATTCCTCGCAACTATACTCTGTTCACGGTACTCATGTCCGCTGCTGAATCACTAGGTTCTCATCAACTTAACTCATTTGCAGCGTTCCTCGAAGAAAAGTTGCATACTTCTTGGAGAATTCGTTTGTTCAAATTCCTCACCAAGAATATGGCGAAGGAAAGAAGCCACGAAAAGGAGGAAAGAGGCCCGAGGTCATGACTACGTTTGAAATCCACGAGGAAATATATGCTGACTATTGCACACTGATGAAGCCGAGTTAACAAAGAAAAAAAATCAGCGCAAGGTGCGCATTCAAAGGATTGAGCGAAGATGGGCAAGGGAATGGAGGAATACAGATATGTAACTCCAAAGTACATGAAGAAATTCGCACTCAATCCTCCATGCCCAAGAGCTCCATTGGCACCGGTCAAGAAGTGACCCCACCAACATCAAGCGTGGTGAGGACTTTCTGAAGAATGGGCCAAGCGCCAAGCCAAATTGGCAAGACAAGCCAACGAGGCAGTGAGGAAATTCAATGAGGACTCTGCTCTGCTGCTGCCATCGAGGCCTCTGTCAAGCCAAGAAAATCTATGGCAAAGAAGCCCGCACACAAGCCAAGTGCTTCACCAGATGGCCCTCACGGCCAAGTTCCTCACCGTGCCTTCACGGCCAATTCCTCATCTGCTCCTGCTCCTCCAAAATCCTTAGCTCCTTCAAAGTCCTCAGCAGCTCCTCCCAAGTCCTCGGCAGTTCCGACAAAGTCCTCGGCACTGTGCATCGGCCACGTGCCAAGGACTCAGAGCTTCTCCATTGCATCTGGTGTTTCAGCAAGTTCCTCAGCTGCACCAAAGTCTTCATCTAGCCCGACTCTGCTGAAGACTAAGGCCACAGCTGGACGAGGTCCTCGGCCAAGTCCCAAGAAGAAAAAGGTCGCCTTCCAAGTGCCACCTGAAGATGATGAGGCTGATGATGATGAACTAGCGGAAATCATCAGAGATCGCCAAGAAAGGGCCGCTGAGCCAAAGGCACATCTATGCCACTACTATTGGATCCGAGGAAAATCCTCGATTACATTGATCTCTGGCACAAGGATCCGAACACCCCTATGCCTGATTTTCATCTGACCCGTGGACAAAGTCACATGCTGACCCATTTCATCACTGAAGAGAAATGGAAGTTTGAAAAGGCAAGAGAGATCAAGAAAGCTCAATACAGAAAGGAGAAGTTCCTGAAGAAAAATGTTGTCAGAATGACACCTGAGGAACTTCTCAAGGTCCAGAATGAAATCCAAGCCCTCAGCAAAAACTTTGATGCTTATTATGCTGATTGGCAAGGAGCCAAAGTCAGATTCGTCAACCTGACGAAGAAATTCACCAATGTTGCTGCCCCAACGCAACATGAAATTCCTCAGGCTGGAGCCTCAGCTCAGTGATGAAGAACATGCCAAACACGTGATGAAGTTCAGGCTGCTTTGAAGAAAATGCTAGTTCTAGGGCTGATGATCCCATTCCAGCCCCGAAGAAATTGCCGGGCATCCACTAGTGGTGCGCTGAAGAAAGCGAACAAGTCGAGAACATCGCATCGGTTGCACCGAGGAAAATCAACCAGATTCCTCGGCTCCTCCTGCGCCAACACCAACTCCAATTCTTCCATCGCCTCGATGTGAAGAAGACCAAAGCTGCGAACGAGCTGCAGTGAAGAAACGGAAAGCATCAGCTGCGTCAAATTCTTCGGCTGCAAAGAAAATGAAGCCAATGACCAGCTCCTT
Source organism: Aegilops longissima (assembly GCA_021605205.1). Lineage (NCBI taxonomy): Eukaryota > Viridiplantae > Streptophyta > Magnoliopsida > Poales > Poaceae > Aegilops > Aegilops longissima. The sequence goes on along the minus strand of CM038677.1, from coordinate 421,103,808 downwards.
TGAAAATCCTATTGATGCTGTTCCAATCTCCTCAATTCCATCAAAGGACCTTGTTCCTTTTGATGAAGATTATGAGATCCCAAGCGGATCTGATGAAGAAAATCATTCTGCTGCTTCGTCAGAGCAGATTGATGAAGAAATTGAAGTGGAAGCAATCCCTTCAACCCCAATCATTTCCTCGCCTATGCCTCAGTTCACAGCTGAAGAGGCCGGTGTTGAGGAAATTGAAGAAGATGTGGATATTGGAAGCACAACGCCAGTGATGAACGATGACTTTTGGGAAAGTCAGCATCCAAATTCTCCACTCTTCACCCCAATCCAACAGATACCTCAGTCCCCTGCTCCAACTGTTCAAATGGGCTCTGAAGAAACTCATCCCACTTCATCTGTCCATGAAGAAATTCCAGCCACTAGCGCTGATGAACCTGCTGCTGCTGATCCTCGGTACTTTTTGTAGAGGAACAAGAAATTCCTCAGCCTGAAGAACCTGAGATTGCGATTCCAGAGGTCGTGATGCAACTCACTGACACTCCACTGCCAAAGCCAAAGAATCCCTTCTCAACAAAGCAAAAGTTCAAGGCTGAAGACTTCTTCAGCGAGCATGTATTCTTCACTGATTACAATCCATATGATTCTGCTCGCATAAGGAAGAGGCGTTTCTGGACTGCCAGTCAAGCCAATTTCTATTCCTCAATGCTCTTCAACAAAGACAAAGTCTTCGATCATGCACATATTCTTCAGGGGCGTTAGTCCTCAGTTTCGATCCTTTTGGTCATCCGATGACAAAGGGGGAGAAATTTGAGTTAGTCTTCAAGCGGGTCTATTATATGGGCAATTTTTTTGTTAAGTTACAACTCTCGTTCTTCTGAAACTTTTATTGGATCGAGTTGTAATCTTAAACCCGATGGTGCTTTGATACTTTTGATGCACTGAGCTCTGATTCTCCTGAGCTCTGATACTCTTGATGCGTTATTTTGCATGCTTGTTCCTCATTAATGTTATCACACGCATGCTGAATTTCATCAAGCACCATATTTCATCATGCATTTCAAATTCTTCATATTATATGTCAAATGCGTGTATGAATTACAAGATATAGGGGGAGATCTCCATGATTCAACTCTTCAAATGTGCATTGCCTCAAAAGCAAATTCCTCACTATGCACATCTTCAGGGGGAGTTCTTCTATATCTTGCGATCAAATTCCTCAATATCAGTATTTACACTTCATATGTTTATCCCCGTTGAAAACTTAACCTATATTGTCATCAATCAACAAAAAGGGGGAGATTGTAAGGGCATCTAGTGCCCCTTAGTGATTTTGGTGTATTGAAGACTTATAGGTTAAGGGACTAATGTGTTTGTGAGGGTACACAGGTCTATAAGTCTGTGAGGAGTTTGATATTCTGAGAGAAAGTCGACCCTAAAATGAAGTTCTTCGATCAAGACTTTGATATTCGAAGACTTTACAAGACTTTGAAAGTGAAGAAATTGGTGTGACCTTGAAGACTTGGTATTCATTTGAGGAACATGAAGTGTGAAGACTTTTGTTTTCGTAGTTTCATTTTCTCTTTCTTGAGTCATAGGAAACACCGTCTTCATTAAAGGGGTCGAGGAAATACTAAGGACAAATTTCCATGTGATGCTCAACTCAAAATCCTACACCTACCAATCCCTTGAGTGAAGCCTTTGGAAATCTCATACAGATTCAGTCAATTTCTTGATGTGAGAGCGAAGTTCTTACGGTCACGAGAATTTGTTCGACCGAGGAGTTAGGAATTCGCCATCTTGATTGCCTACGATGAGGAACATGATAGCCCGAGGAATTTGAGATTCAAATTTCCGACCGTTCTTGTCTTCTTGCGCCACTATCCCAAAATATCTTATCCACCTAACGGTCATATCATTGAAGGGCATTTATGTCTTATCATGTCGGGATGCTCCCTAGGCTATAAATAGCCGCCCCCTACAACCACTAGCTGGTTGGCTGCTCCGAGAGAAACTTGACACTTGTCATCCGAGAGCAACCCATCCTCTAAGGACTTTGGCGAAAATCATCGAGTGAGGAAAACCCAAAACCAAACCCTACAAACCCAAAGTGATTGAGCATCATCAAGAGATTGATTCTGCGTGGATCCGGCGCTTGTTACCTTTGAAGACTGTGCTTCTTCCAGACGGTTAGGCGTCATGGTCTAGAACATCCAAGAGGAATTGTGGATCGCCAAGTGACCAAGTCTGTGAAGGTTTGGAAGTCGCCTGAAGACTTACCACGAGTGATTGGGCGAGGTCTGTGTGACCTTAGTTCAAGGAGAATCTGATGAGGACTTGGTGTCTGAGCTGCGTGCTCAGCGACGGGTGTCCGGGACTGTGTGTCCTCGAGTTTAAATACTCACCGCTCCAACCGGACGTACAAGCGAGATGAAGTTGGAACTGGTCTACCAAATCATTGTCTTCACCAACTTTACTGGTTCTAATTCCTCAACCCTTTCATTTCCTTATTACTGTGTTGAGTGTTCATTCATATCTATGTTTGAAGACTTTGATCAAGACTTTCTCAATTTCCTCAGTTCAATTTCTTGATCTGTTTGTCTTCATCTTGTGCTATCATGTGTTTACGCTTTACATACTCTTTGATTGTCTTCATTTCATCATGATGACCATGCCGCATTCTCTTATGCATACTTCAGTACTTATTCATTTGCAAGTAGTTCTTCACTAAGAATTTCCTCACCGCAAATTCCTCGGTGAAGAATTCATAAAAATCTCCTATTCACCCCCCCTCTAGTCGATATAACGCACTTTCACCTGTGCCACCCCCAATGGGCGCAGGCGTGAGCGTTGCCACCCATGGCCACGGCAGGATGCGGCCCTACCATCCTAAGAGCGGTGCACCGAGCCGGGCGACGTGGTGCGCGGGGCACTTCAACGAGGTTTTCGGGGCGACGGCTTCGGAGGCTTATGTGCCCCGCATGATGGACCAGGAGTACACGCCGGAAGATGACCTCGACATGTTCCTCGAGCCTGGTTGGTAAGAGGAGACGCTGGAAGTTGAGACCTTCCAGGAGCTACCCGGGAACCTCCCCGACCACGCCGGCAACAACAGCTACAGGGTACGACTAATCTCTTAGGAGCGGGCTTACGCTAACCATGGGTCGCAAGTGAATTAGGTTACAACGGTGGATGACGACCCCAGCACGACAGCCCCCCTTCCACCAGGGGAAGCGCACTGGGGGCTGCGTGGGAGGAGCCAGGAGCAAGGCCCCTCCCCGCGCCTCACGGAGCAAGGAGTTGCCCGGAGGTAGGTCCTCTGCCGGGGAGGCACTGGCGAGCCGTCCCCCCGGCAGAGGGCACGTGGTCACCAAGGGCGCCGCTAGCGTCCCCTTTGCCCCTTGGCATCGTCCTAGTTTCCGGACGCCCCAATGGTGGTCGAGGGTGGCGCAAGGTGGGGCCCTCGTCTGGCCATATGAAGCAAGGCTCACGCCTGTGAAGGTCTCTGCTCGTGACACTCTCATGTAATAATGAGTGGGGCTGTACACGCCTCGGAGTCTCCGGAGTGCCGCCCTCGGGCCTCGGGGGCTCCCGCCCACGTCCTAGTGGAAGCACCATGCTCCGCGCTGGCCGTCGGCACTGTCCCCCAATGACTATGCTCACAGCCCTGAAGGCACTTAGCTCCGCGCTGGTGAGAAGACTCGAAGACAAGAAGACTAGCTAGTTGCCAGATGCGGCCATTTGCTTTTGACCTCTTTTTTGTAGATCAGATTTGCAGCCTTTGATCTTGAATTTGAAGTTGTATTTTCCATTGGCAATCGTGGGGGGATCCTTTCTCGTTTGTGTTTGTCACAGCCCTAGAATTGCTTGACATTAGTTGCATTAAGGCATTCATGTCATCATGTTAATTTCCATGAAAGTTGAAATGGGGATTGTTGAAACCCTAGCACCAATTGAATTCTAATAGGTTCAACTAAAATCATTTTCAATAATCCCAAAATGCCCTGTGAAAATGTTCATGATAAATGGATAAAGGTGAAAGCCTCTTCCAAAATGATGAACATATCCTATAGGTCATCCTGGATTTTTGAATTAAATCTTACACTATTTGAATTTGGGCATTTGAACATTATAAATAATTTAAATGCTCAAATAATGTTGGAAATATTGTGGGCCATAGAAATAATTCAGAAAGTGCCCGTGAATATTTTCAGGATTTATAAATTGATTTGGTTTTTTTAAACTGGATCAAAACTAATCTGCAAAATAGAAAACAGATTGGAAAAGAGAGAGTGCTGCACTGGCCTCACTGCAGCAGCCCACCCACTGGCGCCCAACCGCCCAGCCTCTCTTCCCCCCTGGCCGGCCGGTTGGCCCAGCCACCAGCCCCACCGCTCATCGTCTTCCTCTGCCGGAAAGGCGAGGCGGGCGTGGCGGCCAGCGATGCCGCTGCCACCTCCTGCTTGCTGGGCGGCCTCCCGACCCCTCGCGACACTGGAACAGCCACGCGACCCCAGGCCCTCTCACTCTCTCCCTCGAGCGCCTCCCTCTCCTCTGTTCCCTCCCTCTCGCCGGACCGAGCGGGCTCGTCGCCCACCAAGACGCCAGTAGTCACGGCCACCGGCCCTCCCTCGCCTCGCCGACGTGCCCATGGCCTCCGCCTAGCCCCTCTCCTCCCTCCTCACCGAGTTCCCGGCGCGGAGCACCCCGAGGCGCCGCCCCACCATTTTCCCTCTCGGACCCGCTTGGTCGCCGTCGCTAAATTCACGGCTCCGGTGCCCACCCGAGCTCACCGACGGCCTCCTCGCAACCACGGTGAGCCCCAAGCCGATCCCCTCTTCCCGACTCGTCTTCCCCCCTAACCACCGTCTCCACTCGGCCGACCGCTCCTCACCGGCGGCCATGGCGCCATGCCACACAGCCCCCCGCCGCTCGCGTCGGGCGTGTCAACATGCTCAAGACACCCGAGGGCACGTAGCACCTTCGCCCTCCCTCTCGTGCACCACAGCACCGTAGCCACCGAACCCGAGCTCCGGCCGCCGCCAAAGCTCGGCCCGCGAGATCCGGCCGCCCGAGCCCTAACCTCCCACCAAGACCCTCGGCGCCTTCCCACTGTCCGTAGGTATTTTCCCGCCTCTTTTGGTGGCGGAATGGCCATCTGCACTTGTTCCGCGCGTTCGGCGTCGCGGCGTCAAGCCGCCGGTGGCGATGACCCTTTGACCGGGGTTTGACCACCCGTGTCAGCGACATGCGGGCCCCGCCTCGACTAACTACTCTAGTTAGGTTTTAAACTAACTTAACTAACCGGGTTAGTGCTAATTAACCGATTAGTTTAGTTAGTCATCGACGATATGGCCCCCACACGTCAGATTTGACCTGGTCGGCGCCTTTGACTTGTCGACGTCCTGCGACGTCGGTGGACGCGATATATATTTTCTAGATTTAATTTAAATCAGTAAATTTGAAAAATACTCTAAACTTCCAAAAATCATATAAATTCAACCGTAACTTCGGATGGAAATAATTTATATATGAAAATGATCAGAAAAATATGAAGAATCTGTTTATGCCATGATCATGCATGTTTGAACAAGTTAACATCACTGAATAGGATGAATCATGATTAGGGTAATTTAGGAAATAGCATTTTGAGTTGGAATTCAACCTTGTTTGAATTCCACTCAACTAACTTGGATTATTATTGCATTAGGTAAATTCAGTACCTTAACATGATCATGCATCATATATGTGCATTACATTGATTGTGCTCTCTCTTGTTTGCGGTGTTTGTTCCTCCTGAGCGATGTCAAAGCGATGATTATTCGATGACACCGATGAAGAACTATTATCTTCGAAGTGCCGAGCAAGCAAAACCCCCTTGTTCATTCCGATATAATCCCACTCTCTCGCTCCTGCTCTATTTTACTGCATTAGGACAACAACGACTCATGTGTTACTTGCTGCGGTAGCTGAACCCCTTGATCCTTTGCATGACCTGTCATTCCACAGTAATTAGATGAAACCCACTAGCATGAGTAGGAATTGTTTGAGCCCATGTTGTGCCTACTCATTTATGCTTGTTTGTCATGCCTGCTACTGCTTAGAGTTGAGTCGGGTCTGATTCATCGGGAATGAATTGGAATTGTATGAACATGTCCTACCGTGTGTGAACTAAGTATGAGAACACGATTTGGTAAAGGTAGCGGTGAGAGGCCATGTAGGAGTACATGGTGGGTTGTCTCATTGCAGCCGTCCTCAGGAACTGAGTTCTGTGTTTGTGATCCATGAAACAGTTACTACCACGCATTGGGCCCGAAACCAATGGACCCTCTCGGCTTCTTGACCACCCTTGTCCTCATCAGGAGTTGCAAGTAGTTTACGGTGTTTGTAGCATCTTTGGGGGCCGCAACGCTGACCTTAGGGGTGGGTTGTGTTGCGGTAGGCACCGTGGCCCGGTGTACCGAGTGCCCGTTTGGTATCTCGGGAACCCTGCACACATCGTTCGGGCTGTATGGGAAACCTCGGCGGACTCCTGCGGATGGAACCGAATAGGCGATAAACCCGGACTAGGGACTTGAGTGTTTAGGTAGGCCGTGGCCGACACCCACGTTGGGCTTCCGCTTGAAGGTTGCCGAGTACATGTCGTGTAAGCGACGGTAAGTGGTGAGCGTGTGTGAAGAAGTACACCCTGCAGGGTTTAATATGATCTATTGAATAGCCGTGTCCACGGAGAAGGACTTCGGGTTGCCTATATCGGTTCATAGACAAGTGTAAGTGGATACTCTAAAATCGCAAGATAAGCGTGAGTGCTATGGATGGCGTTCTCGTGGGGAGGCGGGGCGGGTCCATAGTGGTGTATTGATATGGTGAATATGTAGACTCGTGTGCGCCACCTCAAAAGAGTTACTTGCGATCGTAGTTCAGGATAGCCACCGAGTCAAAGCTGGCTTGCTGCGTCAAACTCCACCACCCCTTTTGATAATGATGCATATGTAGTTAGATCTGATGTAAGTCTTGCTGAGTACAATTGTACTCACGTTTGCTTATTTTATGTTTTGCGAGAGGCGTCGGTCTCGCTAGTAGTTCGCTTGGACTTGACGTTTAGCTTGTTACCTCAGCTACGATCTTGTGCCCTCGGCGGAGATCTGGTAGATAGTCGAGGCTCCTCACCTTTTTCATTTATAGTTATGCGTACTCGAGACATGATTAGCTTCGCTTGTGCTTTGACTTGTATGCTCACGAGTGTTGGGTCATGAGACCCATGTTTGTAATATCTCGCTCTTGAGCCTAATGAATAATATTTTGAGTCGTAGAGTTATGTTGTGATGCCATGTTGTATCTACACATATTGAGCATATTGTGTGTATGTTTGAAATGCTTGGTATGTGTGGGATCCGACAAGCTAGTTGTTTATCCTTGGCAGCCTCTCTTATGGGGAATGTAGTCTCGTGCCTCCGGCGATAGTAGTCCGCTACAGCCGGTTCACCGAGTCCTGCTAGCCCAGCACTCTGCTTGGACACTTGACTGGCGGCATGTGTTTCGCCGTTCCTATATACATCCCTTGAGAAATGTCACGCGGTGTTATTCGAGTCTGCCTAGCCTGCTACAGCCGGGATACGGAGTCTGTTAGCCAGTGCTACAGCCGAATACATACGTTGATGACCGACATGCTCGATGTGATTCATGTATGCCTGTCCCCATAGGTTAGGCGCCGCTTTGGGTTCACGACTAACCATTTCGGCCCGGGTTCTTTGTCATATGGATGCCAGCGACACTATCATATCGTGAACCAAAAGACGCAAACGGTCCCGGGCCATGGTAAGGCGACACCCGTGGGAATACCGTGCGTGAGGCCGCAAAGTGATATGATGTGTTACCAGCTGGGTCGATGTGACTTAGGATCGGGGTCCTGACAGCGTTGGTTTAGTGAGTTTCTCTATTCGCGTTTCGTTGGGATTTGCGTCCGCTATCTCCCCCCCTCCGAAACCTCGCGAGCGGGGGATGGTAGCGGCGCACACGCACTACACGCGCACCTCGCCAGTACTGGCGCTCGCTCCCCGCGAGGCCCTCTCGGGTGGACCGGCAGACCTCTCAGGAAACAAAGACCCCGCGAGCTCGTGAGAGGCTCCCCTCAGAAGGAATGCACATCTGCAGCCGCCAAATCAGCCCGAAGCCCGACCGGACCAAAGTAAGTCGCGACAGTAAGTTACGGCAGCAAATCCGCATGGGGGCTCACAAGCACACAAAAGCGTGTTTCTTAACCTGGTCTAAGGAGTAAGTTGGTAGTCTATTCTGCATAAGGGGCTCCCCCTTCCCAAAATGCTCTTACATCGTGAGGGGCCGTACCCAAGCTTTTGCGTGCAGGATCAAAATAAAGGAGCACGGGCTCAGTCGGACATGTCACTCGCCTCGTCTCCTGAATCGCTTCCGGACAGGCTACTGGCGCCATCGCTGTCGCTGTCCTCACCGCCATTAACCACATCGCCCTCATCTGCCGCGACCACCACCATGTCGTCATCGGAAGCAAAGTCCCTAACCAGAGCGTCCACGTTGTCGTCCACCCAGTGCGCTAGGTTGTCCCTGATGACCTCAGGCACTGGGGCGATGGCAGCGTCAAAATCGAAGTCGGGATTGGTGTTCAGGAGATGGCTGAAGACACGGGAGAATGCACGCCCCAGGAGGCCCCGGCTCTTTTCGTCCACAAGCTCACAAGCCCTCTTAGCTCGGTTCTCCAGGCGCGTCACGACGTCGGTGAAGAAGCGAAGATGGCCGGCATAGTCCTCGGCGTGGGGGTGGGGAGTGTTCTTGTCGCAGATGGTGCCAAGCGCCACATTGGCCCTCGTCTTGAGGCCCCGAAGCATGGGAACATGCTCGTGCAGTAGCGTCTACCGGTGAAGCGCCTCCTCCCTGCTCTGCTGTGCAAAGGACTCGGCGCTGGCAACCCGCTACTGAAGAGAAAGCAGCTCGGCACGGGCGGAGGCCAGCTCAGCCTGCACTGAGATCAGGGCGGCTGCAGCGGCTTTCTCGCGCTGTTCCGCCTCAGCTAGCCCCGACCTAAGGGCAGTAGTCCTGCCCACAGCTTCGGCTTCCACGAGCTTCAGCTTCAGGTCATACCTGCCAACAAGATTCGCACGAGCCTCGTCCACTGGCGGTCGACCTCCTCCTGGGCCTTGGCCTCGCACACACCGACAGCATCCTCTGCTTGGGCGACCTGGTGCTCCCTCGTCTCCAACCGCTCGAGCTCGAGGCTGCGCTCTGTGGCCTCCAGCAACAGTGCTTCCTCACGCCTCCAGATCTCGTCGGACGGTGCACCCTTCATCGACGCCAAGGCGGCTCTGCGTGCCTCCACCTGCTGCTCCAAGGAGGCGTTCAAGGCCTAGAGCTCCCGATTGCTCTCCTCGGCAATCGCACGGCGGGAGTCGGCCTCCCTGGCCTCCTCCAAGGCTCGGGTGCTGGCCTCGCGCGAGGTTGCCAGGGATGCCTCGGCCTATGCATTGGCGTGCTCACGCTGAAGGCTCCGAGGTTGATAGCCACCTTCAGTCGATGCCACTCCTCCACCAGCCGAAGACCCTCGGCTTCAAGGCGCACGTCAACATCCGCGAGTTCTCCACCGAGCCGGCTCATCGCGCCCATTGCCTCCTGAAAGAGCTCGTGGAGAACGACACTTCGCTCGTGCGCAAACTTAAGCGTGCGACCGGGTCCGTCCCCCGCAGCAGGGGTTGCCGATGGGATCTAAAGCGGCTCACCCCCTTCTAGCAGGGGGCTGGGGGCTGGCGCCTTCCGGGTCGCCGACTGGGCTTCGGCAGGGGCCCGGATGGGTTGAGGCTCGTTTCTCTAAGAAGAAGCCAGGATCGAAGCCATCCGGCTGCCGCCATGACCAGAGGAGGAGCCCTTGGCACGCTTGCCGCACCCCAGGCGAGGCCACAAAGGAGAGACGGCAAAGGCGCGGGCTCAAGGTGCCAGGCTTGCGAGTTTGCCTCTCCGGCCGACCTTGCACCGGAGCCGGCATGTTGGATTGGGGCGCTCAAGGCCAGCGGGGGATTCGAGGCAGGAGGAGGTTGCTTCATGGGAGACTTCGCGGCCTTAGCAGAAGGAACCCTGAGGAGCCACCGTCAGGAGGGGAAGCAGAATTCGAGAAATTACAAAGATAAGGTACTCACTCGTCTATGGCAATATACTTCCTCTGCTTCAACGGCCGGAAGGCACCACTGCTGCAGCTTGGAGACCCTTTCCTCTTGCGGAGCGCATCGAAGTCCAGGCGGAGCCGGCCGAAGCGTTGGACACGGCAACCAGCGCAGGGCGTGGCTGGTGAGGCGCCCGAGGAGACGACCTCGGGAGAGCCGGGCTGAGGGGAGCCCTCGGGCTCCGCCTTATGATGACTTGCTGAGACCTCGGGGGCTTTGGCCTCAGGAGCAGCGAATTGCGTCGCCCCTTCAGCTTTCACCCCAGGGTGAGGGTCACGGGCTCTCTGGGATGGCACCTCGGGAGCCTCGAGCGGTGTCGATGCCTCAGCACCCGCGCCTCCGGCCTCCAGCAGTGCTTGCCCCCCGGCATCCGCTCTTGGGGTAAGTTCGGCGCTGGCGGCAAGGAGGGGGACTAAGGAGACAGGGTTCTCGCGGGGCCCTTCAAGGCCGACTGGATGAAGCCCCCATTCATCGAAGGGGGGCATCTGCCCCGCGAACTCCACCATGTTCGAGCACCACTACAAAAGACAGCCCTCCTGCGGCATATTGGCTGGAGAGGGGTCGCTCGTCAGGACCTCGAGCACCGTCCCTCGTGCCTCGGGCGGGAGCCCCGATTCCTGAAGCCTCATGCGATCCTGGCCGCCGGACAGGGCCCACATCGGCCGGGAATGGCGCTGGAGAGGGGCGACGCAGCGTCGGAGGAACTCCTTCATCACCATGGGCGCAGTCATGCCGAGATCTTTCAGCCTCTTCAACCGGAGCCAGACGAAGGCAAGGCGAGGGTCCGTGAGCTTCTCGTGGCCCTAGCCGGAGCTGGGAACGGTGGGTGCCAAAGGGGGCGAAAGCAAGGGGCTGAGCACACCGACGTCCACAAACACCCACCGTGTCTGAAACTCGCTTCTGGATGGTGGAAGCTCAAAATCAATCCCTGAGCCAACCGTCGCAGCCACGGCCTGGAAGCTCAAGCATCCCGAGCAATACAGAGGGCTGGTCAGGTGCAATGAGAATAAATGGCGCAATAGGGCCACGGAAGGGGGAATGCCCACCATGGCCTCGCAGACGAAAGCAAAAGCGACAAGAAGGGCGACTGATTGGGGATCCAGGTGCAACATATGGATCTGATAGTGGGAGAGCACGGTTAAGCACCAACGACCGGCCCACGGCGGGTTCAACCGGCGGGGGTGGCCCGGCTAAAGACTGAGACTTCTTCTTTCCCTTCTCCGTTCGCCGGGGCGCCATGGCAATAAGGGGGGCCGAGCTCGGGACAGATTGGAAGAGGTGGTTATTGTTTCTGAAGGGCAGGAGTGTTGGAGGAGCGCGTCACCAGCAATGGGGGGATAACTGTGTAAGTCACGGTGGCCGCCTAGCCAGGCAGATATCAAGGCAGCGTGGGGAAGCGGAGACGCCTACGTCCAATCAATCGCCACGCATCAAGCGAGGCCGTAGGCAGTTGGGGCTCGTGGCGCAACACACTTGCCCCTTGGCTTCGACTTGAAGCCAAGCCCGAGCGCGCCTTGGGCCCGGGGGCTAATGTCGGCGTCCTGGGAACGTGGGTCCCCAGACTTGCCTGCCTACGGCCCATGGTGTGGCTCCATCAGCGGCCCTGTAAGGCCCATCTTCACCAACAAACATTCAAGACCCTCGCAAGGGGCCAAGCCTCGCGAGGCGGACGATGCAAGACCTCCTCGGGGGCGGCCTCACCAGGCCGGCTCGTGAGGGGCGGAGAGATCAAGGCAAGGGGCACCTCGCGAGGTTCCTGTGATGCAAGCCATGACGACCGGGGCCAGGCGGGCGCCAGTGCGCACAGTGTCCTCGTTTCCTCTTTGGTGCTTAAGAGTCAAGCACAGGCAAGGAGTCCCGAGGCATCAGGCAAAGGTTTTCATATCGGTGCAACGAGACCAAGACTAGCAGGACGGCAGGATGGAGGTCACCGTGGAGCCCAAGACGGCATCACCACAAGAGCCATTGGCAGGCTATCACACCCTGATTTTCATGCCATAACACTTAAGCTAATAAATCATGGTAAAATGTGGTTTGACAAAAAAAACTTTTGAGTGCTTTGGACTTTGCTTGATTTGATTTTTGTGTGTGTTGGTTGCAAGTGCTCTAAAAATCAAATAAATCCTCCAACCCTTATACCCCTTCTCCTTGATCCAAAACCTTGCCCAAATACCATGCCATGTGTATAGGACATAAAAATAATTTCTTAAAAAAATACTTTGGCCAAATAGTATTTTCAAAAATTAGTTTTCCAAAAACCCTTGAATTGAGATTTGCACTGCAAGTACTTGATTTGGGGTGTGAAAAATCTTTAAAAAGGTATATTTGAAACCTATTAGGTATAGGACTCCTATAAACCACAAAAATATAATTTTAAAAGTTATTTTCCTATTTTATTTAAAGGCTTTTTGTAAGTCTAGAAATGGTTTAATATGTTAAAATTATTTTAAAGCTTCAAAAATATTTTAGAAAAATCAGCGAAATTCTATGGACATATATTTTCCATATATAAGAGTTTCAATACATGGTCATGTTGAAAATATTGGGCGAAACCCTCCAAAACCATTTCTGTCCATTTCAAGTATTTGAAATATTTCTACAAGCAATATTGTCAAATAAATCTAAGAAAATTCTAGAATGTCACATATGCATAATTTGATGATCTTGCAAAGTTTCACCTCAATAAAAATAGTTTTGGTTCACAAAAGTGCCCCAAAACCCTCTCTGTCCAGATCCAAGTTTGAACAACTTTACATTGCCAAGTGTCTCCTTTTGATCAGAATTTTTGTGGACATGTTCAAATCCTCAAATGATGACACTACACCAAGTGGTGCAGCAAGGAGAAGAGTTTAGCTTAGCTAGATCTAAGCAAGTCCATTTCTATTGATTTCTACGGTTTACAAAAGTTGCATTGGCAACTTTTCCCAAATGAGCTCTGCCATTTGATCCTATTAAATATCATGTCAATTGGAATTCATTTTCTGGCCCAAAACTCCATCAAACACCTTCTGTTATTTTGCCAAAACCACTGTTTTGACCTCTTTCACTATTCACCATGAGTTCAGCTTTTTACCACAGGTCCTTATATTTCTCTTCTACCTCCAGTAAGTTTTGCATGACCATGGATCAGTCATTGGTAGGTGAAAACCCCTATTTTCTCTCTCTGTACAACACTATTTCCCCTCTCTCTCAACCCCGCCTTGCTTCTAGTGGGTCACCAGAGCATCCAATGCCCTTTTCCCATTCTTTACTCACCCCCAAAACCCCCAGACACAAAAGGACATGCTCATGGCACTTAAACAATGCCAGTGCATGCAAAGCTCGCGCTCGTGAGCATGCTACAGTGCTCTACCGCACTGTAGCTCACCCATGCCAAGGGCATACGATAGCCTTGGGCGTCGGGGTGTTGTCTCCCGATGTGGCCTTGGCGTCCGAGACACGGCACGCTGCCGGCCCCCTCCAGAATCTCTCCCCTCACTCCTCCATGGAGCTCGCCCGAGTGCGTCGTAGGCCGCGTCCACGGTGCACCACGGCCCCTCTATTTAGAGGCCCTCCCGAGCTCTCCTACGGCTTCTTCCAGCTCTCCCTCTTCCCCAGCAATCTCCCAGACAAGCCACCTCTACCCCTCGCGCCCTCCTGCCCCCTCCATGGCTACCATGGTCACCGTCGGCCTCCAACCGGCTCCGGCGAACCAGGGCCTCCCCTCCTCTCCTTTGACCACCAGGGGAAGCGCAGCAGGCCATCGGATCCTTCCCGCTCCTTATTTCCTCTGCTCCGGTGCCCATCACGTCGCGCTCGTCCGCTCCCGAAGCCGCCCGCCGGCGCCAAGGTCGCCGTTGCCTCCGTCCTCCCCAGCCCGCGAGAGACCCATAAATGGGCGCGGCTCGGCCTCCCGAGTCCACCCGTACGCCAGATGCCGTCGGGGACGGCCGGAACCGCCGGGGAGATGCCGGCGCCCCGCTCGGTCGACCTCCTCTACTCCTGGCGCGAGGAAGGAGACGACCTGCGGGCGGGGCCCTCTCATCGGTGGCCCAGCCTCTAGGCCACGCTGGCAAGTAGAGACGTCTTCGGATCAAATCGCCTACCGCGCAGGAACACAGACTCCGCCAGTATGCCGTTGACATGGCCCGATATCCCGCATAGCTGAGCTACTGGGCCGGCCCAGCAGCTATCCTACGCCCGGTGCGCGTTTTAGGTATAACCTAATTTATTAATTTTTTCTTTTCAGTGAGCTTCTAAAATCCATAATAAATTCATTTCAACACCAATTTTGATGATTCAAATTTCTAGTAGTTCCTAAAATCATGCCCTATCGCATGGTGCTATTTGCACATTTTTCCATAATCATTTCCTTCTCAAATATTTATAAAATCCCCTTTTTCTAATTTCTGTGATAAACTTTAGAAAATCACAGAGAACTCGAAGTTTATCCGAATGCAATGATTCAAATTCTTAGATACCTATATGTTCATAGCTTAGTTTTTGAACATTTTTCCCAATGCTTCTGTACCACATCAAATATTGGTCTATTTATCCATGTATAGCCAACTTTGCAATTCCCTAGGAATTTCATCTGGACTCCAAATCCAGTGGAACCGATTTCTAAATACTTCTAAAATCATGTCTTGTTTAATGGGTACCTTTACTCATTTTTATAGAAAGGCATTCTGTAGACAACTTGCAGATCCATTAAATCCCTTGTATCCTTCATATTGAAATGTTCCAAAATATCTACTTATCCTATTCCATTGAAATCACTTCGGTCATTCCTCATATGACCTGAGGTATCCTAGAAAAGTCAACTTCATATTTTTAGAGCACATTTATTCTTGCCTTGTTGTGTTGCTTATTGTGATTGTTTCCGACGTTAGTTGACGAAGTAGACGGAGTACTTGGAGAAGGAACAGAAGATTTCAAGACTCTGATGAACCAGGCAAGCAACCCTTTGACCATGATGAACCATTTTACATCATAATAGCATTTTCGTTGCTTCACTGAGTGCATGATATACCTTGAATGGCAACCTTGCTAGGCTTGCCACCCTTGCATACTCCATTGATACTTGCATTGTTCATGACTCTACCCTTGCTTAGAGTTGTGTCGGTGGGTTGTAGAAATATGCCATAGTAAATGGCTACGCAAAGTGGGTCAGGGTTATGCATGGAAAGAAACAAGTGTGGGTTGACATACTTGCAAACAGCCCCAGTGGGTGCCATTGATGCCCCTGGGAGATGATGATGAACTAGGTCACTACTTGGTGGAGAAGTAGTGTACCGAGGCTTGATAAAAGTGTTGTTTACAGAGACGGATTAGATTTAAGATTTGTCGACCGTCCCAACCAAACATGCGCGACCACTCTACCCTTATATGGTAAAGGGCATTATTGATTACCTAAGTCGATACTAGCTTGGAGCCTGCATTACTAGTGACGGGAGAGTCGTTGTTGCGCTCTCTCGGGACGGGGTCGTGCCAGGTAGGGCGGCCATGACTGTCTTCACAGGGCACCGGACACACCGTTGGTACCCCGTGCTTGTGGTATGTGATGAATATGGGAGAGAGGCTCCACAATTTTAAGATGTGAAATGTTGGGCAAGGGGGTTACTATCAATCGAGTGGACTCTATTTTAGTATCGTCTAGGGAAAGATAGTGATCGGGTGCTTACCCCGGGTACTTGAGGTACCGCGGGTCGTGGATGACACGGAAGTTCCCCGGATCTTGTGGGTAAAGTGTGCAACCTATGCAGAGTGTAAAACTATTTGAATAGCCGTGTCCACGGTCAAGGACAGTTGGGTGGTGCTGCTTAGACTATCTCCATATGTTTCTGGAAAACAACACGGTTTGGTAAATCTGTTGATGTGATTCGTGAGGAAGTCATGATGAGCTTGAGCATGAGTTGTTCATAACTCTTTCTCGATGTTAATGTCTGTAACCTCGTGATACTTGTTGCAGACGCATTCATATCCTTGATAAATGTTGATCATACTTGCATGAGAAAAACTAGCTTTCCGCAAAACTGCCAGTTTAGTAGTAGAATCTTGCATAATTGTTTTGTTATCACTCTTGGGTTGTTTGCGAGTACATTCAAAGTACTCATTGGCTTTCCACTGGTTATTTTATTGGCCAGGAATGAAAGAACATGATATAATGAAGAGTACCTTGGTGACGAACTTGCGAGCTAGGACGCTTCCCAGTCAGAATGCCTGTAGGGTTAAGGCAGATGGCATGGGTCCAAGTTATCGACGAAGATTTCCGCTTCGAAGTTATACTGCAGACTTGACCATAATGGTCATAATTTATGTAAGACGGTATGTATGGATGTAAGACTCTTGTTATTCAGCTTCTGTGTGTCCAGTGAGCATTGATCTTTGGGCTCACTGTACACGTGCATTCGGTGATCACGACTTACGAGTCGGGGTCCCCACAGAGCTGGTATCAGAGCCAGGTTGACTGTAGGAAGCCTTAGTTAATATGGTCGTTAGTTAGGGTAAAACTATTTTCAAAACTATTGCTAGTTTTCAAAAACTTTCTATACTTCGCTTCCCTTCTTAGTTTTTTGAAAACTAAGGTATACTTTCCTTATTGGTCTCTTCCCCTTCAAAACTTTTGGTCGCTAGTACCCTTATGCCCTGACCACTGGATCCCTCGTAATCCTCATGGATAATCTAGGTGGAAGACGCCTTGCCGGACACTCACCCACATCTTCGGAACACAAGTTTGGCGACACCACGACGAGACAACACCAACCGAACAAACCGCCTCAAGGAATGAGGACATGAACACCCAGAGGATGGTGACACCTTTGATGTTGCCCAAGATGATGCAACCTTGTCTTGCGATGAATAGGGTATAAGATATGCAAGATCATGATATACATCAGTAATAGAGCAACCATGTCCTTACCGTTGTTGTATGAGCAACCACCGGTGGATGAGAACCTTGCCATTTGGTCCGCCTCACTGTAGTGAGCAGGAAAACGGTTCTCTTTGTCCCCCGCTCTCGGTGTCGATGTTGTCACCAAAGTAACCGACAAGATGGACCTCTACTATGCCTTGTTTATGTCATTGCATAAACGATTGCTTACGTGGAACCCTTGACGCCTTAGAAGGCAAAATGGATTGTCATGATTAAGAAGACAACCGAAGACCGAGTCAATGCCAGCTTCGAGGAGCCACCTTCACCCCATCACTTCAATAGGTGAGAAGTCATTGAAGACTCTTCAGGCTCAACCCGGATCGTTTCATCGAACAACTACAAGAGATGTAGCAACACCTGGGAAAATCCAGAAGACTGCACGAGACACGGAGCAAAGCACGACTATTGAGTTCGAGAACCCCTAGGGTAGGACGAGTCGTGTACCCCCTATGCGCAGTCGAGTCCATATGATGGTTCGAATAGAACCATGATTGTGTGTTGCTTGTTTTTATTTGTTTGTGTTTTGATAACAGTGGGCCTTTTGCCCTAGGCAACAAGTACGCGACTATATCACTTGCCTTATTTTGTTGTTTGTGTTTGGCCCTTTTGGCACTTGTTTGTTGCACTTGCACTATAGAACCCCCTTTAGGCATTCCCCTCCTCTATGCCACTTCCCCCCCATCTCTCTCATCAACTGAGGATCAGCAAGACAATTTGCACCAAGGATTCCACCTCGGCGACCAACTGGCACTAAAGACTTTTGCTACGGCCTCGTAGACCAAATGCAACTCCGTAGAGTTATGTTTAACCCTCCAGACTAGAAACCCATTCCTAGACCCTTCGAGACTTCACGAGATACCCCAACTCGAGTCCTTAACCATGTGCTTAGCACACTGAATTGCAAGAAGAACCAGTTAAGCCTTTGTAACCTTGCACATCACTGGGTTCATTATGGAACTAGTGGACATAGTGAACAAACACATTATCATTCAAACACAGCACCAAACTGACGACACCATTGGGAAGACCGGTTTGAGGATATAGGGATAAAGGACTAATGACTTGATAAGTTTATACCAGTGATCATGAGGAATTATCTGAGGCTCTTTGGTGGAATATGAGGCTTTCATGTTGGTAGTTGAACTTGGTGGGATCATGTTGATAGAGTAGCATAACTTTCATTACCCCTGAAGTAAATTGGATTTTGTAGGACAATTATGATCGCACGATGGAATTCTTGGAGGTATAAGGATTTGACTTAGCCAGGGGATATTGATAGAAGATAGTTGACAATACGATAATGACTTGGGGGAAACATGTAGGAATTATCATGGGACGTGAGATTTGGATTTAAGTAGGTGATCCTAGTTGAGTATAGATGCTGAGTATGTCTACATGGTTCGGAGTAAATTGGATTTAGACTGATGATCTCGATCATGATGCCATGTTTTTCGGTGGACCATAAACTACGAGATTGGATTAATTGTCAGAGTTGAATTAGGGAATCTATATAAGCTTGAGGTTGGAAGTTACTTGACCCCAATAATGGGAATCGGTGGACTGACTATAGCAAAGATAGCCCTTTCAAGAATTGTAGGATTATAGGACATTAGAAGGTCGTGTGGAACACTATAGACTTTGGATTTGTAGAATTAATGGATTATGTAATGATTGATGGTAGGTAATGGGCTGTTAGAGTTGACCCATAGGAAGGAAACAAGATCTTGGAGTGGCATACGACGTGTTTCCTTAGGATAGAAATGCACTACCTTGGATCTCGGGTGAATAGGCTGAGCACTTGGATTGTCATGTTTAACTGAAGCTTGGAAGCTTGTATACCCATGGATTTTTAGGGGTAGACATACATATGAGTTTGGGGATCATAGACATATATGATTTTGTTAGACCTCCTCTTGAGAGTCATGAGGATATGAATAACATGAGCGATGATTGGAGTTAACCTACACGTGATGATGTTTTCAATGGTATAAGGTTATTTGTTTAAAGGACTAGATAGAACTAGTGGCATCTCAGAAACTGTGCTCAAGGATAAGACAATAAATGTTCACTAGCGCACTAGAATCCTTGAAACCCTTAATACCAAGCCACAACATGGACGGGTCGTGACCACGGGCTTGACTCTAGGTCGAGAAGACCTTGGCCAACACTCAACCGAGACTGCCACCAATACCCCAGCCTACCTTATGTACCCCATAGACTTCATGGAGTACTTGGACAAGTTGGTTGGTTGCCTTTATTTGATGACATACTTGTCTACCCGAAGACGGAATAAGAACCGTTCAGCTGGTTAGGGAACATTTGAAGACCTCCATGTCAAGGAGGAAGAACTATACTAACCACCGTCGTCAAGAAGTAAACATCCGCGTCGAAGACCAGGTGTATCTACAAGCCACTTCTCACAAAGGAACCAAGCATTTCCATGTCAAAGGGAAGCTCACGCCAAGATTTATTGGCCTTCTCCAAGATCACTACAAGACGAAGAATAAATGGCTACTAGCTAGAGTTACCACTTGAGTCACCCACTGGGCACAACGTTTTTCCACACGACACCACTCCGGAAACGTTTCCGACCTCCTAACTAGCCCGATCTCTACAAAGACATGAATCACCGGCCATCGACCTCCAGCCCAATCTGACCTACGCGAGAGACCCATTAGCAACCGGGAACAAGCAGAACGTCATACACGAAGCCACACCGTCATGGAATTCAAGGATCAATGGAGAACCGCACAGAAGCAGAAGCAACATGAGGACGTGAAGACTACCCCAGATCCAAGATTCCATATTCCTTTCCATGCCTAGTTGGGGAATCTCGGGGACGAGATTCTTGTAAGGGGGGTACGTTTGTCACACCCTGATTTTCATGACATAACACTTAAGCTAATAAATCATGGTAAAATGTGGTTTGACAAAAAAAACTTTTGAGTGCTTTGGACTTTGCTTGATTTGATTTTTTTTGTGTGTTGGTTGCAAGTGCTCTAAAAATCAAATAAATCCTCCAACCCTTATACCCCTTCTCCTTGATCCAAAACCTTGCCCAATTATCATGCCATGTGTATAGGACATAAAAGTAATTTCTTAAAAAAATACTTTGGCCAAATAGTATTTTAAAAAAAATTAGTTTTCCAAAAACCCCTAAATTGAGATTTGCATTGCAAGTACATGATTTGGGGTGTGAAAAATCTTTAAAAAGGTATATTTGTAACCTATTAGGTATAGGACTCCCATAAACCACAAAAATATAATTTTAAAAGTTATTTTCCTATTTTATATAAAGGCTTTTTCTTCAGGCCAGAAATGGTCTTTAATAGGTTAAATTATATTAAAGCTTCAAAAAATATTTGAGAAAAATTAGGGAAACTCTGTGGACATTTATTTTCCATATATAAGAGTTTAAACACATGGTCATGTTGAAAATATTGGGCAAAACCCTCCAAAACCATTTCTGTCCATTTCAAGTATTTGAAATATTTCTACAAGAAATATTGTCAAATAAATCCAAGAAAATTCTAGAATGTCGCATATGCATAATGTGATGATCTTGCAAAGTTTCACCTCAATAAAAATAGTTTTGGTCCACAAAAGTGCCCCAAACCCCTCTCTGTCCAGATCCAAGTTTGAACAACTTTACATTGCCAAGTGTCTCCTTTTGATCTGAATTTTCGTGGACATGTTCAAATCCTCAAATGATGACACTACAAAAAGTGGTGCACCAAGGAGAAGAGTTTAGCTTAGCTAGATCTAAGCAAGTCCATTTCTGTTGATTTCTAGGGTTTACAAAATTTGCATTGACAACTTTTCCCAAATGAGCTCAAATTTGGCGGAACACCCTAATTATATGTTCCATTTGATCCTGTTAAATATCATGTCAGTTGGAATTCATTTTCTAGCCCAAAACTCCATCAAACACCTTCTGTTATTTTGCCAAAACCACTGTTTTGACCCCTTTCACTATTCTCCATGAGTTCAACTTTTTACCACAGGTCCTTATATTTCTCTTCTACCTCCAGTAAGTTTTACATGACCATGGCTCAATCATTGGTAGGTGAAAACCCCTCTTTTCTCTCTCTGGACAACACTGTTTCCCCTCTCTCTCAACGCCGCCTTGCTTCTAGTGGGTCACCAGAGCATCCAATGCCCTTTTCCCATTCTTTACTCACCCCCAAAACCCCCAGACACAAAAGGACATGCTCATGGCACTTAAGCAATGCCAGTGCATGCAAAGCTTGCGCTCTGGAGCACGCTACAGTACTCTACCGCACTGTAGCTCACCCATGCCAAGGGCATACGACAGCCTTGGGCGTCGGGGTGATGTCTCCCGAGGTGGCCTCAGCGTCCGGGACACGGCACACTGCTGGCCCCCTCCAGAATCTCTCCCCTCTCTCCTCCATGGAGCTCGCCCGAGTGCGTCGTAGGCCGCATCCACGATGCACCACGGCCCCTCTATTTAGAGGCCCTCCCAAGCTCTCCTACGGCTTCTTCCCGCTCTCCCTCTTCCCCAGCAATCTCCCAGACAAGGCACCTCTACCCCTCGCGCCCTCCTGCCCCCTCCATGGCTACCATGGTCGCCGTCGGCCTCCACCCGGCTCGGGCGAACCAAGGCCTCCCCTCCTCTCCTTTGACCACCAGGGGAAGCGCAGCAGGCTATGGGATCCTTCCCGCTCCTTATTTCCTCCGCTCCGGTGCCCATCGCGTCGCGCTCGTCCGCTCCCGAAGCCACCCGCCGGCGCCAAGGTCGCCATTGCCTCGGTCCTCCCCAGCCTGCGAGAGACCCATAAATGGGCGCGGCTCGGCCTCCCGAGTCCACCGGTACGCCGGACGCCGTCGGGGACGGCCGGAACCGCCGGGGAGCACGCTGGCGCCCCGCTCGGTCGACCTCCTCTGCTCCTGGCGCGAGGAAGGAGACGACCTGCGGGCGGGGCCCTCTTATCGGTGGCCCAGCCTCCAGGCCACGTTGGCAAGTGGAGACGTCTCCGGGGCAAACCGCCTACCCCGCTGGAACGCGGACTCCGCCAGTACGCCGTCGACGTGGCCCGATCTCCCGCGTAGCTGAGCTACTAGGCGGGCCCAACAGCTATCCTACGCCGGTGCGCGCTTTAGGTATAACCTAATATATTTATTTTTCCTTTTCATTGAGCTTCTAAAATCCATAATAAATTCATTTCAACACCAATTTTGATGATTCAAATTTCTAGTAGTTCCTAAAATCATGCCCTATCGCATGGTGCTATTTGCACATTTTTCCATAATCATTTCCTTCTCAAATATTTATAAAATCCCATTTTTCTAATTTCTGTGATAAACTTTAGAAAATCACAGAGAACTCGAAGTTTATCCGAATGCAATGATTCAAATTCTTAGATACCTATATGTTCATAGCTTAGTTTTTGAACATTTTTCCCAATGCTTCTGTACCACATCAAATATTGGTCTATTTATCCATGTATAGCCAACTTTGCAATTCCCTAGGAATTTCATTTGGACTCCAAATCCAGTGGAACCGATTTCTAAATACTTCTAAAATCATGTCTTGTTTAATGGGTACCTTTACTCATTTTTATAGAAAGGCATTCTGTAGACAACTTGCAGATCCATTAAATCCCTTGTATCCTTCATATTGAAATGTTCCAAAATATCGACTTATCCTATTCCATTGAAATCACTTTGGTCATTCCTCATATGACCTGAGGTATCCTAGAAAAGTCAACTTCATATTTTTAGAGCACATTTATTCTTGCCTTGTTGTGTTGCTTATTGTGATTGTTTCCGACGTTAGTTGACGAAGTAGACGGAGTACTTGGAGAAGGACCAGAAGATTTCAAGACTCTGATGAACCAGACAAGCAGCCCTTTGACCATGATGAACCATTTTACATCATAATAGCATTTTCGTTGCTTCACTGAGTGCATGATATACCTTGAAAGGCAACCTTGCTAGGCTTGCCTCCGTCGCATACTCCATTGATACTTGCATTGTTCATGACTCTACCCTTGCTTAGAGTTGTGTTGGTGGGTTGTAGAAATATGCTATAGTAAATGGCTACGCAAAGTGGGTTAGGGTTATGCATGGAAAGAAACAAGTGTGGGTTGACATACTTGCAAACAGCCCCAGTGGGTGCCATTGATGCCCCTGGGAGATGATGATGAACTAGGTCACTACTTGGTGGAGAAGTAGTGTACCGAGGCTTGATAAAAGTGTTGTTTACAGAGACGGATTAGATTTAAGATTTGTCGACCGTCCCAACCAAACATGCGCAACCACTCTACCCTTATATGGTAAAGGGCATTATTGATTACCTAAGTCGATACTAGCTTGGAGCCTGCATTACTAGTGACGGGAGAGTTGTTGTTGCGCTCTCTCGGGACGGGGTCGTGCCAGGTAGGGCGGCCATGACTATTTTCACAGGGCACCGGACACACCGTTGGTACCCCGTGCTTATGGTATGTGATGAATATGGGAGCAAGGCTCCACAATTTTAAGATGTGAAATGTTGGGCACGGGGGTTACTACCAATCGAGTGGACTCTATGTTATTATCGTCTAGGGAAAGATAGTGATTGGGTGCTTGCCCCGGGTACTTGAGGTACCGCGGGTCGTGGATGACACGGAAGTTCCCCGGATCTTGTGGGTAAAGTGTGCAACCTCTGCAGAGTGTAAAACTATTCAAATAGCCGTGTCCACGATCAAGGACAGTTGGGTGGTGCTGCTTAGACTATGTCCATATTTTTCTGGAAAACAACACGGTTTGGTAAATCTGTTGACGTGATTCGTGAGGAAGTCACGATGAGCTTGAGCATGAGTTGTTCATAACTCTTTCTCGATGTTAATGTATGTATCCTCCTGATACTTGTTGCATACGCATTCATATCCTTGATAAATGTTGATCATACTTGCATGAGAAAAACTAGCTTTCCACGAAACTGCCAATTTAGCAGTAGAATCTTGCATAATTATTCTTTTATCACTCTTGGGTTGCTTGCGAGTACATTCAAAGTACTCATTGGCTTGCCACTGGTTATTTTATTGGACAGGCATGAAAGAACATGATATAATGAAGAGTACCTTGGTCCAAGTTTTATTGGCTTGCCACTGGTTATTTTATACGCTTCCCAGTCAGAATGCCTGTAGGGTTAAGGCAGATGGCATGGGTCCAAGTTATCGACGAAGATTTCCGCTGCGAAGTTATACTCGAGACTTGACCATACTGGTCATAATTTATGTAAGATGGTATGTATGGATGTAAGACTCTTGTTATTCAGCTTGTGTGTGTTCAGTGAGCATTGATCTCTGGGATCACTGTACACGTGCATTCGGTGATCACGACTTATGAGTCGGGGTCCCCACACAGGCGAAGACCACCTTTAGTCAGCATAACTTGTACTAGTTGTCTCCCTTCGAATTTGGCTGTTGTGGCATCCCTTCCCGACAACATTTGGGAAGAGGACCAGGGCCTCTATAAATAGGACTAGCCACCACCATATGAGGCAACTCATCTTGGATTGGATCCGTTCCATCCTCACATCCTCAAGCTCACCAAGCACAAGAGCACCTCCCCTCAGGAGGCTATTCTTCCCTTGTAACCGTTCATCCTCAGCCCAAGAGGCAATCCACCACACCACACTTGAGTAGGGTATTACACCACATCGGTGGCCCGAACCAGTATAAACATTGTGTCTCTTGTTCTGTGAGTTCGACGCGCTGAGCTTTGAGACCGTGGTGAGGGCATGAGCTAGGGGGAGGAGAGATCTTCGTGCGCACCCCAGTGTTCGAACCTCAATGGTTTTGCCGGAACCCGAAATCCGACAGTTCCCCTCCATTGAGGAAAATATAATCATATACCAGCAATATTAACACTGTTGTATTTCCCATGTCAGAATCGTCAGATCAACTGAAGGAGGAACTAAAAGTCGCGCAAGCGGGCGAACAAGAGGCCAAAGGCAACTGGCCTCGGGCGAACGTGTGCTGACACGGGTCAGGGATGATAAAAACAAGCTACACGATTCTAACACCCTGCTGGACGAAGAGCTAAAAGATGTGCGAGCCCAACTAGCTGACTCTGTGAAGGAAAATAGGAGGCTATGAGGCGTAAGGATGGCAATGGGTAGGGTATGGGGCGGGTAGAGGAATACCATACCCATACCCATGTAGTTAATGGGTACAAAATTGTATCCATACCCGTACCCATGGGTATGAAACTTTACCCATACCCATACCCGATGGGTACCCATACCCATTGGGTACCTGATGGGTAGATCAAATAGTACACAAGTTATTCACAATTTTATATTCATCCATAGCAATATTTGACAAAATAACATTTACCTAAACTCGATAACAAATAGCTGAGTACAAGAAAATCTCAATTCAAATTGACAATTGGTGACAACTTTAAAATAGGTTCACAAACTCACCAAATAACATCCGAGACGTAACATGTCAGTATAAATGGGTAGGTATGGGTATACCCATGGGTACGAGGCAATACCCGAGCCCTACCCATGACTTAACGAGTAGGGTAGGGCACTACCCATGGGTATAAAATTGTGCCCATACCTTGCCCATGCGGGTACGATATCCGCGGGTACCCGTACCCATGGGTAAAATTGCCATCCTTAATGAGGTGGCATATTCAGTATGCTTTCGAATTTACCTCTGTGCAATTTGGCGAGGAAAGGAACTGACAGATTTATGTCCGCAGGTATGCTGACTCGCCGTCTCGAAGAGGAAATTTTTGGATCTTCAGGCGATCTGCTATAAGAGCTGTCGCAAATGCACGAGCGAGCTCGGCAGGCGATGCGGAGTGTTGCCAAGGCCTTGTGGCCAGCCGTC
Organism: Aegilops longissima; assembly: GCA_021605205.1. NCBI lineage: Eukaryota > Viridiplantae > Streptophyta > Magnoliopsida > Poales > Poaceae > Aegilops > Aegilops longissima. The sequence goes on along the minus strand of CM038677.1, from coordinate 421,077,874 downwards.
TCCCCTCCAGGAAGTATGGAGGAGCTTGTACATCTATTCAGATTAGCGCGGAGGCGTTTCCGATTATGGAAGATATCGGCCTGCCGAGAAGGTGCGCGAGAGACATTGGCCATGGTGAAAACACGGTATACCAAGCTTGATCCGAATCATATGGCCTGGGTCGGATCTCTAGGGTCAGATGGAAGAGAAATTCCCATTAGTTTGGTATATGACCAAGTAACAGTAGCCGCAAAATATTCCCAACATGATTGTAAGTTAGACAGCCTATTAGACGGCATAGAGGAGGGAATTTTTGAGTCCAAGTGACTATGTACTTTCCTTGACATATTTGTCCCTAGCCGGATTGTAAAATGATTGTCCTGGCCAACCTTTTTGCTTCGACCTCTGCATCTGAAGGTGCGGAGTGTTTCCGAATACCTGAGCGGCAAAATAGACCGGGGTATGCATGGAAAACAGGCGTAGGGGTCATAGTTGCTTGAACAGACAAGTTGTATCCGGCTAGCTATGTTATATTACATAGTGACTGTAAGAAACATCTTCCAGAGAGAGTAATTTCGTTAAGGCTTCCTTTCCCTGGGTGAACATGCGTGAATGTGCATGTCTGAACTGCGATTGAAAAAATTGCAGCATACGTAACATCTGGGGGTTCATGTTGTAATGAGTGAAAAAACATCTTTAGCCCGCCGATCGAATATTCCCTTAAGAATGCTAGCTTTCAGCTTCACCCAGTCTGAGGTACACATCCGGATGACCCGGCAGTAACAATCGCAGAGGTGCTCCCTTTATGCCCTAGCCGAACTAACGGGAACGTAGGGCATAAGCACATGAGCCAGGCAACCCAGCTTGGCCAAAACTTAAGTCATATCGATGCATATAATGGTGAAGAAAAGATACATACGAGGAAAAGACACATATGTGGTGAGCTTGATGCTCGGAAAATAATAATAATAAGCTTCTGTACAAGAAGCCCCCATGTATAATGGACGTACATATTTAAGGATGTGTACGTCATAAGTGTGCGGTTTAGCCGCACAAGAGCTTAAAGCTGAGACAAAAAGCGAAAGAGAGGAAAAAGTAATGGAAACAAAGGGAGAAGAAGACGAACAAAGAGTCCGGCTCTAGGCGTAGAATCTTCGGAGTCTTGGGCATTCCATGGGTTCGGCTCTAAGCGATTGTTGGATGCATCATGCAGGTGGTACGCTCCTCCAATGAGAACTTCGTCAATGATGAAGGGACCCTCCCACTTGGGCTTGAGTTTGTCCTTTTTCTTCGCTAGCAAGCATAGAACGAGTTCGCCAACATTATAAGTCTTGGCCCGTACTTCTCTGCTTTGATATTTGCGAGCCTGTTGTTGATACAATGCGGAACGGGCTGTTGCAACGTCGCGCTCCTCCTCCAGGGCATCTAAACTGTCCTTCCGATCAAGCTCGGACTCTCTCTCTCTTCGTACATGCGCACTCGGGGTGAGTCATGAATAATGTCGCAGGGCAACACGGCCTCTGCGCCGTACACCATGAAGAACGGTGTGTATCTGGTCATACGATTGGGCGTGGTCCGCAGCCCCCAGAGTACGGAGTCAAGCTCCTTAATCCAGTGCTTGTATGATTCTTTCAAAGACCGCACTAGTCTGGTATTAATGCCACTCATAATGAGACCATTAGCTCGTTTGACTTGACCGTTTGTTTGTGGGTGGTAGACGGAGGCGTAATCGAGCTTAATGCCCAGATTAGCACACCAGGTTTTCACCTCATCGGCTGTAAAATTGGAGCCGTTATCAGTGATGATGCTATGTGGAACGCCATAACGGTGCACAACACAGGATATGAAGTCTATCACTGGTCCGGCTTCAGCCATTTTAACTGGTTTGGCTTCTATCCACTTAGTGAATTTATCTACCATGACCAGCAGATATTTCTTCTTATGGCTTCCTCCTTTAAGGGTTCCGACCATATCAAGCCCCCAGACCGCGAAAGGCCAAGTAATGGAGATTGTTTGTAGAGCGGTGGGTGGCATATGGCTTTGATCGGCGAAAAACTGGCATCCGACACAACGTTGGACAAGGTCCTGTGCATCTGCTCGGGCCGTCGGCCAATAGAAACCTGTACGGAAGGCCTTACTTACAAGAGCCCGAGCTGCGGCGTGGTGACCACCAAGGCCAGCATGGATTTCAGCCAAGAGTTGCCGCCCCTCTTCTTCGAAGATGCACCTTTGAAGTGCTCCGGTAGCGCTTTTTTTGTAGAGCTCTCTGTCATGGGCCTTGTAGGCTTTCGAGCGCCGGACGATGCAGCGGGCCTCATTCTGATCCTCAGGGAGCTCTCGCCTATTAAGGGAGGCCAAGAAAGGTTCGGTCCATGGGGCAATTACTGCCATTATAAGATGGGCCGATGGTGTTATTTCGGTGGCTGAGCCCCCGATGGTATCGGTATTGTGTTTGGAATCTGGGGTATAATCGGGTCTGGACTGGTGTTGCCGCTCTCCCCTTGCCACACCACGGATGGCTTGAAGAGCCTTTCCAGGAATATGTTAGGCGGGATGGGGTCGCGCTTGGCGCTGATGCGAGCAAGGACATCCGCCACTTGATTACTTTCTTGAGCCACATGATGAAACTCGAGCCCCTCAAACCGAACTGACATGTTGATTACCGCGTTACGATAGGCCGCCATCTTCGGATCTTTGGCGTCGAAATCTCCATTTGTTTGGGATATTGCGAGCTTTGAATCCCCGTGCACCTCCAGGCGTTGTATGCCCATGGAGACAGCCATCCGAAGACCGTGCAATAAGGCCTCGTATTCGGCTGCATTGTTGGAGTCCGTGTATAATATTTGGAGTACTTACTGAACTATATCTCCAGTGGGGGACGTTAATACAATGCTCGCTCCTAAGCCCGCCAGCATTTTGGAGCCGTCGAAGTGCATGACCCAGTTGGAATATGTGCCGTACTCTTTAGGGAGTTCGGCTTCTGTCCGTCCGGCGACGAAGTCAGCCAGTACTTGGGTTTTAATGGCTCGGCACGGTTTGTATGTTATGTCGAATGGAAGGAGCTCAATGGCCCACTTGGCAATCCGGCCCATGGCATCGCGGTTGTTTATTATGTCATTAAGTGGTACCTCGGAGGCCACCGTGATCGAGCAATCTTGAAAGTAGTGTCGTAGCTTCTGGGATGCCACGAAGACAACGTATGCTATCTTTTGGTAATGAGGGTATCGGGATTTGCATGGTGTGAGGACAGTGGATATGTAGTATACCGGCTTCTAGAGTGGGAACTTGTGTCCAGCCTCCTCTCGCTCAACGACGAGTACCGCACTCACCACCTGGTGAGTTGCCGATATGTATAATAACATGGGTTCGCCGATGTTCGGAGCGGCCAGGATTGGGTTGCTCGCTAAAAGAGCCTTTATTTCTTCCAGTCCGGCCGTTGCCGCATCCGTCCACTCGAAGTGGTCGGTGCGTCGGAGAAGGCGATAAAGTGGCAATGCTTTTTCTCATAGTCTGGAGATAAAGCGGCTTAATGCTGCCACACATCCGGCTAGTTTTTGGACCTGTTTGAGGTCTATTGGTGTAGCCAATTCTGACAAAGCTCGGATTTTGGCTAGATTTGCCTCAATTCCTCTATTGGAAATGATGAAGCCCAGCAGTTTTCCAGCGGGGACGCCGAAAACACACTTTTCCGGATTGAGCTTGATGTCATATGTATGGAGGTTGTCGAATGTGAGGCGCATATCGTCTATCAATGACTCGACGTGCCTAGTTTTGATGACGACGTCATCCACATTTGTGTCATCAGTCTTGCCGATCTGTTTCTCCAGGCATGTTTGGATCATGCGTTCATAGGTGGCCCCGGCGTTTTTGAGCCCGAAGGGCATAGCGTTGAAGCAGAATGGCCCGTATGGGGTAATAAATGCTGTTGCGGCTTGGTCGGACTCCTTCATTTTGAATTGATGGTATCCGGAATATGCGTCGAGGAAACACAGTGAGTTGTGTCCTGCGGTAGTGTCAATAATCTGATCGATGCGGGGGAGGGGGAAGGGATCCTTAGGGCAGGCCTTATAGAGGTCTTTGAAATCGACGCTTAGGCGCCAGGATTTATCCTTCTTTGGCACCATCACTAGATTTGCTAGCCAGTCTAGATGTTTTATTTCTCGAATGAATCCGGCCTCGATTAACTTGGCTAGCTCCCCCCCCCCTCCCCATAGCTTGACGTTTGGGTTCGGAATAGCGCCGCAGTGTTTGCTTGACCGGTTTATATCCCTTTAATATATTGAGGCTGTGTTCGGCAAACCTGCGTGGGATTCCTAGCATATCAGAAGGGTGCCAGGCGAATATGTCCCAGTTTTCACGCAAGAACTCTCGTAGCGCGATGTCGACCGTTGGGTCCAGTTGTGCCCCGATGGATGCTGTCTTCTTGGGGTCCGTTGGGTGGACTTGAAATTTGACTATTTCATCTGCTGGTTTAAAGGAGGTGGATTTGGGTCGCTTGTCCAGGATTACATCGTCCCTATCCACCATGGAGCGCAGTGCGGTTAACTCTTCGGCCGCGAGGGCTTCGGACAATGCCTCGAGGGCTAGGGATGCGGTTTTGTTTTTGGCGCGGAGTGCTATGTCCGGATCACTGGCGAGAGTGATAATACCATTGGGCCCAGGCATCTTGAGCTTCATGTACCCGTAATGAGGTATAGCTTGGAAGCGTGTAAATGCATCTCAACCCAATAGGGCGTGATATCCGCTGTTGAAAGGGGCCACTTGGAAGGTTATCTCTTCGGACCGATAATTCTCCGACGTGCTGAATACCATGTCGAGTGTGATTTTTCCTGCGCATCGCGCCTCCCGACTGGGAATGATTCCTCGGAAGGTTGCACTACTTTGCTCAATGCGGCTCATGTCTATTTCCATTTTGTTGAGTGTGTCCTCGTAAATGAGGTTTAATCCGCTGCCGCCGTCCATGAGCACTTTGGTAAGCCGAAAGCCATCCACGATTGGACTGAGGACCAAGGCGGCTGGTGCCCGGATTGCCCTGAATTTTGGTTCATCACTGGCATTAAAAGTTATAGCCGTGTCATTCCAGGGGTTTTTTGCTGCGACTTGGCAGACTTCAGCGAGGTCGCGGAGTGCCCTTTTGCGCCTATTGTTTGAAGCAAAAGTCTCAAAGACCGTCAATACTCTGAGGTCGTCGTCTTCCGGGGGGTGTTGGTCTGAGGTATTTTTGGTGAGGAGATCCTCGCCGCTCTTGGCCACTTGCCGGAGTATCCAACATGCTCTAAGGCCGTGGGTTGGTATTGTATCCGGTGTTGTGTGTATTTTGCATGGCCTATCGAGCCATCCCTCCAAAACGGTTCCGCGCCCCGTAATGAGCTTAGATTTCTTTACTATTGGATCAGGTGCCCCATGAGGGTGCATCCTTTTTGCCCGAACGATGGGTTGAGTGGAAACTGGTGGCTCCCAGCGAGCTGCGTGAGTTTTCCAGGCGCTTTCCATTGCGCAGTACTTCTGTACTATGGTTGCCAAGTCAGCGATGTGTAATACGCGACTGCGGTTGATGGCGTTGAGGATTCCTTCGTCCACGCAATTGTTGCATAATAGTGAGATCGCGTCTTCGTCGCGGCAATCTTTAATCTTGTCTTTGATAAGGAGGAATCTGGCCCAAAAGTGATGGACCGTTTCCTGAGACTGCTGTTGTATGTACATGAGATCGCATATATCTGGGTGGGTGGGTGGCTTTAAATCCGAACCCTGACCCAATTTGGGATCCCGAGTTTGAGAAACTTCCGAACTCTATAGTTCGGGCTCCGGGATATCAACTGATTTTTCAGGCCCGTCGTCTGATTCTAGGTTCGGAGGGCAGGGCGTGTCGTTCCGCAGATAGGTAGCCGGCTCTTCGAGCTCGGAAATCCGAACATAGTCCGTCCTCAATATAGAGGAAGAGTTGTTGCCTTTCTCCTCTAGTACCGCTATCTGATGGGTGATCGGTGGAGATTTGATTTCTCTCTGATCGGGTTTAAGCCCAATCCGATCGTAGTTCGTAGCGACCCCCAAGGCAGCGATGCGATCAAGGAGTTCGTTTAAAGATGACAACTCCGTCGGATCCATTCGTTTGGAGTATTCGGAACGCGGAGGCGATTTTCGATGACCCGAGAACTCATTGTCGGCTTAACGGCCGAACGGGCGGTCATGGTAAAGCCGCCCATCCGGAGGGTTTGGCTTGGGGGTAGGGCTCCTCCGGAGGTGATACTGTCCTTGACAACAAGGCGAGCCATCAATCCTGTCTTCGACATCATAGCGGAACTCTCAATGAAAGCACCAATGTTGGTGTCAAAACCGGCGGATCTCGGGTAGGGGGTCCCAAACTCTGCGTATAAGGTCGATGGTAGCAGGAGACAGGGGACACGATGTTTACCCAGGTTCGGGCCCTCCCTATGGAGGTAATACCCTACTTCTTGCTTGATTGATCTTGATGAATATGAGTATTACAAGAGTTGATCTACCACGAGATCATAATGGCTAAAACCCTAGAAGCCTAGCCTGTATGATTGTGATTTCCCCTACGAACTAAACCTCCGGTTTATATAGACACCGGAGGGGACTAGGTTTGTACAAAGTCGGTTACAGAGAAAGGAATCTACATATCCGAACGCCAACCTTGCCATCCACACAAAGGAGAGTCCCACCTGGACACGGGAGAGAGTCTTCTATCTTGTATCTTCACGGCCCATCAGTCCGGCCCATGTTATATAGTCCAGACTCCTGTGGACCCCTCAATCTAGGACTCCCTCAGGGTCCTCGTGATCCCATAGGTGTCTTTTCCCCCAACATCTTTGGCGCGCCAGGTAGGGGGCGCAGCTGTGAAAATCCAGTTTGGAAGTTAGCATATCAACTTCATCATCACCATGGCTCCCAAGAAGAAGGGGATCACTACCATCGGGTCGTCCGGGGCCGGCCCGTCCGCGCCAGCACGTGCAAGCGACGGGGTGGCCACGGATGGCGCCGGAGGCGCCGCCCACGAGCATCCATGACACTCTGGCGATCGAAGCCAAGGGAGCGGCGGCGTCCAGTTCCAAGACGACGAGCCACAGGCCGCTGGGCCCGGGGATGGGGTTGTGCTGCCCACGGGTGGCTGATACGTCTCCGTCGTATCTACTTTTCCAAACACTTTTGCCCTTGTTTTGGACTCTAACTTGCATGATTTGAATGGAACTAACCCAGACTGACGCTGTGTTCAGCAGAATTGCCATGGTGTTATTTTTGTGCAGAAACAAAAGTTCTCGGAATGACCTGAAACTTCACTGAGATTATTTTTGGAAATAATAAAAAATACTGGCGAAAGAATAAACGCCAGGGGGCCCACACCCTGTCCACGAGGGTGTGGGGTGCGCCTGCCCCCCTGGGCGCGCGCCCCTGCCTCGTGGGCCCCCTGGCGCTCCACCGACCTCAACTCCAACTCTATATATTCACGTTCGGGGAGAAAAAATCAGAGAGAATGATTCATCGCGTTTTACGATACGGAGCCACCGCCAAGCCCTAATCTCTCTCGGGAGGGCTGATCTGGAGTCCGTTCGGGGCTCCGAAGAGGGGAATCAGTCGCCATCATCATCATTGACCTTCCTCCATCACCAATTTCATGATGCTCACCGCCGTGCGTGAGTAATTCCATCGTAGGCTTGCTGGACGGTGATGGGTTGGATGAGATTTATCATGTAATCGAGTTAGTTTTGTTAGTGTTTGATCCCTAGTATCCACTATGTTCTGAGATTTATTTTGCTATGACTTTGCTATGCTTAATGCTTGTCACTAGGGCCCGAGTGCCATGATTTCAGATCTGAAACCTATTATGTTTTCATGAATATATGTGAGTTCTTGATCCTATCTTGCAAGTCTATAGTCACCTACTATGTGTTATGATCCGGCAACCCCGAAGTGACAATAATTGGGACCACTCCCGGTGATGACCATAATTTGAGGAGTTCATGTAGTCACTATGGGTTAATGCTTTGGTCCGGTACTCTATTAAAAGGAGGCATATATCCCTTAGTTTCCAATAGGACCCCGCTGCCACGGGAGGTTAGGACAAAAGATGTCATGCAAGTTCTTTCCCATAAGCACGTATGACTATATTCGGAATACATGCCTGCATTACATTGATGAATTGTAGCTTGTTCTGTGTCACCCTATATTATTACTGTTGCATGACTAATCGCATCCAGCATAATCCTCCATCACCGATCCAATTCCTACGAGCTTTTCACATATTGTTCTTCACTTATTTACTTTTCCGTTGCAACTGTTACAATCACTACAAAACTGCTATCGTTACTTTTGCCACTGTTACTGTTACTATCATACTACTTTGCTACTAAATACTTTACTACAGATATTAAGTTATCCAGGTGTGGTTGAATTGGCAACTCAACTGCTAATACTTGAGAATATTCTTTGGCTCCCCTTGTGTCGAATCAATAAATTTGGGTTGAATACTCTACCGTCGAAAACTGTTGCGATCCCCTATACTTGTGGGTTATCAAGACTATTTTTTGGCGCCGTTGCCGGGGAGCATAGCTCTATTCTTTGAGTCACTTGGGATTTATATCTGCTGATCACTATGAGGAACTTGAAAGATGAGAAAACCAAAATTTATCCCTCAACTACGAGGGGAGGTAAGGAACTGCCATCTAGCTCTACACTTGATTCACCTTCTGTTTTGAGTAAGCTTGTGACACCTAAACCTACTTCTGCTATTAATTCTGATATGTCGCATATTATTGATGATGCCACTTCTGCTATGCATGATACTTATGATGAAACTACTTCTATGCTTGATACTACTGTGCCACTAGGTGAATTTCTTGATGAACAACTTGCTAGGGTTGGAGAGAATGAAATTATTGAAACTGATAATATTGACGAAAGTGATGATGAAGATTCTCCCCCTAGATATGAATTGCCTGTTGTGCCTGAGGGTTATGTTATGGATGAAGAAACTGCTAGAGACTTTCTTGCTTGCAATGATAGAAGTGATCTTAAGAAATTATTAGTTAAGCTGAAAGAAAAATCTCTGAATGCTAGAATGAAATATGACCCTGCTTATGCTACTTCACCTATCTTTGTTACTAATAAGGATTATGATTTCTCTGTCACTCCGGAGATAATTACTTTGGTTGAATCTGGTCCTTTTTATGGCTATGAATCACAAACTGTTGTGGCACATCTTACTAAATTAAATGATATAGCCACCCTGTTCACTAATGATGAGAAAACTCGCTACTATTATATCCTTCAATTATTTCCGTTCTCATTAAAGGGTGATGCTAAGACTTGGTTTAATTCTCTTGATCCTAGTTGTGTGCGTAGTCCCCAGGATATGATTTATTACTTCTCTGCTAAATATTTCCCTGCTCATAATAAACAAACTGCTTTAAGGGAAATATATAATTTTGTGCAAATTGAAGAAGAGAGTCTCCCACAAGCTTGGGCGAGGCTTCTCCAATTACTTAATGCTTTGCCTGATCATCCTCTTAAGAAAAGTGAAATACTTGATATCTTTTATAATGGACTAACCAATGCTTCTAGAGACCACCTGGATAGTTGTGTTGGTTGTGTTTTCAGGGAAAGAACTGTTGATCAAGCTGAAATTCTATTGAATAATATGTTGACAAATGAAAATAATTGGACACTTCCTGAACCAACTCCTAAGCCAACTCCGAAGAAAAGGGGTATTCTATTTCTCAGTCCTGAAGATATGCAAGAGGCAAAGAAATCTATGAAAGAAAAAGGTATAAAAGCTGAAGATGTTAAGAATTTACCTCCTGTTGAAGAAATACATGGTATTAATTTACCGCATGTTGAAGAAATACATGGTGTTGATAACCCGACACAGGTAGTAAAGGTATATTCTCTCTATAGATATGATAAAGCTGAAATCCCTCCTACTAAGTTTGCTAGCCAATGCTTAGATGAGTTTGATAATTTTATGGTTAAGCAAGAAGATTTTAATGCTTATTTCGGTCGACAACTGAAATGCAATGCCTATATGATTGAACACTTGACTGATTATATGTCTAGAGTTAAAGGTGAACTTAAACTCATTAGTAAACATGCTTCTATGGTTACCACTCAAGTAGAACAAGTACTTAAAGCTCAGAATGATTTGCTCAATGAATTAAATAGTAAGAAAAATGATAATGCTGTTAGAGTTATGACTAGAGGGGGTAAAATGACTCAGGAACCTTTGTATCCCGAAGGCCACCCTAAGAGAATTGAGAAAGATTCTCAGAGAACTAATGTTGATGCACCTAGTCCTTCTAAGAAGAAGAAAAAGAAAAATGATAGGGCTTTGCATGCTTTTAGTGAACCTGTTGTTGACACACCTGAGAATCCCAATGATACTTCTATTTCTGATGCTGAAACACAATCTAGTAATGAACATGAACCTAGTGATAATGTTAATGATGATGTTCATGTTGATGCTCAACCTAGCAATGACAACGATGTAGAAATTGAACCTGCTATTGATCTTGATAACCCACAATCAAAGAATCAACGTTATGATAAGAGAGACTTTGTTGCTAGGAAGCACGGTAAAGAAAGAGAGCCATGGGTTCAGAAACCCATGCCTTTTCCTCCCAAACCATCCAAGAAAAAGGATGATGAGGATTTTGAGCGCTTTGCTGAAATGATTAGACCTATCATTTTGCGTATGCGTTTTACTGATATGATTAAAATGAATCCTTTATGCCAAGTATGTGAAAGATATTGTTACTAATAAAATAAAGATACCGGAAGTTGAAATTTCCACCATGCTTGCTAATTATACTTTTAAGGGTGGAATACCTAAGAAACTTGGAGATCCAGGAGTACCAACTGGACCATGCTCCATTAAAAGAAACTATGTTAGAACTACTTTATGTGATCTTGGAGACGGTGTTAGTGTTATGCCTCTCTCTTTATATCGTAGACTTGATTTGAATAAGTTGACACCTACTAAAATATCTTTGCAAATGGCCGATAAATCAACTGCTATACCTGTCGGTATTTGTGAGGATGTGCCTGTTGTGGTTGCAAATGTTACTATTTTAACGGACTTTGTTATTCTTGATATTCCCAAGGACGATAGTATGTCTATTATTCTTGGAAGACCCTTTTTGAATACTGCAGGAGCTATTATTGATTGCAACAAAGGCAATGTCACTTTTCATGTTAATGGTAATGAGCATACGGTACACTTTCTGAGGAAACAACCTCAAGTCCACAGTATAAATTCTATTGGAAAAATTCCATCGATTATTTTTGGAGGTTTTGAATTTCCTCTTCGTACTATCAAGAAGAAATATGATATTCTTATTATTGGGGACGTGCATATCCCCGTTGAGGTAACTTAGTGCTATTAAAAAATTCTCCGGTTTCATGCGATTCAGAATGAGTTTGTTAACAAGACTTGATCAACCTTGTTAGTGGATTCCTTTTGATGAGCATGAGATGGATGAAGTTAGAAAGCACAACCTTCTGTACCCTCCTTTTACTTTCTATTATTTAGATTAAATAAAGTAAAAATAGTAATTTTTTGTCTGTTTTCTGAATTATCCGTGCAATAAAAAATACCCCGAAAATAAAAGTTCTCCAAATGCCCTGAAAATGAAATATGATTTTTTCTGGAATATTTGAGAATATCTGGCACTGAGAACACATCAAGGGGAGCAAGCACCTGGCCACGAGGGTCCAGGGCGTGCCCACCCCCCTGGGCGCGCCCCCTGCCTCGTGAGCCCATGGTGGCTCCCCTCCACTTATTCCAGCCACCACACACTCGTTCTTCCTCCCAAAAAAATCACCAACCAGCTCAAGCACGAGTTCTTGCTCATTTTGCTGCGATTTTCGATCTCCTTGCTCAAAGCTCCACTCACAAAACTGCTTTGGGGGATTGTTCTTCGGTATGTGACTCCTCCAATGGTCCAATTATATTTCGTTCTAGTGCTTTATTCGTTGCAAATTTTTGCTGCCTATGTCAAATTTATATGGTCCCAAGTAGTTCTAATGCATGATATAGTCTCTAGGCACTTTGTGGGAGTAGCTGCTATTAATTTTGTTGAGTTTGGTTCACTTTATTTGAAGTTACTAAAAATTTCAGAAATTTTTTAGAGGAAGAAATATGTTTAGGAAAATTTACCAAGGTGGTTCTTCAAGGAAGCAAGAACCCAGGCCCGCAATACGCGATGCGGACGATGAACCACCAACAGAAGATCAAGTGTGGCCTTGTGAATAGACGTCAGACGATTTCATGGTCCGAGCAGGAATTAAGGACGAATTTGATGCATATGTGCGTAATACTGAACTCGAGGGCTTCATGCTAGATAAGTGCCCTCAGTACTATCACCTAACTGATTCCTTTGTGAGAAGCTTCAAATTTTCATCTTCACGTAATTCTCACACTGTCCTATTTGATATCTATGGCCAATCTTATACTATTGACTTAGAGGATTTTAATACTACTTGCAAACTTCCACAATGGGGTAGCACTAGTGAGCCTCGCAAATATGAGTTTAGATATTTTCTTGCTAGTATTACAGTGGGGGAATCTAGAGATGTAACACAAGCTACCATAGGGAGCATTCATTTTCCTGCTATACATTATTTTGCTCTCTTCATAGGTAGGTGCATAAATGGTAAGGATGAAGCATATCACATGTGTGTCCCTGATCTTAGCGTTCTCAGGAGTGCTATTTTAGGAGATAAACATTATAATTTGGGAGCCATTGTTGCACGAAGGTTGCATAATAATGGTTTAAGTGGAGACTTTTTTGGGGGAATTTATGCAACCCGTGTGGCTAATTTTCTTGGGATACCCATACATGAGAGTGATATTGAATTGCCCCTACTTATCTAGGATATGAGGCTATGGTTCGCCATCAGTTTATTGAGAGGAATGAACAACCTCTCCGGTACCGACTAATGTTTGACAGGCGCAACATTTTCCATGTTGCTCTCCCTGCTCCTACTTTCTTTGACTTTCAGACAAAAGGGAGATTTATTATAACCAGGGAGGAGGCGAACGAGTATAAGAGGAGGACGGAGATGGCTCGTCTCCAAGCGGCAGCTCATGAGGCAATAGCTACTGCATCACAGTACGACCCCAGTTACAACTTCGGATATCCGCCAGGCCAGCCGTGGCAATAGACCAACTTAGGCCAAAAAGCCTAAGCTTGGTGGAGTACATATTTTTCACCGGCATTACATTCATGTTCACACACTCATGCTAGTTGTCGGTGCTCATACTTTTTCATTGTACTATCCATGCTAGTTTATTTTCCTCTTTATGCTTTCTTCTTGTGTGTTTGAAAAATACTTAAGAAAAACCAAAAAAATTAGTTGTAGCTTTTATCTAGTTTACTTTCCATGCTGTAGTAGTAGTAATTAAAAGAAAACCCAAAAAAATTCCTGTTCTTGTTTTGCTTGTTGGGAGCTTTCCCGTGTAAATAGTTTTATTTCTTTTCTTTTCTTTGGGGGTCGATAGGATAAGACCATAATGAAAATGTTGAAGCGGCTCTTATATGCATTACTGTTGATTTAACCAAGAGCCCATATTGCCTTGTCTTCTCCTGTTTATTGAATGCTTGCAGATTCCAGCTTAGTCCAATGCACGTGCACTACTATTATTAAACACATCGTTCGGTCGTGTAAGTGAAAGGCAATAATGACGAGATATGATGAACTGATTGAGATGAGAAAAGCTGGTATGAAATCGACCTCTCTTATTTTTGTAAATATGATTAGTTCATCGTTCCTGATTCAATCTATTATGAATGAACATGTTTGCAATGACAATTAGAGATTATAGTTGCTTATGCCATGCTTAATTATCTAGGATTTTATAATGGTTTACCTTGCGTGCCAACATGCTATTAAAATGGTTGTCATGTGGTATAGTAGGGTGGTATCCTCCTTTGAATGATTCGAGTGACTCGACTTGGCACATGTTCACACATGTAGTTGAAACAAAATCAACACAACCTCCACGATATTTATGTTCATGGTGGATTATATCCTACTCATGCTTGCACTCAATGTTTATTAATTTTAATGCATGTTCATGACTGTTGTCGCTCTCTAGTTGGTCGCTTCCCAGTCTTTTTCTAGCCTTCACTTGTACTAAGCGGGAATACTGCTTCTGCATCCAATCCCTTAAACCTCAAAGTTCTTCCATATGAGTCCACCATACCTTCCTATATGCGGTATCTACCTGCCGTTCCAAGTAAATTTGTATGTGCCAAACTCTAAACCTTCAAATGAAATTCTGTTTTGTATGCTCGAATAGCTCATGTATCAACTAGGGCTATTTGTATCTTCCATGCTAGGCGGGTTATTCTCAAGAGGGGTGGACTCCGCTCCTCACTCACGAGAAAATGGCTGGTCACCGGGATGCCCAGTCCCATGCTCTAAGCAAATCAAATCAAAATAATTGCAAACAAAACTCCCCCAGGATTGTTGTTAGTTGGAGGCACCCGTTGTTTCGGACAAGCCATGGACTGATATTTGTTGGTGGAGGGGGAGTATAAACTTTACCATTCTGTTTGGGAACCGCCTATAATGTGTGTAGCATGGAAGATATCGAGATCTCTCGGTTGTTATGTTGACAATGAAAGTATACCACTCAAAATATTATTTATCTCTATTTCAAAAATCGAGCTCTGGCACCTCTACAAATCCATGTTTCCCTTTGCGAAGGGCCTATCCATTTACTTTTATGTTGAGTCATCACCATCTTATTAAAAAGCACTAGTTGGAGAGCATTGTTGTCATTTGCATCCATTACTATTAATTTATATTGAGTATGACTATGATTGGATCTCTTTTGCCATGAATTACAATGTTTAGTCAGTCCTTGATCTTCAGAGGTGCTCTGCATTTATGTTTTGCGGTCTCAGAAAGGGCTAGCGAGATACCATCTTGTTATATCATATTATGATTTTTTTGAGAAAGTGTTGTCATCTGAGATTTATTATTATTGCTCGCTAGTTGATTATGCCATTGATATGAGTAGACATGGGATCTAAGTGTTATTGTGAATATGGTTAGTCATAATCTTTGCTGAAAACTTGAATGCTGACTTTACATATTTACAAGAACAAGAGCAAACAAAGTTTGTAAAAGATTTTATTTATCACTTTCAGTTTATCAACTGAATTTCTTGAGGACAAGCAAAGGTTTAAGCTTGGGGGAGTTGATACGTCTCCGTCATATCTACTTTTCCAAACACTTTTGCCCTTGTTTTGGACTCTAACTTGCATGATTTGAATGGAACTAACCCGGACTGACGCTGTTTTCAGCAGAATTGCCATGGTGTTATTTTTGTGCAGAAACAAAAGTTCTCGGAATGACCTAAAACTTCACGGAAATTATTTTTGGAAATAATAAAAAATACTAGTGAAAGAATCAAGGCCAGGGGGCCCACACCCTGTCCACGAGGGTGGAGGGCGCGCCTGCCCCCCCTGGGCACGCCCCCTGCCTCAAGGGCCCCATGGTGCTCCACCGACCTCAACTCCAACTCTATATATTCACGTTCGGGGAGAAAAAAATCAGAGAGAAGGATTCATCGCGTTTTATGATACGGAGCCGCCGCCAAGCCCTAATCTCTCTCGGGAGGGCTGATCTGGAGTCCATTTGGGGCTCCGGAGAGGGGAATCCATCGCCATCATCATCATCATCAACCTTCCTCCATCACCAATTTCATGATGCTCACCGCCGTGCGTGAGTAATTCCATCGTAGGCTTGCTGGACGGTGATGGGTTGGATGAGATTTATCATGTAATCGAGTTAGTTTTGTTAGGGTTTGATCCCTAGTATTCACTATGTTCTCAGATTGATGTTGCTATGACTTTGCTATGCTTAATGCTTGTCACTAGGGCCTGAGTGCCATGATTTCAAATCTGAACCTATTATTTTTTCATGAATATATGTGAGTTCTTGATCCTATCTTGCAAGTCTATAGTCACCTACTATGTGTTATGATCCGGCAACCCCGAAGTGACAATAATCGGGACCACTCCCGGTGATGACCATAGTTTGAGGAGTTCATGTATTCACTATGTGTTAATGCTTTGGTTCGGTACTCTATTAAAAGGAGGCCTTAATATCCCTTAGTTTCCAATAGGACCCCGCTGCCACGGGAGGGTAGGACAAAAGATGTCATGCAAGTTCTTTCCCATAAGCACGTATGACTATATTTGGAATACATTCCCGCATTACATTCATGAATTGGAGCTAGTTCTGTGTCACCCTATGTTATAACTGTTGCATGAATAATTGCATCCAGCATAATCGTCCATCACTGATCCAATGCCTACGAGCTTTTCACATATTGTTCTTCGCTTATTTACTTTTCCGTTGCCACTGTTACAATCACTACAAAACTGCTATTGTTACTTTTGCCACTGTTACCGTTACTATCATACTACTTTGCTACTAAATACTTTGCTGCAGATATTAAGTTATCCAGGTGTGGTTGAATTGACAACTCAAGTGCTAATACTTGAGAATATTCTTTGGCTCCCCTTGTGTCGAATCAATAAATTTGGGTTGAATACTCTACCCTCAAAAACTGTTGTGATCCCCTATACTTGTGGGTTATCAGTGGTGCAGCGACCTCCCGGATGCCCCCGCCGGCGCCCGCCCCATGGCCTCCCAGGCCACGCGCGATCAGCAACACCGCGACGTCGGTGTCCCCGGGCGCCGCCGCGGGAAGAGCCCTTTGCGTCACTCTCAGGACACATCGGGCCAGCGTGCGCACCGGGACGCTGGCGGAAGCGGCACGCGACCGCGGGACCGTGATAGAGCTCCTTCTAACATGGTTAGAAGCCGGAGCGTGTCACGGTCCACACAGCTTTCGCCGCCACCCACGCCAGCAGAAGCGTTGGCGCGCGTACAACTGCTCTTCGACTTCCCGCCCGCCGCAGAGAAGCTCGACGAGTGGAGAGCCACCATTCGAAGCCTCGTCAGCTTCGCCAACAAAGATGAGCCACTCCTAGCGGGCCCCTCGTGCCAGCATTCTATCGAGCCGACGCGTGCCGGTGGTGGGAGGACCAGGGATGCTGCGACCACGGTGCACTCTCCTCCCCCGCGGCCGCGACAGCAGCCGCTGGCTCACCGGACCGACGCCCGCGACGACGTTCCTACGGCGTCATCCGACCCGTGGGCCTGCCGCGACCAATGCCAAGTCCTTCGGGAGCGAGCCTAGCAAGACGCTCAAACCACCATCGAGCGACGACGGGAGACGCGCCATCAGTCAGATCAACGTGCGGGACCTACTATGGACCACCCGGCGCTGGGGGGGGCTCCGGTGACCTGCCTTACAAGGTGGATTGTCCAGCCTTTACCCGAGAGCTGCGGCAATTCCAGTGGCGCTCCCACCGCACATTCAAGCCCGATGTTGGGGAAAAGTACAATGGCAAGACTCACCCGTCAGAGTTCAACAGCATCTACACCATCGCGATGCAGGCCACCGGGGCTCGCGACGACAAGGTACTCGCCAACTACTTTCTGTTGGCACTTAAGCCCAACGTCATGTTGTGGTTGATGCACCTGCCAGTAGATTCCATCACTTCCTGGTCGGATCTGTGCCACGAGTTTGTTGGCGCCATCACCAAAGGCCACCAAGCTCCTGGCCAGGCAAGTGTCTTGCATGTCATCCCCCAGAAGGATGGCGAGTCCCTGCATAAGTATATACAAAGATTCAGCCGTGTGCAGTACACCATCCCAGATGTTCATCCCGCCACTGTACACCACCGCCACACTTTCCGACACCACTAGGTCACTTCTCCAACCCGATGGATAACTTGGTAGCATCGGCAACCCGACTTACTATGATTCCTATCACCGGTGAGTCACCGTTCGTAGTTGAGACCCGGAACGCCATAGAGCCGTTGCAGACGGGGATTGCTTAGTAGGCTAACTATTCTTACAGCCGGCATCACGTGTATTCAACATCGCTACCGAGCCATAGCTATAGCCGGCATGCTGAGTCGCCAGAGGTTTCAAGCAGTGAATGACACCATAATCCGCCTAGTACAACCCGCCCCTTAACCCGAGGGCTAATGCCCAGGAAATTGTGGACGGTGCAAGGGCCCATCACGAAGCATAGGCAGTAAACCAGGGGCTTATCAGCCGCCCCTGGTAGTTCCTTCAGCCTCGGTGGGGGCTGGGTCAAGTATCAGAACCATCGGAGTACCGTGCCTAGTGCCGGCTTTACATAATGAGTGCATGCCCAAGGATTTTAAGGGTCCTTGCAAGGTACCTAACTACACGGTGGATCTCCCTCCAGAGGCTTGGATTGAGAGCTATGAGCTGGCCATGGATATGTTGGACGTCAGTGAAGCGGTATGCACCAAGTATTTCACTATTATGTTGGAGGGGCCTGGTCACACTTGGTTGAAAACCTACCACCCCCGCAATTCCATCAACACCTGGGTGGAGTTGAAAGAGTGTTTTATCAAAAAATCAAGGAACCTGCAAACAGCTGATGACTATTGTGGATTTGGAGCACTGTGTGCACCGCGAAGATGAGTCGGCCCATCAATGGGCTCGTCGAGTCGCCGCCATCATCCACTCTTCCGACAACATAGGGGCGGCTCAAGCTGTCCTGATTCTAGAGAAGAACTGTCGCTTTGAGTCCCTTAAGCAGAAGTTAGGGTAGCTTAAGCATAAGTGCACGAATATTGGCAATCTCATGGACGTACTTAGCAGATATGTTGATTCTGATGGTACGAAGGACCCCGAGTCTGAAGAGAATAAGTCGGGTAAAGGCAAGAAAAATGGTGGTGGCAAGGGTCAGGAACATAATGCCTCGGCACAGAATGGTAACCAAAATAACCATGGCAATGGTGGCAAGGGCAGACACCCCGATGGCGGGTCAGATTTTGTGGCTAACACTAATGCAGGATTCAAAAATCAGCGTCGTAATGGCAAGCGGCCTTATAACAGGGGTGGGGGGGGGAGCCCAAGAATTACGAGGAAGCCCTTAATGGGCCGTGTCAGAAGCACAGTTACCCTAACAAGTCGTCTAGTCATGCTTGGAAGGATTGTTATATGATGCGAGAGTATAGGAATTGGCATGTTCAGCATCACGACAACAATAATAGGCCGCCCGGCGAGTCAGGCTCTGGAGGTTTCCAGGGAGCCGACTTCGGTGGTGGTGGCTCAACCTCTGTTTATCAGGACCAAGGGAACCATGGTGGTCATAATCAGTAGTCCAGGCATGGTAATCAGCAGCAGAATAATTAGTCAGGATACCAGAGTAATCCCAAGCAGCTCAACAGTGGCCAATATCATGTTTTCACCACGAGCAAGTGCAAGCGTGACCGGAAGGTCCATAAGCAGGCAGACAATACGGTTGAGCCGGCAGTGCCTCAGTATCTGAGATGGTCGGAGCACACAATAACATGGAGCCAGGCGGATCTGTCGGATTTCGGGTTCCGGCAGACCCTCTAGGTTCGAACTCTGGGGTGCACGCGGAGATCTCACCCCCTACCTACCTACACCTCGTCGCCTCGCAAGGATCTAGAACTACACGAAGAGCAACACAAGGGACACAAGGTTTATACTAGTTCGGGCCACCATTGTGGTGTAATACCCTACTCTAGTTTGTGGTGTGGTGGATTGCCTCTGGGGCTGATGATGAATAGTACAAGGAAGAACAGCCTCGCGAGGGTCTGTTCTTGGCTGGTGCGATGAACTGCTAGGGGGAGTTCAGTCGCTTCTCTCTCTCTCTGCGATTGATCTCTCGATCCGATCAAGCTGCCTCTACCCTGTGGGTGGCTAGTCCTATTTATAGGCAGAGGCCCTGGACCTCTTCCCAAATATTGAGCGGGCAGGGCGCCAACAATTGGCCATTTTGAAGGGGAACATCTAGTACACTTATCCTGACTAAAGTTGGTCCTCGCCTGGTGCCCTTGGTCGTCATGGCTTGCGTCATGGGCACCTCGTGAGGTACCCCGCCTTGATCTCTCCGCCTCCTCGTGAGCCAGCCTGATGAGGCCGTGCCTGAGGAAGCTTCCTGTCGTCCGCCCCGCGAGGCTTGGTGTGACGCCCCGAGACCGACGCTCCAGAAGACTTCCATATTTTTGTGACCTCCGTGTGTTTTTTTGTGCCTGCTATTTTATTTTTGCATTGCATCATGTCATCATGCCATCATATCATTAATTTTTAAAACTCAACTAACTAAAATCGTATGGATCTTCGGTCCATTTAAATCGAGGGAAGGGTGACTTCTCTTTATAACATACCCTCCCGATATTTAGGGAGATATTATAAAAATATTCCATTGTTTTGGAATCACCATAACCCACTTGCAAAATATCACATGCCATTGTTATCTCAATTCTTGGTCTCCAACCTTGCCCATAAATTATTTCATCATTTTTCGGAGCTCCACCAAAAATCTCAACATTTTTGGACACTTCAAAACCTAGTCCTAGTTCAAACCCATTTGAATTAAATTCAAATGAGTTTGAATTTAAATCTTTCGGTCATGCCCACTTCTATTTTTCTTGGGTCAAGCTCATTTTTATGAGTCCGGAAAAATTAACCCCATGCTCAAATTATTTCTCCAACCCTTTCTTTATCTCACTTTTCTTTCTTTGCTATTTACTGCTTTTGGTAAATAAAAGAGAAGTGGGGATTAGCGAGAGAGAGAGAGTAGCTTGCACCGTCGGCCTCTTGGGCCTGACCAACCAGGCCGGCACATCCCGAGCCCAGCCATTGGCCTCCACCAGCCCACCTAACCCCTCGTAAACCCTAGCCCGATCCCCCACTCTCCCTCGTCTCCTCCCTCGCGCCGTAGCCAGCGCCAGAGGAGCGCCCGCGCCCGATCTTCTCCAATCCGCGCCGCCGGCCAAGTCCCTCTTCCCCTCCTCGCCATCGCCGCCCCAACGCCCCTCCACGCGACGCCTTCCCTTCTCCTGCTCCTCCATCGCCTACGCCTGCGTCCTCCTCGTCGCCTTCGCACCTCCAGCCGGCCACCGGAGCCCGCTCGTTGCCGCCGGGCTTCGCCTCGCCGCTGCCCAGGCGTCGCTCCCTGCCGTCTCGGCGCCCACAGCACCGAGCTGCTCCTTCCAGCGACCCGAGCCCCAAGTCCCTCCCGATGCCATCTCGTGCTCGCCTCCGACCCGATTCGCTGCCGCTGCAAGTCCCGCCGAACCAGCCCCTTGTATCACGCCAAGTTCATCTGCTGCTCTCCTCGCTTGGCGCTGCGATCGTCGTCCTCCACGCGGTAGGGCGCCAACGCCACCAGGGCGTCGTCCCTCGCCCAAGCTCCTCCGCCCCCGCGGAAGCTGCTTCCAGCGCCTCGCATCGATCTGCCGGGCGGCATGTTGTCGGATCCGTCCTTGTCGCCTCGTTGCTGTACCTCGTCCTCGACCCTTGTCGTCTGTTGGCTTCCGCGCAACCAGGCACGCCAAGGGCGCCGTGGATTTTGCCAAGTTCACGGATGCCGTGTGCGACTACAGGACTGGAAAGCCAAGTACGGATCGCCAAGGTCGACTTCGCCCGATGATCGACAAGTACCTCTACCGATGACTCGAGCGTCTATGAACCGTGTACCACCACGAACATGTACGGCTACACGACGACCCGCCAAGACCCTAAACAACTACCGCCGCCGCCGTGTACGACTACTTCCACTACCCCCGCGAGAACATCTACTTCCACTACCGTCGCGAGAACGACTACTTCCACTACGGCCCGTGTACCACTACTTCCTTCGACGAACTTGACCCGTTCCGAAAAGGCACGCTTCAAAGGTATACCCGCCGGAACGACCGCCCGTGGACGAATGCATATGTTGTATGAGATGCCCGTTTGCACCGTGTCCGAAATTGTCGCTCGCTTGTTCCTCCACGTTGCCATGCCATCGTCTCGTGGGAATCCGGTATCCGGGATCACCCCACCATCTTTTGCATGTTCCGCACGTCCACACTTTCTTTTGCACCGACATCTCGACGAGTTGTCAGATCATCGGAATGTTGCCGTGGCACCATTTCCGTTGTCGTTGCCGTGGCACCCTTTTTCGTTTCCGCCCAGACGACAAATGCTTCATAATGCTCTTGTCAACATTTTCATAAAAATTTCATATAACTTGTATATGTCATCCGCATCATGATAACAACATTTAAATGTTTATAATTGTTGTTTGCATTAATTTGCTTAAATGCCATGTTAAAATGATTTATTTCATAACTAAATAACCATATCTCGAATTTAAATAAATTATATATGTAAATGGGGTAGAAAGTGCATAGATTAACATGGTAGCATTACTTTGCATGTTTAACAACATTAAAATTGTGTTTAGGGCAGAACAGTACCGAATCTAAAATATGCACATGAGGATTTTCCGGAATTGTTGTTTGTTGTTTCGGCCTCATTTAAACTTGCCTAAATAGATAAGTTTACTTATGCTTCACCTATTGCCATGTTTAACAACATTTAATATTGTTTGGTAGCTTAAACGAGATTAAACTAAATATGTCAATGTGGTGTTTTGTCAATATGCAACTCGTTGCATATTGGGCTCCATTTAACTTGTAGTTTTGTTTGTGCATATTGCCATGCCATGCATATTTAAACCGGACATGCATCATACTTGTTTGCGCATCATGCCATGTTTATGTGATGGTTTTTTACTATGTTGTTTGTTTCTTTCCGGTTTGCTTCTCTCGTTAGCTTCGGTTCCGTTCCGGAGTTGTGAGGTTTCGTTCGACTTCGTCCGTTTGTCTTCTTCATGGACTCATTATTCTTCCTTGCGGGATCTCAGGCAAGATGACCATACCCTCGAAATCACTTCTATCTTTGCTTGCTAGATGCTCGCTCTTTTGCTATGCCTATGCTACGATGCCTACCACTTGCTATATCATGCCTCCTATGTTGCCATGTCAAACCCCTAACCATCCTTTCCTAGCAAACCGTTGTTTGGCTATGTTACCGCTTTGCTCAGCCCCTCTTATAGCGTTGTTAGTTGCAGGTGAAGATGAAGTTTGATCCTTGTTGGAACATGGAGATGTTGTTCCTTGTTGGAACATGTTTACCTGTTGGGATATCACAATATATCTTCGTTAATTAATGCATCTATATACTTGGTAAAGGGGGGAAGGCTCGGCCTTATGCCTGGTGTTTTGTTCCACTCTTGCCGCCCTAGTTTCCGTCATATCGGTATTATGTTCCCTGATTTTGCGTCCCTAACGCGGTTGGGTGATTTATGGGACCCCTTGACAGTTCGCTTTGAATAAGACTCCTCCAAAGAAGGCCCAACATTGGTTTTACCATTTGCCACCTAAGCCTTTTTCCTTGGGTTACGTAGACTCAAGGGTCATCTTTATTTTACCCCGGGCCGTGCTCCTCCGAGTGTTGGTCCAAACTAGAGCACCGTCTGGGACCATTCCTTGGCAACTTGGATTACGCCGGTACTGTGACGCTTAGCTTATCCAGGTGTGCCACGAGAACGAGATATGTGCAGCTCCTATCGGGATTTGTCGGCACAGCGGGTGGTCTTGCTGGTCTTGTTTTACCATTGTCGAGATGTCTTGTAGTCCGGGATTCCGAGTCTGATCGGGTCTTCCCGGTAGAAGGAATATCCTTCGTTGACCGTGAGAGCTTATCATGGGCTAAGTTGGGACACCCCTGCAGAGTATTATCTTTCGAAAGCCGTGCCCACGGTTATGAGGCAGATGGGAATTTGTTAATGTCCGGTTGTAGAAAACCCGAAGTTGAGCTTAATTAAAATACATCAACCGCGTGTGTAACCGTGATGGTCTCTTCTCGGCGGAGTCCGGGAAGTGAACACGGTGTTGGAGTTATGTTTGACGTAGGTTGTTCTAGGATCACTTCTTGATCATAGTTGTTCGACCATGCTTTGCCTCCTCTTCTCGCTCTCTTTTGCGTATGGTAGCCACCATATATGCTAGTCGCTTGCTGCAGCTCCACCTCACTACCCTGTCCTACCTTTAAGCTTAAATAGTCTTGATCTCGCGGTGTGAGATTGCTGAGTCCCGTGACTCACAGATACTTCAAAACCAGTTTGCGGTGCCGATGAAACCGTGCAGGTGGCCCCGAGCTCAAGGAGGAGCTCGATGAAGATCTTGTTCATTGTGTTGTTTCAATTCAGTTGATCAAGAGTGGAGCCAGTTGGGACGATCGGGGATCTGTGTAGCATTTGGGGTAGTCTTCTTTTATTTTGGTTCCGTAGTCGGACCTTGATTGTATCTGTATGATGTAATGCTTTACTCATGTATTGTGTGAAGTGGCGATTGTAAGCCAACTATGTATCTCTTTCCCTTATGTATTACATGGGTTGTGTGAAGATTACCTCACTTGCGACATTGCTTTCAATGCGGTTATGCCTATAAGCCGTGCTTCGACACGTGGGAGATATAGCCGCATCGAGGGCGTTACACTTGGCCCCTTGCGAGGGTCTTGAGCTTGTGCTGATGAAGACGGGCCGTGTTGGGCCACCCTTGAGCCACGCCGCAGGCATGCAGCGAGCAAGTCTGGTACCCCTGTTCCCGAACGCCGACAGAGCCCCCGGCCCAAGGCGTGCTCGGACTTGGCTGAGCAGAAAGCGAAGGGCAAGTCTGGCACCATGAGCCCTAACAGCCTGCGGCCTTGGGCGCCATGTGGCGGTTGATTGGACGTGGGCGTCCCTGTTCCCCCACGCCTCCTTATTTTGCGCTGAGCTAGGCGGACCCGTGGTTGCACACAGTTGTCCCTCTTTTCGCTGCTCGACAGTCTCCTGCTCTTCCTCCTCTCGAGCTCCAGTCTCCGCTTCCAGTCCAATCTCGAATCCACCCCCCTTTCTGTCGCCATGGCTCCAACGAAGAAGGGGAAAGGGAAGAAACCCGTGCCTCCGCCTCGCTCGCCGTCGCTGACGGCTCCTGCTGTCGATCGGTCGATCATACTCAACCGAGAAGGCTTGGACAACGTTAGCTCTTCTCTTGCCACTATCTTCAACGAGTGCGGGAGGACGACGGCCTGGCCCGCGTCTCGCTTCTCCATTGACAGAATAGTCACCGAGGTCCGTGCCGCGCCGACGTCCCGTATGCGGGACTGGTTCCCCTTTCCAATTTCTTCAATGCTGTGCTTTCCCATTACCGATCCATATGATGCATTTGGGTCCTGAATCCATTACTCTTCTTGCCGTTTCGCCTTTATGCGTGAGGCAATGATGGGCATCCTCCTTGATTGCCTTGCTGCGTCACTTCTTCTCTTTGCGCTCGTCGACCCCACCCAATGCTCGGGCGTGAGCTTCATTGCCGCATCAGAAACATCGGCTTCAGGGATTGATTTCAGCCTTCCTCCACCCGCGTCTGGGTTCCGCGAGCGGTGGCTGTACGTGGATGTCGGGGTGCCCAGCCCCCTGCTTTTGGAGCCAACATCTCCCGCTATCCCAATTCAGGCTGGGGCCAGGAGACGCTCACGAGCTCCCGGCTCGTCTTCGTCTGGCGTCGCTTCACGTTCCTGAGGGCGCTCGATGTGACGGCGCCCAAGGTGGTGAAGGAGTTCCTATTATGCCGCATTACCCCTCTCCAGCGCCATTCCCGCCGGATGTGGGCCTTCAGCGGGCGTGAAGACCGCATGGGGCTCTAGGAGGAGGACCTGACGCCTGAAGTGCTGAGGAAGGTGCTCCTGGTCCTGACTGGGGACCCTTCCCCCGACAGCATCCGGCAAGGGGCTGCTTTGATGTACTTTTGCTAGAGCAGGGGTGACTTTGTGAAGCAGATGCCCAGCTTCGATGAATGGGGGCTGCGCCCCGCAGGCCTCATGGGGCCTCGTGAGAACCCAGTGGTGGTGACTGCCCTTCCAGTCGCCCACAGCGGTCCTTCCTTGAGTGGTGGAGCATGGAGGCATGGGCCGCCGGAGGCTGAGGGGGCCCCCACCGGGATGACGACGCCAGGCAGCACTCCTGAGGCGGCAGCTCCTGAGGCCCGCACTATTGCGGCTGAAGGCGTTGAGCCGCGGCCCACGGATCCCGTGGCCGAGGCCCCTGAGGCCCCAGCTACCCTTCTTGGTGAGGCGACCGGTGGCATGCGCCAGGACGACGCCCTTGACGCTGGTCACCTTGGTGCTTCTTCCTCATCGCAGGCCGACCCCTGCGCTGAACTCCTGGGCCGCTTCCGCGTGGACTTTGAGGCTTTCCGGAAGAGAAGGGAGGCCTTGGGTGACGACTACCCTTGCCACCTGTTGAAGCGCAGGAAGTATTTCGCCATTGATGAGTAAGCCTTCCCCTTTCCTAGTTCCTTATCTTCCCGTTGCTTTGGCTTATCCTTGCTCTGCAGGGCCCTTCCTGTCGAGCTCACGGAGATGGCTGAGGAGCCATCCCCCCAGGCTTCGCCCCCTCCACCGTCTTCGAGCGCTCCGAGCTCAAGCAGAGCCCTTGTGGTGAGCCCGGTCGGAGAGGTGAGCCATCCTGTGGCGCATCGCGGCTCTGCGCACCTCGCGACCCTCCTTCGCGAGCCTTCTCGGGGCATAGCCAGCCTGCCTTGGGCTTCTCGTCTGGTCGTAGATGGCGATTGGCTGAGGTCGGCCCTTCGTTCTTCGTTCGGGGACGAGCCAGCTCTAGGCCGGGCTTCTGGCGGGGCGTGCCCGGCCATCACGAGGGCGCCAGCCCCCAGCCCCCTGCCCAAAGGGGGAGTGCTGATTCGTGGCCCCCCGCGCTTACTTGGGGCGGATGATGACGCAGAAGATGTGCTCGGGCGCGCTCGAGAGCGCCGTGCCCTTTGCCAAGGGTTTCTCCAGAGGGCGGCCGAAGCAGTGAGCCAGCTTGGCGTAGAGCTCGCTGATGAAGACGCACGCCTTGAAGCTGAGGGCCTACGCCTAGCTGAAGAGGGGCGCAAGCTGAAGGTGGCTGTTGCCCTCGCGCGCCACCAGCGTGACCTCGACAATGAGAAAGCCGAGGCGTCGCTGGCGGCCTCTCACTCCGCTTGATTGCCCTTCACTACCTTCGTCTTGACATTGAAGGTCTTGAGCCACAAGCCGAAGTGGGGCTGGATGCAGAGGAAGGCCTCGCACACGACAATAAACGCCGAGATGTTGAGGATGAAGTTCGGCGCCAGATCATGGAAATCCAGGCCGTAGTAGAACATGAGCCCCCGGACAAAGGGGTGAAGTGGAAAGCCCAGTCCAGCGGAGGAAGTGGGAAAGAAAGACAACCCTCTCATGGGGCCTGGGGTGGGGATGAGCTGCCCCTCGTCGGGCAGCCGGTCGTGATGTCGCCGGAAAGGTATCCGACGCCGCGCAGTTTGGCGATTGCTCCTCCTTAACGGTGGAGGCCAACCATTTACCTCCGCTCCGGACATGGTCGGAGAAGGTTGAGACGAGATCTTGCGAACTTGGGCAATTGGAGCTCGAGTCGCGGAGATGGATAAGCAAAGGAGGAAGAAGGTGTAGGTGAGAAGGTGAATCCTTATCCCTTATATGGGCGGCGAAATCTCACGCGTCCCCACCGCCTGGTAAAACTCGCTTATCTCCCAAGCGTCACCATCAATGACGGTTGGGTTACCCACGCCCGTATTGATGAGGATCCCGGATTAAGGGAAACACGATCTCGCTCGACAAGGCGTGCCAAGGAAACCGCTTCGCTAAATGCGCCGAGGTGGTAAAGTAAAAACAATTCGAGTAATGGCTTGGTAGTGGTGTGACGTCATGCCACGGAAAACGCCAAGAGATTGAACTTGTGTATATATTATTATTCTCTCTACGGTGGAATGTGGAATTTATTTTGCGAGCGGACACTATCCCGGTGTTCGCAATCTTCTATCATTTTGAGGAGGAACCCGCCTTGCAAATATACACGCGGACTTATCGTCATTGAAGCCTGGTTCAGGGGCTCTTGAGGAGTCTGGATTAGGGGTGTCCGGATAGCGGACTACCATCATCAGCCGAACTATCATTTGCCGGACTATCATCATCGACCGGACTCCAAGACTATGAAGATACAAGATTGAAGACTTCACCCGTGTCCGGATGGGACTTTCCTTGGCGTGGAAGGCAAGCTTGGCGATCTGGATATGTAGATCTCCTACCATTGTAACCGACTCTATGTAACCCTAGCCCTCTCCGTGTCTATATAAACCAGATGGCTTTAGTCCGTAGGACGACAATCACAACAACCCTTACAATCATACCATAGGCTAGCTTCTAGGGTTTAGCCTCCTTGATCTCGTGGTAGACCCACTCTTGTAAACATCCACAATATCAATATCAATCAAGCAGGACATAGGGTTTTACCTCCATCAAGAGGGCCCGAACCTGGGTAAACATCGTGTCCCTTGTCTCCTGTTACCATCCGCCTAGACGCACAGTTTGGGACCCCCTACCCGAGATCCGCCGGTTTTGACACCGACATGACCCCTCTAAAAATCCCACCACTGATAAGGACCCTCTAATCAAGTTTAAGTCGGCAAAGGACATGCAACAAGTTGACTTTCTCCCTAGTGATTCTTCGAAGCAGTTCACCATTGGGATGGGTATGGATCCTAAATAGGAAAGTCTTCTGATCGAGTTCATCCGTGAGAATCGAGACATCTTTGCATGGAAACCTTCTGACATGCCGGGTGTACAGAGAGAATTCGCTGAGCACCACCTTAATGTGGATCCTAAGATGAAACCTGTTCGACAGTTCCTCCGTTGTTTTAACGAGGAGACGCGTATGGCTATTGGAGAAGAGGTGGCCCGACTTCTAGCTGCCGGGTTCATAATTGAAGTCCTTCACCCTCAGTGGTTGGCTAATCCTATGCTTGTGCTTAAGAAGAATGGCACTTGGTGTATGTTTGTGTTGATTACACCGATCTTAACATGGCTTGTCCAGCTGATCCATTTGCTCTCCCCCGCATTGACCAGATCATTGATACCACGGCGGGTTGTGAGAGTTTATGTTTCCTGGATGCTTATTATGGTTATCATCATATCAAGATGGCAGTTGAGGATCAGGAGAAGACAACCTTCATCACCCCCTTTGGAGCTTTCTATTATGTTTCTATGCCTTTTGGTCTTAAGAGTGCTCAGGTGACTTACCAGGGCTGTGTTCAGAATTGCTTTCATGAGCAGATTGGACGCAACATTCATGCTTATGTGGACGACATTGTGGTCAACTCCAGGAAGAAGGAATCCTTGCTTGATTATTTGAAGGAAACCTTTGACAATCTCTGGGTGTACAGGATGATGCTTAACCCGGCCAAGTGTGTCTTTGGTGTACCAGCAGGAAACTTTCTATGTTTTCTAGTTTCAGAAAGGGGCATAGAAGCTAACCCGGAGAAAATGGAGGCAATCACTTCTCTGTCTAAGCTGGCATGTATCAATGATGTTCAGCGCCTGGCAGGTCGTATTGCGGCCCTGAGCCGGTTTATAAGCCGCCTGGGTGAGAAGGCGATTCCCCTATAAAAGATGATGAAAAATACTGATCATTTCGTCTGGAGCGATGCTACTAATGAAGTTTTTGAGGAACTTAAGAAGCAGCTGGTTGAGCCGCCCATCTTGGTTGCTCCAATTGACAAAGAGCCTTTGCTCCTATACGTGGCGGCTAACAACAAGGCCGTGAGCGTGGCAGTGGTCATGGAGTGCAAGGCGACCGATAGATAATATCCAGTCCAATGGCCGATTTATTATGTCAATGAAGTTTTGACAGAGTCCAAACAAAGGTACCCACATTGGCAGAAACTGGTGTTTGGGGTGTTCATGGCTAGCCTCAAGTTGAAGCATTATTTTCTTAGGCATCCAATCACTGTGGTCAGTTCGGCTCCTCTCGGGATATCATTCAAAACAAGGAGGCCACAGGTAGAGTTGCTAAGTGGGCAATTGAGCATGGGCCTCATCATATGAAATATGTGCCCAGAACTACCATTAAGTCTCAAGCATTGGTGGATTTCATTGAAGGACCCTTTGTGGTTAGCAAGAACCTCAACAATGGGTCATACTATCTCATCGAGATACGTGAACACAAGAAATCACGTACCTCTAAGGAGGAGATAAACAGGCCCTGGAACATTGCTCATCGCCGGCCTTACTATACATGAGCCACTGGCTCCAATCATTGTACATACATATTGTGTATATATCTTTTATGATCAACGTAATAAAGCTGGCACCCCCGAAACTCGGGGCCTCTGTCATTTCATCTCATATATTGTGCATGAGTCTTTTATTAATTGATCATAAGGTCACTTGGTGGCTTCCAACTCACCGAGTTTAGCTATCTCATCCTCTTGACCCGGCAAACATGCCACACTATTGGTTAAACATACTTGTATGCTTGATGCTACTCCGAAAAGATGACCCGTCGTACTCTTAACAAGTCAATCTTTATGACCCTGAACTTGTCAAAGTTAAAACGGTGGCTTAAGTC
Organism: Aegilops longissima; assembly: GCA_021605205.1. Taxonomy (NCBI): domain Eukaryota; kingdom Viridiplantae; phylum Streptophyta; class Magnoliopsida; order Poales; family Poaceae; genus Aegilops; species Aegilops longissima. The sequence continues at coordinate 421,047,513 of CM038677.1, read as the reverse complement.
ATGTGAGAGTCGGCTTACGGAGAGCAAGGATAAACCAAGGCTATCATGCCAAGCTTCATTGAAGCAAGACTCGAGCCTCAAAAGCCAGTCTTTTTTGTCGAGCATCGAAAGCCGACATATAATTCTTTGGATATATATTGCTCTTTATTTCTGTGTTTGCAGGAATTTTTGCTCTTAATCCTATTATTGCAAAGACTTAAAGTTGCTAGGTCAAAAGAACTCCCGGTTAGCATTGATCAATATTGAGCTTCTTTGTCCATGAGCCGCCGGGTTATCAACTCCCAGTTGATTATCAGCAATCAACTATTACGACTATAAGTCGCCGGCATATAAGTCGCCGGATTATTTCCCATCAATTATGACTTGGTGAGAATTTTTTGCAGATGTTAGAAGTTTCTGCATTTATAGGTTGCTACAAGCGACTTATCAGACATAGATACAAGAAATGGTTATTGGATATGTAAACGCCCAAGGTAGGATATATAGCAGGCATTAAGTCCAATAATTTTTTCAACCCACCTGGTCATATGTGTTCGCACAAAAGTTAAAGTGCACGAAGGCATGACAAGAGCAACCAAGTGTTTTTTCTACAACTATTACACTGCTACATCTGAGCCCAGATAATTCAAAGTTTTTGCAAGGTATGAAACTATTCTTGCAAGCCAGCCTCGTCCGGGTTATCCCCTTGATGACCTTCAGCGGTTGATGCCTCCGGGTTATCCTGCACCGACTCTTCTGCTTCTCGGATCTGAGAGTGGTTCAGAGTCCAGTCGACATCCGTTAAAGCTTCGAAGATGGCTTCATCATGAAGGATAGGAGATGGATCAATGTCAGGGGCAAAGAGGTTCTTACGTCGTTGCGGAGTTAAATCACATGATATCAGGATGGGCGCTGCACCTCGCGTGTTGTTGGCATCGTAAGACGGCTGATATTTTTCCAGCTCCATATTTTCAATGAGCTGACTTGCCAATACTCATGATTCCTTCATGCAACGGGTGTAGTCCTCCTGTGAAAATACAGACCCATCATCTTTATATTCCAGGAACCCACCAGCCAGTTTTGACAGATCTAGCTCTGGCAAATATGCCATAGCCCGGCTCAAGGCGGTGGTGGCTCCAGATCAGGCGGCTGATCTCTTCAATTCTTCGACTTGTTTTGGGATGGATGACAGTTTCTTCAACACATCCTCTATAAAATGCGGCAAGTCCTTCTCGCCCATTACAGCCTTTAAGGTCTGCATGCTTCCAGTGTATAACTGCTTCGTAAGAGAGTATACAACTTTCAGCTTCATGATGCTATCTTGAAGGCTACGGGTTCAATCATCTGCACAGAAGTTGATGTATATGATTCATCGAGCGAGTTAGTATTTATGCATGAATCACCAGGTGAGTTAATGTTTTCTTTCTCTACTTGAAAGATGACTTACCCAAGATGGCTTGGGTCTGATACGGAGCTTCAACCCGGCCAGCTCCTCAGTCACGGGGGTTAATTGCTTTCGGCGGCTTCCGCACATTGGATCAAGGCAGTTTTCTCATATTCAAAGGATTCTTTCTCCGTCTCAAGGCCCGCCTTGATTTTTTCTAACTCTTCTAAAGAAGATTGCAGACTTGATTCTGTCTTGGTCCGTAGGGCCTATTCAGCTTCAATATCCTTTCTCAAGCTGGTCAAGTTTGACTCGGCGATGCTTAAAGCCTTGTGGATAATGAGGAGATAATCAAGTTCACAGATGTTGATGTAAGATGGCGATAATATTAAATGCGGTGCCTGGGGGCTATATCCGTTCAAGATCAATGGAGAAGTCCCAAGCAGATTGCAAGCAATATACTTGGCATTTGGGGGCTAATGCATGCCATTTTTCTATCTTAAAAAGTATAAGAAGACCTGACTCATCTCAGGAAGATGAGTGATGTCTACGACGCAACCTTCTTCTTGTAGACTCGTGTTGGGCCTCCAAGCACAGAGTTCTGTAGGACAGTAGAAAATTTCCCTCAAGTGGATGACCTAAGGTTTATCAATCTATGGGAGGCGTAGGATGAAGATGGTCTCTCTCAAACAACCCTGCAACCGAATAACAAAGAGTCTCTTGTGTCCCCAACACACCCAATACAATGGTAAATTGTATAGGTGCACTATTTCGGCGAAGAGATGGTGATACAAGTGTAATATGGATGGTAGATATAGGTTTTTGTAATCTAAAAATAAAAAAATAGCAAGGTAACTAGTAACAAAAGTGAGCAAAAACAATATTGCAATGCTTGAAAACAAGGCCTAGGGTTCATACTTTCACTAGTGCAGGTTCTCTCAACAATGATAACACAGTTGGATCATAAAACAATCTCTCAACGTGCAACAAAGAATCACTCAAAAGTTCCTATTACGGAGAACAAAAGACGAAATTGCTTGTAGGGTACGAAACCACCTCAAAGTTATTCTTTCTGATTGATTTATTGGGCTATTCCTATAAGTGTCACAAACGGACTTAGAGTTCGTACTAAAATAACACCACATGACACACATCAATCAAACCCTAATGCCACCTAGATACTCCAATGTCACCACAAGTATCCGTGGGTCAATTATACGATATGCATCACACAATCTCAGATTCATAATATTCAATCCAACACAAAGAACTTCAAGAGTATCCCAAGATTTCTATCGGAGAAGGGAATATGAAAACGCGTACCAACCCCTATGTATAGATTACCCCAATGTCACCACGGGAATCCGCAAGTTGACAACCAAAACATACATCAAGTGGATCAATAGAAAATCCCATTGTCACCACAGATATCCTATCGCAAGACATACATCAAGTGCTCTCACATCCAAAGATTCAATCCGACATAACAAAACCTCAAAGGAAAATATTCAATTCATCACAAGGTAGAGGGGGAAGAACACCATAAGATCCAACTATAGTAACAAAGCTCGCGTTACATCAAGATCATGCCAAATCAAGAACACGAGAGAGAGAGAGAGAGAGAGAGAGAGAGAGAGAGAGATCAAACACATAGCTACTAGTACATACCCTCAGCCCCAAGGGTGAACTACTCCCTCCTCGTCATGGAGACCGCTGTGATGATGAAGATGGCCTCCGGTGATGGTTTCCCCCTCCGGCAGGGTGCCGGTACGGGCTTAGATTGGTTTTTCATGGATACAGAAGCTTGCGGCGGCGGAACTCCCGATCTAGGTTTCTTCTTGGGGGTTTCAGGATTTATAAGAATTTTTGGCGTCGGTTTCACATTAGGGGGGGTCCACGAGGCAGCGGTAAAACAGGGGGCACGCACTAGGGGGGCCCTCCACCCTTGCCGTCACCTCGGGACTCTTCTGGCCCAACTCCGGTGCTCCGGGGGTCTCTTTTGGTTCATAAAAAATCACCGTAAATTTTTAGCCCATTCCGAGAACTTATATTTCTGCACAAAAAACGACACCACGGTAGTTCTGCTGAAAACAGCATCAGTCCGGGTTAGTTCTAATCAAATCATACCAAAATCATATAAAATTGTTGTAAACATGGCATGAATACTTCATAAATTATAGATGCGTTGGAGACGTATCAGCATCCCCAAGCTTAATTCCTGCTCATCCTCGAGTAGGTAAATGATAACAGAAATAATTTATGAATTGTGAATGCTAGCAAGTGCACAAGTTTGATCAATGATAATTTCAATCACTTTTTCTAGCATCATTATATATCATAAACAGTAGCTCATCTCATAAAACTTCTGATGATCAAGTAGCAAGCTATTCACAGGATAAAGCATAGATCATAAACTTTCTTGAAAACTAACAAACCATGTTCTCAGTCATCAAACAATTGCAATTCATCTTATTTTCAGGAAGGGTCTATGTAAGAGCTTTGATTTAGCAAATTCCACATACTCAACTATCATATAGTATTCCATGATTGCTACCACTCAAAGCATATTTTTAGAACAAATAGCATCCATTGAACACAAAGAAAGATAGGGGCTTAATGTTTCGCCTCCCAACTTATTTATCATATAGATAAATGTCAACAATAATAATGCATGACCAAATATATTTGAATGGCCATATATGCTTAGATCTTTCCCCATCACATGATGCTTGCCAACTATATAGTAGGTTGGAATGAGAAGGAATACTACTGACTCTTCCATAAAAGAAAAGATAGGCCCTTCGCGGAGGGAAGCAGGGATTTGCAGAGGTGCCAGAGCTCGAAGTTTTCAAAGTAGAGATGAATATAATTTTGAGAAGTAAGCTTTCATTGTCAATGTAACAACCGAGAGTTCTCACTATCTTCCATGATAGACACATTATAGGCGATTCCCAAACAGAATGGAAAAGTTTTTTACTCCCCCTCCACCAACAATCACACTCCACGGCTGATCCGAAACAACGGGTACCGTCCATACCAACAACTTTCCAGCGGGAGTTTTGTTTAATTATTTGTGATTTTGTTATTGATCTTTTGATCATAGGACTGGGCATCCCAATTACCAGCCACTTTCTCGTGAATGACAAGTGAATCAACAATCAACGTGAGAATAACCCACCTAGCATGGAAGATACTAACAGCCCCTAGTCGCTACATGAGCGATTCGGGCATACAAAACAGATTATTATTTGAAGGTTTAGAGTTTGGCACATGCAAATTAACTTGCAATGGCGGGTAAATACCGCATATAGGTAGATGTGGTGGACACTCATGGAAGAAACTTGGTTCAAGGATTTTGAATGCACAAGCAATATTCCCGCTTAGTACAGAAATCTTGGCTAGCAAAAGATTCTAAATAGCAAGCACCACATGTTGGAGGATCCATAACAATATAACTTCTATAAAAATATACCCAAGCATAACTCATTATGTTGTCTTCCTTGTCCAAGTTCAACTAATTTGCTCAAGCTTGAAAATAATTAATGGGACTCACAATCATAGAAGATGTCCAAGATAGTATATTTACATGTGAAACCTCTCTTCCTTCAATATTATTTCATGAATTGTTCAAGGGACCAATACTATGTTTGCAAACTTTCAATAAATTTACCACCTATACTTCTTATATGTGAAGTCATTAATCCCCATGGTATAAGCATACGAAACATTATATAATTTCAGATTTATGATATTCAATTCATTCAACCATTTACTCATAGGATATAAGTGAAGCATGTGAGTAAATAACAAACTACTCCAAAAAGATATACGTGAAGATCAATGAGTAGTCAAATAATTATTTAGCTATGTGAGGACTCTCTCTCATAAAGAAAATTTTAATCCTAATATTTTATTTAAATAGTAGGCAAAACAAAATAAAATGACATTCCAAGTATAGGACAACCAATGTGAAGAAGCAAAAACTTAGGCTCAACCGAGGCTAACCGATAATTGTTGATGAAGAAAGGTGGGATGCCAACCGGGACATCACCAAGCTTAGATGCTTGAGACTTCTTGAAATATTAACTTGGGATGCATTGGGCATCCCCAAGCTTGAGCTTTTGTGTCTCCTTAATTCTTATAATATCACAGTTTTCCTAAATCTTAAAAACTTCATACACACAAAACTCAACAAGAACTCGTGAGATAAGTTAGTATAAATCCATGCAAAACCTTATCATTCTCTACTGTAGAAAATCATTAAAATTATAATTTGACATTGCATACTAAATGCCTCTGCATATTTAATACTCCCATCCTCAAATAGAATCATTAAATAAGAAAACGTATGCAACCAATGCAAACATAACAGCAATCTGTCTAAACAGAACAGTCTGTAAAGAATGCAAGAGGATTCATACTTCCTTAACTCCAAAAATTCTGAAAAATTAACACACTGTAGAAATTTTTTTGCTACTCAATGTGTATAAATTTCAAGATTTTATCATGTTCTAACTAATCTCAAATATTCATACAATGGTAGAAAACTTTCTGTTTTCAAAACAACAACATATAGACTTGCAAAATAAGCATGGTAAAGGCTGTACTTAACCTTTTTGTTGAATTAAAAGATGGAAAACATTAATCTAAATAGCAGAAAGAAAATCTCAACAAAAGAAAAGGAATCTCCAAGCAAAACACATATCATGTGGTGAATAAAAATATAGCCTCAAGTAATTTTACCGATGGATTGAAGACAAAAGAGGGGATGCCATCCGGGGCATCCCCAAGCTTAGATGCTTGGTTGTCCTTGAATATTACCTTTGGGTGCCTTGGGCATCCCCAAGCTTAGGCTCTTGCCACTCCTTATTTCGTAGTCCATCGAAACTTTACCCAAAAAACTTCACAACACAAAACTCAATAGAAAATCTTATGAGATCCGTTAGTATAAGAAAGCAAATCACCACTTAGCTACTGTTGTGAACTCATTTTAAATTCACAATGGTGTTATATCTACTATATTCCAACTTCTCCATGGTTCATACCTTCCGATACTACTCATAAATTCATCAAAATAAGCAAACAACACATAGAAAAACAGAATCTGTTTAAAACAGAACAGTCTGTAGCAATCAGGAAACTTCGTATACTTATGTAACTCCAAAAATTCTGAAAAATTAGGACAACCTGGGTAATTTGTATATCTTGTGTAAAAATGTTCAGATCAAAAGCACGCTTCTTTGATTTTTGAAAATTGTTTTACTGGGCGCAAAAGTTTCTGTTTTTCAGCAAGATCAAATCAACAATATTCGAAACTATCCCAAAGGTCTTACTTGGCACTCAATTGAAACAAAAGCTATAAATCATGATTAATACAGTAGCTTAATCATGTGAACACACAAAAACAGTAGGGGTAAATATTGGGTTGTCTCCCAACAAGCGCTTTTCTTAAATTCCTTTTTACCTAGGCATGATGATTTCAATGATGCTCACAAAGAAGTAAAGAATTGAAACAGAAAGAGAGCATCATGAAGCATATGACTAGCACATTTAAGTCTAACCCACTTCCTATGTATAGGTATTTTGTGAGAAAATATTTCATGGGAACAAGAATCAACTAGCATAGGAAGGCAAAACAAGCATGACTTCAAAACTTTCAACACATAGAGAGGAAACTTGATATTATTGCAATACTTAAAAGCATATGTTCCCCTCTCATAATAATTTTCAGTAGCATCATGAATGAATTCAACAATATAACTATCACATAAAGCATCATTTCCATGATCCACAAGCATAGAAAATTTATTACTCTCCACATAAGCAAATTTATTCTCATCAATAGTAGTGGGAGCAAACTCAACAAAATAACTATCATGTGAGGCATAATCCAATTGAAAATTAAAATAAAGATGACAAATTTCATGGTTATCATTATTCTTTATAGCATACATGTCATCACAATAATCATCATAGATAGCAACTTTGTTGTCAAAATCAATTGAAACCTCTTCTGAAATAGTGGAATCATCACTAAATAAAGTCATGACCTCTGCAAATCCACTTTTATCATTATAATAAGAAGATTCAACACCCTCCAAAATAGTTAGATCAATACTACATAAAGTTGACACTCTTCCAAACCACTTTCTTCAATATAATCAGCATAAATAGGAGGGATGCTATCATCAAAATAAATTTTCTCATCGGGGACTAAAAATATCATCTTCATCAAACATAGCATCCCCAAGCTTGTAGCTTTGCATATCATTAGCATCATGGATATTAAAAGAATCCATACTAACAACATTGCAATCATGATCAGCATTCAAATATATGCCAAACATTTTATTAACTTCTTCTAACACTTGAGCACAATTTTCCTTTCCATCATTTTCACGAAGGACATTAAAAAGATGAAGCATATGAGTCAACCTCAATTCCGTTTTTTTTGTAGTTTTATTTTATAGACTAAACTAGTGGTAAAACAAGAAACTAAAAGATTCAATTGCAAGATCTAAAGATATACCTTCAAGCACTCACGTCCCCAGCAACAACGCCAGAAAAGAGCTTGATGTCTACTACGCAACCTTCTTCTAGTAGACTCGTGTTGGGCCTCCAAGCGCATAGTTTTGTAGGACAGCAGCAAATTTGCCTCAAGTGGATGACCTAAGGTTTATCAATCCGTGGGAGGTGTATGATGAAGATGGTCTCTCTCAAACAACCCTGCAACCGAATAACAAAGAGTTTCTTGTGTCCCCAACACACCCAATACAATGGTAAATTGTATAGGTGCACTAGTTCGGTGAAGAGATGGTGATACAAGTGTAATATAGATGGTAGATATAGGTTTTTGTAATCTGAAAATATAAGAAAGCAAGGTAACTAGCAACAAAAGTGAGCAAAAACGGTATTGCAATGCTTGAAAACAAGGCCTAGGGTTCATACTTTCACTAGTGCAAGTTCTCTCACCAATGATAACACAGTTGGATCATATAACAATCCCTCAACGTGCAACAAAGAATCACTCCAAAGTTCCTATCGCGGAGAACATAAGATGAAATTGCTTGTAGGGTACGAAACCACCTCAAATTTATTCTTTCTAATCAATCTATTGGGCTATTCCTATAAGCATCACAAACAGCCCTAGAGTTCGTACTAAAATAATACAACATGACACACACAATCAAACCCTAATGTCACCTAGATACTCCAATATCACCACAAGTATCCGTGGGTCAATTATACGATATGCATCACACAATGTCAGATTCATAATATTCAATCCAACACAAAGAACTTCAAGAGTATCCAAAGATTTCTATCGGAGAAAGGAATATGAAAACGTGTACCAACCTATATGCATAGATTACCCCAATGTCACCACAGGAATTCGCAAGTTGATAAACAAAACATACATCAAGTGGATCAATAGAACATCCCATTGTCACCACATATATCGCATCGCAAGACATACATCAAGTGCTCTCACATACAAAGATTCAATCCGACATAACGAAACTTCAAAGGAAAAGATTCAATTCATCACAAGGTAGAGGGGGAAGAACACCATAATATCCAACTATAGTAACAAAGCTCGCGGTACATCAAGATCGTGCCAAATCAAGAACACGAGACAGAGAGAGATAGAGAGAGAGAGAGGGAGAGAGAGAGAGAGATCAAACACATAGCTAGTGGTACATATCCTCAGCCCCGAGGGTGAACAATCCCTCCTCGTCATGGAGACCGCCCGGATGATGAAGATGGCCTCCGGTGATCGTTTCCCCCTCCGGCAGGGTGCCAGGATGGGCTTAGATTGGTTTTTCGTGGATACAGAGGCTTGCGGTGGCAGAACTCCCGATCTAGGTTTCTTTCTAGGGGTTTCGGGATTTATAAGATTTTTTGTGTCGGTTTCACATTAGCGGGGGGGGGGGTCCACGAGGCACTGGCAAGACATGGGGGTGCATCCTCGGGGGGCATGCCCTCCATCCTTTTCGTCACCTCGGGACTCTTCTAGCCCAAGTCCGGTGCTTTGGGATCCCTTTTGATCCATACAAATTCACCGTAAATTTTCAGCCCATTCCGAGAAATTTTATTTCTGCACACAAAACGACACCACGGCAGTTCTGCTGGAAATAGCATCAGTCCAGGTTAGTTCCAAGGGATAATTGGTTTTATGCCCCTAGTTGTGTCCCACTCGATAGGATTGCCCCTAATTTTGAAAATCCAGTGGTTCTGTTCAACCCACTTTGGTCGTCTTGTGCTTTTTCCCTTTGACCGTTTGACCGTCACTTTGAAAACTTCATAACTAATTCATACTAAATCAATAAAATGCAAATAAGATAGCAATTTTTTTGGAAAAACATCACCTACATGCCAATTTCATTTGCATTCATGACAAATGTGTTGGAAAGTGCCCATCCAAGTTTTAGCTCTTATCATACCACCGTGAACAGTAGAATCTAAAAAAATCAAACAATTAAAAAATAAATTTGGTGGCAACGAATGACAAATGTTTTAAGTGCTTCCCAAGTTTTATCAGGGAATGACATTCGTGGAAGTCATGGCAAAAATAATAATCTATTTTGGAGTGTTGATTGTTTTTTTGCCACGACTTCCACGAATGTCATTCCCTGGTGAAACTTGGCAAGCACTTAAACATTTGTCATTCTTTGCCACCAAATTTATTTTTGAATTTTTTGAATTTTTTTTAGATTTTACTGTTCATGGTGGTATGATAAGAGCTAAAACTCGGATGGGCACTTTCCAACACTTTTATCATGAAGGCAAATGAGATTGACATGTAGGTGATGTTTTCCCAAACATTTTGGTATCTTATTTGCATTTTTCTAATTTAGTATGAATTAGTAATGAAGTTTTCAAAGTGATGGTCAAACGGTCAAAGGGTAAAAGCACACGACGACCAAAGTTGGTTGGACAGAACCGCTGGCTTTTGAAAATTGGGGGCAATCCTATCGAGTGGGACACAACTAGGGGCATAAAACCAATAATCCCTAGTTCTAATCAAATCATACCAAAATCATATAGAATTGTTATAAACATGGCATGGATACTTCATAAATTATAGATACGTTGGAGACGTATCAATGAGCCGGCCCTTGGGGGCTATAGGTTCATTCTTTAAACTTTCATCATATTGAAAGAGCTAGCTCATTTCAGGAAGATGAGCCGGCCCTTGCGGGCTACGTGGTATTTCTTTTCCTATGAGTCTATTCTAAGAATCGGCTTATCATTAATATGATAACCCGGCCTTGAGGGCTACACTTCTAGCTCTAGGATTTCTATTTATGTCTTAAACATACTCAAAGTTTTCCAATGATCAAGACTTGGGGGCTACATAAAGGTATATAACAGGAGAAGGTCGAGTGTACCTCATATTTCTTCTTCATCATGTTGACCAAGTTGGCTTCCATGTCCCGGCTTGTAGCCAGGCGGCTTCGATAGCCATCATGCAGTTCACCTCGTAATTTGGCAGCTCAAGTTTTGACTTACCCTTGTCAAACAAGGGTGTTTCATCCTTGGGTGTGTGCTTAGTGAGCATGTTGGAGGTTTCTGGCGTTTTATGACTCACCCCAATAATGGCAATGTCTTTGTTATTATTCTCATGTGGGGGAGTCGCTTCAATCGCCTTGACGGGGCTTGAGGCGAGAATGGGACTCGACGGGTTAAGGTTGTCCGTCGAGTTAGAATCAACATTTATGGCTTCAGAGGCCGTTGCTTTAGTCTGCAAGGGCGGGTCACCCCGATCGTCATGATGATCTTCGGGGTTCTCAATGTTGGCTTCAGGGGTCAGCAATGCCTGGTCCTCTGACTCAAGGATCTTGAGGATTATCGAAGACTCGCCCATCTTCCTTTTCTTGCTCTTGGCTTTGGCCCTGTGATCAAGTTGATATATTCAAAAACACATGACAATAAATTAAGCCGTCAAACAGTTGAGTATGGTTATTTACCCTGGATTTATAGCCAAAGCCGGCAGCTGTGTAGAGGACGAGTCTCCTGAAGATGGTGGCGACTCCTGATAATTGGAGTCAGAAGGATTATGTGGCTGCCTTACAAGGTCGGCTTTGGGTAAAGAAGGAGTTGGACTATGTGGCACCTCGTTACGCCGCTTGTGAGTAGAGGGTTCATGAGTTAAGTCGGCCACCATATCTCCAGAGCCGCCACTCCGAGTTTGGCGCCTCCACTCATGATGAGTTATCTTCAAAATAAAGTTCGGGTCTAAATGTGCATTTGGATGAGAAAAGCTTACTTTTCGGACGACCCGCCTTATCTTCTTTGGAGGCAAGGAGTCTGAGCCAGAAGAGATGGAAATTACCTCAGTATCCTCAGCCCGGCTTGTTGCGACGTCACCGGAGAGTAAGAGGTGTCAGCTAGTTCAATAAAGAGATGACCAAGAGAGTCAAGTTCTACCTTTGACTGTCCGTCAGCCTCCGGTGACTCGCCCGCGGTTGTCGGGTCATTCACAATACCTCATTTATTCTTCTTCCGAGATGTTGTGGTCTTAGTTTTGGCCAGCTGAGTTTTCCTCTTCTTATTCCAGAAGGGAGACTCGGCATGCATGGTTGAGAAAGGTCAGAAAATGAAATGTTGATTAAAGTAAGGATTTACAACCCGGATAGAGAAGTGTGCTTACTGGAGGCGCCGGGTTAAGCTTGGAGAATGGTAACAACCCCGTCTTATTACAGTTCTCCTGAGTCTCCCCGAGCAGACTCTTTACAATTTTGTTGATTTCCTCAGTGGTTAAGTCATCGGAGCTATACCATTGAGGGTTGGTTGAGTCGCCTGAATATTCACACATTAAGTTGGGTCGGCGGCTTAAAGGGAGAATCCTCCATGAAACCCAGCACCGGGTAAATCAACCCACTACAAAAAAATACACTTCCGTGATGATACATGTTTGTCACAGTAGGTCACCTTTTCTGTCATGTATGTACATCCATGACAATTTTGTGACAAAAACAAGATAGTCATACTTGTGCTGTCGTAGAAGTGTTCCATGACGATACCAAAATTATCATCACAGAAGTGTTCAATTCCATGACGATAAATGACGCGTCATGGAAGTGCTTTTGTCAAGGGTAACCAACACGTGGCATCCACCATAACGGGTCGCCGTTAAGCTATCGGGTCCGGTTTTGGATCCGATAACCTGTTAACAGCCTGGACCAATGGGGATTTTCCACATGTAAAATTCTCATTGGCCGGAGGAAACACGTGTCAGCTCGTCATTGGATCAGATAGGTGTCGGTGTCAAAACCGGCGGATCTCGGGTAGGGGGTCCCGAACTGTGCGTCTAAGGTCGATGGTTGCAGGAGACGGGGGACACGATGTTTAAGGTTCGGGCCCTCTCTATGGAGGTAATACCCTACTTCCTGCTTGATTGATCTTGATGAATATGAGTGTTACAAGAGTTGATCTACCACGAGATCGTAATGGCTCTACCCTAGAGGCCTAGCCTGTATGACTATGGTAATGAGTATATGCTTTCCGGACTACACCCTCCGGTTTATATAGACACCGGGGGGATCTAGGGTTACCTAGGGTCGATTACATAAGAAAGAATCTTCATAGTTGATCGCCAAGCTTGCCTTCCACGCCAAGGAGAGTCCAATCCGAACACGGGTACAGTCCTCGGCTTCATGTCTTCACAACCCACCAGTCCGGCCCATGGATAACAGGTCGGACGCCCGAGGACCCCTTAGTCCAGGACTCCCTCAATAGGCGCCTATGATATGTCGACACGTGCGACGGCCCACCACTGGCCCATTTAGCTTACAAAGGCGCTTGATATTCGCGACCTTTATAAGGGGATAAGGATTCTCTTCCTTCACCCACACCCTTTCTCTCCTTCAGTCCTTCTGTCCTTGAGCTCCAGCACCCAAGCTTTAGCTTTTCCTCGTTCGAGAAAGCACTCCAAACATGTCCGGATCCAGAGCTGGAGGCAAGTGGATGGCCTCCCCCGTCAAGAAGAAGGACATCATGGAGCTCCGGGAGGCCAGATATTTAGCCAAGGAGATTGCTCACCGACTCCCGGCCAAAGGGCAAATCGTCCCTACTCCCGAGCCCCATGAGAGGGTTGTGTTTCTCACACACTTTGTCCGCGGGCTGGGATTCCCTCTCCACCCATTTGTCCACGGATTGATGTTTTACTATGGGCTGGACTTCCACGATCTGGCCCCCAATTTTATCCTCAATATCTCGGCATTTATTGTCGTGTGCGAGGCCTTTCTCCACATCCCACCTCACTTCGGCCTATGGCTGAAGACCTTCAATGTGAAACCAAAGGTGGTGAGTGGTCAACAAGCAGAGTGCGGAGGCGCCATGGTGCGCAAGATGCCCAATGTCACCTAGCCTGAAGGCTCCTTTGCAGAGACAGTGAAGGGATGGCAATCGGGGTGGTTTTACATCACAGAGCCGCGAGACACCAACTGGGTGGCGGCCCCCGAATTCCAATCCGGAGTTCCTATGCGGCTCACTTCCTGGCAAGAGAAGGGCCTGACCTGGGGATATACGAACGAGATAACTGGGCTCCAGACGTGCGTCCAGAACATGATAACCAAGAAGATCAAACTTGTCAATGTGATCCAGGTTATGCTCATTCTCCGGATCCTTCCGTGCCAACGTTGGACTTGCTATTTGTGGGAGTACGATCCAGCCAAGCACCAGACGCTACTAGAGCTCTTTGGCGCGACGCACGAAGATATCTGGAAAGTGCTCTTCAAGGCTGGCGAGACGCCACTGCCCACGACCGAAGATCGCGGGCTTAGCTTAAAACGCGAGGCCAATTCAGTAAGTCTTTTAATGTTTTCAAGGTATATCCTTCACCGACATATTTTGAGGATGGATTCTAAGCTTTCCCATCCACATCGTCAGGCCTGGATCGAGGTGGCGAGCCGGATTAACTGTCCGGCTTCGCTTCCAGAGGACCAAGAATTCCCACTTCTGACGAAGATGTTGTTTCCGGCGCCTTATGACGTGCCGGAGAAGAAGGCCAAGAAAGCGGCCAAGGGGACCAAGAGTGGCCTTCGCTGAAAAGGAGCTTTGGACATGATGTCCGAAGACGAGACTCACCCTTCGTCCGCCGAAGACGACAACGAAGAGGAGGAAGAAGAAGATGACTCCCCACCTGAGGCGGGGAGGAAGAAGAGGGCAGCCTCTAAGAACCTGGAGGCGAAGGCGCCCAAGAAGGGAAAAGGATCCCTGCGGATAACTCCACGTGGGATGTGGATAGCAAGCCGGAGCGGCCTTCCCGGGCCAATCCTCAAGCCACATTGTAAGTATCAAGAATCTTTATGCACGCCCGAACGTCCGTCCTTTCTGCCTTGCAATGTTTGAATCATGTTATTGCAGTCCGGCTTGGGACGGCTCTCCGCTATCTTCATCAGCAGGTTCGCTGGACCCAAAGGAGAGGGCCAGCATGTCACCGCCGCTCGCTTACTCCCCTTCGGCCAAGGGCGATGATGAGGAGGCGTCTCAAAGGGCTTGCTCGGACCGGGGGAAGGCTCTGGAGATCGTCAGGGTGGCACCCCAGGATGACTCCCAGGCTGCCGGATACATGGGGGGAAAAGCCCCTACGGAGACGGACGATGCGGGTCGAGTTCTTCTCGACCCTCAGCCGGATTCTATTCCGGAGACCTATACGGCTCCCAGGTCCAGCAAACGGCCCTTCCCGAAAGGAGGGGGTGTGCTACCGGTGTCCTCTGTCCAACCAGAGGTGCCAGATCATCTACTGGAAGCGCTCCAAGGTGCCTCCATTGTGGATGAGCACCATGCCCATATGGGTACGGTGATTGAAAGGGTTCAACCCGCTAAAAACGGGCTGACTGAAGCCTGTGCTAGCCTTCTAGCAGGCTTTGAGGTGAGTAACGTAATTGTAAGAAGAATATCACAGCATAGACAGTAGCCCCTGATGCTCTGTTCGGTGTCCGGAAAGAAAAGCCGAACAGAGGATCAAAATTAATTTTCGCAGGAGTCTAACATAAGGTGTCTATGTGAATAAGAAGGCCTCGTTGCGGGCTGCTACCGCTCAAACCGCGGAGGTCTCCTGACTGAAGCAGAAACTGGGGCGGGCCGAGGAAGAGCTCGGCCTCGTGAAGAAGCAGCTGGAGGATAGCCAAGGTATGCAGTAACCTGCGTGTATATTGAAGAGTAAATTGTTCAAGCTGACTAAAGTGTCATGAACTTTATTAGGGGCCATGACCGAGGTGGCGGCCCTCAAAAAGGCGTTAGCCGAGGCCGAGGACAAAGCAGCCAAGGAATGCGCCGCGCGCGAGAAGCACGAGGCCCTGGTTAGCAAGGCCCAGCAAGAGCTTCAGGACGCCATCGAGAAGCTCGAGTCCTTGTAGCGCGATTTTAAGACGCAAGAGTCCGAACTTGCGAAGGCCCGTCAAAGCACACATGATGCCCGAGCCGAAGCCCAGAGTACCCTCCAAGAAATTCAAGCGGCCAAGAATATTACGGCGGGTAAATCTTTCGCTATGCAAAGCCAGTAGGCAAAGGAAACATTCCTTGTACTGACCTGAATTTGGGTTTTCCAGGGGCGTTTACGAATCTTCCGCGCAGCATATCAGATGCTGCCGAGTTTTATCGAGCCGAAGAGGGGATGTCTACGGAGAAGCTGTTCTGGTCTCAATATTTTGGACCAGAACATCCGGTGCCCTTTAGCGACTAGCTGAAACAGCTGGTCGAGATGCACAGGTTGGCCGAGCTGGCCATGAAGGACCTGATAGTCTGGCTGTGGCCTGTCGAGCCCATACCCAGCAGCTACTTCAGAGTTGTGAAGCGGCTCATGAGTGCCTGCCCACTGCTCGAAGCCGTGAAGCGATCGGTCTGTATTGAAGGTGCACGTATGGCATTTACCCGCGTCAAGACGCATTGGGCGAAGCTAGATGCCAAGAAGCTGTAGACCGAGGGGTCGCCTGAGGGCAAGGGGCATCATTGACCCGAGCTATATTTTGATAGTGTCTTGGAGGGGTCCCACCTTGTGGCGGATCAATGTTCGAAGGATGTTATATTCCCATGAAAAAATTTGTATTATCATGTCCTGTAATATGGAACAATGATGTTGTGTAATATTTTACCTCCTGTGCGGCCGTTTATGAAATCTGAGGGTTGACCAGTCGTCGGCTTCTGCCCCCGCGTAGGTAGTACGGGGGTGTTCGGGATAAATCTAAACACTCTTTATTCCACATTATGGTCCTTAAAGGAGGTGTTTAGCGCAACGAACAAGGCAATCAGACTATGTGGCCTTTACCGCCCTCACTTAGCCATAGGAGTTTGACAATAAGAAATTCGGCGAAGCCCCTGGTATTCGAAAGACCGAACTAGGGGCGTGACACACGCCTAATCGGGGAAACCGATTCTTCGCATGAAGTGGAGAAAATCTCTAATGATTTGGGACCTCTCGAACAACTGACCAGCTCTCGCCGCATCATGACAGTTAGTTTTCGGCTTTCTCTACTGTGGTGCTCGTCCGGAAGAACCGGGACACAATCACAGTAATTCTCCCTTTACTACCCTAGCCGATATAGCGGAACGTAAGGTAGTAAGCACAGGAGCCGGGCAACCCAACTATTGACCAAAGACATGATTCGGAGCCGATGCATATAATGCTATAAGTTCGGGGTGCCGAACTATACTGTAAAAGTGTTCGGACTTTTATTGCCGTAATGTGGGGCGTGATGAAGCCCCTGGCGTAATAATACGTACCAGAGTGTACATGTGCAATGAGTAATGAATACAAACGAAAAAGGAGAAAAATTAAGTAATAAGTTGACGCTACCCTTTATTTGTGATGTGATTGACACGCCGGGCGTACTTGTACAAGTAATGCGATAAGCGAGTAAGGCTATTTAACATGCCATGACCAAGGGCGAGCTGGGTATGTAAAACAAGTACGGCAAGCGTTAGCAGAGATCACCTGGGGATTTCCTTGTACGCCAGAGCTCCTTGCCTCCTTGGTGCGTTCTGCAAGCGGGTCATCCGAATAGACCTCGAAAAGCCCGAAATAAAAGGGGAAGTAAAGGTGTGCAAATCCCAGGGTCGGTCGAGCCGCACTGTGGATCGCGAGCTTAGTATGCCTCCGTCAGTACCCATGGGGTTTTGAGTGCGTAATTATGTACGCGCGGTACGAATGCCAGTCCCTCGTCGGGGCTGGGACGGAGGCCGAATTGCTAATTGAGCTCTTGACAAGCTGAGTTGTCCTGTTTCAGTGTAGTCCAGACCCTCTTAATGATGTCCAGGGGCTCGGCAGCCAGATTATAGTGCTGCTTGAGAAGGCCGCTTTGTACTTCTGCTGCTAGGGCGGCAGTGTGCTCTTCTGTACGGAGAGAGCGTTCTGTCTTTCCATTTACTATTATGATGCCGCGTGGACCGGGCATCTTGAGCTTTAGATAAGCATAATGGGGCATCGCGTTGAATCTAGCGAACGCAGTTCGTCCTAGCAGCGTGACACTCCAAAAATATTCCCATCAACTGAAAGTGCGAGCCGAAGATATTCCCAAGACAGCTTTCACCTCCAGATACGGATTGTATGAGTTCACCTTAATGCCATTCGGACTAACAAACGCCCCCACATATTTTGTTCACCTCATGAACAATTTATTCATGAAGTTTATGGACAAGTTTGTTGTGGTATTTATCGATGATATTCTGGTATACTCCAAAACACCAGAAGAGCACGCTGAACATCTCCGAATTGTACAAGGAGAACTCAGGAAACATCAATTGTACGCTAAATTCAGCAAGTGTGAATTTTGGCTAAAGCAAGTAGGTTTTCGGGCCACGTACTAACCCAAGAAGGTATCGCCGTGACCCGAAAGTCAAGGCCGTGCCTTGGTGGAAGCCACCACCCGGCGGATTGGATGTATGAAGTTTCTTGGGAATGGCAGGATACTACCAAGATTTATTGAAGGATTCTCCACCATAGCAAAGCCAATGACGCAACTACTCAAGAAAGACAGAAGTTTGAATGGACGGAAGCTTGCGAGAAAAGTTTCCAAGAACTCAAGAGGAAACCGCGACAGACACCGAAGATTAATTGTGCGGATATACACAAAATTTTGAGGTATTTTGTGACGCATCTCGAAAGGGCCTCGGGTGCGTATTAATGCAAGAAGGCAAGGTTGTCGCATATGTTTCCAGACAACTTCGCAAGCATGAGGAAAATTATCCTACTCATGACCTGGAATTAGCAGCAGTTATTCATGCACTCAAGGAATGGAGACACTTCTTACTTGGAAATCGTTGTGAAATATACACGGACCACAAAAGCCTCAAGTATATTTTCACACAACCAGAACTAAATTTATGGCAGCGACGCTGGTTGGAATTAGTAAAGGATTATGATGTTGGAATCCACTACCACCCAGGGAAAGCAAATGTTGTAGCAGATGCTCTGAGTCGGAATCCCAGTCCGGACAACGACAGCATGCCAAACTTGAGACCTGAATTCCAGCAGGAATTCGCAAAGCTCAATATGATGGTGGTCACCGAAGGCAGTGTGTCGAACTTAGAGTTACAGCCTACCCTAATAGAGAAGGTTAAAGAGGCTCAACGTGGACACCCCAGCATTGAAGGCATAAAACGGAAGATGAATTTGGGCAAGGCCTCAGAATTCGTGATCGATAAGCAAGGTATATTGTGGTACGGGAATAGACTTTGCGCACCAAATATTCATGACCTTAAACAGCAAATCCTGGCTGAAGGCCACACCGCTCCGTATTCAATCCATCCTGGAGGAACAAAAATGTACAAAGATCTTCAGGAAACATTTTGGTGGCATGGTATAAAAAGAGACATAGCCACGTTTATTGCATGTTGTGACTCTTGTCAACGCATCAAGGCCGAGCACCAGAAACCGGCCGGGCTATTGCAACCAAATAAAATACCCAAGTGGAAATGGGACGAGATTGGAATGGATTTTATTGTTGGACTACCTCGGTCACGACACGGACATGATGCCATATGGGTCATCACTGATAGACTGACTAAAGTAGCACACTTCATTCCCGTGAAGACAACCCACACCACTCAGAAGCTTGCTAGGCTCTACCTTTCCCGTATCGTCTGCCTACATGGAGTCCCAAAGAAAATAATCTCGGACAGAGGCACTCAATTCGTCTCCCGATTTTGGGATCACTTACAACAAGCTCTGGGAACGCAGTTGGCATTCAGTACCGCATACCATCCCCAAACAGATGGGCAGACTGAGCGAGTAAACCAGATTCTAGAAGATATGCTGAGAGCATGTGTCCTCACCTATGGGACCAGTTGGGAAGAGAGCTTACCATACACAGAATTCGCATATAACAACAGTTATCAGTCTAGCCTGCAAATGGCACCATTTGAAGCTCTGTACGGGCGATGATGTCGTACCCCGCTAAATTGGTCGGAAACCGGAGACAGCCATATCTTCGGCCCAGACCTGCTCAAAGAGGCTGAAGATAAGATCAAGGTGATTAAGGACCGACTCAGGACAACCCAAAGTCGACAGAAGAGTTATTATGATCAGAGGCATCGTGGAGTCAATTTTGAACCCGGTGAATTTGTGTACCTACGAGTATCCCCTATGAGAGGCCTGCATCAATTCAAGATTAAAGGGAAGCTAGCACCAAGATTCATCGGACCATTCTGCATAGTGGCACGAAGAGGCACGGTAGCCTACCAGTTAGACTTACCTGAAGAATTATCCGACATCCACGACGTATTCCACGTCTCCCAATTGAGGAAGTGCGTAAGCAACCCAGAGAAACAAGTACCCCAAAAAAACATTGACGTGCAGCCAGACCTTACATATCGGGAGCATCCAATAAAAATCTTGGAAGAGTCTGAAAGGAGAACCCGACAGAAAACCATCAACTTCTTCAAAGTTCAGTGGAGCAACCACACCGAAAGTGAAGCCACTTGGGAAAGAGAGGATTTCCTTCGGACAGAGCACCCACAATTATTTGAGGATCAGCTGGAATCTCGGGGACGAGATTTTTCCTAAGGGGGTAGGTGTTGTGACACTCCAAAAATATTCTTTTGGTTTTCTTCAAAAAAATTGTTGGATTTGAAGAAGGTCTTCTAAACCCTTCCAAAAATCTCTCTCAAAAGCTTTTTCCCTTTAGCAAATATTTTATTGTTGCATCTCCTTCAACTCTGGTGTTTGGTTTTAAAATTTTTCTTCTGATTGCCCTCTTCTCAAAATTTCAAGAAAAATCTTTGGAGTTTATTTTCTTTCAAAAAGAAAACCCTAGGAGTTTTACATCCTCTCCAATATTGAAACCACTCATGATCTTTACCATGCACCACATGGTAAAATCTTCCCAAAAATCTCTCCTTCCACTTTGGGCAATCCAAACATTCTGTCTCAACAAGTTCAAACCTTTTCTGGATTTTATTTCATTTATTTCTCCCCCCAAATCTTTTATGTCCATTATTTTGAGCCTAGGTGATTTGCAAAGCAAGTACCTAAATGCATTTGAGCTTTGACCTCAAACCAACTCCCCTGGATAGTCCTTGGTACCCACAACCTAGAACAATCAAGATCCACTCCTCTTCTTTTCAAAAATTTCAAATTTCAGTCTCTGCAAGTTTGGACCAGATTTTTCAAGTTTGGTGAAATTCATATCTTCTCTGCTCCAAAAATTCAGGCAGCCTCTAGATGCAATGAGAGGCCCCTCCACCAAAAATCAGCTCAAGCGAGACTCCCACATACCAAAACATTCTCATCGAACACCGACCTACACTGCTTTCATTGCACTTTCGTAGATTCGAGAAGTTCGAGTTTAGTGTCGCTTCTCTTCGTCGATTTCGTCACGCGCCCACAAAGGCGCTCGGCACGATGCACACGGCTCTTCCCCCTGGCCAGCACCCCGCATGCACGCTTGGCCGATTCCTGGCGTCGGTGGCGACGAGCCTCGCCGGCGTTGGAAGTTTCTATGGTGGCCGCGCCACCCGTGGCGGCCAGAGAGGGCCCGAGCTCGCTTCGCCACGCCACCCGCGCCGCCCATCGCCCCTGCTCTCCGCGTGTCCCTGCCTTGCCAGCGACGCCCGCGGGCATCGCCGCCAGTGGTCTGCAAGCATGAACGTGCTCCCTGCCACCGACGGGCCCGCGCCGCCCCGTTCCGTCGAGCATGCCCTAAGCACCCAATCCTGGTGCGTTTAGCACCTAAACGGAACCAGTGAACCCCCACGATGGCGCTCAACCCCTGAACCTCCCCGATCAATGCCATGCGCCGCCGTAAACTTTGCCGGAGAACCCCGTTCTCGGCAACCGCCTCGGGCCGGCTATATATAGCACCCCCGAGCGCGCCCTCGCCCCCGCACACCTCCACCACCTCACTAGTCCTCGCCAAGCCCCTGGAAGGGCCTCGAGGGGCTCTTCTTCCTCGACTCCGGCTGCCCCG
Source organism: Aegilops longissima (assembly GCA_021605205.1). NCBI lineage: Eukaryota > Viridiplantae > Streptophyta > Magnoliopsida > Poales > Poaceae > Aegilops > Aegilops longissima. The sequence goes on along the minus strand of CM038677.1, from coordinate 421,025,739 downwards.
TTCCGCCTCGGCCTCCACCTCGATTCACTCCGGTGAGGTCGTCCCCGGCGCCCAAATCCCGTCAGCTACCCTCTCATGCTACCACGAGTCTAACCCCCCTCCTCAATTCCTCCTCCGCAACACTCTCCGACGAGACCCACGACCACCCGAACCGCCGTCCGCCGGAGCAGGAGCCACCGTTGACGTGGTGCTCGCCGGCGACCACCACCACCACCAACCGGCGCGAATGACGCCTCGAACACGAGGTACCTCCGATCTTCCTGCTCGCCGTGGATCGCCGCCGGCGACCACCACGGCTCTCGGCGCCGACGAGCCCGTGCCTCTCGCTTAAAATTTCAAACCTGACGGTGGGACCCGCCGTCAGCCTCTCTATTGTTTTTTTGAATCGTTTTCTGAAAGCGTACTCGCAAATATGCTTTCTACTCGAACCGCTTTTCTGCACTTTTCGCTTAGGCCCCGAGGTTTTCTGTTTCATTACAGATGGGTCCTTGGACCAAAACCCTTATAATTTTTAACAGAAAGGAATTTTTGAGTGATTCTTTTCTGTCCTCTTCAAAATTTTGTCTAGTTTTTATCGTATTTATTTGAAAATATTTGGATTACTTTTCTGTACCCCACAGTATTTACGTTAGCGCGTGTGTTTTGTGTACCGTAGATATCGAAGGAGGTGACGGAACCGCGAACTTCACCGAGCTAGACCCCGACTACTCCGAACCAGGCAAGCAATGTTTGAACTTTTGATATGATGAGTGTTTGGGCATGTTTGCATTATTTTTGTATCATGGCACGTTCATGAGCATTTCGATGATAGTTTATCTCGTAAGAGTTGAGGCAAGTGAGTTCGGTAAATCCATGAGTTGTTGGAAACATGTTGCATGGCCATGAGTTGGCATGATTATGGGTAAGATGGCAGTGTTGTAGCATGCCAGGCTTATGCCAGATCGTTGACCCTGTGTCAACATAAATCAATCAGATTCCCGTCCATCTCCCCTTTCAGACTTACCACCTGCTTCCCGCAAGGGATACGACTTAGTAAGTTGCAAACCACTTCTGGTACACACCAAATCAAGAGGCCGGGATGAAGGTTCCATGGCCCTGGATTAAAGCCTTTCATCCGGTCAGGGGCATGGGTGTTTCCGGTTGGGACCGAGAGGGGGGCACCCTTAGAGCGCGAGTAAATAAATTTGATCCCATGCTATTCGAGATTGTGATCTCCCCGTCTCAAAGTTTTTCTTAAACACTGTCTAGGGTGATTCCTGGCAACGTGAGGTATGATGGGTGTGTACTAGTTAGCTGTGTTTCCTCCGAAATACCGTAAACGGAACTAGTCCTTTGTGACTACGGAAATCCGTTGGCTGTGGACAATTTTGGTACAAACTCTGCAGAGTCAAAATTCTTGAATTCATCTTATTCATGTCCGAGTACCGTGTTCACCTTATCTTGTCAAACGTCAGTCTCGGTGACAGAACTCCTGATAACCATATGAGTGTTATATGTTTAGTCCCCTGTGATTGGACTAACCCGCTTATTGTCCTGTGAGGAATATTTTCTGTGAGCACCATTTCTTGACAATTATGAATAATGAATTATAAGCCCTTTCTGCGATGTCGCTCAGACATCCGACTGCGGCCTTGTTATTATTTATTTTTATAAGCCCTTTCTGCGATGTCGCCGACGTCCATCGCTGCATTGTTATTATTTATTTTTGTTATAAGCCCTTTCTGCGATGTCGCTCAGACGTCCGACTGCGGCATTGTTATTATTTACTTTTATTATAAGCCCTTTCTGTGATGTCGCTCCGACGTCCGACTGCGGCACGCATGTCTTTTCTTTCAATATAAGCCCTTTATGAGGTGTCGCTTAGACGCCCGACTGTGGCTTGTTTTACTTAATTGTTCACCCTTCGAGGCGTCGCTTCAGACACCCGATCGGTTTTGAGTTTATCTTCTTTGGGTTTTCGAGCGGACTACCGCCGATTCCCTTTTTACTTACTTGTGTTACTGATTTGATAGCACATTGTTATAAATTAATCATGTCGCATTCATGCATTCATTTGTTATATCTTTTGTCCGAACTGTCTTGCGAGTACTTTCAAAGTACTCACCTGGCTTGTTGATTTGGCGGATCTTGTGAAGGCGATCTCATGGATGAAGAGTTCGATAGCGAGTCCGACGCCTAGATGAATCCTACAGTCTCGTCGACCCTGGATTAGTCATTGTGATATATCCGCTCGCTACCCAAATAAATTCATCGAGCCTCACCTCGACGCCGATGAGCCGCCATCTGATAGTCTTATTAACCACCCCACCGTGTTATTCCACCAACCACTCATATCTCGAGTCAGTAGTATTTCCACCCCACACCATTGTGTCATATCCGCCATCATGTGTAATTATTGGCGTGCTTGTAATAATTGGTTGGGTATCTTCAGCCCGGCCCTGTAATATTTTAATGCTACTGGCTTATTGTACCAAAGTTTTGTCTACCGGTAAGGAGGATTTTCCTCATATTGGACTTCATAGGTCGGTTGTTCAATAAATATTTTTATTGAAAACCGGTCGTGACAAGCAGTGCATGGTAGCCGCTGCGGAAGGGGACAATATCAAAGATTAACTATTCGCTTCGGAAGTTGTCCGGAGAACCGAAGACCACCTCCAGCGTGATTGAGCCCGTACAACGGGCCTCTACGCCTGGTATGACTCCTTTAAAGGTAGTCTTTGTGGGTTTGATTCGTGAGGGATTAATACCCATCTTCCGCACTATATCCTGATAGAGCAGGTTGAGGCTGCTACCACCGTCCACTAGGACTCGTGTTAGATTAAATCCGTCGATGATTGGGTCGAGGACCAGTGCGGCCGAACCGCCATGGCGGATACTAGTTGGGTGATCTCGATGATCGTAGGTGATCGAGAATGACGACCACGGATTGAATTTTGGGGCGACTGGCTCTACCGCGTAGACGTCCCTGAGTGCTCGCTTACGCTCCCTTTTGGGGATGTGTGTAGCGTATATCATGTTCACCGTTTTGACTTGAGGGGGAAATTTCTTCTGCCCCCCAGTGTTCGGCTGCCGGGTTTCTTCGTCCTCGTCCTCACTTTGTGATCCCTTTTCTTTGCTCTCGGCATTTAACTTGCCAGCTTGTTTGAAAACCCAACAATCTCTGATGGAATGATTGGCTTGTTTGTCTAGGGTGCCATGTATCTGGCACGGATGATCGAGTATGCGGTCCAAGCTAGATGGTCCCTCATTGTTCCTTTTGTAGGGCTTCTTCCACTGGCCGGACTTGGAGCCGCTGAATCCAGCGTGAACTGCCGTGTCATCGGTGTTATCGCCATTACTTCGGTGTTTGTGTTTATTGTGCCGGAGCTTGCCGGTGCTGTTTTTGGTCTCAGAGGGGCCTGCCTCGTTAGCTGTGTTTGTACTACGGGCCAGCCAACTATCGTCACCTGCTCAAAAGCGGGTCATGAGTGCCGTGAGGGCTGCCATGGATTTCGGATTTTCTTGGCCGAGGTGGCGGGCGAGCCATTCGTCGCGGATGCTGTGTTTGAAGGCCGCTAGGGCTTCGGTATCCGGACAGTCAACGATCTGGTTCTTTTTGGTTAGTAACCTAGTCCAGAATTTTCTGGCCGATTCTCCAGGTTGTTGAACTATATGACTTAAGTCATCGGCATCTGGTGGCCGGACATAAGTGCCTTGGAAGTTGTCAAGAAAAGCTTCTTCCAAGTCCTCCCAGCTGCCGATAGAATTTTCAGGCAGGCTATTTAGCCAGTGTCTAGCTGACCCTTTTAATTTTAGTGGGAGGTATATGATGGCGTGGAGATCGTCTCCTCGGGCCATATGGATGTGGAGACTAAAATCTTCGATCCACACTGCGGGATCGGTTGTTCCGTCGCATGATTCAATATTGACGGGATTGAACCCCTCGGGGAATTCGTGATCCAGTACTTCATCCGTGAAGCAGAGAGGGTGTGCGACGCCTCTATATCGGGCCGCATCATGGTGCACCTCCGATGAAGTCCGTCTGTGGTTATAGGTCCGGGTGTGCCTAGGTTTGTCACGTCCGAATAGGTAGCCGTCATCCCGAGTCGAGAAGCGTCCTCGCGATCCGTAGATTGATCTGGTATGTCCTGCTCTACTGTCTAGTTCCTGACGAAGGTCATATGTATAGTCCCGAGCTGTCTTATCTCTGTTTTTGCGGGGCGGTGGGGCATTCTGCTGTTTGGCACGAGTTGCCATTTTGTCCCGACCACGTGATGGTCGGTCCGCCGCACTGTCCCGACTGCGCGGTGGTCGTTCCGCATTGCGCGAGGGAGGTATGGCATCTGGTGCCTCCTCGTCGAACTGAGGTAATAGTCTGCGCTTCGGGTAACTCTTGGCTGGACGCTTGAGGCCGTATTCTTCGGCTACCAGGACATTGGTCCATCTGTCAATGAGTAGGTCTTGATCGGCTTGAAGCTGCTGCTGCTTTTTCTTCAGGCTTCTTGCAGTAGCTATTAGCTGGCGCTTGAAGCGCTCCTCCTCGAGGGGTGCCTCAGGCACAATGAAATCGTCGCTACCGAGGCTCTCCTCATCGTCGGTGACTGGACGATAACTGTCGTCATCCGGGTCATTGGGCATGGTCTGTTTATCAGGGTTAACTTGCTCGTTGTCTTGTTCCTCATGTTCGGATGCAGCTCCAACAGGGTCTTCACTGTTTTCGGTGTCGCCCGGAGTACTATTTTCTCCGGTGCCAGTGTTTCCATCTTTTGAGTGACGAAGCTTAGAACGGCGTTTAGGGCGCCGGTGCTTGGACTGTGTCTCAGAAGGTTTATTCGCAACTGGATTTTCTTTGTCATCGTCGCTAGCTTTTTTAGGTGTGTCAACCATGTACACATCGTACGAAGAGGTGGCCGTCCAACGTCCAGTGAATGGCGGGTCTTGGCCTTGCTCTTTGTCGCCATCGTCGTCCATACCGTCGATGTCTTCGGAGCCATAGTCAAGCACGTCGGTTAAGTCATCGACAGTGGCTATGAAGTAGGTGGCGGGTGGGAAGCAAAATTCCCCATCATCAGCCTCTACCTCGAACCGAACACAGTTCGGCTGTGAGTCCTTCTCCAAGGACAAATTCTTTAAAGAGTTTAGCACATCACCCAAAGGTGAGTGCTGGAAGATGTCTGCGGTGCTGAATTCGAAAATCGATAACTGATCCATCTCGGTGTCGCAGGCGTACATGGTCCGGAACTTATAACCGGAGATGAGTCCGGAGTTCCGTTGACGCAAATATCACAGGGTGACGAGTCTGCGTGCGGCTCCAACACCGTGGACTCTGTGGCCTCGGATGGCACGATCTGTTTCGGCTCTAAGGCCGTTGCAGCAACAGGAACCGTCTCCTGGATGTGACCCGATGACAGATTTAAGTCATGTTCATCGGAACGAGGGGGAGCGACCGTCGCGGTCTCGAATCCATCGAAGATCAAGTCTCTGCGGACGTTCGCGACGTAGTTCAAGCTTCCAAATCTGACCTGATGGCCACAGACGTAACTATCGATATGCTCCAAATGGCCAAGCGAGTTGGCCCGCAGTACGAAGCCGCCGAACACGAAGATCTGTCCGGGGAGGAAGGTTTCTCCCTGGACAGCGTCACTACGGACGATCGAAGGGGGCATCGAACCTTTCGTCGACGGCACAATGGAACTCTCAATGAAAGCACTAATGTCGGATTCAAAACCGGCGGATCTCGGGTAGGGGGTCTCGAACTGTGCGTCTAAGGTCGATGGTTGCAGGAGACGGGGGACATGATGTTTACCCAGGTTCGGGCCCTCTCTATGGAGGTAATACCCTACTTCCTGCTTGATTGATCTTGATGAATATGAGTGTTACAAGAGTTGATCTACCACGAGATCGTAATGGCTAAACCCTAGAGACCTAGCCTGTATGACTATGGTAATGAGTATATGCTTTCCGGACTACACCCTCCGGTTTATATAGACACCGCGGGGATCTAGGGTTACATAGGGTCGGTTACATAAGAAAGAATCTTCATAGTTGATCGCCAAGCTTGCCTTCCACACCAAGGAGAGTCCAATCCGAACACGGGTATAGTCTTCGGCCTTCATGTCTTCACAGCCCACCAGTCCGGCCCATGGATAACAGGCCGGACGCCCGAGGACCCCTTAGTCCAGAACTCCCTCAATAGGCGCCTATGATATGTCGACACGTGCGACGGCCCACCACTGGCCCATTTAGCTTACAAAGGCCGGCCCGTTTGACTTGGTCAAAGGTTAGCGGGCCGGCCCATGAGAAGCCTGTTAACAGTCTGTTTGCAAATAGCCCATTTTACGCCCCAGTAACTCACGGCCCGTTAGGGCCTTCCCGAAATCGGCCCAACAACGTCATGTGGGCCATCGAATATAACACCAGCCTGTTTCACTTTCGGCCCATGTATGGCCCACAACGTCTTTCGGCCCATATGAGGCCTTTCGTATCTTTAGGCCCTTTAGTGGCCCATAGTGACTCTAGCCCATAATGAACAATAAATTTCTTTGTACCCATTAACGGCCCATGATTCAGATGGGCCATTTCCAGCCCGTGTTAGCTTTCGCCCATCGACGCCCATACGTTTGGGCTCCTTTACTGCCCTCGACATTGGGTCAAGCATCGCCTTTTCCCTAATGGGCCAAATTCGGCCCGTGGCAAGAATCAGCCTGTTTGTGGCCTGTTAACCAGTTGCGCCATTTCCAGCCCGTCCTATATTCTGGCCCATTAACGACCCGTTATGCCTGTGACAGAATTGAGCCTTTGCTATCGTCCGGCCTATTAACTGCCCATTAGCGTGCTGAGCCAATAGCAATTATGCCCGTTTATGACCCATGTGGACCCATTTATCCGACAGCCCGAGGCCCACCGATTCTACGACCCGTTGGAGGCCCATTTATCTGACGGCCCGTAGGAGGCCCATGGATCCTACGACCTGTAGCAGGGTCAAGGTTACCACGGTCTGTATATGGCCCATCGTTGTTGCGGCCACTGGAAAACCAGGGAAAAAGAAGACTAGAAAATAAATAAGTCCGAAACTAATGTGGGCTATTAAGGCAATTGCACAGATTACCTCCACTGGGCATCAAAGTTCGCCACCAGTGCAAATATAGGGAACGCCCTACACTATACAAAAATGGCTTGTTGTTTTCTTCAACCGGTGACTGCACGTTAAGAACAAATTTTGTATCACAACAAAACAAATTACAACCATAAAACAAAAGGATGGTTGGCATAAAGTTAACATCCGCGATAAATGCACCACCGTAAGTTCAAGCTCAATTCATTTGACCTCGATCACACGCTTTCATCAGTATTGTCCGATGGAGCACCATAACATTCGCCTTCATTTCTCCTAGGCTCCTGAACAACATAGCAAATGTCTCATAGTCTAGTTTCAAAACCATGCATATCTTGACGTCATCGAACAATGTCTGTCCTTGTTTCACAAAGGGTCTCTGTTAGGGAATGGACTTGTGTCTGGAGCGCAGATATAACATTGTTTTGAGCTTGCATATCTTGATCATGAGGCAGTTTGGATGAGATTGCCTTAACAACCAACCCAGTATTACGCAGGAACGTGCTTTTGTCACTGTTAGTGGACAGGTACTGACCCACTGCATCAAGAGGTGACATTGCGGTTATAGTTGCCTCGTCACCTTCAGAAGGTGATGGTTCCACCATTTTTTCCATAGCTTGCTGAACATTTGAGTTTTTACATTAGTAGTACCAGAACAGAAGATATTAAGGAGGTAGCAAAACCAAAGAAAATAGCTTTGGTCTATATACAGAACTTATTCTGGTGAACCCATGTAAAATATTAGTTGTATTTTACTGCAAAGTACATAATAAAACCAGGTTCCAAACATATGACCATGTACCATGGCTAATGTATTGTCTATTTCTTCACATTGTATTGATAGCTAAGGATATACAAACAAAGTTTATAATATGGTAAGCATAGTATGACATCACTCATATCTCAAAACAACTGAGAACAGACAAACGGGCAATTGTAACGTTGTGTGGGCAAGTCCAGCACGGAACTAGATTATAGATCAAGATCAAAGGAACATCAGTCCTCTCTTTTAAACCTTGTAAGGTGCAATGATACGCTAAGACAATTGTGTATAAAATTGAAAAGAGTAATAGACAATGGCTGCAAACCATGCAGTTTAGTGCACAAGTCAGAGTAAGTAGTAGTTAAAAGGCATGAGGATTAAGGACTTAGAACAGCGGCTTTGACTGGTGTAGTCATGCCCTTCGTCTAGCTGGTGTGACAGTCCTTGAAGATTTCCACAACATTTGGTTCAGGTACTTTTTGGTCCTTGCAGGCTTTCCTCTGCATTTGGAACAAGTCAATATAGATCTGATAATATGGTACAGTGAAAAGAGTGAAACAGCAGCTAATTACAAGAGCCTCGCAGTGTGCAATATAGCTACGAGATCCTGTCGTCTGTTGGAATTTCACTTTCGTATGGTTGGCCTTGTTCTTTGAATGTTTCACCTACAAGAAGATAGATTTGTGAGGCACCTGCGTAAATAGGACTTCTACATGTGATCTGATCACATATATATAATGTACCTGATACTTTGGATCAGACCAGTTGTCGGTGTCAAAACCGGCGAATCTCGGGTAGGGGGTCCCGAACTGTGCGTCTAGGCGGATGGTAACAGGAGACAAGGGACACGATGTTTTTACCCGGGTTCGGGCCCTCTCGATGGAGGTAATACCCTACTCCTGCTTGATTAATATTGATGATATGGGTAGTACAAGAGTAGATCTACCACGAGATCAAGGAGGCTAAACCCTAGAAGCTAGCCTATGGTATGATTGTTATTCGTCCTACGGACTAAAACCCACTGGTTTATATAGACACCGGATAGGGTTAGGGTTACACAGAGTCGGTTACAATGGTAGGAGATCTACATATCCGTATCACCAAGCTTGCCTTCCACGCCAAGGAAAGTCCCATCCGGACACAGGACGAAGTCTTCAATCTTGTATCTTCATAGTCTTGGAGTCCGGCCAAAGACTCCTCAAGAGCCCTCGAATCAGGCTTCAATGACGATTTAGTCCGGCGCGATATTGTCTTCGCATTGCAAGGCGGGTTCCTCTTCCAATACTTCATAGAAGATTTTGAACACCAGGATAGTGTCCGCTCGCAAAACAAGTTCCACATACCACCGTAGAGAGAATAACTTTTGCACAGATTCTGCTGACGATTCAAGGGCGTGACATCACACCACGGCTTGGCCTTTATATGAATCGCTTTTTACTGTTCCACCTCAGCGCATTTAGCGAGGCGGTTTCTTGGCACGCCTTTATCAAAGCGTAGATCGCGCCTCTTATTCCGGATTCTCATCAAATACGGACGTAGTAACCCAACCGCGTTCGCTGGCACGCCTCTCATCGGCGGCGAGTCCTAATCGACCACGGGAGGGCTCTTGGTATTCAACCTCTTTATAATGAGACCAAGGCCCTCTTCTTTTCCCACCCTCCATCGAAGTTCGCCTCGCTTGAGTTCTAACACCCAAAGCTTCAGATTTAGGCGCTTCGACCTTCGACGATGTCCGGCCGACCAGCTTCGGCCGATGGCTGTCTTCTTCCGCCACGAAGAAGATGTGCTAAAGCTGCGAGATGCCGTGTATCTAACCGCGAGATTTCGTGATAGGCTGCCTGCTCCTGTGGCAGGTCATTCCAACTCCCGAGCCCGCAAGAGCGTGGTGTTCGTGGTCTCACTTCCTTCGGGTTTAGGGTTCCTGTGGATCCCTTTGTGCGGGGCTCATGTTTTATTATGGGCTGATTTCCATGACTTGAACTGAGCCCATCCTCCATATCCCGTCATTCATTGTCGATGTGAGGCCTTCCTCCATATTACCCCTCACTTGGATTGTGGCTCAAGCCTTCAAGGTGGAGCCAAGATGATCGAGGGGCAACAAGCAGAGTGCGGAGGGGCGGTCATAAGCAAGTGTGCTGATGCTCCGTGGGTCCCGAGGGCTCTTTTCAAGAGGAGCTTGGTTTGTGGCAACGGGAGTGGTTTTATATTACCGCCCCTGTGGGCACCAAATGGGTGGCGCCACCCGCCTTCCGCCAGTCCACCACAGCAAGCGGGCATCATGGGTCAACCGGGGCTCGACTGGGGCCGCCCAAGGACGCTCTCTCACAGCGGGGCCGCATTCGAGACCTCCAAGAAAGAGAGATCAATCTGGTCGTAGTGGCACAGTTATGTTGATTCGGCGCTTCGCCTCGCAAACGCCGCCCCTTCGCTCAAGGGAATTTAATCCGGAGGGACCACGAGCTCTCCAACATTTTATGGATACGACGCCCGTGGAGATGTATAAACTGTTCTTCGGATCACAAGAAAAGTGTCCGGACCTGACTGAGGACACAGGACTAAGCTGCAATCGCCCAGATACTCAAGTAAGTAGTCCTGTACCCGGATAGGTTGTCCGTTCATTTATCATAAACTTGCCCTTAAAGGAGTTGTTTCTTGAACAGGAGTGGATAGCGAAGGCAAAGTTGATAAGGTGTCCGGCTCCCCTCCCAGAGACCATGCCGGATCCCATGCTGACCAAGATGTTGAAGGCCGCGCCTTTTGAAGAAGGCGAAGGGGGGAGCGGGGAAGCAACTGCCTCTACGAAGGAGGCTATCAAGGAAGGAGAGAAGAGGACCGCTTCGGAAGATCCGGAGGTCAAGGCCTCAAAGAGGGGAAAGAAATCTTCGTCAGAGAGTCCGGCGCTGGGAAGTAACCCAGCCACACTATTTGCCCAAGGGGATCAGCCCTCCAGCGAGCCGTAAGTAAAAAAGAAGGAGTCTTGTAATAAAGAACATCCTCAGATTTATTTCTCAAGATAACCAAATTGTACCTTGTAGTTCGGATCTCAGCCCTTCTCAGCAGAGCTCGCCTTCGGGGATCTTCTTCCGGAGATGATGGAGAGCGAACGCCCACCTGCCGCACCTTCATGTGAGGCGGACGCCTTTGAGGTGTCGCCACGGAGGGTTTCCCGAGTCCGCGGGCCGGAAGGTCCGCGCCAACCGGGCGTGATCGGTCGGAGGAGTCAAGGATCTGCTCGGCGAGCGGCTATCTCGTAAGATCACCGTGCTCTAATGGGTACGGTGTTTGAAATAATTGCATCCGCCGAGACCGGATTGTATGAAGCCGCCGAAGTTTATCGACGGGTTTGAGGTACGCAAAATGATGTACCTTCCGGCAGCTTATGCATATAGAATGCGCCTGATAGATAGTAGCCCCGAGACTCGTATGTTGTAAAATTGACAGCGTGCCGAGGATCATAATCTCGCTTATAACATATCGCCGCTCCTAAATAGGTGGCGGGCGTCCGTGGCCAGCCGGATCGATGAATTTGCCGAACTAAAGCGGCAACTTGACGAGGCGGATGCGGACATCGCGCTGGTCAATAAACGGTTTGATGAGTCACAAGGTATGCGACTTCTCCGCGGGCACCTAGTAAGGGAGCTTGACGCCCATTCCTTACTACTTGTATGCTTAATGCAGGTGGTGTCGCTGCTGTGGAGGAGCTGCGGGCGGAACTCGCCCGAGCTAAAGAGCAAGCCAGAAATAGTAATGCGGCCGCTTTAAGGGCGGCCGAACAGCTAAAAGCCGAACGGGCTGCTCACTGCCGAAGCAAAGAGGAAATGGCCGATATGGCCATAAAGTTGAAGAATGCTACCGATCGCTGTGGGGTTCTTGAAAAGAACGCTGCGGAGCAAGAGGACCTGAAAAGGCCACCGCCGGCCAAGGATGCCCGCCCGCAATAAGAGCTGCAAAGGAGGAGCTGCGTCCGCTGTGGATGTTGCTGCCGGAAAGCATTTTCGCCATGGAGGAAGTTCGTGGATCCGGCATGCTCGCTGGACAAGTTGTGGAGTTCGGAGGATGCTTATCTGGACTTAGCGGCGAGCATTGCGGACGCGATTGAGCACTTACGAGGCTAGAAGGGGCACAGAAGGGAAGAGCTATATTGGTCGCAATTCCATAGTCCGGAGCGTCCTCTTCCGTTGACCGATCGGTTGGCCGAATGGGCCGAGCTGAATTGATTATCCGGACTTGCCATGAAGCATGTCATGACTCATTTGTGGCCAGGCGGACCCCAGCCGAAGAGTTATTTTGGCTTGGTGCAACAGTTCCTTTGGTGCGCTACCGCAGACGACGTAATGAAGCGGTCGGCGCAGTATAGAGGAGCGCGGATGGCTCTTGCCCGTGATCAAGACATACCGGGCGGAGATGAAGGCCACCGACGCTAGATCCCAAGACTCGGACAGGTTTAGTACCGCCGAGCACAATTTTGAGGAAGTCTCATGGGCGCTGCCTAATAGAGACGCAGTGCTCAAGGATATTATGTTTAAATGACATGTATGATTTGTGAAAACAATGTTTCAATATAATGTAAGAGCTTTTTATACTTGTGCGTTCAAGTAATAAACTACTCCCTATGCGGCCGTTGATGTATATGGATATATAACCTGAAAGATGGCAGTCGTCGGCTTCAGCCCCCACGCACATAGTGCGGGGGTGTTTGCAAAGAAGGCGCTTTTTAACACTTAATCCAACGTCTTGGTCCTGTGAAGGAGGTGACAGTGTAGCAAACTAGGCAACCGGACTATAATGCTTTATCAATTTCACTTAGCCATAGGAGTTCGAGGGTGGGGCTACTATATAGCCCCTGGGGGCACCGCACTCTCCGAATTGAAGTGCGATGTGCTCGATCGAAAACGGTCCTTCGTTAATGCGGAGGAATTCTAAACATTCCGGTGAGTCATCGAGTGGTTGACCAGTCTCGCTATATCATGACAATCAGTTTTGGCTTTCATCGAGGTGCTCGCCCGGCCGAACCGGGGCACAATCGCAGTAGTTCCTGGTGCTGCGTTAGCCGATAGAACGGAACATAAGGCAGCAAAACACAGGAGCCGGGCAAACCCAACATTTGACCAAAGACATGATTCAGCGCTGATGCATATAAGGCCTAACTCGAGACGCCGAACACTCCCTAAGGTATTCGGTCTTTATAAAAACGGGCAGAATAATACCCTAAGCCCCTGGTGTCCAGGTATGTGGAAAAATTCTGGTGCGGCCGATGCCAAAACACCAGCCTCCTCCTCGGTTATAGCTAGAAACCAGGGGATGTGTATCAACAAGAGACAGTAAAAAAGGTTTACGCAGGTCTTAATCTGAAAAGAATCTTGCAACGGGTCCCTACCGCACGCCTCGCTACCGTGTCTCCGCAGCCGTATCCTCGACGGGTGTAGCACGGTGTTTTTGATAAAAGACTGTAAGGGAACCCTTACAAGATAATTGGTGCAACAAACCCAAATTGCAAGTACCATGCCTTGAACCTGGGTGGGTGGGAAGGCATCAGCCCCTTCTCACCACTAGGCTATGCCTTAGTCTGCAAGTGTAGCACGGTGTTCATCTGTAAAAGAGAAGAACTTAGTTGAAAAGAAAAAAATAACGTGCGAGAAATGTACTTTATATTAAATAAACAGAGTAAGGTATGGAACGTGAATAAAATTGAGCTTTATTGTCTCTTGTTGTACGTGCGTGTAGCCCCTCGTATGGGGGTATGCCGCTAGTAGGTGCCGGACTCGTCTAGCCGTGTCCGGGGTTTGAATGACCTATTCAGGTGGTTTGATTAGCGGAGCCGGATTGGTGTGGGGCTGTCAAGGTAGTCTCACGTTCTTCCGTGCTCGGGTAACACTTAATACTCCCTTTTAATGAGATGATGCCGCGTGGACCGGGCATTTTAAGCGTAAGAGATGCATAATGCGGTATTATGCTAAAGCGGCGAAAGCTTCATGCCCCAAAGAGTGCTTGATAGCTACTTTAATGGGGCGATGTGGAAGGTTAACTTTTCACAGCGGAAGTTGTCGGATGAGTCAAACACAACTTCTAGCTGTAGGGAGCCCGTACAATGGGCATATGTGCCTCGCATTATTCCTTTAAAGGAAGTGTTGCTATGGCTAATTTTGGTTGGGTCTATCCCCATCCTCATGGATTGTGTCCCGACATATCAGTTTATGTCATCGCCGCCATCCATGAGGACTTGTGTAAATTGAATCCGCCGATTATAGGATCCAATATCAAGGCAGTCCATCCCATGCTCCGGATACTTTCGAGTAGTCCCGATGGTCGAAGGTGATTGGTTTTGACAACCAAAGTTGGTACTCCGCTAGGTAGTATGTGCGGCCAGCGCATCTTAATGGGCACCGCCTGCTTTTTCCCTTTATCACGTGAAGTGAGTTTACTGCTTTAACCTCTTGTGGGAAATTCTTTGTTTTCCGGTGCTCTGCTTGGGGTTCGGCCATCATCCTCACTTGGTGTGTCGAGCCCTTGTGTTCGGGCGTTGAGTCTGCCGGATCGCTTGAAGACCCAACAATCTTTGTGGGTATGGTTTGCGTGCTTCCCAGTGAGTACTGTGGATTTGACATATCTTGTCCAAGATTTTGTTTGTTGGATAGCTCACCGCTATTGTCCTTAAGGGGCAGTTTTTATTGTTCGCCGTGAGTTTTGAATCCGCGCTGACTGTTGCGCTTTTGGACCGCTCCTTAATCCGCGCTGGTCCTTGTTGCGTCAGGGTTTCCCATTCCCGCCTCGACTTCGGATGTACTTGTCGCTGGTACTGCATCTTGCTAGCCGATGTCCTCTCGCATGCAAAAGCGGGTCATGAGGCTTGTTAACGCAGCCATGGTTCTCGGCTTCTCCCGTCCGAGGTGTCTCAAGCGAGCCATTCTGCCCTTGGACGCTGTGTTCGAAAGCTGCTAAGGCTTCAAGGTCCGGACAATGACTATTTGGTTCTTTTGGTGAGGAACCTGTTCCAGAATTTATGGCTGACTCTCCCAAGTTGTTGAGTTATATGACTTAAATCGTCTCAGATCCGGAGGACGGACATAAGTCCCTTGAAAGTTTGCCTTAAAAGCATCCTCGAGCTCTTCCCAACTTCCAATGGTATTTTCAGGAGGCTTTTGAGCCAATGCCAGCTGGCCCTTTGAGCTTGAGGGGTAAGTATTTTATGGCGTGAGATCATATCCTCTAGCCATGTGTATGTGGAGGATGTAATCCTCAATCCAGCACCTGTGGTCCTTGTTCCGCCAGATGCCTCTATGTTTACGGGTTTGAATCTCACCGGAATTCGTGATCCAAAGACCTCATCGGTGAAACATGGGGTGTGGCACCCCTATAATTGGGTATGCCGTGATGTTCGGATATTTGGCGTGTTGCATTGCTTTGAAGAGCTTGCTTTCGCCCATAGATGGACCTAACTGGCCATCCTTTAGATGTGAGTCCTTACGCGATCGCTGCATCGCTCGCAGCGCGCCATTTGCCGCTCTCTTTTGCCGTGGGTCCGCCCATCCGACCGGTGGTTTTCTTGCTTTTTGATTGTGGGGCTCTATGGCCTCTCATCAAATTATGGCAGTAGTTTTCTTTGGTAGTTTTTGTTCGCGATCGCCGCCAGATTTGTCTCATGTGTTGAGTACTTTGCTCCATCTAATTCTGAGTGCATCTTCCGCTGTTTTGAGCTTCCGCTCGCTTTTTCAGGCTACGCGCAAAGGGCGACGAGCCTTTTGTGGAGGTTCTTCTGCTCCAACAATTTGTCCGGCGTGAGATCGCCCGCATCGTTATCTTCGCCGGGACGGGTTGTTTATCCCAGCTTGTCCTGTTCGGACGGTTGCTTGATAGCATGTTCGTCAGTCCACCGTTCACCCCGCCTATGGCTGGGTCTTTGTCGAGGCGGGACTTGGTGCGCGCTTATATTGCCGCTTTTGACTGCTTTTCGAGGGATTTATCCTTGGTAGTGTCCTCGTGGTTCGCCGTCGCCACTTACTTTAGGTGTATCCACCATGTATACATCGTGGGATGAGGTGGCTGTCCAAAGATCCTATAGGTGCTGGTTCTCGGTTGTCTCCTACATCGTCCGCCCATACCGCCGATGTCTTCGGAGTTGAAATTGAGCACGCCGCTTAAGCTTTCGGCAAGGGCTACAAAGTGGGTGGTTGGTGGCGTTGAATTTCTTCGCTGTCCGCATCCCAACCTTCCCGATCGTAGTCCGCCAGGCTCTCCCGATAAAGAGAGAGACTTTAGTGAATTCGGATGCCGCCAAAGGGCGAATGCTGAAAGATGTCCGCGGCAAGGAACTCCATGACCCGCGCCTAATCGGATTCGATCGGCAGGGGCGCTGAGGGTTCGAGTCCGGAGAGGAGTCCGCACCTGGAGTCACGGCCTTCGCAGCGACAAGGATGGAGTTCGGCTCAATCGCCGTTGAGATTGTAGCCCCCGAGGCGGTGTCCAGCCACTCGTCCTCGATTGGGGAATCCGGCTCTGGATTAAGGGTCTCCGCGGTTTGGTGTCCACAATGTCGTCACCTATAGGCCCGATGATGCAATGGTAGCGTTCGAGCGGTGCGTGATAGCCGCCGCGGAACGGGACGGTGAACATGATATACGCAACCCTCTATCGGATAACTTTGCAAATGCGGTTCGTCCGAGCAGTGCGTGATAGCCGCTGCGGAACGGGACTATGTCGAAGATTAACTCTTCGCCTCGGAAGTTATCCGGGATCCAAGACCACTTCGAGTGTAACCGAGCCTCAACAATTGGCCTCTACACTGTATGACGCCTTTAAAGGCCGCTTTGTGGGTTTAATCTTGAGGGTCTATGCCCATTTTATGACCGTATCCCGATAAAGCAGGTTCAGGTTGCTACCGCCGCCCATCAGACTCTAGTGAGGTGAACCGCAATAATTGGGTCAAGAACCAATGCGCGAAACCGCCATGACGAATGCTAGAGGGGTGGTCCTTCGATCGAAGGTGATCGGGCAGGAAGACCATGGGTTGAACTTTGCGCGATCGCTCCATCGCATATACGCCCCTTAGTGCACGCTCGCCCCCTTTTGGGTATGTGGGTTGCGATATCATGTTCACCGTCCGCACTTGTGTGGGAAAGCCCTTCGCTGCCTATTGTTCGGGCGGTCGGGCTCTTCCTCGCCATCGCTATGCAGCCCCTTGTCATTGAGTTCGACACTTAACTTGCTCGCTTGTTTGAACACCCAACAATCCCTGTTGGTGTGGTTGGCTTTTTGGGTGCCATGTATCCGCACATGCGATCGAGTATTCGGTCCAAGTTGGACGGGCCCGGGTATTTCTTTTGAATGGCTTCTTCCGCGACCGGTTTAGAGCCTCAATCCGCATTGACTGCTGTATCTTCATCATTGTCGCCGCACGCGGCGCTTTGTTCTTGTTATGACGCCGACCTGCCATTGCTGTCCTTGGTATCCGAACTACCTGTGGTTTTTGGTCAAGTTGTTACTACGAAGCCAGCCAGCTGTCCTCTCCCACGCAAAAGCGGGTCATGAGTGTGGTGAGGGCTGTGGATATGGAGGAGATAGTCCTCGATCCGCATCGCAGGATCTGTGGTTCCATCGTATGATTCGATGTTTACGGGTTTGAAGCCCTCGGGATTTGATGATCCATTACTTCATCCGTGAAGCATAGTGGTGTGCGGCGCCTCAGATATTATATCACGACGTAGCTCATATGAGCTTTGTCATCGTGGTTCGCCCACCAGGTTTGTTGATCCGCGTGACGTTATCATCACGCGTCGTATGCCCACGCCATCCGTAGATCGATCTTGTATGTTTTTCCTTATCCTCCAATATATCTCGCAAGTCCGCGCGCTTTTCCCATGCCTTGGTACTTTTGAGCAGCGCCGGGTGTGGCTTGAGCGAGGGCCGAGAGGCTTTCTCCGTCATGCCGCTGGGTGGCCGGTTTATGGCGTCGCATACCGGGCGATTTGGGTGCTTCCTCCTTTGATCGAGGCAACGGCCTGAGTTTGGGGTAGCTTTTGGAGGGTGTTCGAGTTCATACTCTTCGCTGCAAGGACTTCACCCATCCGCTGCCTAGCAGGTCTTGGTCACCGTAAGGTGTTGCTGCTTTTTCTTGAGGCTGCTTGCCGTGGCTATAAGCCCGCGCTTGAAACGCCCCTGCTCGGCGGGATCCTCGTGCACTACAAATTGCCGCCGCCGAGGCTTGCCTCATCTTCGTGGGGGGCGATAATTATCGCCCTCTACCTTCTTTTTCTGCAGACCGTCAGGCGGACTTGCTTCTCCCTCCTCCCGTGGCCGAGTCCCGCCGAGGGGGTTGTCTTCGCACCGTCCGGGTGTTATTATCTCCGTGCCGGAATCACCGCTTTTGCTGTGGCGGATTTAGAGCGGCGCCACCGACGCCGGCACTTGGGCTGTTTCTGAGGGGTCATCCTCCGCTGTTCCATCGCTGCTCCTATCTTTTGGGGTGTCCACCATGTATATGTCATATGACGAGGTGGCCTTCCAAAGGCCCTCGTAGGCGCTGGTTCTTGGTCGCCTCCGCATCATCATCCATACCGTCGATGTCTTCGGAGTCAAAGTCGAGCATGTCGGTTAAATCATCGACAGTGGCTACAAAGTGGGTGGTGGGCGGGTGTTGAATTTCTTCGTCGTCCGCATCCCAACATTCCTGACCGTAGTCCGGCCAGGGCTCTTCAGATAGAGAGAGATACTTTAGTGAATTCAAGATGTCGCCAAAGGGTGAGTGCTGAAAGATGTCCGTGGCGGTGAACTCCATAATCGGCGCCCAATCGGATTCGATTGGCAGGGCGCCAAGGGTTCGAGTCCGGAGAGGAGTCCGCACCTTGAGTCACGGCCTTCGCAGCGACAGGATGGTGTTCGCCCAATCGCCAGAGAGATTTCAGCCCCGAGGTGGTGTCCAACCAACCATCCTCGATCGGCGAGATCGGCTCCAATCAATGGTCGGAGCGACACTAGTGCGCCTCCGTGACACCGCTCGCGGCAGAGTTAGATCATGCCCATCGAGATAGTGCGCACTTGGTCGCGCTCAACTGTCAAGATCAAGTCTCCGCGGATGTCGCACCATGAAGCGAAAGCTTCCAAACCTGACCGACGCCAGGGCGAATTTCGATCTGCTCCAGATGGCTGCTTAATTGCCCGCAGTAAAGCCGCCGAATACAAAGATCTGTCCGGGAGTAAAGTCTCACCGACTGCGCCGTTGTTGATGATCAAGGAGCCATCGGGCCTATAGGTGACGCATACGAGGAACTCTCAATGAAAGCACCAATGTCGTGTCAAACCGCGGATCTCGGTAGGGGGTCCCGAATCTGCAAGGCCTCAGGCGATGGTAACAGGAGACAAGGGACACGACAGTTTTTACCTGTGTTCGCCCTCTCGATGGAGGTAATACCCTACCCCGCTTGATTAATATTGATGAT
Source organism: Aegilops longissima (assembly GCA_021605205.1). NCBI lineage: Eukaryota > Viridiplantae > Streptophyta > Magnoliopsida > Poales > Poaceae > Aegilops > Aegilops longissima. The sequence continues at coordinate 421,006,451 of CM038677.1, read as the reverse complement.
ATGGGTAGTACAAGAGTAGATCTACCACGAGATCAAGGAGGCTAAACCCTAGAAGCTAGCCTATGGTATCATTGTTGTTCGCCCCACGGACTAAAACCTCCGGCTTATATAGACACCGGATAGGTTTAGGGTTACACAGTAGTCGGTTACAATGGTAGGAGATCTACATATCCAGACGCCAAGCTTGCCTTCCACGCCAAGGAAAGTCCCATCCGGACACGGGACTAAGTCTTCAATCTTGTATCTTCATAGTATTGGAGTCCGCCACGATGATAGTTCGCTATTCGACACCCCCTAACTGCTCTCCAACTACCAGGGTTTTGGGTCTCCGCGTGTCCAAAGAACCGTCCAACATGACAACTGGATAAACAACCCGCCCCGGCAAGAAGATAATAGTCCGGACGATATCACGCCGACAAATTGTTGGAGCAGAAGAACTCCACAAAGGCTCACGCCACGGCGGTAGCCTGAAAAGGTAAGCGAAGCTCAAAACAGCGGAAGATGCACTCGGAATCAGATGGAGCAAAGTACTCAACACCGCAGACAAATACGGCAACAGTCGCCGAACAAAGAGCTACCCAAAGAGAAAACTACTGCCAGAATTTGATGAGGACGCCATAGAGCCCCCACAATCAAAAATCAAGAAGGCCACCCGGTCGGATGGACGACCCCACGGCAAAAAGAGAGCGGCAAATGGCGCCGCACACGAGCCGGTACGCGGTCCGCGTAAGGACTCACATCTAAAGGATGGCCCAGTTAGGTCCATCTATGGGCCGAGAAAGCAAGCTCTTCAAAGCAATGCAACACGCCAAATATCCGAACATCACGGCACACCCAATTATAGGGGTGCCGAACACCCCCTGTGTTTCACCGATGAGGTGCTGGATCACGAATTCCCAGCGGGATTCAAACCCGTAAACATAGAGGCATACGACGAAACAACAAACCCTGGAGTCTGGATTGAGGATTACATCCTCCACATACACATGGCTAGAGGAGATGATCTCCACGCCATAAAATACTTACCCCTCAAGCTCAAAGGGCCAGCCCGCATTGGCTCAAAAGTCTCCTCGAAAATACCATTGGAAGTTGGGAAGAGCTCGAGGATGCTTTTCGCAAACTTTCAAGGGACTTATGTCCGCCCTCCGATGCGCACGATTTAAGTCATATAACTCAACAACCCGAGAGTCAACTCAAGAAATTCGGAACAGGTTCCTCATCAAAAGAACCAAATAGTCGATCGTCCGGACAATCAAGCCTTAGCAGCTTTCAAACACAACGTCCGAGACGAATGGTTTCGCCACACACCTCGCCAGAGAAGCCGAGAACCATGGCTGCATTAACAAGCCTCATGACCCGCTTATGCTAGAGAGGACAGCTGGCTAGCAAGATGCAGACCAGCGACCCAAGTACATCCAAGTCGATGGAATGGGAAACCACGACGCAACAAGGACCAGCGCCGGATTAAGGAACGGTCCAAAGAGCGCGCAATCAACGCCGATTCAAAAACTCACGGCAGAACAATAAAATACTGCCCTTAAGGACAATAGCGATGAGCTATCCAACTTAAACAAAATCTTGGACAAGATATGTCAAATCCACAAGACTTCGAAGCTCGCAAACCATACCCACAGAGATTGTTGGTTTCAAGTCCGCGGACTCAACGCTGAACACAAGGGGCTCGACACACCAAGTGAGGATGATGACGAACCCCACAAGCAGAGCACCGAAAACAAAAGAATTTCCCACAAGAGGTTAAAACAAGAAACTCACTTCACGTGATAAAAGGAAAAATGAATGGTGCCCATTAAGATGCGCTACCGACATACTACCCTAGCGGAGTACCAACACCGGTTGTCAAAACCAATCACCTTCACCATCGTGACTACTCGAAAGTATCCGAACGCAGGATGGACTGCCTTGATATTGGATCCCATAATCGACGGATTCCAATTTACACAAGTCCTCATGGATGGCGGCAGTGACATAAACCTGATATATCAGGACACAATCCGCAGGATGGGGATAGACCCAACCAAAATTATCCATAGCAACACTTACTTTAAAGGAATAATGTCAGGCACATATGCCCATTGTACGGGCTCCCTACTGTTAGAAGCTGTGTTCGGCTCATCTGACAACTTCCGCTGCGAAAAGTTAACCTTCCACATCGCCCCATTCGAAAGTAGCTATCAAGCACCATGGGCGTGAAGCTACCGCTTTAACGCAATACCGCATTATGCATCTCTTACACTTAAAATGCCCGTCCACGCTGCATCATCTCATTAAAAGGAGTATTATGTTAGCCGAAAGCACGGAAGAACGTGAGACTGCCTTGACAGCCCCACACCAACTGCCCGCCAATCAAACCACCGAATAGGTCATTCAAACCCCGGACACGGCTAGACGAAGTCTGCACCTACTAGCAGCATACCCCATACGAGGGGTTACACACACGCATAAACAAGAGACAATAAAGCTCAATTTTATTCACCTTCCATAGCGCACTCGCTTATTTAATATAAAGTACATTTCTCGACGATATTTTTTCTTTTCAACTAAGTTCTTCTTTTACAGATGAACACCGTATACACTCGCCCGTGATACGGCACAACGGAGACACAAAGCGCAGACGCAGCAGAGGGACCCGCTGTAAGGATTCTTTTCAGATTAAGACCTCGCGAAACCTTTTTTACTCGCTCTTGTTGATACACATCCCCGGTTTCTAGCTATAACCGAGGAGGAGGCTGGTGTTTTGGCATCGGCGCACCAGAATTTTTGCACGCACTGACACCAGGGCTTAGGGCATTATTCTGCCTGCTTTTATAAAGACCAATACCTTAGGGAGTGTTCGCGCCTCGAGTTAGGCCTTATATGCATCAGCTCCAATCATGTCTTTGGTCAAATGTTGGGTTTGCCTGCCTCGTGTTTTGCTGCCTTACGCCCGCTCTATCGGCTAACGCGGCACCAGGAGAACTATCATGATTGTGCCCCGTTCGCCGGGTGAGCACCTCAAGAGAGAAAGTCGAAACCGACTGCTTTTCGTCACATACGCACTCGAATTCGGGAGAGTGCGGTGCCCTGTGGGCTATATAGTAGCCCCACCCTCGAACTCCTATGGCTAAGTGAAAGTGATAAAGCATTATAGTCCGTTGCCTAGTTTGCTACGCTATCACCTCCTTCACAGACCAAGACGTTGGATTAAGTGTGAAAAGCGCTTTCTTTGTAAACACCTCAAGACTATGTGCGTAAATGAAGCCCACGACAGCCATCTTTCAAAGTTATATATCCATATACATCAACGGCCGCACAGGAGTAGTTTATTACTTGAACGCACAAGTATAAAAAGCTCTTATATTATATTGAAACATTGTTTTCACAAATCATACATGTCATTTAAACATAATATCCTTCGAGCATCGCGCCTCTATTAAACGAAGCGCCTGCAGACTTCCTCAAAATTGTGCTCGCAGTACTGCTTCGTCCGAGTCTTGGGATGCAACGTCGGTGGCCTTCATCTCCGCCAAGATGTCTTGACACGGCAAGAGCCATCCGCGCCCTCTATGCACGCCGACCGCTTCATTGCGCCGACACGCTGTAGCGCACTAAGGAACTGCTGCACCAAGCCAAAATAACTCTTCGCCGGGTCCGCCGCCACAAATGAGTCATGACATGCTTCATGGCAAGTCCAGATAATCGATTCCGCCGCCCATTCGCCAACCGATCGGTCAACGGAAGAGGACGCCCGGACTATGGAATTGCGACCAATATAGCTCTTCCTTCGTGCCCCTTCCGCCTCGGAAGTGCTCAATCGCGTCTCAGCCCGCCGCTAAGTCCAGATAAGCATCCTCCTAACTCCACAACTTGTCCAACCGAGCATACTTGATCCTCGAACTTCCCACGCAGCGTAAAAGGCTTTCCAAAGAAGAACATCCACACCGACGCAGCTCCTCCTTTGCAGCTCTCATTGCGGAGCGGCATCCTTGGCTTCGGCGGTGGCCTTTTTCAGGTCCTCTTGTTCGCTTGACGTTTTTTTTCAAGAACCCCGCAGCGGTCGGTAGCATTCTTCAACTTTATGGCCATATCGCCATTTCCTCTTGCTTCAAGAGTGAGCAGCCCGCTCGCTTTTAGCTCTTCGCCGCCTTAAAGCGCCGACATTATTTTCTCGCTTGTTTTAGCTTGGGCGAAGTTCCGCCGTAGCTCCTCCACAGCAGCGGCACCACCTGCATTAAGCATACAAGTAGTAAGGAACGGGCGCCAAGCTCCCTTACCAGTGCCCGTGGAGAAGTCGTGATACCTTGTGACTCGTCAAACCGCTTATTGACCAACGCGATGTCCGTGATCCGCCGCAAGTTGCCGCTTAGTTCGCAATTCATCATCCGGCTGGCCACTCGATGCCCCGCCGCCTATTTAGGAGCGGCGATATGTTATAATCGAGATTATGATCCTCGCACGCTATCAATTTTTACAACATACCGAGTCTCGTGGGCTACTATCTATACAGTATGATTCTATATGCATAACTGCTCATAAGGTACATCATTTTATGCATACCTCAAACCCCACAAGAACTTCGGCGATTTCGCAATCCACTCTCGGAGGTATTTTTCAATCACCGTACTCCATTAGAGCACGGTGATCTTCGAGATAGCCGCCGCCCGAAAGCAGATCCTTCACTCCTCCGACCGCATGCCGCTTGGCGCTGAACCTTCCGCCCCGCCGACTGGGAAACCTCCGCGACGACACCTCAGGGCGCCCGCCTCACATGAAGGTGCAACAGGTGGAGGCGTTGCCTCCATCATCTCCGAAGAAGATCCTCAAGACGAAGCTCACTGAGAAGGGCTGAGATCCCAACTACAAGGTACAATTTCGTTATCTTCGTAAATAAATACAGGATGTTCTTTGTTACAAGACCCTTCTTTTTTACTTACGGCTCGCTAGAGGGCTGATCCCTTGGGAAATAGTGCGGCTGGGTTACTTCCTCACGGACTCTCGACGAAGATTTCTTTCCCTCTTGAGGCCTTGACCTCCGGATCTTCCGGCGGTCCTCTTCTCTCCTTCCTTGATAGCCTCCTTCAGAGAGGCAGCTTGCTTCCCGCCCCCCTTCGCTTTCCTCAAAAGGCGCGCCTTCAACATCTTGGTCAAGATGGGATCCGCGTGGTCTCCGGAGGAGAGCCATACACCTTATCAACTTTGCCTTTGCTATCCACTCCTGCTCAAGAAACAGCTCCTTTAAGGGCAAGTTTATGATAAATGAACGGACAGCCTGTCCGGCACAGACTACTTACTTGAGTATCTCGGCGATTGCAGCTTAGTCCTCAAGCGTCCTCGGCCAGGTCCGACACTTTTCTTGTGATCCAAGAACAGTTTATACATCTCCACGCGCGTCATCCATAAAATGTTGGAGAGCTCGTGGTCCCTCCGGATTAAATTCCCACGCATTTAAGGGGCAACGCTTTGCAGGCGTATACCAATCAACATAACCTGCGCCACTACGACCAGATTGATCTCTTTCTTGAGGTCTCAATGCGGCCCGCAACAGAGGAACATCCTTGGACGGCCCCCACCGAGCCCCTGTTGACCCATGATGACAGCCGCTGTGGTGGACTGAGCGAAGGCGGTGGCGCCACCCATGGTGCCCCCGGGAGCGGTAATATAAAACCACTCCGCTGCCACAAACCAAGCTCCTCTTGAAAGAGCCTCGGGGCCACGGAGCATCAGACACTTGCCGATGACCGCCCCTCCAAGACTTCGCTTGTTGCCCTCGATCATCTTCGCTCCACCTTGAAGGTCTTGAGCCACAATCCAAGTGAGGGGTAATATGGAGGAAGGCCTCACATACGACAATGAATGACGATATATGGAGGATGGGCCCGATTCAAGTCATGGAAATCCAGCCCATAATAAAACATGAGCCCTCAGACAAAGGGATCCGCTGGAAGCCTAAACCTCAAGGAAGTGAGACACTAACACCACGCCTCGCCGGCTCGGAGTTGGAATGACCTGCCCGAGCAGCAGCCTATGCGAAATCTCGCCGTTAGGTACCGGCGCTCGCAGCTTTAGCACATCTTCTTCAGGACGGAAGAAGACACCCATCGGCCGAAGTTGGTCGGGCCGACATCGCCAAGGTCCGAGCGCCTAAATCAAGCTTTGGGTGTTAGAACTCGGCGCGAGGCTAACTCGATGGAGGGTGGAAAAGAAGAGGGCCTTGGTCTCATTATAAAGAGGTTGAATACCAAGAGCCCTCCCGTGGTCGATTAGGACTCGCCGATAGAGGAGGCGTGCCAACGGCATGGTTGGGTTACCCACGTCCGTATTTGATGAGAATCCTGAATAAGGGCGCGATCTACGCTTTGATAAAGACGCGTTAAGGAAACCGCCGCTAAATGCGCCGAGGTGGAACAGTAAAACGATTCATATAAAGGCCTAGCCGTGGTGTGATGTCACGCTGAATACGCCGCCAGATCCGGCAAAAGTTATTCTCTATGGTGGTATGTGGAACTTGTTTTGCAAAGCCGACACTATCCTCGGTGTTCAAAACCTTCTATGAAGTAGTCGAAGAGGAACCCGCCTTTGCAATGTCAAGACAATATGCGCACGGACTCGCCGTCATTGAAGCCTGGTTCAGGGGCTACTGAGGGAGTCCTGGACTAGGGGGTGTTCGGATAGCCGAACTATCATCTTTGGCCTGACTCCAAGACTATGAAGATACAAGATTGAAGACTTCGTCCCGTGTCCGGATGGGACTTTCCTTGGTGTGGAAGGCAAGCTTGGCGATACGGATATGTAGATCTCCTACCATTGTAACCGACTGTAACCCTAACCCTATCCGTGTCTATATAAACCGGAGGGTTTTAGTCCGAGGGACTAACAACAATCATACCATAGGCTAGCTTCTAGGTTTAGCCTCCTTGATCTCGTGGTAGATCTACTCTTGTACTACCCATATCATCAATATTAATCAAGCAGAGTAGGGTATTACCTCCATCGAGAGGGCCCAACCTAGGTAAAACATCGTGTCCCTTGTCTCCTGTTACCATCCGCTTAGACGATAGTTCGGGACCCCTACCCGAGATCCGCCGGTTTTGACACCGACACCAGTGTTTAACAAGGCCTCTCCAGTCTTCATCCGATATATTTTCCACTGGAGATGTTTGTGCAAGTTCACTGTTAGCCTTGCCTTCAAAGTGAGTTTTCCTCAAGTTATACCGATACTGTCATAGAGCAGACTTGAAAATATGGGTGCAAGCTTGTCTGGTTGCATCATCTTGGCTATCCAACTTCAACCTTGTCTGTTGAAAATTATGGGAGTCTCATTATCAGCAACCTAGAAAGTTTGGGATAGAGCAAGACGATATTACTATTTTCCATACATAACCATACTTATAGATAAATGGTCGAGGAAGTGTTGAACTAAGTTTCGTCTTTGTCATTCCTGAACTAAATCCATGTTGGGAGGATACGTACATGACACCTAACAGAAAACGTTGCCTCTGATACTAACTTGGCTGACTCTGTAGCATCACGTGGCCTTTTTAAACCTACCTCAAAATGGATCTCCATTCTTCCTCCTCTAGATTTAGTTAACCTGTCGAGCATTATCCTTGATGTTTGTTTCCTCTTGTTCCTAGGTGCTAGTCCAGCAACGAACATAGGAAGTGTTAGTGTACATCAAACTGTGAGACTACATATAAAGAAGCATGCAACTGTAACTTGACTCCAGCAACTACCTTCTTGTTGTTTTAGCTCACAGAGTTCATTTGATCTTGCCAACTCGTCTTTTGTCAAGAGTGCTTCGGAAGTAGTGTCAGATGGCAAGGGAGCTTGGGAATGTGCTGCTAGCTGAGTTGACAAACGAGTAACTCGTGCAGCTGGTGGTACTGTGGAAGGTGTTGCAACAACTAGGGTTGTCTCTGCTTGTTTGGTGGCAGCTATTGGTTTCTGTTTAGCTTGTTCTGCATCTCGTGTAGCACGGGATACCCCGTTTGTACAATTTTCCACTAGACTTTGACCTTCTATTGCCCCATCAGTACTAGTTGAATCTGCAGGATTCTTCCGCTTCCCTTTCCGTGTGTCCTTAGTACTAACACATCCCTTGTCATTCTGTGTTCCTTCCTCTTTCTCTGTGCCATGTTAAGTCAAGCCGACAAGAAAAGGAATAACAATTTAGTTCTTCAGAACAAATTGATGTGTGATACAGACGAACTGAACTTTGATGTTAGATAACCACATGATAGGAGGATGTAATATGTACGAAAAATAGGACGGCATGAGATAACCGTAACTATGATGTGTAAACCAAGGTAAGACATTTCACTAAATTAGAAGCAATGCAATGGAAGGTAGACACCATGTGAAAGATGCTACAAATATCGCTCTGCCAAGTTAACAGTGTCTCGTCATAACTGGCATTTAAACAAATGTGAAACAGAACAAGAAATAAATTATATGCAAGATGCAAACAACATCACACTACCAAGTTAAAGGTCTCTCGTCATTAGTGCCATTACATATTCACAACATTGCATATTCACAGCTTATGATGTGTAAACTAAGGAGAAGGCATTTCAACAAATTAGAAGCAACGAAAGCTAGACACCATATGAAAGATGCAATGAATACCACTCTACCAAGTTAAAACTGTCTCATCATAAGTGCCATTTCAACAAATTAGAAGTCGTACAAGCTAGAAAAGAACGTGAGATGTAACCTATATCACACTCCCAAGTCAAACGTGTTGTAGCAACCCGACCTCAGACGGTTAAGTCTCTGTGCATAGTGTCATCCCTGGATCGGTAATGCTGACACACACAATACTCGAAGGATTTATAACAGAGTAGCAATCACACACTTATTACATCGAATGTCTCGAAAGAGAACTTACTACAATAAATATGGCTTAAGGCCATCTAAATAAGATTACAGCGGAAGGCCTGGAAGATAAAGTGAGTCCATCAACTCCAACGGCATAGCTGAGTGCATGACAAACGATCTAGCGCACCTTAATCCTCGTCTGAAAAGTCTGCAACATGATATGTTGCAGCCCGAAAATGGGTCAGCACATGGAATATGCTGGCAATATAACATAGTAGAGCAATGAACAGATAAAAGCTATCACTACATGCATATATGGCTGGTGGAAGCTCTATGGTTATATTGTTTTGCAAAAAGCCAATTTTTCCCTACAACAAAGGAATAAATTTTATTTAACTATCATGGTGGTTGAAACATCATTGAGAAGGTTCCTCCGACTCAATCCCAATTAAAGTAATCATTTAACCTAACAAATTAATTTAGAGTGATGAGATCAAATAAATAATTCAAGTACCAGATACTCAAAATTGTCCATAACCGGGGACATGGCTAACCATCATTAGTTTATACACTCTGCAGAGGTTTGCGCACTTTTCCCCACAAGACTCGATCTCCTCCGTTATATTTCTCGCACTACCTGGTGTTTCAGAAACGGATGACCGAGACAGAGTCTTTTAGAAGCATTAACTCTTTACTCTGGGTGGACAGTTACACCTACTTTCCCTCTACATCTGCTAGCCCACCACTGAAAGAGGTCACACAACATACTCAACTATGTCAGAGCCCATAATGGCTTGTGGCTGCACACGGAAGTTCCTAGCATGAATAATCTTATGATCCCTTTGAGCCTGAGTGGCGGACCGTAGGATGATCACACGGGTACTCGGGATATCCTAGGACAACACTGGATTCTCCAGATGCCCACAAGCAATCCAACCAGATGTGTATTAAAGTAGCCACCTTAAGTTGAACCATTAATTAACAATCTCACATCTGTCATGGATACACTCAAACTCAATCCACGTCTACGAGCATAGCATAGCAATATAAGCATAACGTAGAAGTAACTCCCAAGGGTTTGAAAATAAACAGGTAATAGGTTCTACCTCAACAACTACTTCCCAAACCCACATGTTAAGAGATCCTACTCATGCAATGTGCGAGGGTTGTATCTAATGCATAAAAACTGGGTATGAAAAAGGTATGATCAATGTGTTACTTGCCTTGCTGACGATCCGCAAAACCTAGAGACTCGTAGTAGCACGCTTCGCACTCCGGGAATTCTATCGCAAACAAACAATAGCATACATAAGCAATCAAGCAAAGTTGCACGGGTAAATCTCAAATAAGAAGATCTAACCAGAAAGTTCAACTGAAGAACTCCGGTTTGCAAGAAGAATCAAACCAAACGGAGCAACGAAACTCAAATTGCGAAAGAAACAAGATCCGATTACTATTCTGGACTAAAGTCAAATTTTACAGTACCAAAATCTTGTTCAAGTTGGTTAAACATAAAGAAGGCTTCGAGACAAAGATCCAGGTGCTTGAATCGCCAGATTCCAATAACGAGCGTAGAGATAAACTAAAACAAAAATCAGGGCAGAAATCGCGATCGGAAATAATCCCGAAAAACCCTAGAAAAAGAAAAAATGACGAACAGGCTAACGGACGAACGTTCACTGTCTATGACTAATGGGCGAATGGCGTTCGTTAAAACAAACGTATGGACGAACGTCCGCTATTTAACTAAACCGCAGAAAACCGAACCGATCTAATCAAAAAAACCAAATCTAGGTTTTCTAAAAAAACTGAACAGTTAACCGGAAAAGAAAAAAAACAGCGACAAACGGCAGAGGCGACTACCTCTGGCGGCGTTCCGGCGAGGCGGGGCGGCGGCGGCAGCAAAGCGGCGGCGCGAGGCGGCAGCGACCTAGGGTTTGGGGGCACGGTGCGAGGTGGGCTGGGGCCTCGGGGCCTCGGGCCTCGGCTTATGAAGCCGGCCGGGTCGGTGTCCCAGGCGGACACGGCAAACTCGAGAATCTTGACAGGTTTCTCCTCATACGTCAAATCACTATCCAACTGAATTGCTTCCAGGGCATCAGATCTCTCGAGGAATATCGCCATCTCTCGCATGGCACTTCTTCAACTGGGAAACGTGAAACACAACATGAACTCCTGACAGTCCTTCGGGTAACTCCAACTTGTAGGCAACCTCTCCCATGCGTTCCAAAACACAGTACGGTCCCACAAATCTCGGGGCTAACTTTCCCTTGACTCCAAAAAGCTTAACTCCTCGCAGAGCCGACACTCGCAGATAAGCTCTGTCTCTGATTTCATAGACTACCTCCTTGCGTTTTGAACCTGCATAACTCTTCTGTCGGGACTGAGCTACCTTCGGTCTATCTCGAATCAGCTTAACCTTCTCTTCAGATTCCTTAATCAAATCCGGTCCAAAGAACTGGCGATCTCCAACTTCATCCCACATCAATGGTGTTTGGCATCTTCTTCCATACAAGACCTCGAACGGTGCCATTTTCAAACTGGCCTGGTAGCTGTTATTGTATGAGAACTCCGCGTAGGGCAAGTTGTCATCCCAACTAGATCCATAATCTAGCACACCAGCTCTCAACATGTCCTCCAGAATCTGATTGACTCTCTCAGTATGTCCATCTGTCTGGGTGAAAAGTCTGATCGAACTCCGCCTGGTTCCCAAAGTCCGTGCGCTTGGTGCCAAAACTTTGAAGTAAACTGTGTTCCCTATCTCGATACGATGGTCCTCGAACTCCATGCGCATATACGATCCTGGTCATATATATCTTGGCCAACTTCGCACTTGTATAAGTGGTTTTCACCGATAAAGTGAGCTACTTTGGTCAAGCGTCCACTACTACCCAGATAGAATCATATCCCGATCGGGTCCCGGGTAATCCGTGATAAAATCCATGCCAAGCTTATCCCACTTCCATTCGGTATCAAGATAGGTTGCAGTAATCCTGCCGCTTCGATGCTCGCCTTCACTCTCGACATACATCACATACAGCCACATACTCGGCAATATCCTTTTTCATTCCAGTCCACCAGAAACGCTCCTTCAAATCCAAATACATCTTGGTGTTTCCGGGGTGTATCGAGTATGGTGAGTCATGAGCTTCCTGTAGTATTAACTTCTTGATCCCCGCATTATTGGGCACATATACACGGTCCTCAAACCACAAGGTGTCGTGCTCGTCCTCACGAAAACCCTTGGCTTTTCCTTCACTCATCTTCTCCTTTATCTCGGCGATTTCTTTGTCATCCTTTTGGGCTTCTCAAATCTTTTCCAATAATGTTGACTGAACCTCCAATGTTGCAACAAAACCCCTAGAAACTATCTCCAACCGAAGCTCCCTGAGATCTTTTGCTAACTCCTTGGGCATCCCTCCGCTTACGAGGGTGTTAACATAGCTCTTACGGCTCAATGTGTCTGCTACGACATTGGCCTTTCCTGGATGATAATGCAGCTTCATGTCATAATCCTTTATAAGCTCCAACCATCTCCTCTGCCTGAGGTTCAGCTCCTTCTATGTAAAAATGTACTTCAAACTCTTGTGATCCGTGTAGACATCGCAACGGTTACCGATAAGAAAATGTCTCCAGGTCTTGAGCACATGCACTACGGCTGCTAACTCCAAATCATGCATGGCATAATTCAACTCATACGGTCGAAGTTGTCGTGAGGCATATGGAACAACTCTTCCGTGTTGCATAAGTACTCCTCCAAGTCCTAAGCGAGAGGCATCACAATACAGTTGGAAATCCTTACGTATATCTGGCAGAATCAGCACTGGGACCGTAGTCAGACGTTTCTTAAACTCCTGAAAACTTGCTTCACATTCTTCATCCAATGGAACTTGGTGTCTTTCTTCAACAATACTGTCATAGGTTTCGCAATTTTGGAAAAATTCTCAATGAATCTCCGATAGTATCCCGCGAGTCCAAGAAAACTGCGGATCTCTCCAACTGAAGTGGGTGCCAACCACTTAGTGACTGACTGAACCTTGGTGGGGTCTACTGCTATACCCTCTCCTGATATAACATGTCCAAGGAATCCAACCTCCTTCAACCAAAACTCACACTTGCTGAACTTGGCATACAACTGATGTTCACTGAGCTTCTCGAGAACTAAACACAAATGCTCCTTGTGCTCCTCTTCATTCTTCGACTATACCAAGATATCATCAATGAACACCACAACAAACTTATCCAAGAACTCCATAAACACCTTATTCATCATACTCATGAAATAGGCAGGGGCGTTGGTCAATTCGAACGACATAACCGTATACTCATATAGCCCATACCTTGTGGTGAAAGCTGTCTTGGGTATATCCTTTTCTCGGATCTTCAGCTGATGGTATCCTGATCGCAAATCGATCTTCGAGAACACTTTAGTTCCTTGCAGCTGGTCAAACAAATCATTGATCATTGGCAATGGGTACTTGTTCTTGATCGTCAGTTCATTCAACGCACGATAGTCAACAACCATCCTTAACGATCCATCCTTCTTCTCGACCAAGAGAACTGGGGCTCCCCATGGTGATGAACTTCGTCGAATGTAACCTTTCTCCAACAACTCCTTAATCTGCTTCTTGATCTCCTCCAGATCATTCATGGGCATCCGGTATGGTCTCTTCGATATAGGCCCGGTGCCTGGCAACAACTCTATCAAAAACTCGATGTCTCGATCCGCGGCATGCCCGTAACTCCTCCGAAATACATCCGATAATCCTTCACAACATGCACTTCCTCCTGAACAACTCCCGTGAGAGAATTTACCTGGGTCCTCCTCGGCGCATGCCGGGATACATACTTGATCCTTTTCCCCTTTGGGGTAGTGAGTAAAATCGACTTACTGGCGCAATCGATGTTTCCTCCAGACATCGATAGCCAATCCATGCCTAGTATTACATCCAATCCTTGTGACTCCAAAATAATCAGGTCTGAGGGGAAAACATGGCTTCCAATGGTCAATGGCATTTGAAAACATCCTTGACTTGCCATATACTCCGCTCCTGGTGAGCTTACTAACATAGGTGTCCTCAGTACTTTAGTGGGAAACTTATACTTATCCACGAATCCCCTTGATATGTATGAATGCGATGCACCAGTATCAAAAAGAACTATTGCAGTAAATGACTTAATCAAAAACTTACGGATAACTGCATCAGACTGCTCTTCAACCTCCTCCACGTTCACGTGGTTCACTTGTCCCCTATTGAAAGGGTTGGGCTTCTTCCCAGAGCTTCCATTGCCATTCCCATTCTTTGCTTCAGGGCACTCAGTGGCATAGTGTCCAGTCTTCCCGCACCTGAAACAAGTAATGTGACTTAGGTCCTTCTTGGCGGGTGTGGCTGGAGTGGAGCGGTTCTGATTGTTGCCTGCTCCATTCCCATTCCCATTCTTGGGGCCATTGTGGTTATGGGAACTCCCTCCATTGTGAGTATGGCCTCCATGGTTATGGGTCAATCCTCCCGAGTTCGGGGTGAAACGAGGCTTCTGCTGAGTTCCTGAGTTGTACCTTCCTTGTCCATACTTCCTCTTGCGGCTCTCAATCTGCTGCTGCTCCTGGTAGTTATTAAATGTTGCCACCATCAACTGCATGCTCATCTCATCATTTAACCCTTCCATAAACTTCTCCTGCTTTGCGGCATCTGTGGCCACATCATCAGGGGCATAACGAGATAGCTTACTAAACTCCTCTATGTATTGAGCCACAGTATGATTCCCCTGGCGTAAGTTGCGGAACTCACGCTTCTTCAAAAACTCCAGCTGAGACATGGGTTGTGCAGAAAGCTTGCTGAAACTGATCCCAAGTGACATTGGCTATGGGGAAAGTGGCTGTGTAATTCTCCCACCATGATGCTGCTGGTCCATCCAAATTGGTGTGCGGAAAAATGCACCTTCTCAGCATCAGTGCAACTTGCGGTGGTCAACTCCCTTCCAATCTTGCGTAGCCAGTCATCCGCAATTATTGGCTCGGTGCTACTGGAAAACACCGGCGACTACAACCTCAGAAAGCGGGCTAAGTTATCAACTGGTGGTGGTGGTGGTGGAGGGTTGTTGTTGTTGTTGTTGTTGTTGTTGTTGTTGTTGTTGTTGCCTTGGTTCTGGACTAATATCTGCATCAAGGCATTCTGTTGCTGGATCAGCTGGGTGATCTCCGGTGGGAAAACAAATCCGGTGTCACGTCTCGGAGGCATTTGATTGGTGTAGAGGGGAGAGATTAGAATAGAATGAGGTCTAGTGAGAAAGCACTACCCATATGCACATGAGACAAACACAATCATATCATATCACTCAATCAATCAAGCAAGGGCATACAATCGGTCTAGAACTAACATTAAAAGTGCTCGGACTACTATTATATACATGGGGGGAAAACTAATGATCATATGGTGGTCATCTAGAAATATTGATCGGTGGAAGACTCCATGATATCCGCTCCAACTTCGTCTTCATAGTCATCATCGCTACTGTCGGTTCGGAGTCGGTGTCGTCGATGATGATGTAGTCTTCAGAATGAACTTCCTTGGGTTCATCGTCTTCTCCTCCTGGCGCGGGGTCTCCCAAGAATACTCCTATCTTCCTTGTTAGATCGTCATTCTTCTCCACGAGTATCGTCATTTCCTCCTCATATCCATCACATATAGACTTGAGTTCCTCTTCAAGCTTGGTGATCCTTGTCATTGCCTTCGTCAAATCTAACATGCTTGAGCACATCTGGTTCTCCTGTCGTCGAATGTGCTGGTTTAACTCCTGGATGAAAGCTACAATGAACCTGTCCTTCCTGGTGCTGATCATCTCCCATTTCTCATCTCGGCGCCCACATATCTGATAGATAGTGTCCTTCAGCTCCTGTTTGTAGATTTCTCCAATACGTCCCATAGTAATGTGGGCTGATGCTCTTGCCTAGGCTCCAGGTGGGTGCATCAAAGGAAAACTCTATTGGCTCAGTGACTGGCGTGAATGTCCTTCCTGGAACTTGAACTTGAATCATCCAGCGCTCCTCTTCTGGTAAGGTGGCGATGTAGGACCCGGTGAAGCTTGGTATTCCGATGTTCATGTACCTAGTGACTTCCTTCAAGTGTCGTCCAAAAGGTGTGTCTTCATCCGGTTGTGCAAACTTGTTCCTTGAGTCCGCCATCCTAAAGAGTAGAAAATGGAGAGAAGTCAGAAATGAGTAGAGAATAGTGACCTAGGGCCTTTCTTAGTTGTCGTGTCCTACATTCAGCGTGTGCTCTGATACCATCTTATAGCGACCCGACCTATAACGGTCAAGTCTCTGTGCTCAGTGTCATCCCTCGATAGGTAATGCAGACACACACAGTACTTGAAGGATTTATAACAGAGTAGCAATCACACACTTATTACATCGAATGTCTCCAAAGAGAACTTATTACAATAAATATGGCTTAAGGACATCTGAATAAGATAACAGCGGAAGGCTTGGAAGATAAAGTGAGTCCATCAACTCCAACGGCATAGCTGAGTGCATGCCAAACGACCTAGCGTACCTTACTCCTGGTCTGAAAAGTCTGCAACATGATATGTTGCAACCGGAAAACGGGTCAGCACATCGAATATGCTGGCATTATAACACAATAGAGCAATGAACAGATAAAAGCTATCACTACATGCATATATGGCTGGTGGAAGCTCTATGGTTATATTGTTTTGCGAAAAGCCAATTTTTCCCTACAACAAAGGAATGAATTTTATTTAACTATCATGGTGGTTGAAACATCATTGAGAAGGTTCCTCCAACTCAATCCCAATTAAAGTAATCATTTAACCCAACAAATTAATTTAGAATGATGAGATCAAATAAATAATTCAAGTACCAGATACTCAAAATTGTCCATAACCGGGGACACGGCTAACCATGGTTAGTTTATACACTCTGTAGAGGTTTGCGCACTTTTCCCCACAAGACTCGATCTCCTCCAGTGGATTTCTCGCACTACCTGGTGTTTGAGAAATGGATGACCGAGACACAGTCTTTCAGAAGCATTAACTCTTTACTCTGGGTTGACAGTTACACCTACTTTCCCTCTACATCTGCTATCCCACCACTGAAAGGGGTCACACAACATACTCAACTACGCCAGAGCCCATAATGGCTTGTGGCTGCACATAGAAGTTTCTAGCATGAATAATCTTATGATCCCTTTGAGCCTGGGTGCCAAACCATAGGATGATCACACGGGTACTCCGGGATATCCTAGGACAACACTGGATTCTCCAGGTGCCCACAAGCAATCCACCCAGATGTGTATTAAAGTAGCCACTTTAAGTTGAACCATTAATTAACAATCTCACATCTGTCACGGATACACTCAAACCCAATCCACGTCTACGAGCATAGCATAGCAATATAAGCATAACGTAGAAGTAACTCCCAAGGGTTTGAAAATAAACAGGTAATAGGTTCTATCTCAACAACTACTTCCCAAACCCACATGTTAAGAGATCCTACTCATGCAATGTGCAAGGGTTGTATCTAATGCATAAAAACTGGGTATGAAAAAGGTATGATCAATGTGTTACTTGCCTTGCTGACGATCCGCAAAACCTAGAGACTCGTAGTAGCATGCTTCGCACTCCGTGAATTCTATCGGAAACAAACAATAGCATAAATAAGCAATCAAGCAAAGATGCACAGGTAAATATCAAATAAGAAGATCTAACCAGAAATTTCAACTGAAGAACTCCGATTTGCAAAAAGAATCAAACCAAACAGAGCAACGAAACTCAAACTGCAAAAGAAACAAGATCCGATTACTATTCTGGACTAAAGTCAAATTTTACAATACCAAAATCTTGTTCAAGTTGGTTAAACAGAAATAAGTCTTCGAGACAAAGATCCAGGCACTTGAATCGCCTGATTCCGATAAACGAGCGAAGAGATAAACTAAAACGAAAATCAGGGCAGAAATCGCGATCGGAAATAATCGCGGAAAACCCTGGAAAAAGAAAAAATGACGAACAGGCTAACGAACGAAGGTTCGCTGTCTGTGACTAACGGGTGAACGGCGTTCGTTAAAACGAACGTATGGACGAACGTCCGCTATTTCACTAAACCGCATAAAACCGAACTGATCTAATAAAAAACCGAATCTAGGTTTTCTAAAAAAGCTGAACGGTTAACCGGAAAAGAAAAAAAATCGCGACGAACGGCGGCGGCGGCGGCTACCTCTGGCAGCGGTCCAATGAGGCGGGCGACGGCTCCGGCATGGGCGGCGGCGGCGGGCTCGGGTGGGCGGCGACGCGACTGACGAGGCGGCGGCGGCCTAGGGTTTGGGGGCACGGTGCAAGGTGGGCTAGGGCCTCGGGCCTTGGCTTATAAAGCCGGCCGGGTCGGTGTCCCAGGCGGACACGGCCCGGTAAGGCGGTTCACTTTAAAAAAAATCTGACGCGCAGAAAAACAAAGAAAAGAAATACTAAACGGACTCCAAAAATCCTGAAATAAATTTTCCTCGTCCTCTAATAAAATAACGGACAAAGTGAACATTTATTTAGGACTCTAACGCAATTTTGAAAAACGCATATTTTTTCCTAATTCAAACAAAATAACAATAAAATCTAATAAAATTGTTTATTTTATTTTAATATTTTTCCTCCAATATTTCATTATTCTGGGAGAAGTCATATTATCTCCTCTCATATATTGTGATATGAAATATTTTCAGAGAGAAAAATTAATAAAACCAATGATCCTTGTTTCAGTATTTGATAAAATTCAAATATAAAAAACGCGAAATCCCCAACTCTCTTCGAGGGTCCTTGAGTTGCTTAGGATTTCGAGGATCGCAAAACAAAAATGCAATAAAATATGATATGCATGAATGACTTATGTATAACATTCCAAATTGAAAATTTGGGATGTTACACGTGTCTTATGGTAAGTGATTGTTGCAGGTTACACAATAGTAGTACTTTGATGTAAGAACATGGTGTGATAGACAGATATTGTATGTTCTAGAAATAGGAACATGTGTCTTATTCACAAGTATAATGTGTAAAGCAAGTAGATGGAATTCAACAAAATTAGAAGCAATACAAGCTAGACATCATACGTAACATGCAACCACGTATAACAGTGCCAAGTTAGAGGGAGCACCTTTGATGGTGCACTAGGGGAGACGTGCTCATCATCAATACAACTATGTTGAGTGTCTATACATTTGTTGTCTTGCAAATCATCTTGGGGGGTTGGAGGAGTAGAATCTGTAGAGGCCCTCTGTTTGGAAGGTGCACCTTTATCCGCTGCCTTGCTAACTTCCTTCTGCTTTATTAATTTTGAATTGTCAAGTAAAACCGACAAGAAAAAAGCAATAAAATTCACTCTTCAGAACTCATTTGTGCATGATACTGACAATCACTACTTTGATGTAAGGCAAACACATGATACCAGGATGGAATATGTACGAAAAATAGGACGACATGGCATATTCACAAATGTTTGTGTAAACTAAGCAGAAGCCATTTCAATAAATAAGAAGCAATGCAAGCTAGACACCGCATGCAACATGCAAGACAATATCACACTGCCAAGCTAGAGAAAGCACCTGGAATGCCGGTTTCGCCGGAAGACCGCCATCAGTCCCTGCCTTATTTTTTCCTTCCTTCTTAGTTTTATTGCCTTGTCAATACAAACCCACAAGAAAAATGAATTAAAATCCGCTTTTCAGAACTCATTGATGTAGGATGCTGACGAGCACTACTTTAATGTAAGGCGACCGCATGATAGGACGATTGAATGTGTCACAAAAAATGACAGCATTGCATATTCACAGCTATGATGTGTAAACTAAGGAGAAGGCATTTAAACAAATTAGAAGCAATGAAAGCTAGACACCATATGAAAGATGCAACAAATATCACTCTACCAAGCTAAAACTGTCTCGTCATAAGTGCCATTTCAACAAATTAAAAGTAGTACAAGATAGAAAAGAATGCGAGATGTAACCTATATCACACTCCCAAGTCAAACGTGTCTTATGATAAGTGATTGTTGCAGGTTACACAATAGTAGTACTTTGATGTAAGAACATGGTGTGATAGACACATATTGTATGTTCTAGAAACAAGAACATGTGTCTTATTCACAAGTATAATGTGTAAAGTAAGCAGATGGAATTCAACAAAATTAGAAGCAATACAAGCTAGACATCATACATAACATGCAACCACATATAACAGTGCCAAGTTAGAGGGAGCACCTGTGATGGTGCACTAGGGGAGACGTGCTCCGTTGAGTGTCTATTCATGTGTGTCTATGCAAATCACATATAACAGCTACGTTGAGTGTCTATGCATGTGTTGTCTTGCAAATCATCTTGGGGGGTTGGAGGAATAGAATCTGTAGAGGCCCTCCGTCTGGAAGGAGTACCTTTATCCGCTGCCTCGCTAACTTCCTTCCGCCTTATTGATTTTGAATTGTCAAGTAAAACCGACAAGAAAAAGCAATAAAATTCACTCTTCAGAACTCATTCGTGCATGATACTGACAATCACTACTTTGATGTAAGGCAAACACATGATACCAGGATGAAATATGTACGAAAAACAGGACGGCATGGCATATTCTCAACTGTTTATGTAAACTAAGCAGATGCCATCTCAACAAATAAGAAGCAATGCAAGCTAGACACCACATGAAAGATGCAACCAATATGACTCTGCCAAGTTAAAAGCGTCCCATCATAAATGGCTTTTCAACAAATTAGAAGCAGCGCATGCTATAAATCATATGAAAGATGCAACTAATATCGCACTGCATATACTAAAGGTGTCTCGTCATATTGATTGATGCGGGATACAGAAAAACAATAGTTTTATGTAAGGGCATGCTTAATAGACAAATGTACTATGTACTAAAAACAGGAAGGCATGTCACATTAACAGGTGTAATGTATAAACTAAGCAGAATAGCACATGCAATTTAACCAGATTGGAAGAATTACAATCTAGACACCATATGCAACATGCAACCACATATCACGCTGCCAAGTTAGAGCAAGCACCTGCGATGCTCGTGTAGGGGAAATGCGGTAATCAACTACAGAGCAATGTTCACTATCTTCATCTAGCCTTGTTGTTTCTTGAGAATCATGTAGGGAGGCTGACGCTGCATTCTTTAAATGAGGATCTTTACTCACAATAGTCCACTGGCTTGACTGCCTCATCATAAGTGATTGATGAGGGATACACAAGAACATTAGTTTGATGTAAGAACATGGTTAATAGACAGATGTACTAGTATGTACCAAAAACAGGAAGGCATGTCATATTCAAAGGTATAATGTGTAAGCTAAGCAGATGCAATTTAACCAAATTGGAAGCAATACAAGCTAGACATCCGTCTGGAGTAGTGAGCATGATCATCTAGGACCTGAGAGCCTGGTGGGAGG
The DNA here is from genome assembly GCA_021605205.1 of Aegilops longissima. Lineage (NCBI taxonomy): Eukaryota > Viridiplantae > Streptophyta > Magnoliopsida > Poales > Poaceae > Aegilops > Aegilops longissima. Next base: position 420,985,186 of record CM038677.1, on the reverse strand, counting down.
CGGGCTGCTTCGCCACCATTATGGCTTTTTAGTTGGCTTCCAAGTTATGCATGTCTGTGCTGGGCTTGTCACTGGCTCGGCCAGTGCCCTGACTAGCTATTTGTCTTTGGTGCTCCCAGGATGTGGTTCATGTAAAAAATATCTTTCCTTATCTTAATAAAGACCGACTTCGGCCTTTCGAATAGAAGGTAGACACCATATGCAACATGCAACCACATAAGACACCACGAAGTTAAAGCAAGCACCTGGGATGGTGGTTCATGGCGAGCGAGATCATCAACTCCAGAGCTACGTTTACCGTCTCCATCTGCTGACACTGCATCCTTTATAGCGCTGAAATGTGTCTTGCCTAAGCCCGAAGCAAGCTGGAGCTTCTTCTCTCTTTTATTTCGTGCTTCTATCAACCGGTTGGCAGAGTTTGAAATACCCATGCATAAAAAAACAATAGTGAGAATATATATGGGTGAAGTGTGTGCAGAACTAGTGCACTGTAAAAGTAGCAGATAGCAGGTGGCTGAAAAATAAATGACAGGAGACATATGATAGCTCTACAACATTGCATGGCAAACAAAATTAGATTCTACTCCGTATGATTTTGTAATATATGAGCACAGGGATGGCTGGGAAATGCAGGTACTCCTCCAGCACACCACCACATGTGGTCCTATCAAAATAACAGTCGACTAAAAATAAATAGGTCACCGATTTTTTATGAACCGTCCGATCTATAAGGAACGGTAGATGGCCTTTGTCTACCTCCCGCCACCATCTTGTTGACGATCTTTCTCGAACCGCTAGCGACCACTGCCCAGACTCTGCCTCCGCCGCCTCCCTCCCTCGACCTCACACCACCGCCATGCTTGGCAGCGCCCCCCGGCCATCCCTTTAATCCCAGCCGACCTCCAGATCGGGCACCAACAGCTCTAGGCCCCACGCACCCCTAAGATAAACACCAAGGTGCTGCTTCCTCGGCGTAATAGGCGGACTAGCGCCTGTTACGCCGGGGAATGCTTCCTTTAATTGGGAATCAACTGACCAGGAATTGAAATCCAGGGGGGCGACAGACCTCTAGCTAAGGTGAAATAGTATATGAGGAGAAACCTTGTGCATCGTGAGTTACTAGGAACATCTATTATCAAGAAGAAGCAGTCAACTAGTGTCTTCTATGGGATGAATACCGTGCAAGAAGATATGTAAGATTTGCACGAATAAGGGAAGAGGAGTACCATTTCTGGTTGCCAGTGTTGTGTCCTCCAGATGTAGCGGCGATTTTCTTGTTTTTACCGGGGGATTCAATGTTTTGGAGGAGGGTGGAGCCTTTGACGCCATGCCAAATTGTTGACTGTGTTGGCGTGGCTGTATGTCGGCAGAGGGGAAGCAGATCCGAGGCGGCGAAGGACGGCGTAGCAGGAACAACTCCAGTGCGGTGGACGGTGGTGAAGTTGGAGCGGCAGCGGTGAGGCACGGGATGGCGTGGTTGAACTGGCTCGGGTACGGACAGCTCGGCCTCGGCATCAACTACTAGCCGTGGAGGGCGTTGCGGTTGAGGTTGCGGTGGACGACGGCATCGGGGTATTGGCTCCAGCGTGATGGAGGAGAGCAGCGTTTGATGGGTGGGATAGGGTGGCGGACGGAGGACACCTGGGTTTCGCGGCTGGTGGAGAGGTAGTTTCGGCGCCCATGGAGTATGAATGGGGAATCAGACGGGGGGCGGGGGAGCTAAGGGAGAACCATGTTTCGGTCTGGGACACGCTTGTTTTTGGCTTTTTTGAACAGATGGGACGCACTTGTTTGAAATTTGGGGAAAGTACAAACTTTGCCCCCCTCTTAAATTTCGGACCTACTACGGGTCAGGGGTAGGATGGTAATCCCAGGTGTCCAAAATAGTGGGCGGGAGTGATTTCGGTCGCGCGCATGTGTGCTTAAGCGGCCATTGTGTATGAATGTTTTTCGGAGGCGGTTGCGTGGCATCTAGATGAAGCTACAAACCTACCCCGGTTTAGACCTTTGGACGTCGGGCCGGTAGGTTTCACAGGTCGGAGTTAGAAAAGTAATTTCCTTCTACTACCAAACATTGGTCTCACGCGGTTTCAAGTAGTAGAGGCTCTTTTGGCACTTCGTTCGAAATTTTGAAACAGAAGCATTCACGTTAAGAGTACTCTTGAACTTTGAGGATTGACCTAAATAGACAACGTTAAATTTGACCTTGTATGTTTGATAACCTCATTAAATTATGCGCTTCTTTTTGAAATTTTGACACTTGAAAATCCTATAACTACGATTATTTTGGAATGGAGGAGGTAAATTTGAATCTATTTTGTACATGACTATATATGCTATTATGTACAAAAGTAGAGTAAAGATTGGTGCCCCCATAATTTAGGTATGATTTACAAATGCCATGATATCGAATTCAAATAATTGAATGGACTTCATGTTGAATTTGAATTTTTTAAACCACCTTAAGTTGAATTCAAATGTATGCTAGTTCATAGCTAGCTATTTATAATGTTCATTGTGTAACTTTCGTATGTACAATGTGCTTTACACACACAACACGAACTATACTCACGTTTATATTCGATTGATAAAGCGATACATTGTCTGGAGTTCAAAATATTAACTATGTGGATCAATTATGTCGAGTAATAACATAGACATGCTCAAATTCGATAGAATCTAGACGTCTGATGGATCAATGACCGTTCCTTACGCGAATTGCAAATATCATGACCCCATCCTAATATTTGGATACTATTTATATTTTTTTAATCAATGTGTACATCAGTCTTTTACGTGTAGTTTCACTCTCCATCGGTGGTCTCTCACACATGCTCACACACTCTCTCCCGAGGTGTCTTCCTCGCAGACATGCTCTCGATATAACCCTCCCTCCCTCTCGTAACCATTTACGACTGTTTTCACTAACCTTTATCACAAGCACTCTTCCTCTTACAAGCATACACACGCACAATCCCATCGACCCTTTCTATATACATAGACCTGCCTACGTGTCTCCCGTACGCACATTATCTTTAGGCCTGTCTCTCACGCATTGTCTCACACCTCTCTTCCTAATCGATGAGTATGATTCTAGCAAAGCATTCTGTAGGATGCCCCTTAAAGTTAGGTTGGATGAATAGTAATATCAGAGATAAGGGGTTACCCTAGTCTGAAGACCTAGGGTTACAAATCCTAGCCGGCTTTGTCAACGGACACAGAGTCCTTCACGATTCTGCTATCTTTGTCTTGTATGACTAGTTATCCATGGGTCTCCCTAAATGCTTCACGGGCCGACCAATGTGGTGCAGGACGGAACCGAACCAAGGGCCTCACCTCGGCCCACCGGACCTCACGCAGTGACACACCCTCTGCCCCAAGTCTCGTTATCTTCTCACACCCACACATACCAACACAGACACCACACAAAAAAAACTCTCCTCGTGCCTCTATCGCCTCCCCCTTGCATATACACACTCAGGGGAATTTCTCGCCGTGACATCAGAATTCTTCTCTCTCTCTCTCTCTAGACCTCTCTCATTTCTCGTGTTATCTCTCCCATGCCCCCCCCCCCGCCGGCCCCTCTATCCATGCCTCTCTTGAATATGTAATACACACACATACCTCTCTAGGCCCTGCCAAATACATCAACTACACATTCACACATGTTACATCACGTACCCCATTGATCTAAAAAGCCCTCTCTTCACGTTTATTTCGCATACAACATTCCTTTTGAATAAAGTGTGGCCAAAAAATTATTTTAGAATTTCTACATATATACAGCATTACAAAGTTATATTTATTCTGCATCGTGAATTTTTATATTTTTATACTATATATAAAATTAGTCATAATAAAGAGAAACTGTAGCGACCCAACCTCAGACGGTCAAGTCTCTGTGTGTCTGTGCCATCCCTGGATCAGTATGCTGGCACACACAATACATGAATGTATATATCAAAGTGCAAACACATGTATAAATAACGTAAAATGATATATACCTCATAATACTCAGCGGAAACAATCAAACGGGTGTGGAGTCCCATCAACGCCATCGGCAAAGTTGAGTGTAGACCGTAACCCTGCACTGCACTCTTACCCGTCGGAGTAAAATATCTGCAACATGATAAGTTGCAGCCGTGTAGGTCAAGACATTGAATGTACCGCAAGATCACAACATGAGAAAACAGATGGTAAAACTATACTATATGCAATTTGGCTTTGTGGCTCGGGTCTGAGTTTTGTTTTGCATAAAAGCTGGTTTTATTTTCCCTACATCAAAGGAATAAATGAAGTCTGTACTATGGAGTTTTCTATCATGACATGGTTCCGCCAACCGATGTCTCATAGCCCAAAATCATCATATGTTGCCCACAATTAAGTTATCAATCCGTGTTGAGAGTTCCGAGATAGATCCAGTCCAGATGCTCAAATTGTCCGTGAATCGGGACACGGCTAATCGATTAGGTTTAAACCTCTCGCAGAGGTTTGTACACTTTACCCACAAGATTCGATCCTCTCGTTACGCTCTCGCACTTCGTGGTGTTTGAGAACAAGATGACCAAACATGGTCTTCCAAAGAGTTCCTCCGACCACCGTCCGGTACTCAACCAATCCTACCGTAGTTCTACATCTGCTAGTACCGCCCCACCAGAGTCACAACTAAGGTCAACCAAGCCAGAGCCCATAATGACTTGCGGTTGCACAGTAAGCTTCCGGCGTGAAGTATTCTTCCGCCTCTTTGAGTCTGGGTGAAGCTTTCCATAAGATGTCATGGCGCTTCTCCATGCATCCCGCCAACCACTGGTTTCTCCAGGTGCCCACAACCGCCCTTCACCCAAAGAGTGTGTATTGAAATCCTGTCTCGAGTCTTGAAGTCTTGAGGTCTTGAAGATGCAGTCCTTGCAGATTCCATCATGGAGTTGTCGCCATTGACGAGAATCCTCCATTCTCACACCACTCCCGAGCACTCATACCAAACCCCGCCTACTATAGCGTAGCATTAAAATAAAATATCGCCCCGGCTTGGTAACAGGGGAAGGGTTCCTACCTCATGCATACTACTCAACTACAAGGATTCAATAACACTACCGAGGGGTGGTTGCAAAGATGTCACTAAATGCAATAAAACATAGGTATGAAAGCATGGTCAAAGTGAACTTGCTCGGTGATGTTGACGAAGAAGAATTATCGCCCTCAAGAAATAACTTGATAGACTACTCGTCACTCTCTCGATGAAATCTATATAACAAACATATCATTCACATAAGCACTCACACTAACAATCAAAACAAAAGAGAGAGCGAATAAGAATCAAGGAACTTCAAATAAAACTAGGAGTCTTCTTCTACAACATTCACAAAAATAGTTTTGTCTAACGGAAAATAAAACACTAAAATAACAGAGAATAAAATATAAATTTAGTTAAGACAAAGAAAAATAAAGTATTTTTTTCATAAAGCTATTTTGAAAGTATTTTCAATTGGGAGTTAAAACAGTAGAGAAATCCATTGCAAGTTATTAGCTTAACTTGAATTGATTTCACAATAACAAAATAAATATAAATATAAAAACTTGTTGAACACCTACTGTTTAACTAATAGAAACCAAACATAAACTTTCTGAAATATAAAATAAAATAATTTAAAACAACTATAGAAAAGAAGTAGCTATAATTCAATAGAACTAAAACAGAATTTGTTTTACATGAAACAATAAGCTAAAATACTCAAACAATTTTGAAGTTTTTACCACTGGTAAATATGATCACTAGTGATCAGTAGAGAAAAGAATCAAATAAAATCTATTTTAAACTCCCGAATAAGCAAAACAAGCTTTAATTCAAATCTGATCTAACTCAATTTTTATAAATCCAAACATAGACAAATTATATATTTTTGAAACTACAAGAAAATTGTGATCTAACGCAAAAAGAATCAGCATCATTGGACTTCTAGATCAAAAGTTATAAGCTAAACAAGAACGGAACTAAATCTGTTACGCAAATAAATCTGAAAACGAAAACGGAGTTACCAGACGTGAGGCAGAGATGGCAGGAAGGAGACGGCGATGTGGAGGGCTGCTCCGGCGAGGGGGCGAGGTCGCTGGCGAGGGTGGGGTGGCGGAGGAGGGGTCGGCGCTGGGGAGGTGGCGCTGGGCGATGGGAGGTTCCAGGAGAGCTCCCGGTGAGCGCTTCTAGGCAGGAAAAGGAGGACGGTGGCGAGAAGGCTACGGGCAGGAGGGGCGTGGTGATGGGAAAATGGAACGAGGAGAGGGAGGGGTTTATAGGCGGTCTCGGGAGGCGCTGGGATGGAAAGACGAGGGAGATCGAAGGTGGAGTTTCTGCTCCATGGATATGGAAAGCATCAGAACGTGAGAGGAAACAGAGGAAGGAGATGATCTCTTGTTGGGCTAGAATAGGAAAGTGCTTAATGGGCCAGGTTTTTCCTAATAAAACGATTCCATTCCTATTTTTAAAATTAGGAAACTAAAACAATAAAAGGAAATCAAATCAATTCGAATAAAGAGTTTTATATACTAAAATTATCGAAAAATAAAATGTAGATGATGAGCATTATTCCACGGCCAAAATAAAAACTTAAAAAATATGTTTTTCAGAAAATCCCTAAAGGCTTTATTTCTTTTTGCAAATAATTTTAAATAAAACTTTGGTTTTCTTGGCTCAATATTTTCAAAATGCCCTGATTTTGGAGGGTCATTTTCCTCCGCTCTTTCTTGCTTGCAAGAATTTATTTTCGGGTATTTCTGGGAAGAAAAATAGAGAAGCAAGTGCAAATATTTGAAAGAATTAAATTGCAAAACTCCATTCAAATTCTTTATAGTTGAAGAAGTCATGTCATCTTCTCTCATTGATTTTAATAGGATGAATTTGAATTTACGGAGAAGGGAAAGTCATTTTATTCCCTCTTTCAAAAGTTTTTGAAAAGGTTCAAATTTCACTCAAGTTTAATTCACTCAAGCAAACAAACAAACAATTCAATTAATTATATTAACATTCCAAAATTTGGGATGTTACAAACCTACCACTTAAAAAATGAATCTCGCCCTCGAGATTCAAGAGGCTAGCAAGAAAAGGTTAGGGTTGGGGTCTTCTAGCAAATGTCTTGGTCGAAGGTCGTGGTGCTACCACACTTAAAAACAAGGTCATGGTTCCAATAAACTCAGATATTTCCTCCGAGGGCTGACAATGTATGTCTCTTCACATATCTTACAATAGCTCCTTCATTAAAGCTCTTCCGTCAAGCATAGAGTTTTCCTCAAAAGCTTGGGTCGGTTCGTCAAAGTTGAAGTTCGTCCGAGACCGGATCTTCTTAGCTGATGGGTCTGTGTCCATTCTAAACAACTATCGAAACACTCATGGTGGTCTACAATTTATGGTTTTCTCCTGCAGAAAACGGGTCTGGTTGAACCTCACCGTATAACCTACGCTTGGCAACGGTTGCCTGAAATGGGGTTCCATCGTCCTACCATTTTATGGTTTTATGGCTTATCGCTATCGACACTCTTCTAAGTTTTTCAAGGCTCTCGATTTTCCATCAACATATGATAGTTCATGATAGAAGTCTCCGTATGGGGCCAATCCATCCCGCATTTGAACCATTACCACATACGTAAATATCGAATCACGATTCTAACACTTGGGCATTCTCACCAAGATTACAGAAATTTCTCTTGTTCCCGAACTGGTTTCGAGTAAATCCATGGTTTCGCAAGCCAAACAAAACATCTATCGTTACTTCACCACTCTTAGGTTTTTATGTAACCTCCTACGGAACGTATGCTGATTTGATCACCGCTTCTTCCAAGTGTATTCCTTTATCCAGTTACAACTGCTCCTTCTCAAAATCCTGGGCCTGTGGGTTATGGCCCACTTCAGCACTAGTGCAGCTTTAAATCATCTTTGGAGTAACTCTTCTTGTTACACCTCCTTTAAATCCAGTAGTACTCTGTTTTCTTCATACCATCATATCAAAAGCAAAATTCCAACTTATTTTGTCCAGCTTCCTTCTACGGACCGTCATGGATAACACATTTCTTTCTTCGTTGATCCTGTGGCTTTACAGAGTACTATGACCAAAATAAATGCACAGGTTTATCCATAACATCTCATTATTCTCATATCAATCTTTCATTACATCCTTAACCTTTTTCGTAAATCCAGCTCATGGAAATGAAATTGCTTTCTACTACTCTTATTATCCATATCAAAATTCCAACTACTCAACTCCAGCTTTCATCTTGTCGGGACATTTAATAGCATAATGTCCTGCTTCCTTGCAGCGGAAACAAATGACTTCCGACATGTCTCGGGGCTTCTTTGTGATTATGCGGGCTCCTTGGATTCTTGGCTTCTTTCCTCGACATTTACTAGCGTAATGACCTAAATCCTTGCACCTGTAACAAGTGATATGGCTTAGGTCCTTCTCTGCAAAAATTGCGTTGTTCTCGGGTTGCCTTCTCTTCCGGGATTTCTCTGTAATGATCAGGGCTTCTATTTCCCGAGGGTCAAACTTCACTTCGGCTGTCGGTAAATATCCCAGATACTCTTTTCTTTCCTTGGTGCAGTACTGTGAAAAATGTCCTTCTTCTTCACATGAATAACAGGCATTGGAGTAAAATCTGTTGAGGCCTTCTCCATCAAGGTCTTCAACACTTTCATTCATTACTGGTTCTTCTAGTTCCTCCTTGAGGGCTTCTTTCATTCCCTCTTCCTGCTTCGGAATAGTTCGTTGCACCGTGGAGTAAATGTGACACTGCACCGGGTAGTGGGTGGTTCCTTCACACAGGAAACAATTCACCTGACTAGTTGGGCATTCCTCAGCTGGGTGTTCTTCCTCACAATGAGGGCATCCATCCTTGTGTTCCTCCTAGGTGTGTCCTATTTCTCCGCAAATCTTGTAGGCACAAGGTTTACTTCTTGGTTCATCATTGTGTTTCCGGATAAGACGTGATTTCAACAGGGTCTTCTTGAATTCCTCCCAAGTTCTTGCTCCATTAAATCCCTGTATGGCTTGATGCATGTTCCACCAGGTTGCAGACTTTCGTAAAATCTTCAAGAGCGATTGGACCTCATACTTCCTTGAAACCAAATTGCTCCCAAGTGTTCTTCCATGTTCTGATCCATAGCTCGCCTCCGCCGAGTCTTCGATCCAGAATATCACTCCAACTTCATTCATCATCTATGGGGTCCAAAAGTTTTGGGATGAGATATGAGAGAGGTGGGGAGGGATACACACAATACAAACAATAGTTTTGAAGAAACAAGTTTTACTTTGTGGCTGTCGGAAAACATCAAACAAATGAGAGCTCACAAATCGTCGCATCTAACGTAAGTGTGTAACAGGGGTTTGGTCTTCTAAAGGTCAAATAATTCTTCAGATTCTTCAAATTCTTCTAGTCTTCGGAGTCTTCAATTGCTGCAGCTTCAACTCTTCTAATGCATGGTGAAATCCTGGTTACTTTGAAGGGGTCATCAGCTGTCCGATATCTTTCTTGGAGCGGCTTCAGTTGATCCTCCGGGTGATCAAAGGATAAGGGGTATATTCTAACTATTTGAGGTGAGAGGGTCTATTTGATAAAATCTGAAAAGATGAGGAGTAAGAGTCTTTTTGAAAATAAAGTTTTAGAAATTTCCTGTCCTAGGGCTTTCCGATTTCTAGGTCACGCCCCATACCAACATGTGCTCGATACCATTTCAGAGCGACCGACCTCGACGGTCAAGTCTACGTGGTGTCTGTACATCCTCGGATCAAGATATCTTTGCACACACAAGACATGAATGTATATATCAAAGTGCAAACACATGTATAAATAACGAAATGATATATACCTCATAATACTCAGCGGAAACAATCAAACGGGTGTGGAGTCCCATCAACGCCATCGGCAGGTTGAGTGTAGACCGTAACCTCAGACTGCATTTTACCGTCGAGTAAAATATCTGCAACATGATAAGTTGCAGCCGTGTAGGTCAAGACATTGAATGTACCGCAAGATCACAACATGAGAAAACAGATGGTAAAACTATACTATATGCAATTTGGCTTTGTGGCTCGGGTCTGAGTTTTGTTTTGCATAAAAGCTGGTTTTATTTTCCCTACATCAAAGGAATAAATGAAGTCTGTACTATGGAGTTTTCTATCATGACATGGTTCCGCCAACCGATGTCTCATAGCCCAAAATCATCATATGTTGCCCACAATTAAGTTATCAATCCGTGTTGAGAGTTCCGAGATAGATCCAGTCCAGATGCTCAAATTGTCCGTAATCGGGACACGGCTAATCGATTAGGTTTAAACCTCTGCAGAGGTTTGTACACTTTACCCACAAGATTCGATCCTCTCTCTTTACGCTCTCGCACTTCGTGGTGTTTGAGAACAAGATGACCAAACATGGTCTTCCAAAGAGTTCCTCCGACCACCGTCCGGTACTCAACCCATCCTACCGTAGTTCTACATCTGCTAGTACCGCCCCAGCCAGAGTCACAACTAAGGTCAACCAAGCCAGAGCCCATAATGACTTGCGGTTGCACGTAAGCTTCCGGCGTGAAGTATTCTTCCGCCTCTTTGAGTCTGGGTGAAGCTTTCCGCAAGATGTCATGGCGCTTCTCCATGCATCCCGCCAACCACCGGTTTCTCCAGGTGCCCACAACCGCCCTTCACCCAAAGAGTGTGTATTGAAATCCTGTCTCGAGTCTTGAAGTCTTGAGGTCTTGAAGATGCAGTCCTTGCAGATTCCATCATGGAGTTGTCGCCATTGACGAGAATCCTCCATTCTCACACCACTCCCGAGCACTCATACCAAACCCCGCCTACTATAGCGTAGCATTAAAATAAAATATCGCCCGGGCTTGGTAACAGGGGAAGGGTTCCTACCTCATGCATACTACTCAACTACAAGGATTCAATAACACTATTGAGGGGTGGTTGCAAAGATGTCACTAAATGCAATAAAACATAGGTATGAAAGCATGGTCAAAGTGAACTTGCTCGGTGATGTTGACGAAGAAGAATTATCGTTCTCAAGAAATAACTTGATAGACTACTCGTCACTCTCGATGAAATCTATATAACAAACATATCATTCACATAAGCACTCACACTAACAATCAAAACAAAAGAGAGAGCGAATAAGAATCAAGGAACTTCAAATAAAACTAGGGAGTCTTCTTCACAACATTCACAAAAATAGTTTTGTCTAACGGAAAATAAAACACTAAAATAACAGAGAATAAAATATAAATTTAGTTAAGACAAAGAAAAATAAAGTATTTTTTTCATAAAGCTATTTTGAAAGTATTTTCAATTGGGAGTTAAAACAGAGAAATCCATTGCAAGTTATTAGCTAACTTGAATTGATTTCACGATAACAAAATAAAAATAAATATAAAACTTGTTGAACACCTACTGTTTAACTAATAGAAACCAAACATAAACTTTCTGAAATATAAAATAAAATAATTTAAAACAACTATAGAAAAGAAGTAGCTATAATTCAATAGAACTAAAACAGAATTTGTTTTACATGAAACAATAAGCTAAAATACTCAAACAATTTTGAAGTTTTTACCACTGGTAAATATGATCACTAGTGATCAGTAGAGAAAAGAATCAAATAAAATCTATTTTAAACTCCCGAATAAGCAAAACAAGCTTTAATTCAAATCTGATCTAACTCAATTTTTATAAATCCAAACATAGACAAATTATATATTTTTGGAAACTACAAGAAAATTGTGATCTAACGCAGAAAGAATCAGCATCATTGGACTTCTAGATCAAAAGTTATAAGCTAAACAAGAACGGAACTAAATCTGTTACGCAAATAAATCTGAAAACGAAACGGAGTTACTGACGTGAGGCAGAGATGGCAGGAAGGAGACGGCGATGTGGAGGGCTGCTCCGCGAGGGGGCGAGGTCGCTGGCGAGGTGGGGTGGCGGAGGAGGTGTCGGCGCTGGGGAGGTGGCGCTGGGCGATGGGGAGGTTCCAGGAGAGCTCCCGGTGAGCGTTTAGGCAGGAAAAGGAGGACGGTGGCGAGAAGGCTACGGGCAGGAGGGGCGTGGTGATGGGAAAATGGAACGAGGAGAGGAGGGGTTTTATAGGCGGTCTCGGGAGGCGCTGGGATGGAAAGACGAGGGAGATCGGGAAGGTGGAGTTTCCTGTCTCCATGGATATGGAAAGCATCTCAGAACGTGAGAGGAAACAGAGGAAGGAGATGATCTCTTGTTGGGCTAGAATAGGAAAGTGCTTAATGGGCCAGGTTTTTCCTAATAAAACGATTCCATTCCTATTTTTAAAATTAGGAAACTAAAACAATAAAAGGAAATCAAATCAATTCGAATAAAGAGTTTTATATACTAAAATTATCGAAAAATAAAATGTAGATGATGAGCATTATTCCACGGCCAAAATAAAACTTAAAAAATATGTTTTTCAGAAAATCCCTAAAGGCTTTATTTCTTTTTGCAAATAATTTTAAATAAAAACTTTGGTTTTTCTTGGCTCAATATTTTCAAAATGCCCCTGATTTTGGAGGGTCATTTTCTCCGCTCTTTCTTGCTTGCAAGAATTTATTTTTCGGGTATTTCTGGGAAGAAAAATAGAGAAGCAAGTGCAAATATTTGAAAGAATTAAATTGCAAAACTCCATTCAAATTCTTTATAGTTGAAGAAGTCATGTCATCTTCTCTCATTGATTTTAATAGGATGAATTTGAATTTACCGGAGAAGGGGAAAGTCATTTTATTCCCTCTCTTTCAAAAGTTTTTGAAAAGGTTCAAATTTCACTCAAGTTTAATTCACTCAAGCAAACAAACAAACAATTCAATTAATTATATTAACATTCCAAAATTTGGGATGTTACAGAAACGAAGAGCATCTCTCTCTCCATCGCATACACCCTCTCTACGCCCCTTTCACGTATGCACACAAACTATCTCCAGGTCCTCTAAAATTACGTCCCCAGCACATTCACACAAGTTTCATCTTTCTCTCGCGATATATACAGTGACGATCATTGTATTTGAAGCGAAAGCATGATACGTACATTGGACTTCAGAATCCACTCATTACCGTCACCATTTACATTTTGTGGTTATTATACAGTCATGGGCTCACCGTATAGCTCTGTATTTGCTCAATACACGACTAGTTGACCAGTTAAACGCTCCACGTGGCACCTCTAGTGTTGCATCACATTATCTCACTACCATTGGGCCCACCTGTCGGCATGTATCTACTCTACACTTATAAAAAACAGAGTTGGTGATGATGGTGTGCCTGCCATCCTGCAATATAGTCTGTCCGATTTATATCTAACGGATAGGAAGGAAACTATGGCAATTTTGCAAAAGGGTACCCACACACCTCTCCACATTTGCAAATAAGGCCTTCCCTCGTTCATCATTTTCTCTCACAAGATAAACTACTCATACAAATGCATCTTGATGTTACGTGCAGCGCACGGGCATATTGCTAGTAAGAATGTAAACAAATGACAAAAAAATATTGGACGGTGGTTTGAAGTCATGATCGCGGGGACAGCGGACAAGGTGGCCTTGTATTGGTATGCTGAGCCGTCTGATTTAACATACAGGAGCTGCTGTGGTGATTATACACACACGCACGCATGCAGACGAACTGCATGCACGCAACACACACACGAACACACGCAGCCACGCATGCACGCAACACTCACACATACACACGCAACCACGCATGCACGCAACACTCACACGCACACGCACGCATGCGCACACCACACGACCAACACACACTCTCACGCTCAAGTGCTCAACTTACACGTGCATGCGCTCAAGCCCTGACAGACACATACACAACCAGGTGGTTCCCGCGCACAGGTTGGAGTCTTATCGCGCCTGTGTAAATTTATGTTTATCTGACATTTTTCCTATGCGAACTGATAGGTGGGACCCACAAGGAACGTGGTCAATTTAGTTAGTCAACATGGTGCCACACAGACTATTTGTCCGGTCAACAGAGTGCAATCCGATGCTGAACGGTGAGCAAGTGACCATATAATCACCGCAAAACGATATAGTGACCGTAATGAGCGATTCTGAAGTCCGTGACCGATACGCTTTTCTCTCTGTAGGCCCTCCAAAACTACATCTCTACACGTTCTCGCATGTTACATCTAACAACTATGCAATACAACACTACTACTACACTCTAACACAATAAATCATATGTGTTCTTAGTTTTACTAGATATCATATTGTTACTTAATTATTCAGTTTGCATACATTAAAATTGCCTTTGAAATGTATGGCCAGTATCATCTACCGCGCGGGAAAAATCCCGCCCTTTCCTGTTTAATCGTGTTTGTATCGATGGATCATACGAAACAGCAAAACTATAGTGCTATAGTACTACAGTACAAGTAACAGTTCACTGGGCCGCCGTGTCGTGTACTCCTCCGTTGTAAGAGTGGAGTGCTCGCTTTCATAAATGTTCTAGTCCCTTTCACCGACATGTGGGACATCAAGCTACCGGGTCCATGTGCCATACCAAAATACAGTGCAGAGCAGCAGGGGTGAAGCACCCCAGTCATGGTGTCGGTGTAGTAATGAGCAATGAGGCGTCAAATAACAAAGCTGCACCTTTCCGGCAGTTAAGTTGGAGGGATGAAGTAATAATGCTAAAAAACCTGGAGGAACGAAGCAACCATCATTTCACTTATTGCTGAATCCGCTTCTCCTCATCTTCTTCAAGTTAACCACGTGTTGCTTCCGTCGTTGTTCAGCCTCATGTGGGACGGGGATCGGCTTGGTAAAGCACTGACACGTGGGACCACATGTTACCAAACCGCCAGGCCAACGTCCTCTAAAAATAAGAAACCTCCACCGCCATCCGTGCGGCAAAATCACCTCCTTTTTACTAATCTTGATTCTATATTTTTTTAGATCAATATAATTGAGATTTGTATAGATAGCACACAGGAGCAAAACCAAGTGGTACGGTTAAGGGCATCCACAATGTGTAGCCAAATGTGAAAATAGCGTTTGGCATCGATGGTAACCATTGTGTATGGTGCTGCCAAAGCCAAAAAGATGGAACCGAAGCTCCCTGATTGATTGATTGAAGGAATAGAAAAAATGCAACGTCTTTCCTCTTTCTCCCATGCTTGGACGCATGTACAGTATAGAGCACATAGTCCACTTCCCTGTCTCTTCTGTCACAAATCACAAAGCAGTGAGGCGTCAAATCACATAGCACAGACGAAGCAACCATCATTTCACTTCGCAGACTCCGCTTCTCCATCGTCTTCTTTGAGAAACCACCTCACCGCACTAAGCTGGACGGACGACGCTATTGTGTACTAGTACTAGTACATTTACGCGTCCTTTGGTTCAACAGACTTCCTGGATTCAAATAAGGTGGTTGTCTCAGCTTGCAGGTGGCACTTACGAACGACTTACCGTGGTCTCCCTCAATGGTGTTCTCCGTCGAACGCACTTCGCCAAACCACAATGTTCGAGATATCGTCGATGTCACCGCAATGGGGAAGGAAGTCAAATAGTTACTAACTCCATTTTTTTGTACACAAGGCCAGTCTATCAAAATTACAATTTGCAGAAGACCACTAACACTAATCAAGGCAAAATTGATGGGGTCTGCCTCGTACTAGCAACCAAGGACATTAATATACCCTTGCATGCATGCGGAAGTGAGAAGGTTGGTTTGCATGGCGCTGCATTAATTAAGCAATGAGGAGTGAGATGGTTAGCTCTTTGGGCTTTGGAGAAAAAATATGCATTAATTGACACGTCAAACGAGGATTTGTATCAATTAATCTCGCGAAGGAAAACCCCGCCTTTCTTTTTTAACACTAGTACTCCTACATACGTACTTGTATCCTGTTTGGGTCTAGGCCTTGCATTGCCATACTTTGCCACACATTTTTGCCAAGCTTGCCTAAAGTTTTCAAAATGAAAAGGAGGTACACTTAAGACGGTACATGTCATGCGGTGGCACCGCACCCTCACACGGTCGCTCCTACATGTCGCGGTCGCACCGCACCCTCACACAGTCGCTCCTGCACGCCGCAAACCCAACCAAGGGAACACACCCTCACTGACACGTGCTACCGCATGTGATCAAACCAAACTCAGTCATCCTATCGCTGACATATAATTTTCGTTCATACAATATGTTTACCCAACCGCATGTTGGGGAAGATCCGTATGGCCCGTGCGGTGGTCTGTTGGGGAAGAAGAAGAAGAAGAAGAAGAGGTGAGGAAGAAGGGTTAGGAGACGTAGGATATTCATCCAACCGCCTGAAATGGTCGACTGACCCAAATGATGAAAGTCAGGAGACTTGCATAAATATATGTTTTATGCAGCAAAAGATCCCTAAAAACAACAACATGAAGAAACACTATCACTGCTCGCGGAACGAGACGTCCTCGTCATCTTTGGCTGTCGGCGCGAACCAGCCATAGCTGCCGATGTGTGTCTCCACACCGAGGTTGTCCTTAGCCTCCAGCTACTCGTTCACGCGGAGCGTGCGAGCGCTCTGCACGGACGAGAGCACCGCCCGGTACAGGTCCAGGACGTCCGGTTCCGCCTGCAGGAGGGCCTCGATGGCAACGGCATCTGTGTGCTCCGCGTCGAGTTGAGCCTCCGCCGCCCGGTTCAAGTCCAGGACGTCTGGTTCCGCCTGCAGGAGGGCCTCGATGGCAGCGGCATCCGCGCGCTTCACGTCGAGTTCAGCCTCTGACGCTTGGTTCATATCCACGACATCCGGTTCCGCCTGTAGGAGAGCCTCGATGGCAGCGGCATGCCCGCGCTCCGTGTCGAGTTGAGCCCCCGCCTCCCGGTCCTCCTTTAGTATCGCCAGGTTGAACCGTTGGTCCGCCTGCACCATGGCGGACCCGGACGCCGACACGAAGTCGACGCCCATCGTCTCATACGCATCGGGGGCCTTCTGCGCCGCAACCTCCGCCATGAACATTGGATCGGCTTCCTCCTCCTTGTAGCTTGGCTCCAGAGAACTCAGGGATTGGCCCGCCGCAAAGCGAGCTTGGGAACGGAGGTCTATGGCGCCGACCACCGCACGATTTCTGCGCGGCGCTCCGGCGACAGCATCTTGTAGTACGTGATCTTGCAGCGCACCATGGCTTTCCGGCGAACTAGCGGACGCTTGATGCGGGCTAGGGGATAGAAAGGTGGGGGAATGGGCTGGAGAGGAGGTGTGGTTTTGGGGCAGTGGCTGGCATAGGCCAAGCAGCGAAGGTTCTGGTGTGAATAGCGGTTCCGGTGACGACCGGTCAATCGGTTTTGACGGTACATCGCTCTTGTCGCGTTCGTGTTGCACCCCGGCATGCTGGACCCTCCACATCGCTCACCGAATGGAACGCGCTTCGTCTTACGTTTTCGCTCGCTTGTGGGCCTGCAGTTGAGAGAAAACTGACGTCCCTCCCCCACACGCGCGTTATTTATACTACTACTCCCTCCATTTTATGCGGAGTAAATAAAAACAGATGGAGTATACTACAGATGAGGATCCCCTGACATGGCCTAACCCATTGAGTAATTGACATGCGGGGCCTAGCAAGCATGGGGCCCGCCAGTAAGTGACCGAAAGGGAGGGTAAGGCAGGGATACCTACATCAGAGGATCCACTTCCACTACTACTCCCTCCTTCCATCTATACAGGGCCTAATGCGTTTTTCGAGGCTAACTTTGACTAAATGTTAGAGTATGACATGCAACTTACACAAAGCGTACGGTCAAATTCATATGTGAAAGGAGCTTCCAATGATATATTTTCACATTATACATCTCATGTACTATTAATCTTGTCAATAGTCAAAGGCAGTTTTGAAAAATGCATTAGAGCACGGTTAATAATGTAGCCGGCTGTTGGGTATAAAGAGATGCCACCTCACTTAGAGCCATCATAAAAAAAATACTCATATGAGCATTTGATCTTTACATGGTTAAGTAATAGGTTGGCTCTAAGCATTTAGTATTTGCATGAGCAAGGTATATGATTTGAAGAGAGTTGCATGCATACTATTTTTTCTTGATCTGTGTGTTATAGCCGGGCTGTAGAATAAGAGCCCGCTTCACTCTCTCCTCTCTTCTCACTCCTCCAAGTAGGATTTTAATGACATAGAAAGTCTTATAGCCTGCTGACTAGGCCTTATTAGACTTGCTCTTAGGCCCTATATAAATGGAAGGAGGGAGTACTATGAGCACTTCATACTCTACTACAGATGTTGTCAGTACTCCACTAGTACTATTGGACAGGGAGCTTAAAAGAAGTTACTATTGGACTGGCTATACGTGGCGAAATCCTAGTAGGAAGAGCATGCGCGAGAACAAGCACATTCACATGGTTGAAAACAAATTGGAAACCATCTCTATTTGAATACAAATCTAGGAGTACATACGAATCTAACAATATTGATTGGGCATTGTTGAATGTTGGTACTTTTTTCTGTAAGTTTGATCAAAGTAGAGATACTTTGACTACACATAAAACTTATATGTAAACTAGAAAGGATCGGAGGGAGTATATTATACATTAAAAAGCAAAACGAACATTGAATACCCTTTATATATGATTTACGGATGCTATGATCACAGGTTCAAAATTTTGAATCTGCCTTAGGTATCACACATGCACCCACTCGTTCTCTCTCAATTTCATCTCGGGGTCCGGAGATCGATTGAAAGAGGACTAGGGTGGGTACAATCGCTCGCTTTAAACTTATGAACATACAATATACTCCCTCTAATCCCCACAGACCCCACCCCCACCCCGCTGCCGGTCATTTCTATCATAGAAGCAGACCAAACCTTTATCTCCTTGCACGACACGCAATTGATCTCTAAACATCAATCGATCTCGTCAAGATGTGTCGGGGCATGAAGCGAATGGGATGTCAAAACTAAGACTGGAATAGACACGTAGTGGAGGCAAAGTGAAATTTTAAATGAACCATTTGTTTGTATGCATGTCGAACAAATTACAACATTGGAAATACAAGCATGGTCTAGGCCTACATGCGAATGATACTCAGCAGAATGTTCAAATGAGGCATGCGGGAGGATGGACTCGACCGAAGGGCAGCATGATCGATGGAGAAGAGGGTTGGAGAGCAATGAGCAATAAGCAACGCCACATGATTATACTTGAACGGCTCAAATAAACAGTGAGTTGTCTCATTTTCCCTTCCGTCTTGGTCACGGAGTAAGATACTCCCTCTGTTTTTATTTACTCTGCATATTAGGTTTGATTGAAGTCAAACTTCATAAAATTTGACCAAATTTATAGAAAAAAATATGAACATTTAGAATAGCAAATCTATATGATGTGAAAGTATATTCAATAATGAATATAATGGTATTGATTTGTTATTGTATATGTTATTATTTCTGTCTATAAACTTTGTCAAAGTTTACAAAGTTTGACTTTGAGCAAAGCTAAAATGTGGAGTAAATAAAAACAGAGGGAGTACGCAGGGACTAGTATAGTTACTACTGCTTGAACATGGTAAGTTGGACCCCTAAATGCGGGTATGGACCGGGCACACCTCAATTATTCCTTTAGATAGTCGGACACCTACATTTAACACATCATCCGGCTACTTAATCAAGTGTTACGCTTCACTAGTTGAAAAGGAAAAGGATGGTACCGTACCCAAAACCACCACACTTGGGGCTAGGGTAACAACTTGGTATTGTACCACATTTGAACTAGGGCACAAAGACCACCTGTTATGTGCCTAATGTGCAACGCGGAGCACTGCCACTCGAATTTGTCCTGGAAAACAGGGAAACCGACATGTGGGGCACACCTGTCGGGACGACGAGGCGCAGACTAGTCGAATGGAGGAGCTGGCCCACGACCTACTCGCGACCGGCCACCATTGATGTGAGTCGTGGGGGCCAGCAACGTGGCGCAGCTCCCGCACCGCCTTTGGACACGGCGACTGCGGTGAGCGACACGCTCATTATTGCTAGACACGGTCGGCTTCAGCATGCTGAGGGTGGCATTAGCGTTGTGGCACGTCCAGCATATCAACACTCAGTTCATCGAGGATGCATGGGGAGCCGAAGTGCGGCGCGCCGCGCCGCGTCCGCGGAGTGGTGTAGCGCAACCAACTGCATCCCCAAGACCTGAGACCATGCTGGGTCGTCTTGCTTTTTCAATGACATGTGGGGATCGCATGTGAGCAAAGGGCATCTCCAACGTTGCCACGACCGCAGCTGACTACCCTGGCACACCAAAAACCCTCGTCCCTCGCGCCGTCGCGCGGTGCGTTCCCAGCCGGCGCCAGCTACCCGCATTCATGTCGTCCGTCCGTATGCCGTTGTTAAGAGGCTCGGTGCCCTAGGAACCAACTCCAGTGACTTAATGACGCACCCGGACGCTTGGCCTCACTGGAATGCGCTACTTAAAGCGGCAACACCCAGCTAAACTCCACACCATAGCACATCGTCCTGCTACCTGGCATCACATCCGCCATGACCGCCAGCGCGAACACTTTGCAGGAGAGCTTGTCTTCGGGAATGAAGCTCAACCGTCGCCGCCCTCGCTCATGTCGCCGCTCGCGACGCAATAGCGGCATAGCCAGACGCGGACGTCCAACGTCCGGCACCGCTGAGGTCGGGGACTCCTCCGAGGACGAGTAGGGCATGGGAGGCAGCAGGGCATGGTGTGCCAACTGGCCGGTCCGTCTCCCGTGGTCTACTCTTCCTCGCCGGAGACCGCACCTTCACTTCACAGGTCTTGAACCCCGCCCCCGTACATGGAGATCGCAGATGGAGGACGTCGGTCACCGCCGTAGAATAGGTTTAGGGTCGGGTTTCTTTTATTTTTCTGTCCCATAAAAGTTCAAAATGTAATGAAAATCTGCCGTGTTTGCATTAATCTCGTTCGGTGTATATGAACTTCCACAATAATAGTAAGATACTCCAATAGTATATTGTAGGAGTATATGGAATGATGATTCATTTTTGTGTGTATAAACTTAGAAGGTTTGACCCGAGACAAAGCTAACATGCGAAGTAAATAAACACATAGGGTCTACATACACAATTTATCTTAGGCACTCCAATAGTACGTCCACTACACATTCACGCATTTCACATCCTTCTACATCTACGGGAACCTACGAAAGGGTTAAAATAAATTGCCTCTCTCTCTCCTCCCTGATTTTCATGGTGGTGGGCCCCTCCCTCCCCCAAATCTACAATCAACAGCTCACACGTTTCACATTACGTTAATTACGTAATTGGGATTACGTAGATGTAGCATTACTCGTCCTAAAAAACCCAACCAAGCCAACCTCCCAGCATATCGCGCGGGAAAAGACCCGGTCGTGCCATTTTAGTCAGGATTACCGGATTACTAGTAGTAGTATCGATGGATCGCACGAAGCACCAAGTTTTTTTTGAGGGGGCGAAGCACCAAGTTTAAAAGAAAAAAGGCGGTACACTCATAGCACCCATGTCACGGTCGCATTGCATCCCACACACGTTCGGTCCTGCACACGGCTCACGCAAATGGAACGCGCTTCGGCTTGCCTCTTCACTGACACGTGGGACTGCACTTGGAGAAACCGACCATGCGGCAAACTCCCCCCGCCCACCGCGAAAAATCCCCCCAAATTCCCCAAATTCCAAATTCAACTGCCCTTCGGCCAACTAGCCAATAATATTGCCCAAACCCCCATCCCCCCCCCCACTCCATTCGCTCGCCAAAGCCGCCTCCCCAACGCAACGACACGCCGGTGCCGCGGTTCATCGAGGGACGCACGGCGATCCTCTCGCTCCCACAGTATGCTCGCGTAGACTGTTGTCCTCTAGCCGCGCCGCCACCGCTGGCGACGTTCTTGTGGAGATGCACCGTGGTCAGCGCCGCCACCGCTGGCGACGTTCATGTGGAGACGCACGGCGGTCAGCTTCTCCCACGGTACGCACATTCTAGACTGAGACCCCGTGCATGTCAGAGTAGCGCTGAATGTTAGCTGATAGACGCTATTAATCTCATTGTTTGCCGAAGTAGTTTACAGTCAATATGCTCTACTTAAGAAGCTTCCTTGCCTTGTTCTGCACTCAATTTGCTTAGTTGAGATGGCATGCCAAGCCCGATTAGTTGCTAAAATATCCTGCCATATATTTATTATGACGTAGATTGCCATGGTCTAGTAGCCAATCTGTTAGGCAAAATAGCTCTACACCGTTTTATACTCGATCTTTGTTGCTAAGATGGCCTTCGATAGTTCGATGGCTGTGTGGACTACTGAAACAGCCTGCCATAATTTAGCACTCAAATATGTTTGCTGAATTAGCTTTACATATATTTCGTTACTTAGATCTGCTTGTCCAAATATCTTGCCATAGCTTTAGACATCGACCTAGGTATTTTTTCTGGACTTCATAAAAAAGCATATATGTTTTTCCTGTAATATCTAGTAGAAGAAATAATTTGTATGTCTAATAGATGGACAGGACTTGGTTAACTTCTGCTTGAAGATTCTCCGCTGCATATGTCGAGGGGGTTGAAAACTTCATGAACTTTATCAGAGCTGAGTACGGTGGTCCGAAATCAGATGTGCTCTGCCCGTGTAGCAGTTGTATGAATTCAGTTACAAGACCCCAGTCATCTATGCAAAATCATCCACACTTGTATGGGATGTCGGTCACATATATTAGGTGGGTTCATCATGGTGAAGTTGTGAACTTCAATGTTATTGACTATGTGGACGCAGCAGATCACCATCTTGATCTGCCTGATGCTCAGGTGGAAGAGGAGGTGGTGGTGGTCGAGCCAGTGATTTTGACCAACATTGAAACAATGCTACGAAATGCTCGTGCATTTCGTGAACTTTCACCTGCAGAAGAAAAACGGTGGGCCCGCATGTTGGAACAATACAAAGTGGCTGTCACCCCAGGAAATAAGTTGTTAGTATTCTCAGCTATGGTCACCTTTCTTCAGGTGAAAACATCTGAGTGGATGACCAACAAATCATTCGATGCGATGTTGGCTGCTTTCCATGAATCTTTCCAAGATGTGTCTGAGCTACCACACACCTACAGTAAAAAGAAGAATTTCCTCCGTGCAGTTGGAATTGGATATGATATGATCCATGTTTGTAAGAAAAATTGTGTTCTGTTCCGGAAGGATTATGCCAACTTAAGTGAATGCCCGAAATGCAAATCATCAAGATGGAAAGATGGCGATGCTGTGAAGAGAATTCCTCATAATGTTCTGAGACATTTTCCAATTATACCAAGATTGCAGAGGTTGTTTCATGATGCCGAAACAAGAGAGGATGTACTGTGGCCTTCTAGGAACCAGGAGTACAGAGATCAGAATGTAATGGGCCATCCATCTCATGGTAGTGACTGGAAAAGCTTCAATCAGAAACACAAAAAGTTTGCTGCTGACCCGAGAAACATTAGACTTGGCTTAGCTTCAGATGGATTTAACCCATTTGGCCACCAGAGCGCCACATATAGCATGTGGCCAGTACTTGTTATCCCTTACAACATGCCTCCAAATGTCTGCACCAAAGAATCAAACTACATGATGGCCTTGCTCATCCCAGGTCCAAAAAGTCCTAGAAAGGATTTTGATTTATTCATGGAGCCTCTTGTGGAGGAACTTCAACAGCTATGGAGGGGTGTTCTCACTCGAGACCTATATAGCAGCCCACCAGCTGATTTCTTTCTGTGTGCTGTTATAATTTGGTGCATCCATGATTATCTGACTTTGGGCACTATGTCAGGGCGAACGACACATGGTTACAATGCATGTGTTCGCTGTGACGGGAATCTGATATCATACGCAATACTTAGCAAAATTTGTTACATTGGACATCGTCGTTTCCTTGCCAAGGACAAGCCGCATCCTACAAAATACCGAAGGCATGTGTTCAATGCAAAGCATGAAAACCGTGATGCGCCAAAGAGGCTCACCGCCGATGAGTTGCAAGTAGAATTAGAGAAGGTCATGCATATTACACCGGAAACCATCCGGTAATGGTAGCGGAAAAGGAAGCGTGGCGAGGCGTAAGAGAGATTATTTTTACCCGCAGTCCACTTTGTGGGACTTGGAGTATTGGAAAGATTTGGATCTGCGGCATAATCTTGATGTGATGCACATTGAGAAAAACATATGCGACATCATTATCGGCACACTTCTTAATATTGAAGGCAATACGAAAGATACCTTGAAATCTAGGATTAATTTGGCACACCTGGGTATCAGAAAGGATTTGCAGGTGGAAGATGAAGGTAATCCACGGGATATGGCACCAGTTGTGTACATCTTGGACAAGGTAAAAAGAAAAGAATTCTGCGAGGTCATGTCACGTGTGAGATGCCCACATGGATTTGCTTCCAACCCTGAAAGGAGAGTCAGTGCAGATGGAAACAAGGTACAAGGGTTGAAAACTCATGACTGCCACATCCTACTTCAAAGGGTTTTACCTGTTATCCTTAGAGGATTGGGCCACCCTGACTTATACAAAGCAGTTGCAGAGTTGGGACAATTCTTCAGGGAACTCTACAGTAGAAATATCAGGATAGATGCTTTGGAGCGTCTTAGAGACAAGATACCAACTATCCTATGCGACCTTGAGAAGATATATCCTCCAGCCTTCTTTGATGTGATGGTGCATTTGGTTGTTCATCTACCTGATGAGGCACTACTTATAGAGTCCAATACAGTATGGCTGGATGTACCCTATTGAAAGGTGGCTAGGCACTTTCAAGGGCTATGTTAGGAACAGAGCTAGACCCGAGGGCTCCATTGCAGAGGCCTATATTGCTACATGAGCGTTGACATTCTGCTCAAAATACATTGAAACAGCTAATCAGCTTAATAAAGAGGTGGATGAAGACAATCTCGGGCTCAATGTTTTTGATTGTTTTGTTCGAGTTACAGGGAAGAGTCGACAAGAGGACAAACCTAAAGATTTGGACAAAATGGTTTGGTGTGTGTTGAATAACTATCCTGAGATACTACCTTATATCAAGTAAGTGCTAAGTGTTGCAGCTTATACATCATAATCTACTAAACTTGCAGCACATTCTTATATATTTAGATGTTTGACATGATCACTATGTTGTGCAGCATCTACAGAAAGGAGTTACTACCGCAAAATCCAAGAAACATTGACAAACTGGTTATGGCAGGATTTGCGATATGGTTCAAGAGCCATGTAAGCTTTTGAATTGCACTGTCGGTTTTTTTAATATATTGAGTACATAAGATGATCAGATTATCTATTTTCTAACCATAGGTAATTAAGAAGATGCGGGAGGATGGGAATGCAGTTGATGATGCCCTTTACGCACTAGCGATGGGTCCTGATACTTGAGTAAGACATTATGAATTTTGCGTTGTTAGAGATGTGCGCTACAACACCCTTGCACACGACGAAGGTAGGAAGACACAAAACAGTGCCATCATGAGCACGGATATGTACGGCAGAGAGACAACTGAAATGTATGCTAACATAACAGACATTGTTCAGTTGCAGTATATCTCCAGTTTCGCGGATCATCGGTGTGCGGTTCTGTTGTGCTGTTGTTGGTATAACCTGTTTTCTAGGATCGCGAAACCCAGAGCTGATGATTATTTCAAATCCATCAATGTCAAGGAGGCGTACCAGACCAACGAGCCTTTTATTTTGGCAAATCAAGCAACACAGATATTTTTCTTGGAAGACACATTTGCATGTAGCGATGACTGGAGAGTATTGCAAAGGTTTGAGCAGAGGAATTAGTTTAATAAAGTTGCACAACAAGATGATGCTTACACTGCTCCTGATGTACAAGATTCCATAGATGTTCCTAATATCTTTGAGAACCATCACGTCAATGACTCTGGCGAAAAGATTGCTTGTCGTGATGTGGACATAGAAGAGTTGATCAAGAAGAAGCCAACGTTCGAGGACATTGAGGATGAAGAAGGAGATGACACTATGGTGAATTACGATTCAGACTAATACACATGGCGAAGATGTTGACACTGCTGCTACGGATGATGATTAGATTGCTTTTGTCGTATTTGCCTATCAGAAGACGTTTTTTATCTACTATGTGAAATTGTGTTTGCTATGACAACTGAAACCTGATGAACGTGTTGTTTAGTATTTTGTTGTGAGAACATCACTTGTTATGTATGTTGATTTGTGTTTGGTGATTGTATGGAGACTAAAACATGATGACATTGTTGTTTAGTTGTACTCATATATGGCTGTGAAACTTGAATTTGATGACATAGTTTGTTGTTGGACTGCAATTTGCTCGATGTCTTCGAATGGGAACAAAGTTGACCCGATAGGGCCTCTGCTAATTTATTTATTTATTACCAAAAGGGCCTCTGCTATTTATTTATGAGCAAAAGGGGATACCCCCTATTTCCGTTAATAGAAATCATTAGATGTTCACAACACTACACCCAGCCTGCTAAACAGGTTTCATTCATTACTAGTTTCATCAAAGTGCTTATGTCATAGCCACTGAATACATCACGAGTGCTACATACACTACAAATAAAGAGACAATCATCCTACAGAGCACATCGATTTTGCCCATTATCTTCACAAGCTCTTTCATCTCCTCATTGATGTCAAGGCCGTTCAGCAGCTGTTGTTTGGCCATGATCAGAGGAACTGCATCTTTAACCTTCTGCTCTGCATCTTCCTCTTCTGTCGTTCCTTCAGTTACTTGTCCAACACCCCAACTTGCTGGTATTGGGATTCATTGGCTAACCAAATAATCAGCGTAGTTGCGTTCCCCACATCAGCAACTTCCTAGAAATACAAATCACATGAATCTTCCCTTTTCTACACGAATCAAATTGGAAGATCATCAACCAAACTATTAAAAAAACCAGCAACTAAAAGCAACAAAACAACACTTAAACATATTATTACCCCATGATTCGGGCATTTGTAGAAGAATCGGCCAGGGTTGAGGATTGTGGTCGAGATGCGACGGATGACTCTGCGTGATTTGCAGCAGTGGCACCACACCAACGGCAGCGGGTTGCGATGAGCAACCGGCTGCGGTGTGTGTGCCAGCGTGGGTGTGATGAGACCCACATGCGATGATACGGGTGGCGACTTGGCGCATATCTGGTTGTTGCCTGCTGAAGAGCAGGTGGACGAGCAGCCAGCGGACATAGTTGCTGCGGCCAGAGCTTCTGATGCTAGGCAGAGTAAGTAGAGAAGAGGAGAAGAGAACGTTGCATATCTTAGTTTCACTACTTGCAGAGTAGCATAGCACCATATATAGTCATAGTCTAGGTTTGGATTCAAACCAGCTACACTAGCACGTCTCTCTTTTTACTAAAACTCAGCAACGTCTCTTTACTGGTACACTAGCTTGTTCTGTACGCCTTCTCAAGTCTTCGATTTTCTTTCTTTTTTTTGAGAGGAAGGAAGGAGGACAAAATTGAGAGTTCCTGGGACTCGAACCCAAGACCTCTCGGTTGAAAACCAAGGGTGCTAGTCACTTACGTGGCGAACGTTCCCTGGGAGGAGGACGGCAGACAAACACATTTTCCTCGCAGCTTTAGTTGCGCCACAAGATCGAACGGTCACAGTTTTGGGAATGTTATCAGGCAAACGAGCCCGGTTTTTCTTTTCTTCCTATATATAAAAAAGTATGCTACTTGGTGTCGGCTTAGTCAACAAACGATTGTGCCAACCTTGACCGTTGGATTGACATTCAACATCTGTCGTGTTTCTACGGTCTCTTCTTCCTCCAGCCGCCAAAGCCAAACCAGCGCCAGCGGGACCGCCTGCTCCCGCCTCCCACGTCTGGTTGTGTTGCTGCGCAAGCATCGTGGCCACATCGCATCCTAAAACTCTGCGCATCTTCCTTGGCTCCTGTTCGTTCCCGTCCGAGGCCTCAGCATCGTCCTCCGCCTTGGTTCGCTGCAAGGGCCGCCTCTCGGTGTTGTCAACATGGTCAACAACCGAGAGGAATAAGGAGATGACTGTACATGGTGAGGATGACAGTAGGGACCCAGCAGCGCGTAATTTTGTTTTTTCGGGATGGAGAAGGGTATCAATTGAGTTCTGCGGGAGCTATGGCCCATCTAGCCCAGGCTTTTATTTCATATGTTTACCACATGACCAGCCCAGTTTGTTTTTTTCCTTTCTAAAAATGGCTAGCCCAGCTATTTTGTTTTTTTGCAGAATAACCAACGTAGGCCTACTTGCTTTTGTACGCCCTGCTGGGCCGAAAATCTTTCAAGATGAGGAGGGATGCATTCGGGCTTGCCCAGAAAATGGCTATAAGTAATAATAAATGGGTTGTAAATATAGCAAATAGGCAATTAGTTCCAAAATACTTTTTTCCTTCAGATTTTGATATTTTAAATTTCATTGTTTTTGTGCGGGTAAAATTTCATTGGATTTAAATTAAGGTATGTTTAGTTTCTGAATTAATTTGAATCTGGCTAGAAATTTTGGGTTGTATGCTGTTTGGGACAGATTTGGAGGCTGACTTGTGGGTCTACTAGGTTGACGTGTATGAAAGGCTTTGTCAACTTAGTCCACAAACTATTCTAGTAGCAGCGACTGTTGGATGTTAATCCAACGGTCGTGTTGCTTCTTGCTCCAGCCGCCCAAACTAGCGCCGATGGGACTGCCTGCTCCCGCCTCCCGTGGTCGGCTGTGCTGCTGCACAGGCCGCACTACCCCATCCCACTCCATCGCTGGCCAGGCCATTCCTCTACTCACCCACACCTCCTATTATTTTCCGGCGCCGGCAGCCGAACCAGTAACCCCTCGTACTCGCCACCGCATGGCCAACCACTGCCGAGTCTTCCCCGGCTCTGTGTTGTTCCCTTCCTAGGCGTCACCATCGTCCACCGCCTTGGTGCTCTCAGTGCGGCGTGGTCAACGTGGTCAATGAACGGCATCCATCGGAAATGGACTGTACATGGAGAGGCTGACAGCTGGGTCCACGGTCGCACACAAGGAAATGCCTCCTTATTACGCGTAAAATATGATTCCTCCACCTAATAGCTGGGACCCACCAGAAGGGCCTCTGTATTTCACGAAAAAATGTTCCCCCCCACTCACAGCTCGGACCCACCAGCTATATCTTCGCATGCAAGGAAGTGCCTCCTTATTACGCACAAAAAAATGAATACTCCCCCTGCTAGCTCGGACCCACCATAGTGGGAGGCTGACTTGTGGGCCTACTAAGTTGACGGGGATGAAGGGCTTTGTCAACTTACTCAATATGAATGATTCTAGCTCCAGTGACCGTACGATGTCCATCCAACGACCGTAGTGCTTCTTCAACCTCTGGTCTTCCTGCTCCAGCGGCCCAAACCAGTGACGGTCGTGCCGCCTGCTCCTGCCTCCCGTGGTTGGCTATGCTGCCCCAGAGGCCTCACCACCCCCTACTACTCCCACCGCTGGCCAGGCCATCCCTCTACTCACCCACACCTCCTGTTATTCTACGGTGACGACAGCCTCACACCGCAGCCAAACCAGTCAACGCTCGTACTCCTCTCCGCATGGGCATCCACTTTCGTGTCTTCCCCGGCTCCGCGTCATCCCCTTCCTAGGCATCGCCGTCCTCCACCGCGTTGGTGCTCTTGGCGCGGCATGGTCAATGTGGTCAAGGAACGACCTTCATCGGAAGAGTACTATACGTGGAGAAGCTGATAGCTGGGTCCATGGCCGTAGCAAGGAAGTGCCTCCTTATTACACGCAAAATAATGATTCCTCCACCTAACAGCAGGTACCCATGGGACGGGCCACCGTATTTCATGAAAAAAATGTTTCCCCCTGACTGCTGGGACCCACCAGCTACATCTTCGCATGCAAGGAAGTGCCTGACAGTCGGGACCTGGTCGAAGCATACGTAGCATTGTCATTCTGGTCGCGAACATGTACGTACATACTGGTCGATCGGTCTGTCTGCGGGCTGCAGTGATGAACCGTGGCTGAGTTAGGAAGGGCACGTGTAGTAGTAGAGGCGCGCACGTAGCATGTACACGTACGTACAACCAGGGTGCAAGAAAGTAAATACGGCCATGTATGTACGTACGGCCAAGGCTCGTGTACATGGCTGGGTTGGAACGGAGAAACAGCATGGTCGTGTTCATCGGGAGCCAACCGGCTAGGTCGGAACAGAATGCGTCGTCGTGTTCATCGGGAGCCAACCAGCTTGGACGGAACAGCCAATCGAAACGAGGCCTGGCATACAGCAGAAGAGGAAACTGCCTTGTGTTCGACCGGCCACGGTCGAAACGGGATCCTTTTCATCGGGAGGGGTCTGGCATACCACACAAAGGAGCAAACGGACTCCCCTTGGACCTCCTACAGTCGAAATGGGGTCTTGTTGATCGGGAGGGGTGTGGCGTACCGCAAAACGGAGGAAACGGACTTGTGTTGGAGCGGTACGGTCGAAATGGGGGTCCTGTTCATCAGGAGGGGTGTGACGTACCACAAAACGGGACACCACGGGCTACTGTTCATCTCCACCGTCGACCTCCTCCAGCCTCCATGGGCTATTGTTCATCCACTGTCGACCTCCTCCAGCCTCCACCTGCGACTGTTCATCCACGGGCTCCTGTTCATCCAGCCTCTACTGCTCCTCCACCGGCTATTGTTCAACAAGCCCTCTCCACGGGGTCCTGTTCCACTACCCCTCCATGGGCTACTGTCCATCTAGCCCTCCACCGGCTACTGTTCCACCAGCCCTCCACGGGGTCCTGTTCATCCACACCCAACCGGCTCGATCGGGGTCGTCCTGTTCATCCAGTGGCAACGGCCTCTACTACCACGGGGTCCTGTTCATCCAACCCCCCACCGGGAACTGTTCATCCAACCTCCCCCCCCAACAATGCTCAATGTTCATCAGGAGGCAGCAGGTTCAATCGTCTTCGCTAGCGGCGAGCGGCGAATCGCCGATCGGGTTCGCTTAACAGCTAGATCGATCGATCGCTTTGGTTCAAGAACGCCAGTAGCTCGCAGTGGAATCGCCGGGTTCAAGAGGGCGAACGCCGCCGGTTCAGCTATAGCCCAACGCCTCGCACCCACGCGCGTACGTGTGCGAGAGAAACACACATCGCTCGACCCCCAACCACCCACCATAACCGGGAACTCCCCATTTTCCTCGCCCTCGCTTCTACCATAGTTTTTTCCGTCGTGGATAGCCCAAAGAATGTCATGCAGCTGCATCTTCGGCCCGCCTAGGATGAAAAGCCCATTTTCTGTCATGATTTTTTGTCATAGAAGTAGGAGCCCACTACATCTATGATGATACCGGGTTTTGTCACAATTATCATCATAGAAGTGTCATAAGCATGACAGAAAAAATTCGTTCGACCCAAAATGTCACGGATGTGTCTTTTTTTTTTGTAGTGACCCCTGTTAAACCATTAGCTAGCAAAGCCCTGAGTTTTGGGTAGACTGGGGCGGCTCCAGCATGCTCTTCTGCAATGATCCAGCTTGGGAGATCCAAGTCCATGGGAAGGCGGTCCTCTCTGTAACCCGGCAAGGGGTTCTCATTAGCTGGGGCGATGTTCTTACAATAAAACCAAGTCTTGATACATCCCTTAGGATGGCTTGGTAAGGTAGCTGCAGGAAAACAGTCGTCTCTGTTTCTCTGGATAGAAATCCCGCCGAGTTCTAGGCTCGGGCCGTCTGCACACTTTGTTTGACGGTTCATATAAAAGAATTCCTTGAAGAGGGCAACAATAGGCTCTATTTGCATATATGCTTCACATCAGATTTGAAAGTGGCAGATGATGGATATGGAGTTTGGGCCCAGATCTTGAGGATGAAGGTTAAAATAATTTAAGACATCCCAAAAGAATTTTCACCGGGGCGGAGAAAAGCCTTTAAGGAGATGGTCCGAAAAAACCACGACTTCTCCTTCGCTGGGTCGAGGAACGTCATCTCCTTGGCTGGCTCTCCAACCAATCTCTTCCTGAGCTGGCAGAAAACCTTGAGCTTGATAATCCTTAAGGATGAGTTTGGAGACTTGGGAAGGCAACCAATTGCAAATGATGGTTTTTGACATATTAAGTCGCCTAAATAAAGTGGAAAACTGCAGAAGTACAAATGGCGAGTTACTTAAGGAATAATGACTCTTCACTTCAGTTATATGAACAAGACAGCATAATGGATAAGCCACCCTTAATGGTAAACCGGTTTAGCAATAGATACAGTTTCTAAATAACACGCGAGTTACAATACGCTGGTAAGCCGCCCAAGATACAAGGGCGAGTTAATTAAGTTAAAGGTTGCTAAGTTTTTGCTAAGTGTGGAATAACAAGTTTCTACCAAAGCACTTATGATTGTGGATCTATGGACGGTTCAAAAAAGGAAAATAATTGCTAAACCTAATGGTAATGGGGGAAGTACTGATGAACTGTTTGTTGATTCTACAAGAGATATAGTATGTTTGATGCAAGGTCAATCTTGAATTTACTACCGTAGCGTTTCTATGAGCATCTCAAAGAAAGTATGAAGATCTAACTCAAGATATGATGAAGTATGGATGAACACCGACGAACTCTATGAACTCATACGAGCTAATGTGAATCCGAGAAGGGGAGATATGGGTACCTAGCTATGGTAGCAGAAGGCGGAGATGCACCGCTGAACTCCGGCGAATGTGGGGCGGCGCTGTGGTCCTGGGCGAGGCGGCCGATGTAGGTCGACAGGCGCGGTGGAGCTCTGGTCGCGGGAGTCTTCGAGAAGAAGAAGAAGCGGAGGGAGTGAGGTAAAAAATGAAAGGGGGACCCTCCATATATATTTATAAGGCAAGATACCCGAAGGTAAATGGCAGGCACAAAACACGAGGAGGTGCAGTAACTTTTGGAGCTGAAGACGCCTCAATTTTTGGGATAATTGGATATGCACAAAGATTCATTATGACGACATCATGGATTTCTAGGGTTTCCAGATATGACATCAGCAATAAGGTGTGGAAAATAGACAAGTGTTAAAAGTTATAAGCCGGTGTTTGATGGCCCGGAGAAGGTAGATGCCAAACCAGAAGATAAGCCACTAGGTTGAAGGTGATGCCAGCATTTCATATGGCGGGTCACAAAGTTTTTTCAAACTGAGATTGTGAGACATAGAGGTAAGACTAGACAGACTGATGGATTGAAGATTGACATGAATGAATTCAAATCAATCGGGGGCCTAATGTTGGGGATATGACCCCGCGATATAACCCGCCGTAGAAAGGCTGGGTCATATCACTGGCGACTCTTGGGGCTAAACCTCAGATGGCCAGAGCGATCAAGACGCAAGACTGAAACGGCGGCTCACAAGATGGGCCGGCTTAGGGCCCGGAACCAGAAGGCCGTGGTGACGCCCCAGAAGCATAAGCCGCCGCATGATGACTTGCTAGAGGAGCAAGGCGACTTAGAGTTGGACTTAGTCACGGGTCATAACACGACCCAGACTCTTGTAAACCCAGGGGCCTCGACCTGTAAATAAAGGCGAGTCCCCGGGACAGATAGGACAGGTTACAATCAATCGATAGCTAGGTCAAGTGAATACGCTCCATTGTAATCGATACTGAAGCAATAAGCAGAAAAGCAGGAGTAGGTATTTACCTCCACCATGAGGGGCCGAACCTGGGTAACTCATATCTCTCGACCCGCTCAACCCCAACAAGCTAATCACCGTTTGTGATGGCCTGATGTCTAAGTCCTCACACTAGGACATCTGTCGCGACAAAACCACGACATAATGCCTCTTTGCTTTCCTGCAGAAAACGGGGTGGGATAAATTCGATCTTAGATTTTTTTTACTATGTTTAGAAGGCTCGAATTCTTGAACTCCACATGCATATCCCATTGTTGAGGTAGGGGGACATCATCTTCATCTGAGCTCGCATCTTCAGTCTCCTCATCTGTGGACCATAGATAGGGATATATCTCCCCAGATATCCTTGGATCTGCAACATAGTGGGCAACATAGCTCTCTCCATCTGAATCTTGTGATGACATACTTCCATATCTGCTAGACAAATAGCACGAAAAAAGAACACAGGATATTGTCACAATACGGTAGTCAAAACCTTTGGGAGATTATATAATGAATTTTTACTGTGCAAAACAAGTAATCTATAAGAATACGGAGTCTGGATGGCAAGGGCTCCACAAGCTCGGGAGGAGCGCTCAGGGGGTAGAGCGGGGCCCTTAGGCTTGTCGCCTGCTTGTGTGCTTTCTGGACTACTTATGGATTTTCCTAATTTTTCAAATATTCCGAAACGGAGTAAAATTGCTTTTGTGGAACTTTTGGAGTCGTTTTACTTATCGTATCACATACATATTCCTTTTCAGGGTTCTGGAGTGTTCTGAAAAGTTTCCTTTATGTATTCCTCCGGAGTTATGGAATGAATAATATTAGTCTCAACATTTATAGGCATGGCTGAGATATAATGCTTGATTCTTTGTTCATTCACCACCTTTGGTTTGGTGCCTTCCGCATTGTTGATCTTGATAGCACCGGACTGATAAACTTCTTCGATAATGTAGAGTCCTTCCCATTTGGAGAGGAGTTTTCCTGCAAAAAATCTTAAATGAGAATTGTATAGCAAGACTTGGTCACCTACATTAAATTCCCGCTTTTGTATTCTTTTATCGTGCCATCTTTTGACCTTTTCTTTAAACAGTTTACCATTTTTGTAGGCTTGGATTCTCCTTTCATCAAGTGAGCTACTATCAAATAACCTCTTTTCACTAGCAAGTTTAAAATCATAGTTGAGCTCTTTAATTGCCCAATAAGCTTTATGTTATAATTCAAGAGGCAAATGACATGCTTTTCCATCAACCATTTTATAAGGAGACATACCCATACAATTTTTATAAGCAGTTCAAGCCCATAATGCATCCTCAAGTTTCTTAGACCAATTTTTTCTAAATCTGTTGATAGTATTTTGCAAATTTAATTTTATTTCTCTATTACTTAACTCTACTTGACCACTAGATTGAGGGTGATTAGGAGATGCAATTCTATGGATAACATCATATTTGGAAAGAAGCTTATGGAAAGCACCATGAATGAAGTGTGAACCATCGTCGCTCATTAAATATCTAGGGACTCCAAACCTCGGGAAAATAACTTCTTTAAGAATTTTAGTAGAAGTGTTGTGATCATCACTACTAGTTGGAATAGATTCCACCCACTTAGTAACATAATCAACAGCAACTACAATATGAGTATACCCGTTGGAGGAAGGAAAAGGTCCCACATAATCAAGTCCGCAAACATCAAATGGTTCAGTTACAAGTGAATAGTTCATAGGCATTTCCTGACGTCTACCAATATTACCAAATCTTTGACATTCATCACAGGATAAAACAAACGTACGTGCATCTTTGAAAAGAGTAGGTCAATAAAAACCAGATTGTAATACCTTGTTTGCAATTCTGTCTCCCGCATGGTGTCCTCCATATGCCTCGGAGTGACACTTCCATACGATTTGTTCCTATTCATGCTTAGGTATACAACGTCTAATAATACCATCTACTCCTTCTTTATAAAGATGTGGGTCATCCCAAAAGTAATGTCTTAAATCAAAGAAAAACTTTTTCTTTTATTGGTATGTGAAACTAGGTGGTATAAATTTAGCAACAATATAATTAGCATAGTCTGCATACCAAGGAGTATTACAAGAAGCATTTATAACGGCTAATTGTTCATCAGGAAAGCTATCATCAATAGGTAGTGGGTCATCAAGAATTTTCTAACCTAAATAGGTTGTCAACTACTGGATTCTCAGCTCCCTTCCTATCTGTAATATGCAAGTCAAATTCTTGTAACAAAAGAACCCACCTAATGAGTCTAGGTTTAGCATCTTTCTTTTCCATAAGGTATTTAATAGCAGCATGATCAGTTTGCACAATTACTTTAGAATCAACAATGTAAGATCTAAACTTATCACATGCAAACACAACCGCTATGAATTCTTTCTTAGTGGTAGCATAATTTCTTTGAGCATTGTCTAAGGTTTTACTAGCATAATGAATAACATTTAATTCCTTATCAACTCTTTGTCCTAGAATAGCACCAACAGCATAATCACTAGCATCACACATAATCTAAAAGGGTAAGTTCCAATTAGGTGGTTGAACAATAGGTGCAGAGATTAAGGCTTTCTTAAGTATTTCAAATGCTTCTATGCAATCTTCATCAAAAAATAAATGGAACATATTTTTGCAAGAGATTGGTAAGAGGCCTAGAAATTTTAGAGCATTCTTTAATAAATCTCCTATAGAAACCAGCATGACCAAGTAAACTTCTTATACCTTTGATATCCTTAGGACATGGCATTTTCTCAATTGCATCAACTTTAGCTTTATCAACTTCAGCACCTCTTTCAGGAATTTTATGCCCCAAGACAATACATTCATTCACCATATAGTGGTACTTCTCTCGATTCAAGACAAGATTAGTTTCTTCACATCTCTGCAGAACTCGATCAAGGTTGCTTAAGCAATCATCAAATGAAGTTCCGTAAACGGAAAAATCTTCCATGAAAACCTCAACAATCTTTTCACAAAAGTCAGAAATATAGCAGTAATACATCTTTGAAAGGTAGAAGGTGCATTACATAAACCAAAAGGCATACATCTATAAGCAAAAGTACCAAAAGGGCATGTAAAAGTAGTTTTTTCTTGATCCTCTTGAGACACGGGTATTTGGGAAAAACCCGAGTATCCATCTAAAAAACGGAAGTGTGTATGTTTTGATAACCTTTCTAGCATTTGATCAATAAATGGTAAAGGATAATGATCTTTCCTAATAGCTTTGTTTAGTTTTCTAAAATCAATTACCATCCTATAAGCTATTATAATTCTTTGTGGGATAAGTTCATTTTTATCATTAGGGACAACTGTAATACCTCCCTTCTTAGGAACACAATGAACATGACTTACCATCTACTATCAGCTATAGGATAGATTATACCTGTTTACAGAAGCTTTAATATTTCATTTCTTACCACTTCCTTAATCTTAGGATTTAATCGTCAATGGTGATCGACAATTGTCTTAGCATCAGGCTCCATATTAATCTTGTGCTGACATAGAGTAGGACTAATGCCCTTAAGATCATCAAGAGTACATTCAATAGCGGCACGGTGCTTTCTCAGAATCTCTGAAAGGTTAGCACTAATAATAACAGGATATATCTCATTTTCATCAAGATAGGCATATTTATCAGGCAATTGCTTAAGCTTGAACACGGGGTCACACTTGGGTGGAAGAGGATCTCCAAGAGTCTCAATAGGCAAATTATGTTTCAAAATAGGCATTTGTTTAAATAATATATCATCCATTTATTTTCTTTCATTCATATGCATATCATTTTCATGGTCTAGCAAGTATTGTTCTAACAGATTAGTACGAGGCACGGCAATAGAAGCAAGACCAACACATCCTTACTAGACAATTCTTTATCATGAGGTTTTCTACGGATTTTGGAGAGATTAAACTCATGAGATACATCACCAAAATTAACACTCACAATTTCCTTAGTGCAATCAATCTTAGAATTAATTGTATTCAGGAAAAGTCTACCAAATATAATGGAAAAAAATCATATTGTGCAGAACCAAGAACTAGAAAATAAGTAGAGTATTTTATTATCCCACACAAGACTTCAACATCTCTAACAATCCCAAGTGGTGTTATAGTA
The DNA here is from genome assembly GCA_021605205.1 of Aegilops longissima. Classification (NCBI taxonomy): domain Eukaryota; kingdom Viridiplantae; phylum Streptophyta; class Magnoliopsida; order Poales; family Poaceae; genus Aegilops; species Aegilops longissima. The sequence goes on along the minus strand of CM038677.1, from coordinate 420,947,478 downwards.
TCTCTATTCGCAAGTTTAATAGTAACATCAATATCTTCTAGCTCAGCAAGTGCAATATCATTTATAATTTCTTGATATTGACTAAACGGGATAGCACTCACACTAGCACCCAAATCACATAAGCCATGATAACAATGATATCCTATTTTAACAGAGAAAACAGGCATGCCACCGACATGTTTATTTTTATCTTTATCGTCGGGTTTAGCAATTCTAACCGCTTCACCACATAAATAAATAACATGCCCATCAATATTATCGACCAAGAGATCTTTAACCATATCAAAATTAGGTTCAACTTTAATTTGTTTAGAGGTTGTCGGTGTTCTTATATAACTTTTGTTGACCACAGTTGAAACACTAGCATGTTCTTTTTTCCTAACAGAAAAAGGTGGTTTCTCAATATAAGCAGTAGGAATAACTGGATTAACACTATAAGTAATAACTTCTTATTTAGCTTTAGTAGGTAATTCTATTTCTATTTCAATGGGGGGATTATATTTAAACCACTTCTCCTTGGGGAGATCAACATGAGTAGCTGATATATCTCCAACATATCTATAATTTTTGATTGCTCCATGCTATATTATCTACTGTTTTGGACCATATTGGGCTTTATTTTCCACTTTTATATTACTTTTGGGACTAACCTATTAACCGGAGGCCCAGCCCAGAATTGCTGTTTTTTGCCTATTTCAGTGTTTCGAAGAAACGGAATATCAAACGGAGTCCAAACGGAATGAAACCTTCAGGAACGTGATTTTCTCACCGAACATGATCTAGGAGACTTGGACCCTAAGTCAAGCAACCAACAGGAAGGCACGAGGTGAGGGCGCCCCCCCAAGGTCGCCCTCCACCCTCGTGGGCCCTGTTGCTCCACCGACGTATTTCTTCCTCCTATATATACCTCGCACCCCAAACGATCGATACGGAGCCAAAACCTAATTCCACCGCCGCAACTTTCGTATCCACGAGATCCCATCTTGGGGCCTGTTAGGAGCTCACGGAAGGGGAATCCACCATGGAGGGCTTATACATCATCATAGCCTCTCCGATGAAGTGTGAGTAGTTTACCTCAGACCTTCGGGTCCATAGTTAGTAGCTATGTGGCTTCTTCTCTCTTTTTGGATCTCAATACAATGTTCTCCCCCTCTCTCATGGAGATCTATTCGATGTAATCTTCTTTTTGCGGTGTGTTTGTTGAGATCGATGAACTGTGGGTTTATGATCAAGATTATCTATGAGCAATATTTGAATCTTCTCTGAATTCTTTTATGTATGATTGGTTATCTTTGCAAGTCTCTTCGAATTATCCGTTTGGTTTGGCCAACTAGATTGGTAGTTCTTGCAATGGGAGAAGTGCTTAGCTTTGGGTTCAATCTTGCGGTGTCCTTTCCCAGTGACAGAAGAGGCAGCAAGGCACATATTGTATTGTTGCCATCGAGGATAACAAGATGGGTTTTTTATCATATTGCATGAATTTATCCCTCTACATCATGTCATCTTGCTTAAGGCATTACTCTGTTTTCGTTAACTTAATACTCTAGATGCATGCTGGATAGCGGTCGATGAGTGGAGTAATAGAAGTAGATGCAGGCAGGAGTCGGTCTACTTGTCTCAGACGTGATGCCTATATACATGATCATACCTAGATACTCTCATAACTATGCTCAATTCTGTCAATTGCTCAATAGTAATTCGTTCCCCCACCGTAGAATACTTATGCTCTTGAGAGAAGCCACTAGTGAAATCTATGGCCTCCGGGTCTATTCTCTATCATATTAATCTTCCATCACTTTATTATTGCTTTTCTTTTTTACTTTGCCTTTTATTTTACTTTGCATCTTTATACCAAAAATACCAAAAATATTATCTATCATCTCTATCAGATCTCACTCTCGTAAGTGACCGTGAAGGGATTGACAACCCCTAATCGCGTTGGTTGCGTTGACCTATTTGTTTTGTGTAGGTACGAGGGACTTGCGCATGGCCTCCTACTGGATTGATACCTTCGTTCTCAAAAACTAAGGGAAATACTTACGCTACTTTGCTGCATCATCCCTTCCTCTTCGGGGAAATCCAACGCAGTTCTTAAGAGGTAGCAGGAAGGATTTCTGGCGCCGTTGCCGGGGAGTCTATGCAAAAGTCAACATATCAAGTACCCATCACAATCCCTTATCTCTCGCATTACATTATATGCCATTTGCCTCTCGTTTTCCTCTCCCCCACTTCACCCTTGCCGTTTTATTCACCCTCTCTTTTCCATTTGCCTTTTTTTGCTTGCTTTTTGTTTGCTTGTGTGTTGGATTGCTTGCTTGTCACGATGGCTCAAGATGATACCAAATTGTGTGACTTTACCAATACCAACAATAATGATTTCCTTAGCACCCCGATTGCTCCTCTTGCCAATACCGAATCTTGTGAAATCAATGCTGCTTTATTGAATCTTGTTATTAAAGATCAATTCGCCGGCCTTCCTAGTGAAGATGCTGCTACTCATCTAAATAGCTTCGTTAATTTATGTCATATGCAAAAGAAGAGGGATGTTGACAATGATGTTGTTAAATTGAAGCTATTTCCTTTTTCGCTTAGAGATCGTGCTAAAGCTTGGTTTTCGTCTTTGCCTAAAAATAGTATTGATTTTTGGAACAAGTGCAAAGATGCTTTTATCTCTAAGTATTTTCCTCCCGCTAAGATCATCTCTCTTAGAAACGATATTATGAACTTTAAGCAACTTGATCATGAACATGTTGCACAAGCTTGGGAGAGGATGAAATTAATGATACGTAATTGCCCTACTCATGGTTTAAATTTGTGGATGATTATACAAAAAATTTATGCCGGATTGAATTTTGCTTCTAGAAACCTTTTAGATTCGGCCGCGGGAGGCACTTTTATGGAATCACTTTAGGAGACGCTACTAAAATCCTAGATAATATTATGGTTAATTATTCTCAATGGCACACTGAAAGATCTACTAATAAAAAAGTGCATGCGATAGAAGAAATTAATGTTTTGAGTGGAAAGATGGATGAACTTATGAAATTATTTGCTACTAAGAGTGTTTCTTCTGATCCTAATGATATGCCTTTGTCTACTTTGATTGATAATAATAATGAATCTATGGATGTGAATTTTGTTGGTAGGAATAATTTTGGTAACAACGCGTATAGAGGGAATTTTAATCCTAGGCCTTATCCTAGTAATTCCTCTAATAATTATGGAAATTCCTACAACAACTCTTTTGGAAATTTTAATAAGATGCCCTCTGAATTTTAGAATAGTGTTAAAGAGTTTATGAATTCACAAAAGAATTTTAATGCTTTGCTTGAGGAAAAATTGCTTAAAGTTGATGAATTCGCTAGGAACGTTGATAGAATTTCTCTTGATGTTGATTCTTTAAAGCTTAGATCTATTTCTCCTAAGCATGATATCAATGAGTGTATCAAAGCCATGAGAATTTCCATTGATGAGTGCAAGGAATGAACCGCTAGGATGCGTGCTACGAAAGATGCCTTTATTAAAGTGTGTTCTTCCAATACCTATGAAAATAAAGATGAAGATCTAAAAGTTATTGATGTGTCTCCCATTAAATCTTTGTTTTGCAATATGAATCTTGATAATGATGGGACTGAATATGATCCACCTTTACCTAGAAGGTGTTCCAAAAATTCGGAGTTTTTAGATCTTGATGCTAAAATTGATAAAAGTGGGATTGAAGAAAGTAAAACCCTAGATGTTGCTAAACCCACTATTTTGGATTTCAAGGAATTTAATTATGAAAGTTGCTCTTTAATTGATTGTATTTCCTTGTTGCAATCCGTGCTAAATTCTCCTCATGCTTATAGTCAAAATAAAGCCTTTACTAAACATATCGTTGATGCCTTGATGCAATCTTATGAGGAAAAACTTGAGTTAGAAGTCTCTATCCCTAGAAAACTTTACGATGAGTGGGAAACAACTATTAAAATTAAGATTAAGGATCATGAATTTTATGCTTTATGTGATTTGGGTGCTAGTGTTTCCACTATTCCCAAAACTTTGTGTGATTTGCTAGATTTCCGTGATTTTGATGATTGCTCTCTAAACTTGCATCTTGCGGATTCCACTATTAAGAAACCTATGGGAAGAATTAGTGATGTTCTTATTTTTGCAAATAGGAATGAAGTGCCCGTAGATTTTATCGTTCTTGATATAGATTGCAATCCTTCATGTCCTATTATTCTTGGTAGACCTTTCCTTAGAACGATTGGTGCAATCATTGATATGAAAGAAGGGAATATTAGATTCCAATTTCCATTAAAGAAAGGCATGGAATACTTCCCTAGAAAGAAAATAAAATTACCATATGAATCTATTATGAGAGCCACTTATGGATTGCCTACCAAAGATGGCAATACCTAGATCTATCCTTGCTTTTATGCCTAGCTAGGGGCGTTAAATGATAGCGCTTGTTGGGAGGCAACCCAATTTTATTTTTAGTTTTTTGTTTTTGTTTAGGAATAAAATAATCCATATACCTTATGTTTAGATGTGATTTTATGTTTTAATTAGTGTTTGTGCCAAGTTAAACCTATAGGATCTTCTTGGATGATAGTTATTTTATCTTGCTGTAATTTCCAGAATCTTTCGGTTCACGAAAACAATTGTTAAAAATCACCAGAACGTGATAAAATAGTGATTCCAATTGCTGTTGATCAATAAACAAATTTCCTAGGTCTTACTAGTTTTTTCTGAATTGTTGGAGTTCCAGAAGTTTGCGTTAGTTACAGATTACTACAAACTGTTCTGTTTTTTACAGATTCTGTTTTTCGTGTGTTGTTTGCTTATTTTGATGAATCTGTGGCTAGTAAAATAGTTTATAATCCATATAGAAGTTGGAATACAGTAGGTTTAACACCAATGCAAATAAATAATGAGTTCATTACAGTACCTTGAAGTGGTATTTTGTTTTCTTTCGCTAACGGAGCTCACGAGATTTCTATTGAGTTTTGTGTTGTGAAGTTCTCAAGTTTTGGGTGAATTTTTTTGATGGATTATGGAACAAGGAGTGGCAAGAGCTTAAGCTTGGGGATGCCCATGGCACCCCCAATATAATCCAAGGACACCAAAAAGTCAAAGCTTGGGGATGCCCCCGGAAGGCATCCCCTCTTTCGTCTACTTCCATCGGTAACTTTACTTGGAGCTATATTTTTATTCACCACATGATATGTGTTTTACTTGGAGCGTATTGTATGATTTGAGTCTTTGATTTTTAGTTTACCACAATCATCCTTTCTGTACACACCTTTTGAGAGAGCCATACATGAATTGGAATTTGATAGAATCCTCTATGTTCTTCACTTATATCTTTTGAGCTATATAGTTTTGCTCTAGTGCTTCACTTATATCTTTTAGAGCGCGGTGGTGGATTTGTTTTAAAGAAACTATTGATCTCTCATGCTTCACTTAGATTGATTTGAGAGTCTTAAATAGCATGGTAATTTGCTTAATAATAATAATATGCTTGGTATTCAAGATTTGTAAAACTTTCTTTTGAGTGCGTTGAATATTAAGAAAAGTTTGATGCTCGATAATTGTTTTGAGATATGAAGGTAGTAATATTAGAGTCATGCTAGTTGAGTAGTTGTGAAATTGAGAAATACTTGTGTTAAAGTTTGTGATTCCCGTAGCATGCACTTATGGTGAACCGTTATGTGATGAAGTCGGAGCATGATTTATTTATTGATTGTCTTCCTTATGAGTGGCGGTCGGGGACGAGCGATGGTCTTTTCCTACCAATCTATCCCCCTAGGAGCATGCGCGTAATACTTTGCTTTGATCACTTGTAGATTTTTGCAATAAGTTTATGAGTTCTTTATGACTAATGTTGAGTCCATGGATTGTACGCACTTTTCTCACCCTTCCACCATTGCTAGCCTTTCTAATACCGCGCACTTTTCGCCGGTATCATACACCCACCATATACCTTCCTCAAAACAGCCACCATACCTACCTATTATGGCATTTCCATAGCCATTCCGAGATATATTGCCATGCAACTTTCCACCGTTCCGTTAATTATGACACGCTCCATCATTGTCATATTGCTTAGCATGATCATGTAGTTGACATCGTATTTGTGGCAAAGCCACCATTCATAATTCTTTCATACATGTCACTCATGAGTCATTGCACATCCCGGTACACCGCCGGAGGCATACACATAGAGTCATATTTTGTTCTAAGTATCGAGTTGTAATTGTTGAGTTGTAAGTAAATAAAAGTGTGATAATCATCATTTTTAGAGCATTGTCCCAGTGAGTAAAGGATGATGGAGACTATGATACCCCCACAAGTCGGGATGAGACTCCGGAAAAAAAAAGAGGCCATAAAAAAAGAGAAAAGGCCCAAATAAAAAAAAATAAAAAAATGAGACAAAAAGAGAGAAGGGACAATGTTACTATCCTTTTACCACACTTGTGCTTCAAAGTAGCACCGTGATCTTCATAATAGAGAGTCTCTCATTTTGTCACTTTCATATACTAGTGGGAATTTTTCATTGTAGAACTTGGCTTGTATATTCCAATGATGGGCTTCCTCAAATTGCCCTAGGTCTTCGTGAGCAAGTGAGTTGGATGCACACCCACTTAGTTTCTTTTGTTGATCTTTCATATACTTATAGCTCTAGTGCATCCGTTGCATGGCAATCCCTACTCACTCACATTGATATCTATTGATGGGCATCTCCATATCCTGTTGATACGCCTAGTTGATGTGAGACTATCTTCTCCCTTTTTGTCTTCTCCACAACCACCATCCTATTCCACATATAGTGCTATATCCATGGCTCACGCTCATGTATTGCGTGAAGATTGAAAAAGTTTTGAGAATGTCAAAAGTATGAAACAATTGCTTGGCTTGTCATCGGGGTTCTGCATGATTTAAATACTTTGTGTGGTGAAGATAGAGCATAGCCAGACTATATGATTTTGTAGGGATAACTTTCTTTGGCCATGTTATTTTGAGAAGACATGATTGCTTTGTTAGTATGCTTGAAGTATTATTATTTTTATGTCAATATTAAAATTTTGTCTTGAATCTTTCGAATCTGAATATTCATACCACAATTAAGAAGAATTACATTGAAATTATGCCAAGTAGCACTCCGCATCAAAAATTCATTTTTATCATTTACCTACTCGAGGACGAGCAGGAATTAAGCTTGGGGATGCCTGATACGTCTCCAACGTATCTATAATTTTTGATTGCTCCATGCTATATTATCTACTGTTTTGGACCATATTGGGCTTTATTTTCCACTTTTATATTACTTTTGGGACTAAGCTATTAACCGGAGGCCCAACCCAGAATTGCTATTTTTTGCCTATTTCAGTGTTTTGAAGAAACGAAATGTCAAACGGAATGAAACCTTCGGGAACGTGATTTTCTCACCGAACATGATCCAGGAGACTTGGACCCTACGTCAAGAAACCAACAGGGAAGGCACGAGGTAGGGGGGGCACGCCCTCCCCCCACCCCCCCAGGAGCGCCCTCCACCCTCGTGGGCCCCCTGTTGCTCCACCGATGTACTTCTTCCTCCTATATATACCTACGTACCCCCAACAGATCAGATACGGAGCCAAAAACCTAATTCCACCGCCGCAACTTTCAGATCCACGAGATCCCATCTTGGGGCCTGTTCCGAGTTCACCGAAGGGGAATCCACCATGGAGGGCTTCTACATCATCATAGCATCTCCGATGAAGTGTGAGTAGTTTACCTCTGACCTTCGGGTCCATAGTTAGTAGCTAGATGGCTTCTTCTCTCTTTTTGGATCTCAATACAATGTCCTCCCCCTCTCTCGTGGAGATCTATTCGATGTAATCTTCTTCTTGTGGTGTGTTTGTTGAGACCGATGAATCGTGGGTTTATGATCAAGATTATCTGTGAGCAATATTTGAATCTTCTCTGAATTCTTTTATGTATGATTGGTTATCTTTGCAAGTCTCTTCGAATTATCCGTTTGGTTTGGCCAACTAGATTGGTAGTTCTTGCAATGGGAGAAGTGCTTAGCTTTGGGTTCAATCTTGCGGTGTCCTTTCCCAAAGGATGTAAGGGCAGCAAGGCACGATTGTATTGTTGCCATCGAGGATAACAAGATGGGGTTTTTATCATATTGCATGAATTTATCCCTCTACATCATGTCATCTTGCTTAAGGCGTTACTCTGTTTTCATTAACTTAATACTCTAGATGCATGCTGGATAGCGGTCGATGAGTGGAGTAATAGAAGTAGATGCAGGCAGGAGTCGGTCTACTTGTCTCGGACGTCATGCCTATATACATGATCATACCTAGATACTCTCATAACTATGATCAATTCTGTCAATTGCTCAACAGTAATTCGTTCACCCACCGTAGAATACTTATGCTCTTGAGAGAAGCCACTAGTGAAATCTATGGCCCCCGGGTCTATTCTCTATCATATTGATCTTCCATCACTTTATTATTGCTTTGCTTTTTTACTTTTCCTTTTATTTTACTTTGCATCTTTATACCAAAAAAATTATCTATCATCTCTATCAGATCTCACTCTTGTAAGTGACCGTGAAGGGATTGACAACCCCTAATCGCGTTGGTTGCGTTGAGCTATTTGTTTGTCTAGGTACGAGGGACTTGCGTGTGGCCTCCTACTGGATTGATACCTTGGTCCTCAAAAACTGAGGGAAATACTTATGCTACTTTGCTACATCATCCCTTCCTGTTCGGGGAAATCCAACGCAGTGCTCAAGAGGTAGCAGTAGCAAAAGATTCACAAAAAGAAGCTACTATCTCAGAGTCAAGTCCATATTTCGTGCTAAACTTGTGAAAAGCATCGGTATCCATAGAAGATTTAACACAATCAAACTCAAGTTTTATACCTGACTCTTTACCTTTGTCGAGTTCCCAATCTTCAGGTTTGCGTTTAATTCTTTCCAAAAGATCCCATCTAAATTAATAGTCTCATTGTAAAAAAAACAGTACAAGAAGTATCGAGCATGGATTGATCATTACGAGAAAGCCGAGCATAAAAGTTCTGAATAATAATTTCTCTTGAGAGCTCATGATTGGGACATGAATACAAGATTGACTTAAGCCTCCCCCAAGCTTGAGCGATACTTTCTCCATCACGAGGCCAAAAATTATATATATATCATTCCGATCGTGATGAACCATATGCATAGGATAAAACTTTTGATGAAATTCCAATTTCAATCGATTGCAATCCCAAGCTCCAATATCATCAGATAGCCTATACCATGTCAATGCATTTCCCTTTGAAGATAAATGGAAGACTTTCTTCTTAACTTCATCTTCGGGTAAAACTGCAAGCTTAAATAATCCACAAGCTTCATCCACATAGATTAGGTGCATATCAGCATGTAGTGTTCAATCTCCTGCATATGGATTAGCTAGCAATTTCTCTATCATACCTGAAGGAATTCAATAATAAATATTTTCATTAGATGCAGTAGGTTGAGGAGCAACTCTTTGTGCTTCCTATCAAGGTGAAGACCCGAACAAACCCCTCAAAGGATGGTTTTCCATAGTAACAAGTAACAGTAAATTTCAGCATGTAATATAAATGTTTCCTTACCAAATTCCACTCACCAAAGGCGCTTCACTCCCCGGCAACGGCGCCAGAGAAGAGTCTTGATGACCCACAAGTATAGAGGATCAATCGCAGTCCTTTTGATAAGTAAGAGTGTCGAACCCAATGAGGAGCAGAAGGAAATGACAAGCGGTTTTCAGCAAGGTATTCAATGCAAACAATGAAATTATCGGTAACAAATAGTTTGGTAGCAAGGTAATTCATAGCAGGTAACAAGTAACAAGTGTAGAAAAGGTGCAGCAAGGTGGCCCAATCCTTTTTATAGCAAAGGACAAGCCTGGACGAGCTCTTATATAAAACAAAACGCTCCCGAGTACACATGGGAATTATCATCAAGTTAGTTTTCATCAAGCTCATCTGATTCGCGTTCGTTACTTTGATAGTTTGATATGTGGGTGGACCGGTGCTTGGGTGTTGTCCTTACTTGGACAAGCCTCCCACTTATGATTAACCCCTCTCGCAAGAATCCACAACTACAAAGGAAGAATTAAGATAAATCTAGCCATAGCATTAAACATGTGGACCCAAATCAGCCCCTTACAAAGCAACGCATAAACTTCGGTTTAAGCTTCTATCACTCTAGCAACCCATCATCTACTTGCTACTTACCAATGCCTTCCCCTAGGTCCAAATCATGGTGAAGTGTCATGTAGTCAACGTTCACATAACACCACTAGAGGAAAGACAACATACATCTCATCAAAATATCGAACGAATGCCAAATTCACATGATTACTTATAACAAGACTTCTCCCATGTCCCCAGTAAAAAAAGTAACTACTCACAAAACATATTCATGTTCAAGATCATAGGGGTATTAAATATCATTAAGGATCTGAACATATGATCTTCCAACAAATAAACCAACTATCATCAACTACAAGGAGTAATCAACACTACTAGCAACCCACATGTACCAATATGAGGTTTTGAGGCACAGATTGAATACAAGAGATGAACTAGGGTTTGAGATGAGATGGCACTGCTGAAGATGTTGATGAAGATTGGTCCTCCAATGATGAGAGGATCGTTGGTGATGAGGATGGCTTCGATTTCCCCCTCCCGGAGGGAGGTTTCCCTAGCGCAATCGCTCCGCCGGAGCCCTAGATTGCTTCTGCTCAGGTTCTGCCTTGAGACGGCGGCGCTTCGTCCCAAAAGTCTTGTCTATATTTTTTCTAGGTCAAAACCCTTCATATAGTAGAAGATGGACACCAGAGGCTAGCCAGGGGGCCCACAAGCTCAGGGAGCGCGCCTTGGGGGTAGGGCATGCCCCCCAGGCTTATGGCCACCTGGAGGGTCCCCTCTGGGTATTTCTTCGCCTAATATTTTTATGTATTCCAAAACAATTCTCCGTAAAGTCTTGGGACATTTGGAGTTGTGCAAAATAGGTATCTCATATTTGCTCCTTTCCGATCCAGAATTCCATCAGTCGGTATTCTCCCTCTTCATGTGAATCTTCCAAAATAAGGGAGAAAAGGCATGAGAATAGCATCACAAAGTTTGATAGCAGTCCATAATGCAATAAATATCAACATAAAAACATGATGCAAAATGGACGAGACTTAGGCCTTTCTACGACGGCACATCGGTCCAACGAGCGTGACTCCATGAATGAATGCGTTTGAGAAAAGGTGTCCAGCCCGCGGCCACTGTTGTTTGTCCCTGCTACCGCTGCCAGGTGGGCCACTCACGTCCGCTCCAGCCTTGCCTAGAAAAAATGTCCGCTCCAGCCAATCAGGTCTCCTCTCACGGATCGACCATGGCAAACCCTAGAGCCTGATGCAAACCGTCCCCGGACAGTGATCCAATGGCCCTGATGGTGTGGGGTTTTGAGAGGGGTTTGAGGGGTTTTGAGAGGGTTTCAAAGGTTGGGTTGAGCATAACTAATTAAAACATTTAAAAAATATGAAACTTCCGCACATCACCCTTTTATGTTACTAACACTACTGCATGATGGTCCAAACGCGACAGTCGAATCAGAGACTGTAACATCCCAAATTTCCTATTTGGTATGTTTTACAATTATAGCTAAGCATCTATGCATGTTGTTTGAATTTGAGTGGCATTTGAAGTTTTGGGTGTTTTGGAATTTGAATTCAAATTTTGGCAAGTGGAAATCATTTCAAAAACTATGCCTGATAAATACTTGAGCAAAAGTATGAGAGGAGTAAACATGACACTCAAAAAATATCAGAGGAAAACATTGCCAAAAGTATTGAATTCAAATTTGAGTTTTATTTGAGTTTTGAAAAAAATGAATTTTTATAAAGTTTGGATTTTGCCCCTGGAAAAATGTTCAAATGATAGGGAATATTCCCCTGATCATTTTGATATATATTGTTGGGGAACGTAGTAATTTCAAAAATTTTCCTACGATCACGCAAGACCATGGTGATGGCATAGCAACGAGAGGGGAGAGTGTCCGTCCACGCACCCTCGTGAGACCGAAAGCGAAGCGTTATAACAACGCTGTTGATGTAGTCGACGTCTTCACGATCCGACCGATCCAAGCACCGAACGACGGCACCTCCGAGTTCGCACACGCTCAGCTCGATGACGATCCCGGACTCGATCCAAAGAAAGTGTCGGGATGAGTTCCACAAGACGACGGCGTGGTGACGACGATGATGCTCCACCGACGCAGGGCTTCGCCTAAGCTCCGCGATGATATGACTTCTCCGCGCAGGCTTCGCCTAAGCTCTGCGACGATATGACCAAGTGGAATATGGTGGAAGGGGCACCGCACACGGCTAAGGAACGATCCGTAGATCAACTTGTGTGTTCTAGGGTGCCCCTGCCCCGTATATAAAGGAGCCAAGGGGTGCGGCCAGCCCTAGGGGAGGCGCTGGAGGAGTCCTACTCCCACCGAGTAGGACTCCCCTCTCCTAGTTGGATTAGGATTGGAGGAGGGAAGAGGGAAGGCGCGCCCCCTCTCCTGTCCTATTCGGACTAGAGGGTGGAGGGGCGCGCCTGCCTGGCCGGCCTTCCTCTTCTCTTATGGCCCATTAAGGCCCATAGACCTCCGGGGGTTCCGTAACCTCCGGTACTCCGATAAATTCGATTTCACTCGGAACCTTCCGATGTCCAAATGTAGGCTTCCAATATATCAATATTTATGTCTCGACCATTTCGAGACTCCTCGTCATGTCCGTGATCACATCCGGACTCGAACTACCTTCGTACATCAAAACTTATAAACTCATAATGAACTCACATCGAAACGTTAAGCGTGCGGACCCTACGGGTTCGAGAACTATGTAGACATGACCTAGAACCATTCTCGGTCAATAACCAATAGCGGAACCTGGATGCCCATATTGGTTCCTACATATTCTACGAAGATCTTTATCGGTCAAACCGCATAACAACATACGTTGTTCCCTTTGTCATCGGTATGTTACTTACCCGAGATTCGATCGTCGGTATCCAATACCTAGTTCAATCTCGTTACCGGTAAGTCTCTTTACTCGTTCGTAATACATCATCTCACAACTAACTCATTAGTTGCAATGCTTGCAAGGCTTATGTGATGTGTATTACCGAGAAGGCCCAGAGATACCTCTCCGACAATCGGAGTGACAAAACCTAATCTCAATTCATGCCAACTCAACATATACTTTTGGAGACACCTGAGAGTACCTTTATAATCACCCGATTCGTTGTGACTTTTGGTAGCACACAAAGTGTTCCTCCGTAAACGGAGTTGCATAATCTTATAGTTGCAGGAACTTTGTATAAGTCATGAAGAAAGCATAAGCAACATACTAAACGATCAAGTGCTAAGCTAACGAAATGGGTCATGTCAATCACATCATTCTCCTAATGATGTGAACCCATTAATCAAATGACAACACATGTCTATGGTTAGGAAACATAACCATCTTCGATTAATGAGCTAGTCTAGTAGAGGCATACTAGTGACTATCTGCTTATCTATGTATTCACACATGTATTATGTTTCCGGTTAATACAATTCTAGCATGAATAATAAACATTTATCATGATATAAGGAAATAAATAATAACTTTATTATTGCCTCTAGGGCATATTTCCTTCAGCCTCCCACTTGCACTAGAGTCAATAATCTAGATTACACAAGAATGATTCTAACACCCATGGAGTCTTGGTGCTGATCATGTTTTGCTCGTGGAAGAGGCTTAGTCAACGGTCTGCAACATTCAGATCCGTATGTATTTTGCAAATCTCTATGTCTCCCACTTGGACTTGGTCCCGAATGGAATTGAAGCGTCTCTTGATATGCTTGGTCTTCTTGTGAAATCTGGATTCCTTTGCCAAGGCAATTGCACCAAGATTGTCACGAAGATCTTCATTGGTCCCGATGCACTAGGTATGACCCTAGATCGGAAATGAACTCTTTCATCCGACTCCTTCATTTGCTGCTTCCGAAGCAGCTATGTACTCCGCTTCACATGTAGATCCCGCCACGACGCTTTGTTTAGAACTGCACCAACCGACAGCTCCACCGCTTAATAAAAATACGATCCGGTTTGCGATTTAGAATCGTCCGGATCAGTGTCAAAGCTTGCATCGACGTAACCATTTACGACTAGCTCTTTGTCACCTCCATATCGAGAAACATATCCTTAGTCCTTTTCGTATTTCAGATGTTCTTGACCGCTGTCCAATGATCCACTCTGGATTACTTTGGTACCTTCCTGCCAAGCTTACAGCTAAGCATACGTCGGTCTGGTACACAGCATTGCATACATGATAGAGCCTATGGCTGAAGCATAGGAACATTTTTCATTTTCTCTATCTTCTGCTTGTGGTCGGGCATTGAGTCCGACTCAATCTTACACCTTGTACTACAGGTAAAAACCTTTCTTTGCCTCGATCCATTTTGAACTTCTTCAAAACTTTATCAAGGTATGTGCTTTGTGAAAGTCCAATTAAGCGCCTTGATCTATCTCTATAGATCTTGATGCCCAATATGTAAGCAGCTTCACCGAGGTCTTTCATTGAAAACTTTTATTCAAGTATCCTTTTATGCTATCCAGAAATTCTATATCATTTCCAATCAACAATATGTCGTCCACATATAATATCGAAATGCTACAGAGCTCCCACTCACTTTCTTGTAAATACAAAGCTTCTCCAAAAGTCTCAGATAAAACCATATGCTTTGATCACACTATCAAAGCGCTTATTCCAATTCGAGAGGCTTGCACTGCACCATAAATTGATCGTTGGAGCTTGCACACTGTTAGCACCCTTTGGATCAACAAAACCTTCTGGTTGCATCATATACAACTCTTCTTCTAGAAATCCATTCAAGAATGCAGTTTTACATCCATTTGCCAAATTTCATAATTATAAAATGCGGCAATTGCTAACATGATTCGACAGACTTAAGCATCGCTTCGGGTGAGAAAGTCTCATCGTAGTCAACCCCTTGAACTTGTCGAAAACCTTTTGCAACAAGTCGAGCTTTGTAGACAGTTACATTACCATCGCGTCGGTCTTCTTCTTAAAGATCCATTTATTCTCAATAGCTTGCCGATCATCGGGCAAGTCTACCAAAGTCCATACTTTGTTCTCATACATGGATCCCATCTCAGATTTCATGGCTTCAAGCCATTTTGTGGAATCTGGGCTCACCATCGCTTCTTCATAGTTCGTAGGTTCACCATGATCTAGTAGCATGACTTCCGAATAGGATTACCGCACCACTCAGTGCGGATTTTATTCTGGTTGATCTACGAAGTTCAGTGATAACTTGATCTGAAGTTTTATGATCTTCATCATTATCTTCCTCACTAACTGGTGTAGGTGTTACAGAAACTGATTTCTGTGACGAACTACTTTCCAATAAGGGAGAAGGTACAATTACCTCATCAAGTTCTACTTTCCTCCCACTCACTTCTTTCGAGAGAAACTCCTTCTCTAGAAAGGATCCATTCTTAGCAACGAATGTCTTGCCTCCGGATCTGTGATAGAAGGTATACCCAATTGTCTCCTTTGGGTATCCTATGAAGACACATTTTTCCGATTTGGGTTCAAGCTTATCAGGTTGAAGTTTCTTCACATAAGCATCGCAACCCCAAACTTTCAGAAACGACAACTTTGGTTTCTTGCTAAACCATAGTTCATAAGGCGTCGTCTCAACGGATTTTGACGGTGTCCTATTTAACGTGAATGCGGCCGTCTCTAAAGCATAACCCCAAAACGATAGCGGTAAATCGGAAATAGACATCATAGATCGCACCATATCTAGTAAAGTACGATTCGACGCTCGGACACACCATTACGCTGTGGTGTTCCCGGTGGCGTGAGTTGCTAAACTATTCCGCATTGCTTCAAATGTAGACCAAACTCAGAACTCAAATATTCTCCTCCACGATCAGATCGTAGAAACTTTATTTTCTTGTTACGATGATTTTCAGCTTCACTCTGAAATTCTTTGAACTTTTCAAATGTTTCAGATTTATGTTTCATCAAGTAGATATACCCGTATCTGTTTAAATCATCTGTGAAGGTGAGAAAATAACGATATCCGCCACGAGCTTCAACATTCATCGGACCACACACATCTGTATGTATGATTTACAATAAGTCTGTTGCTCTCTCCATACAACCGGAGAACGGTGTTTTAGTCATCTTGCCCATGAGGCACGGTTCGCAAGTACCAAGTGATTCATAATCAAGTGATTCCAAAAGTCCATCTGTATGGAGTTTCTTCATGCGTTTACACCGATATGACCTAAACGGCAAGTGCCACAAATAAGTTGCACTATCATTATCAACTCTGCATCTTTTGGCTTCGACATTATGAATATGTGTATCACTCTTCCGAGATTCAACAAGAATAGACCATTCTTCAAGGGCGCATGACCATAAAAGATATTACTCATATAAATAGAACAACCATTATTCTCTCGATTTAAATGAATAACCGTCTCGCATCAAACAAGATCCAGATATAATGTTCATGCTCAACGCGGCACCAAATAACAATTATTTAGGTCTAAAACTAATCCGAAGGTAGATGTAGAGGTAGCGTGCCGACCGCGATCACATTGACTTTGGAACCATTTCCCACGCCGCATCATCACCTCGTCCTTTGCCGTGCTCGTCTATTCCGTAGTCCCTGCTTCGAGTTGCAAATATTAGCAATGTAACCAAGATCAAATACCAGTGCTACTACGAGCTCTAGTAAGGTACACATCAATAACATGTATATCACATATACCTTTGTTCACCTTGCCATCCTTCTTATCCGCCAAATACTTGGGGCAGTTCCGCTTCAAAGGTCCACCGCTTGCGGTAAAACACTCGATTTCAGGCTTAGGTCCAGACTTGGGTTTCTTCTCTTGAGCAGCAACTTTCTTGCTGTTCTTGAAGTTTCCTTCTTCTTCCCTTTGCCCTTTTCTTGAAACTAGTGGTCTTGTTGACCATCAACACTTGATGCTCTTTCTTGATTTCTACCTCCGCTGCTTTTAGCATTGCGAAGAGCTCAGAATTGTCTTAGTCATCCCTTGCATATTATAGTTCATCACGAAGCTCTTGTAGCTTGGTGGCGTGATTGGAGAATTACATCAATGACACTATCATCCGGAAGGTTAACTCCCAGCTGAATTAAGTGATTATTATACCCGGACATTTTGAGTATGTGCTCACCGATGTAACTATTCTCCTCCATCTTGCAGCTATAGAACTTATTGGAGACTTCATATCTCTCAATCCGGCATTTGCTTGAAATATTAACTTCAACTCCTGGAACATCTCATATGCTCCATGACGCTCAAAACGCCGTTGAAGACCCGGTTCTAAGCCGTAAAGCATGGCACACTGAACTATAGAGTAGTCATCAGCTTTGCTTTGCCAGACGCTCACAACTTCGTGCAGCTCCTGCAGCAGTTCGCACCCAGCGGTGCTTCGGGATTTAATTCTTCCGTGCAGCAATGAGGATAATCCTCGAGTTACGGACCCAGTCCCTGTAATTGCTACCATCATCTTTCAACTTTGCTTTCTCAAGGAACGCATTAAAATTCAACGGAACAACAAAGACGAGCCATCTATCTACAAGAAACATAGACAAGCAAAATACTATCAGTACTAAGTTCATGATAAATTTAAGTTCAATTAATCATATTAAAAAACTCCCACTTAGACAGACATCTCTCTAGTCATCTAAGTGTTTACGTGATCCAAATCAACTAAACCATGTCCGATCATCACGTGAGATGGAGTAGTTTCAATGGTGAACATCACTATGTTGATCATATCTACTATATGATTCACGTTCGACCTTTCGGTCTCCGTGTTCCGAGGCCATATCTGCATATGCTAGGCTCGTCAAGTTTAACCTGAGTATTCTGTGTGTGCAAAACTGGCTTGCACCCGTTGTAGATGGACGCAGAACTTATCACACCCGATCATCACGTGGTGTCTGGGTACTACGAACTTTTAGCAACGGTGCATACTCAGGGAGAACACTTCTTGATAATTTTAGTGAGAGATCATCTTATAATGCTACCGTCAATCAAAGCAAGATAAGATGCATAAAGGATAAACATCACATGCAATCAATATAAGTGATATGATATGGTCATCATCATCTTGTGCTTGTGATCTCCATCTCCGGCACCGCCATGATCACCATCGCCACCGGGCGCGACACCTTGATCTCCATCGTAGCATCGTTGTCGCCTCGCCAACTATTGCTTCTACGACTATCGCTATCGCTTAGTGATAAAGTAAAGCAATTACATGGCTTTTGCATTTCATACAATAAAGCGACAACCATATGGCTCCTGCCATTGCCGATAACTCGGTTACAAAACATGATCATCTCATACAATAAAATATAGCATCACGCCTTGACCACATCACATCACAACATGCCCTGCAAAAACAAGTTAGACGTCCTCTACTTTGTTGTTGCAAGTTTTACGTGGCTGCTACGGGCTGAGCAAGAACCGTTCTTACCTACGCATCAAAACCACAACGATAGTTTGTCAAGTTGGTGCTGTTTTAACCTTCGCAAGGACCGGGCGTAGCCACACTCGGTTCAACTAAAGTGAGAGAGACAGACACACGCCGGTCACCTTTTAGCAACTAGTGCTCGGGCGGTGAAACCAGTCTCGCGTAAGCGTCGCTGTAATGTCGGTCCGGCGCTTCATCTCACAATACCGCTGAACCAAAGTATGACATGCTGGTAAGCAAGATGACTTATATCGCCCACAACTCACTTGTGTTCTACTCGTGCATATGACATCAACGCATAAAACCAGGCTCGATGCCATTGTTGGGGAACGTAGTAATTTCAAAAAATTCCTACGATCACGCAAGACCATGGTGATGGCATAGCAACGAGAGGGAGAGTGTCCGTCCACGCACCCTCGTGACCGAAAGCGAAGCGTTATAACAACGCTGTTGATGTAGTCGTGCGTCTTCACGATCCGACCGATCCAAGCACCGAACGTCACGGCACCTCCGAGTTCTCGCACACGCTCAGCTCGATGACGATCCCGGACTCGATCCAGCAAAGTGTCGGGATGAGTTCCACAAGACGACGGCGTGGTGGCGACGATGATGCTCCACCGATGCAGGGCTTCGCCTAAGCTCATGACGATATGACTTCTCCGGCGCAGGCTTCGCCTAAGCTCTGCGACGATATGACCGAAGTGGAATATGGTGGAAGGGGCACCGACACGGCTAAGGAACGATCCGTAGATCAACTTGTGTGTTCTAGGGTGCCCCTGCCCGTATATAAAGGAGCCAAGGGGTGCGGCCAGCCCTAGGGGAGGCGCTGCCGAGGAGTCCTACTCCCACCGAGTAGGACTCCCCCTCTCCTAGTTGGATTAGGATTGGAGGAGTGGGAAGAGGGAAGGGGGCGCCGCCCCCCTCTCCTTGTCCTATTTGTACTAGAGGGGGGAGGGGGGTGCGCGGCCTGCCTGGCCGGCCCTTCCTCTTCTCTCTTATGGCCCATTAAGGCCCATAGACCTCCCGGGGGGTTCCGGTAACCTCCCGGTACTCCGGTAAATTCCCGATTTCACTCGGAACCTTTCCGATGTCCAAATGTAGGCTTCCAATATATCAATCTTTATGTCTCGACCATTTCGAGACTCCTCGTCATGTCCGTGATCACATCCGGGACTCCGAACTACCTTCGGTACATCAATACTTATAAACTCATAATGAACTGTCATCGAAACGTTAAGCGTGCGGACCCTGCGGGTTCGAGAACTATGTAGACATGACCTAGAACCATTCTCGGTCAATAACCAATAGCGGAACCTGGATGCCCATATTGGTTCCTACATATTCTACGAAGATCTTTATCGGTCAAACCGCATAACAACATACGTTGTTCCCTTTGTCATCGGTATGTTACTTACTCGAGATTCGATCGTCGGTATCCAATACCTAGTTCAATCTCGTTACCGGTAAGTCTCTTTACTCGTTCCGTAATACATCATCTCACAACTAACTCATTAGTTGCAATGCTTGCAAGGCTTATGTGATGTGTATTACCGAGAAGGCCCAGAGATACCTCTCCGACAATCGGAGTGACAAAACCTAATCTCAATTCATGCCAACTCAACATATACTTTTGGAGACACCAGAGTACCTTTATAATCACCCGATTCGTTGTGACGTTTGGTAGCACACAAAGTGTTCCTCCGTAAACGGAGTTGCATAATCTTATAGTTGCAGGAACTTTGTATAAGTCATGAAGAAAGCATAAGCAACATACTAAACGATCAAGTGCTAAGCTAACGAAATGGGTCATGTCAATCACATCATTCTCCTAATGATGTGATCCCATTAATCAAATGACAACACATGTCTATGGTTAGGAAACATAACCATCTTCGATTAATGAGCTAGTCTAGTAGAGGCATACTAGTGACTATCTGTTTGTCTATGTATTCACACATGTATTATGTTTCCGGTTAATACAATTCTAGCATGAATAATAAACATTTATCATGATATAAGGAAATAAATAATAACTTTACTATTGCCTCTAGGGCATATTTCCTTCATATATATGTCCTATATAAAATATTTATATTTTAAATATTATCTCTGTTTTTATTTTTTTCAAAAAAATAAAAATAGAAAAAGAAAAAAAGCCCCTGGGCGCCGGCCAGGCCAACCGGCCCAGCCAACACCCAGGCGGCCTAGCCAGGCGCGAGCCAGGCGGCCCAACGAGCCACCGACCGCACCCCCTCGCGCTGAAACCCTTCGGTTCGGTCGACCGACCGAACCCCCGCTCCCCTCACTCGCCGACAGGTGGTCCCCACCCCGTCACCTACCCCTCGCCCACGCCACCGCGCCGCCGCTCGCCGGAGATCCCGAGATCTCCGGGATCTCACCTGATCCCCTCCCGATTCGCCCCCTCGCGCAAGACGAGGCCCCCGCCCTATAAATACCCACCCCCTCTACCCGTTTCCCCCCTCGCCCCTCTGACCCTCTCCTCCTCCGACGCGCATGGAGTAGCCGAACGCCGCCGCCATTAGCCGCCCAGGCTCGCCTGGTCACCCCGAGCTCCACCAACTCCACCAAACCCACCTCGCCTCGTCCGCACTTTCCATGGAGCTCCCGTCGGCCCGACCACCGGAGACGCCGGAGCACTCGCCGCCCGAGCCGCCGCCGCCGTCGACCTTCGGTGAGTCGCCGGAGTTTCCCCTCGCCGTCCGATCTCGTTTCAACGGATAGGATTAGATCCCCCCCCCCCGAAGGGGTATGTTCATTTAAATAAAACCGGTTCAGTCCGGTTAGTCCGGTTTATTTTATTTTAGTTAGGGTTTTTATTTGAACCAACCCGATTCGCTTAAACCCTAGGCCCGTTTAGTTAAGTTACGCCTGTATGCTAGTTAGCCCATTAGGCCATTTTTCTTTTATTTTCGTTTTCTGTTTTAACAGAATAGTTTCAGATTTGAAAAATTCATATCTTTTAATCTACTTAATACTCCCTCCGTTCCTAAATATAGGGTGTATAGTTTTTGGCACGGAAATTAAAGAACGCACATAGAGGGAAAATTTCACAAGTTTTGGGTGAGATTGCGCCTGAATATTTGACATGAGAAAATAGAGGAGCTTGACCTATACAAGGAAATGTAATCAAATCCCTTAAAATATTATTGAAACGAGTGGTGAAACACAATACACCTTATATTTTGGACTTTTTCTCAAAAATCTATACACCTTATACCAAGGAACGGAGGGAGTATTTTTTAGTGATTCTTTTTTTTGTTGGTTTGAAAATTTCTTATAGTTTCTGTAGAAAATATAATTAGCTATGTTAAAATTATTTAGAATTGCTTTATTTTAGATTTAGTCGAATAGTAAATCTGCTATAAAATGAATTAGGAAAATTATTTTTAATGATTCTTTTTGACCCAACTTTGTTTTGACATCACCTAACCGTAGGAATTTATTTGGGCATTTTAGGATTAATAAAAAATAGTTTTAATCAGAATCAAGTTATTCTTAATTAATTAGATAGCTACTGTTTTCCTATTGTTTTAGTTAGCAAATAAATTTATTTTTCATATGTGATAGATTATTCTAGGTTAGTTTCTGTCACTTTAGAGCATGAACTTTTATTTATAATAAATAAAACTTTTATTTTATTTTTCTTAATAGAATTTGAATTAGGCCTAATAGGAGTTTCATAATGGATTTTAAGGTGATTCTTTTTGCTCCTAGTTGTTTAATGCATTCTTTTCTGTTAAGTTAACATAAACCCATGCTTAGGTTATGTTAAGAAATTTTTTGTTATATAAAACTATTTTTAGTTGTTGCTTGAAGTAGGAAAACTTTGAGTTGGATTTCTTTGAGTTTTTCCTTTGGGTTTTTGATTCATTTTTTTTTGTGTGTTTCATGTTACTATGTTGTTATGTAAGTGACCATATGTGTGTATGCTTATTATGGTTATTGTTTGCCTCGGTAGAATTTCCGGAGTGCGAAGCTTGCTACCACGAGTCCCTAGCTTACGAAGATCGTCAGCAAGGCAAGTCATTGATCATGTTTCTTTACATACCTATGATTTTTGTTGCATTAGAATTATACCTCCCACCATGCATGCAGGGTGAAATTTTGAAGTTATGTTTTTGAGTAGTATCATGTGGTAGGATGAACCAATTCCCTTGTTACCATGACCCGGACGAAGTAGTTTATTTTTGCTATGCTCGTGACGGGTTGGTTGAGTGGATTCATAAGAAAGATGTGAGAGTCAAGATGATGACAACCCCATGAACTTCAAGCTCAAGATGGACTTGAATTCATTCTTTGGATGGAGGATTTGTTGACGGGCACCTGGAGAACCCGGTGGTTGGCGGGATGCATGGAGAAGTGCCATGACATCTTGCGAAGCTTCACCCAGCCACGAAGAGACGGTTGTATACCCCATTGACGGAAGCTTACTCAGCAGCCGCAAGCCATTATGGGCTCGCTTGGTCAACCCTAGTTGTGACTCGGCTGGGCGGTACTACGAGATGTAGAAGAACGGTAGGATTGGATGGGTACCGCGGTGGCGGAAGAACTCTTCTAAGACCTGTTGCTTCGTCCGTCTTCAAACACCATGAAGTGCGAAGACTTAAAAGGAGGAACGATTCTTGCGGTAAAGTGCGCAAACCTCTGCAGAGAGAAAAGATCTAATCAATTAGCCGTGTCCCCGTTTACGGACAATTTGAGCCTCTGGAACTTGGAAGTATTCGGAAATCTCAACACTAAAATTAATAAATTAATTGAGGGGGTTATGACGTAATAATTTGGGAATGAGACATTGGTTGGCGGAACCATCTCAATAACTACCAACAATTTTGTAGTATTTACAAGCAAGTCCACTGTAGTAGGGAAAAATTGGCTTTTCGCAAAAATGATGAAACTTAGAGCCTCACAGCCAAATTGCATATAGTGTAGAAATTTTATTATTGTTATTCATTCTTCATGACTTGCCAGCATATTCAAAATGCTGACCTACACGGCTGCAACGTCTTATGTTGCAGAGGAGTATTCCGATCAGGATTGAGGCTACGATCCGCGCTTGGCGATTACCCTTTGGAGTCGGATGGACTCGCTATTCTTCTACGCTTCCGCAGCTTTACTTAGTTTATTTCTCATGAGTTGGCCTACGGCCGAATTTATTCTATTGTAATAAAGACTCGATATGAGAATCGTGTAATAAATTCAGGTGTGATTGAACTTTGATTATTTCATCAATGTACTGTGAGTACCAGCATGATCTTGGGATGGTACAGACACAGAGACTTGACCGATTTTGGGTCGGGTCGCTACAGAGACCCTTCGACGAAACTGTGTGCGATGCATCAATCACAAACGATGATGTAATAAAACCATCAAAAAAGATGCAAAACGTTTGCGATGGCGGCGACATCAAACACGGTTTATATTAGATTTCTATGTGCGATGAGTGGCAACTGGTTAATCCAGAAGAACTGTTTGCAATGATGTAGAACAACAGAAACGAGCAGCCAGATGAGGGTGTGTGCGATATATGGCATACAGTTCACTAGGATGAACTGTGTGTGATTAGGCAACACAATGGAAACGGTTCAACTTAACAAGATGTGTGTGATACGCGGCAAACAGGTCCGTAATCAGAAATGTGTGCGAAGACCAATAATAACATAGACGATTGCTGCTAATAAGCCGTGTGATTTGCTCTGTCTACAGAAGAATAATATGTATATATATAACTGAAATAAACATCTAATTACATAAGTGACTATGTAGATCATTTGCACACACCACAATAAGCAATTGCACGCATTCTAAAGTAGGAAAAATGATTGTCTAGTGATCTACTTCTTGTGACGGTCCCGCCACTGCTCTATGGCTCGATCCCTCATCTAGTCATGAAGAAAACACTTCCTCATGTCAACGATCCGCCTGTACATCTCGTAGCTTGTGTACGCGTCCTTGGCCGCGTACTTGACGTGTTGTTCATCCAGTCTCTCATACCAAACACCGTGCCAGGCAATCTTGTCTTTCTTGCTCTCATCCTTCATCTTCATGTAGTATGGGTCGATGATGGCCGAGGTGAGGTCCACCAGGGAGTTTGGTTTGTTGTTGTCGCTACCCCAGACCTTGTAGTAGTCCTGGATGTTGACAAGATTCCGGCATTTCAAGCCTGGAACCTTGAGCGCTTTTAGATCATTGGTGGTGTCCACCGTAGCGAAACTGTAAGTCGGAGCTCTTGATAAACCTGGAGAAATGCTCGCAAGGCCTTATGGCCAGGTGGTAGTGGTAGACGAGGACCTCAGGTCACACGCACAACTGGGCGACGACAACCTTCTGATCGTGCCCGGCACGACCGAGTGTGTACTCCAGGTCGAAGCCGACAACTTGGTACTTGTCCTCGGCAAGGAGCTGGTCCATAGCTTGGACGGAGCTCTCCACCGAGGCTGGATCGTTCGTGTACACCACCGAGAGGGCCTTCCCCCTCACGTGGGTGCCCACTATGTGATGCATGGTGAACTGCCCGCCGTTGTCGTTGTCGGCCGCTGGGAGCACCATTGGATCCACAGGGAGCGCCATTGGAACCGCTGGATGTCCTCTATGTATGTGTCGTCGTGGGTGTGCTTATTGTGTCATGTGACGCGAGAGATGAAGGTAAATGGCCACAAGAATAAAAGGGGGGCCGGGCGGCCTGGATTCTCGGCGCATCCGCATGGCAGTTTTTGCAGCGGGTTACTGCATCGTCGCGCCGCGCCCGGCGCAACCGCTTGCACATGAACGTGCGTGATCGTGGGCCGACCCCAAACACTGGCTGCGCGTGTGGAGGGACGAGGGCAGAGCACCCGGAGGGATGCGAGAGCAGAGCACGCGCGGTGGGACGTGAGCGGAGCACGCTGCGGCCGCCTCAGCCGCAAGCAACCACACGCATAGAGAAGTTGAACAGGCAGGAAATGGTCGCCTACAAGCCGGCCGACAGTTGCGTCGCTCCGTAGAGAGCGGCCGTGTGCTACTACCTCCGTCTTGGTCTATAGTCCCCTTTATATTCTATGCCATACTTTGCCCTTAACTTTAGCCAACAAAATGTTAATGCATGTTATAAAAATTATATAATTGGAAACTATGTTCAAATATGAATCCAACTCTATAATCTTTGGCGACATGCATTCGTATTTTATTAGTTAAATCCTACTTATAAACCAGGACGGGGGTATAGTAGGTAATTAAATCGCAAACATTTTTTTATTAACCATATGTGTACGTGGCCTTTCGTCCTCCTCTCGCACGTCTTGTCACCCCGCTGCCACAGACGGCTTACAGCGCAAGATTGCGCAGCGCGCGGGGGCGTTCTTTTGGCCAAACGGTGGCTCAAAGTGGCGCCAATGAATCGTCGGTGAGTCTGTTCCCGCGCAACCTCGCAGGTTCCCGAGCAAGCTTCCCTCCCGACTCGATTAAATCCCCCAAAATCCCAATGCTTACCGGCCTGCTATATAAACCCTCACGGCTGGCAAGTCATGTGTCGCACTTTTCCCCTCCCTCCCAGGAGCTTATCTCGTCTGCTTCTCCCACAATCACCAATGGCACCAGTCTGTCGTCGTCACTCAGCCACTCCGTCGTCATCAGAGGACAGCTCCAGCTGGGAGGCTACACCGCCGCGGCGGTGCAGTCCCCGGTGTAGTGTAGTGCATGTGGCGTCCCTATTGGGTGTGCGCGGAACACCCACCACACGCTCCGCCATTGCTGCCCATCGGCAGCTGTTGCCAGTCGTCCGTTGCTGCCACACCACCGTCGAAAGCCAGGGCCATCGCCCGCTCCGCCGCCACGGCCCCAAAGCGGGAGGTGGCCGTCGTGGTTGCCGCTCACTACCGGCCACCGTGGCCATCACCCGCTCCGCCACCGCGGCCCAAAGGCAGCATGTGGTGGTCGTGGACGCCACCTCATCATCGGCCGCCATGGCTGCCAACCCACTGTCGACCGTCGGGGTCATCACCCGCTCCGCCACCGCCGCCCGAAGGCGGGAGGCGGAGGTGGAGGCCCGCATGTGCGACAGTGACCTTGCGTGCTACACCGAGTTCCTACGGGAGGAGAAGGGGTGCCTCGTCGAGCACGCAAAGACCCTTGCCGTTGCCGTGGCGCGGCACAGGCCGCCTCAGAGGCGAGGAATCAGGAGATCTACAAGGATAACCACCGCTTCGAGAGGGGTCGTCTGGAGCGGCAGAGGGCGTTCGAGGTGAGTGTCGCTGAAGGTGCAACAACGGCAGGCACCGTATTGCAGTTGTCCAGCTCGTCGGTAGGCTCCTCCTCCTCTGCATCTTAGTGAGCACGCTCAGCATAGGAGAGGCTTCCGTAAGTAGTACAAAGCCCCTCCGTAATAGTAGTAATATTTAGGGGCTATTTTGTTCAGTTCATCTGATTATAGATGTGGTGGAACTGTACAACGTACTTAAAATTAGCTAGTATATATAGTTGAACTAGCTATTTTAATACGTGGTTGGCAACAATTGGGGACAAGTTTGATCGGTTCAGCTGTCGAGTTGAACTGTTTGTATAAAGAACGACTGCTTAATCTATGAATGAAATCTATACTTAATTACTGAATTTTAGTTGCAAAAATTAGATAGTGGTAGTGATTTTTAGCTGCATATTTTGATGTACAAGGTTGACAAATGGCAATGTTACTAGATCAACAAATGTGAATCTTTCCAGTTTGACAAATGGCAACATACCCAATATGACAGATGCAAATCTTACCAAATTGTTTGTACGTGGTTGCACACGGGTCATCCAAAACAACCATTTGCATTGAAGGGATGCACATATCCTGCGGTGCGAATTTTCCCTTGGCTTAAGGGGAAGACCATAGCTCTCACTTTGCATACGGGTGTTCTATCTAAAACGTTTGCGATCAAGAGCTGCACAAATCCTCCTCGGCATGTTTTCCCTTGGCTTCCTGGGGATGCTGTCGGTTTGCATACGGGTGTTCTAACTAAAACGTTTTGAAAGTGCAACTATCCCTAGGTGGTTTTGGTAATTCATAACAACATATAGCTCATTGAGCTAATGCTATTCCAAGACAAATATTTCAGGAAAGCTCAATGAATGGCATGGCATGGATGATGAAAGTGGATCCCTCAAAATATCAAGGACAAAGGATTGGCTCAAGCTAAAATGCTCAAGACTCTACATTTTACATTTTAGTGATCCAAGATCACATTGAGTCTATAGGAAAAGCCAATACTATCAAGGAGGGATGAGGTGTTGCTTAATGAGCCTCTTGCTTCATGTGCTTAGTGATATGCTCCAAAACCCTCCACTACTTTCTCACATCCACATATGACCTAAACCTAAAGTCAAACTCGACCCTACCGATTCTTTCTATCCGGCGCCACCGAGTTCAAATGTCATAGCCACTGCCACAAACCCTAGGCCAATCGGTCTCATTGATAGGGATCTCGGTCTCACCCATAGGGAATCTCTCTGTTTCCCTTCATAACGTTTCGGTCTAACCGAAGTGAGCGATCGGTCCCACCGAGATTGCAATGTAAACTCTCTATTTCCCTTTCGTAACTTTTCGGTCTCACCGAAAGAGCGAATCGGTCCCACCGAGTTTACCTGACCAACTCTCTAGTTAGCTAATTACCAAATTCGGTCTCACCGAAGTTGTGTAATCGGTCTCACCGAGATTACGTTATGCCCTAACCCTAACCATATCGGTCCTACCGAGTTGCATGTCAGTCCCACCGAAAATCCTAATGGTCACTAGGTTTACTAAATCGGTCCGACCGAGTTTGATGATTTGGTCCCACCGAGTTTGGTAAATTGTGTGTAACGGTTAGATTTTGTGTGGAGGCTATATATACCCCTCCACCTCCTCTTCATTCGTGGAGAGAGCCATCAGAACAAACCTACACTTCCAACTTACCAGTTCTGAGAGAGAACCACCTACTCATGTGTTGAGGCCAAGATATTCCATTCCAACCACAAGAATCTTGATCTCTAGCCTTCCCCAAGTTGCTTTCCACTCAAATCTTATTTCCACCAGATCCAAATCCTATGAGAGAGAGAGTTGAGTGTTGGGGAGACTATCATTTGAAGCACAAGAGCAAGGAGTTCATCATCAACACACCATTTGTTACTTCTTGGAGAGTGGTGTCTCCTAGATTGGCTAGGTGTCACTTGGGAGCCTCCGACAAGATTGTGGAGTTGAACCAAGGAGTTTGTAAGGGCAAGGAGATCGCCTACTTCGTGAAGATCTACCGCTAGTGAGGCAAGTCCTTCGTGGGCGACGGCCATGGTGGGATAGACAAGGTTGCTTCTTCGTGGACCCTTCGTGGGTGGAGCCCTCCGTGGACTCGCGCAACCATTACCCTTCGTGGGTTGAAGTCTCCATCAACATGGGTGTACGATAGCACCACCTATTGGAACCACGACAAAAACATCCGTGTCTCCAATTGCGTTTGAATTCTCCAAACCCTTCCCTTTACATTCTTGTAAGTTGCATGCTTTATTTTCCGCTGCCTATATACTCTTTGCATGCTTGCTTGAATTGCGTGAAGATTACTTGACTTGCTTAAAGATAGCTAAAATCTGCCAAAGTCTAAAATTGGGAAAAGATTAAGTTTTTAATTGGTCAAGTAGTCTAATCACCCCCCTCTAGACATACTTCAAGGTCCTACACGTTTGCGATGAGTGTTTTATATTTAAAAACCATTGACGTTTTTCTCAAAAGAAAATCGTTTGATAAGTCTGTACATTAAGAGAGAAAAATGCAAGTTCGTTCAAACCATATCTTTCATTCAGTCACACTGCGAATTTATATTCATATGATCGAGATACAATATTAAACCCCAAAAAGAAACTATTTCCGGCGGCGGCGGAGGCGGCGTGCCGCGCCATTGTTGTCGTTGGCGTCCTCTAGGACGCCGTTGTTGAAGTCTTCAAGGCAGCACATAATGTTCTTCGCGTGATCGACGGGCGGGGCACGGGAGGACGGAAACTGGCAGTGCTGAAAGGTAGCGGTCGACGACGGCGTCCCATGTTGTTGAGGGGGGCGCGCGCATAGGCACGGGTGCGACGGGTGCAGCCAAACGCACGGGGACCGGCGCCGCGGTGGGTGGAGGGGCGCGCACGGGCACAGGCGCTGGCGCTGGCATGTACAAAAGCTCGCGCGGGTCCGCAGAGACCTCGCCGACGCCCGCGGCTTCCAGATCTGCGATAGTGCTCGGCGACCAGCCCGTCAATGCTACGGGGATGATTGCTGGCGCGGGCGCAAGGATGGGAGCTGGGACAGGAGCAGGGGCAGCAATCGCCATGGCCAGATTGTTCAGGGGCATGTCCATGAGGCCCCATTCCTTCTTATTTTCTATCTCCTCTGGCTCGGAGTCGACTTCACCAAACTTGAAGACTAGTGGCAGATGATCCTTCTGTGCCATGGCGTTGGTGGAGGTCCGCGGGAGGGAGGAGGAATGGGAGGCGAACAGTAAGGCCGCCCGTATTAAACAATGGCTCGGGCACCATTAATGGAGAGGAAGGCGGGCGGCCATGGAAGTCAAAGGGCTCACTTCCCAGTGAGCATGCGCAGCATACAGCTCACACACTTCCCGGTGAGCCTGCACATTGGAGGATAGCTTGCACACCTCTCGGTCAGCCTGCGCACCGGACTGCGCTTGCACGCCTCCCGTTCAGTCAAGCAGCTGTCCGCATGGCACCTCCTATAGCCATTAAAACCAAGACACATGGCGTCATGTGAATGGTTAACAGAACACACATGATTTGAATTATACAAACATTTGAGATACTAAAGTGGCAGCTATTTTTTCAAAATGCCGTTGTTGGTTGTTATTCGGGTGCGCCTTCTCTCAAAATGGACACGAAAAATACCACAGCATGTCGAGTGCCGGCAATCAAGTATCTCAACGTTTTGCCGGCAATCAACAGCGCCCTAGTGTTTGAAATTCATTCCCATTTCTTGCATGGGACCTAAGCATGCACCCAAGGACACAGATTTTATTTTTCAATTAATTTATATGCACTGCAGCATGTGCATGTAGTTCAAATTCGAATTATGCACATAAAATGCCTAGAAAACCCAGTTAATTTATAAAAATGTCCAAACAAACCCCGGAAAATTCCAAAATTTAACACAACTCCTGTTGTTCTATGTTGACACTAGAATTTTTTTGAAAGCAATAAGAGGCAACGGATATCGTTTCGTCCCCAAAGGTGGCATGTTCCCTATAGAAACCATCAGGCTTGTTGTGAGAAGCTCTGGTTCGTGAGAAGCTTATACCCAAACTGCCCCAAATGGGACAAAAAAATTTACCACGGCATGTTGATGCCGCTCCATGATAGCATGCCAAGTTTCATGAATTTCAGACGAGTTTTGGATTTACTAGAATTTAAAAACCAGGTACCTCAATGTTTGCGGCCGAGTGACAGTGGCAGGGTGTTTGAAATTCATTCCCGCTTCTTGCATGGGACCTAAGAATGCACCCAAGGACACAGATTTGTTTTTTCAACCAATTTATATGCACTGGAGCATGTGCATTTAGTTCAAATTTGAATTGTGCACATAAAATGCCTAGAAAACCCAGTTAATGTATAAAAATGTCCAAACAAACCCTGAAAAATTCCAAAATTTAACACAACACTCCTGTTGTTATATGTTGACACTAGAATTTTTTTGAAAGCAATAAGAGTCAATGGATATTGTTTCCTCCCCGAAGGTGGCATGTTCCCTACCGAAACCATCAGGCTTGTTGTGAGAAGCTCTGGTTTGTGAGAAGCTTATACCCAAACCTGCCCCAAATAGGACAAAAAATTTACCACGGCATGTTGATGCCGCTCCATGATAGCATGCCAAGTTTCATGAATTTCAGACGAGTTTTGGATTAACTAGAATTTAAAAACCAGGTATCTCAATGTTTGCGGTCGAGTGACGGTGGCAGGAGGTTTGAAATTCATTCCCATTTCTTGCATGGGACCTAAGCATGCACCCAAGGACACAGATTTGATTTTTTAACCAATTTATATGCACTGCAGCATGTGCATGTAGTTCAAATTTGAATTATGCACATAAAATGCCTAGAAAACCCAGTTAATTATAAAAATGTCCAAACGAACCCCGAAAAATTCCAAAATTTAACACAACACTCCTGTTGTTCTATGTTGACACCAGAAATTTTTTGAAAGCAATAAGAGGCAATGGATATCGTTTCGTCCCCAAAGGTGGCATGTTCCCTACCGAAACCATCAGGCTTGTTGTGAGAAGCTCTGGTTTGTGAGAAGCTTATACCCAAACCTGCCCCAAATGGGAAATTTTTTACAACGACATGTTGATGCCGCTCCTTGATAGCATGCCAAGTTTCATGAATTTCAGACGTGTTTTGGATTTACTAGAATTACAAATGCAAGTACCTCAATGTTTGCCGGAGAGCCACGGTTCCATGGTGTTCGAAATTCATCCTCATTTCTTGCATGGGACATAAGCATATATATACCCCATTCCACCGTAGGCCTCTGTAGCCACCGAAAACCAATCTATACCCCATTCCGACACTCCGTCGGAGGGGGGAATCATCTCCGGTGGCCATCTTCGTCATCCCGGCGGCCACCATGATGAGGAGGGAGTACTCCACCCTCGGGGCTGAGGGTTTGTACCAGTAGCTATGTGTTTAATCTCTCTCCCTCTCTCTCTCTCTCTCTCTCTCTCTCTCTCGTGTTCTTGAGATGTCACAATCTTGATGTATCGCGGGCTTTGTTAATATAGTCGGATCATATGGTGTTTCCCCTCTCTATCTTGTTGTGATGAATTGAGTTTTTCCCTTTGAGATTTCGTTGTTATCGGATCGAATACTTTTATGGATTTGAGAACACATGATATATGTCTTGCAATTGAATACTCGTGGTCACAATGGGTATCATATTGATTCACTTGATATATGTTTTGGCACTCAACTCGTGGATTCCCGATGTGACATTGGGGTAATCTATTGATACGTCTCCAACGTATCTATAATTTACGAAGTATTCATGCTATTATATTATCTGTTTTGGATGTTTATGGTCTTTACTAAACACTTTTGTATTATTTTTGGGACTAACCTTTTAACCGGAGGC
The DNA here is from genome assembly GCA_021605205.1 of Aegilops longissima. Lineage (NCBI taxonomy): Eukaryota > Viridiplantae > Streptophyta > Magnoliopsida > Poales > Poaceae > Aegilops > Aegilops longissima. Next base: position 420,914,775 of record CM038677.1, on the reverse strand, counting down.
CCGGCCCAAAATGATGTTTTCTTGCCTATTTAAGTGTTTCGAAGAAAAGGAATATCAAATGGAGTCCAAACGGAATGAAACCTTCGGGAGAGTTATTTTTGGAACGGAAGCAATCCAGGAGACTTGGAGTAGACGTCGTGAAGCTGAGGAAGCCACGAGGCGGGAGGCGCCCCCACCCTCGTGGGCCCCTCGTGGCTCCCCTGACCGACTTCTTTCGCCTATATATATATATATATCCATATACCCTAAAAACATCGGGGAGCACAATAGATCGGGAGTTCTGCCGCCGCAAGCCTCTGGAGCCACCGAAAACCAATCTAGACGCGTTCCGGCACATTGCCGGAGGGGGGAGTCCCTCACCGGTGGCCATCTTCATCATCCCGACGCTCTCCATGACGAGGAGGGAGTAGTTCACCCTCGGGGCCGAGGGTATGTACCAGTAGCTATGTGTTTGATCTCTCTCTCGTGTTCTTGATTTGGCACGATCTTGATGTACCGCAAGCTTTGCTATTATAGTTGGATCTCATGATGTTTCTCCCCCTCTACTCTCTTGTAATGGATTGAGTTTTCCCTTCGAAGTTATCTTATCGAATTGAGTCTTTAAGGATTTGAGAACACTTGATGTATGTCTTGCATGTGCTTATCTGTGGTGACAATGGGATATTCACGTGATCTACTTGATGTATGTTTTGGTGATCAACTTGCGGGTTCAGTGACCTTGTGAACTTATGCATAGGGGTTGGCACACGTTTTCGTCTTGACTCTCCGGTAGAAACTTTGGGGCACTCTTTGAAGTTCTTTGTGTTGGTTGAATAGATGAATCTGAGATTGTGTGATGCATATTGTATAATCATACCCACGGATACTTGAGGTGACATTGGAGTATCTAGGTGACATTAGGGTTTTGGTTGATTTGTATCTTAAGGTGTTATTCTAGTACGAACTCTTGAATAGATCGATCCGAAAGAATAACTTTGAGGTGGGTTCGTACCCTACAATAATCTCTTTGTTTGTTCTCCGCTATTAGTGACTTTGGAGTGACTCTTTGTTGCATGTTGAGGGATAGTTATATGATCCAGTTATGTTATTATTGTTGAGAGAACTTGCACTAGTGAAAGTATGAACCCTAGGCCTTGTTTCCTAGCATTGCAATATCGTTTACACTCACTTTTATCGCTTGCTACCTTGCTGTTTTTATATTTTCAGATTACAAAAACCTGTATCTGCCATCCATATTGCACTTGTATCACCATCTCTTCGCCGAACTAGTGCACCTACACAATTTACCATTGTATTGGGTGTGTTGGGGACACAAGAGACTCTTTGTTATTTGGTTGCAGGGTTGCTTGAGAGAGACCATCTTCATCCTACGCCTCCCACGGATTGATAAACCTTAGGTCATCCACTTGAGGGAAATTTGCTACTGTCCTACAAATCTCTGCACTTGGAGGCCCAACAACGTCTACAAGAAGAAGGTTGCGTAGTAGACATCGTCTATGCATAGGGGTTGATGCACGTTCTTGTCTTTGTTTCTCCGGTAGAAATCTTGGGGCACTCCTTGAAGTTCTTTGTGTTGGATTGAGTATTATGAATATGAATTTGCTTTGGTGTTATTTTAGTACGAACTCTTGAATAGATCAAACATAATAGCTTTGAGGTGGTTTCGTACCCTACAAACAATTTATTCTTATGTTCTCTGCTAGATAGGAACTTTGGAGTGATTCTTCATCGCACTTTGAGGGATGGTTATATGATCCAATTATATTAGCATTGTTGAGAGGTTGCACTAGTGAAAGTACGGACCCTAGGCCTCATTTTCAAGCATTGCAATACCGTTTTTGGGCCCATTTACTATTTTTTACCTTGTTGTTTTTAATTATTCAGATTATAAAATATATTTCTACCATCCATACTACACTTCTATTACCATCTCTTCGCCGAACTAGTGCACTTATACAATTTTCCATTGTATTTTGTGTGGTGGGGACACAAGAGACTTTCTATTATTTGGTTGCAGGGTTGTTTGAGAGAGACCATCTTCCTACACCTCCCACGGATTGATAAACCTTAGGTCATTCACTTGAGGGAAAATTGCTACTGTCCTACAAAACTCTGCGCTTGGAGGCCCAACACAAGTCTACAAGAACAAGTTGCGTAGTAGACATCAAGCTCTTTTCTGGCGCCGTTGTCGGGGAGGTGAGTGCATGAAGGTATATCTTTAGATCTTGCAATTGAATCTTTTAGTTTCTTGTTTTATCACTAGTTTGGTTTTATAATAGAAGACCACATAAAAAAATGGAATTGAGGATCATATTATTGATCATCTTTATAATATCTTTCTTGAAAATGATGGTTCAGAAAATTGTGCTCAATTGTTAGAAGAAGAAGTCAATAAAATGTTTGGCAAAAAATATTTGAATGATGAGCATGATTGCGATGTTGCTTGTATGAATTCTTTGAATATCCATGCTGCTAGTGATATGCAAAGCCATAAGCTTGGGGATGCTATATTTGATGAAGATGATATTTTTAGTCCCCCAAGTTTTGATGAGAAAATTTATTATGATGATTGCACGCCTCCTATTTATGATGATTATATTGATGAAAGTAGATTCGGAGAGGTCATGACTTTATTTAATGATGAATCCACTATTTTGGAGGAGGTTGCAATTGACTATGACAATAAAGTTGATATCTATGATGATTATTATGCTGACATGTATGCCATAAAAAGTGATAAATCTTCTATGCTTGTGCATCATGAAAAGAGTGATGTATGTGATAGTTATATTGTTGAATCCACTCATGATGTTTCTGAAAATTATTATGAGGAAGGAACTTATGCTCTTACATATCTCGATAATATCAAGTTTCTTCTCTATGTGTTGATTGTTTTGAAGTTGCACTTGTTTTGCCTTCTTATGCTAGTTGATTCTTGTTCCCATAAGTTGTTTGCTCGCAAAATCCGTATGCATAGGAAGTGGGTTAGACCTAAATGTGCTAGTAATATGCTTCATGATGCTCTCTTTGTGTTTCAATTCTTATCTTTTATGCGAGCATCATTGAAATCATCATGCCTAGCTTAAAAGGCATTAAAGAAAATCGTTAGTTGGGAGACAACCCAACACTTTTACCTACTGTTTTTGTGTGTTCACATGATAATGCTACTGTATTGATCATGTTTTATTGCTTTTGTTTCAATAAAGTGCCAAGTAAAGCCTTTGGGATCATGTTGGGTCATAGTTGATTTGATCTTGCTGAAAAACAGAAACTTTTGCGCTCACGAAAATAATTCTCATTTTTAACAGAAGAGTGATTTTGAGTTAATTCTTTCTGGAAGATTAATATACAAATTTATCAAGTGTTACATTTTTTTCAGAATTTTTGGAGTAGCAGAAGTATGGTTGGAGTACAGATTACTACAGACTGTTCTGTTTTTGACAGATTCTGTTTTCAATGCATAGTTTGCTTGTTTCCTAGTTTCTATGTCTTATATTGCTCAATATGAATTATGGAAATGATAAGTTACAGTAGTTATTGTTTGGAAACAATTATGAATCTTGTCTTTGACAGTACCAAAGTGAAACGGTTTGCTCTTTATGATACTAACCTATCTCACAAAGTTCCGTTAAGTTTTGTGTGGTTGAAGTTTTCAAGTTTTGGGGTGAGATATCAATATGAGGAGAATAAGGAGTGACAAGACCCTAAGTTTGGGGATGCCCAAGGCACCCCAAGTTAATATTCAAGGAATATCCAAGCAGCTAAGCTTGGGGATGCCCCGGAAGGCATCCCCTCTTTCGTCTCCAACAATATCGGTAACCACACTTGGAGCTATATTTTCATTCGTCACATGATATGCGTTTTACTTGGAGCATCATTTTATTTTGCTTTTATTTGATTTATTCTATCTATAATAATGTTTTGCATCTTTTACTTCAATAAAAATGTCAAGTATAGCCTTTGCCATGCTTGTTTTGCAAGTCTTTATGTGGCTGTTTAAAAACAGAAAGTTTGTTGTTGTTGCAAAAATTCCCCAGAAAAGTCAGAATATGATAAAATGTTGTAACTTTTTGCAAAATAAGCTCTGATAAATTTTCTACAGTGTGTTAAATTTTCAGAATTTTCTAAGTTGACTAAGTATGGATCCTCTTGCATTCTTTACAGACTGTACTATTTTGGCAGATTGCTGTTATGTTTGGGTTGTTTGCATATGTTTGCTTGTTTAATGATCCTATTTAAGGATAGGAGTATTAAATATGCAGAGGCATTTAATATGCAATGTTGAATAATAATTTTAGTGATTTTCTATAGTAGAGAATGATAAGGTTTTTGCATTGGTTTATACTAACTTATCTCATGAGTTCTTGTTGAGTTTTGTGTGGATGAAGCTTTTGAGATTTAGGAAAACCGTGATATGAGAGGAATAAATGAGACGCAAAAGCTCAAGCTTTGGGATGCCCAAGGCACCCCAAGATAATATTTCAAGAAGTCTCAAGCATCTAAGCTTGGGGATGCCCCGGTAGGCATCCCACCTTTGTTTTTCAACAATTATCGGTTAGTATCGGTTGAGCCTAAGTTTTTGCTTCTTCACATGATGTGTGCTATTCTTGGAATTGCATTTTGTTTTTTCTTGCTGTTTTAGTAAAATACTTAGATTTGAAAGTTTTTAAATAAAATAGAGTCCTCAAATAGTTGCCAAGGAGGTTAAGTAAGCGGCACTCTCATCCCGTCAACGAAGCTCTTTTCTATGGAATTGCTCTAGTGCTTCACTTATATCTTTTTTAGCATGGTGTGCTTTAGTATTTTTGAATAAATTCTCTCTTGCTTCACTTAAATTAATTTGAGATAAAGAAATTTTATGCTCATGATCTTCACTTATATTTCTTTGAGCTTATCGAAAGCAACACATGAAAATTAGTCCCAAAGTGATAGATATCCAAGAAGGATATAATAAAAAATTTCATGAAGATCATTGGACAAAATAAACTTGATTCCTTGTAATAGTTTTGAGATATGATGATGTGATATGTGAGTCATGTTGATGAGTAATTATGCTTTAGTAAGAATATTGGGGTTAAGGTTTGTGATTCCCTATGCAAGCACGAAAGTTAATAATCATGCAACGATATTATATCCTACTTGTGGCGCATTATTCGGTGTTAATTATGCTTAATGCTCGCTCATGAGATTTTTTGTTTCTTGGTTGGTCGCTTCTCAATCTTTTGCTAGCCTTCATTTTGCACTAAGTATGATCACTACTTGTGCATCCAAAATCCTTTAAACTAGTTTTGCCACATGAGTCCACTATACCTACCTATATGCGGTATTCTTTTGCTGTTTTAAGCAAATTTGTATGTGCCATCTCTAATTTTCAAAATAAATTTCTCTTTTGTGTGCTCGTACCGCTCGCGAGGCGGTGAGGGGTGGCCAATATTTTCCATGCTAGATGTGTTATTCTCACGATGAATGTTTATTCACTTGTCATTGCACGAGAGTAAGGAAAAGGTATTATGGATCAAAATGAAAACTGAATTTACTTTATGTTGTCAAATAATAAATTCCTTGGAAAGTGTTGGTATGGAGGGCACCCGTGGATACGGTTAGCCATGGAAAGTGAAAGTATGGTGGAAAAAGGAATAAACTTTATTTTCTGTTTGGGAACCGCCTATGATATATCTAGCATGGAAAGTGTTGGGAGCTCTAAGTCGTTATCTTTGGTGGGAAAAGTATGCCACTCAAAATGTTTTTATCTCTCAATTTTTGCTTTGAGCTCTGGCACCTCTACAAATCCCTACTTCCCTCTGCGAAGGGCCTTTCTTTTGCTTTATGCAATTTTTATTTTTAGTTTGAATTTCCATCTTCTCTTATAAAGCACCAACTAGGAGGCACTATGATCGTACTTGAGCATTGGGTGTAACTAATATGCGAGTGTGTTTCATGAATGGATCAATAATTGAGCATGATGGGCTAGGGATAACTTATTTTAGCATTGATATTTTGAAAGACATGGTTGCTTGTTGGTATGCTTGAGTATATAAATTATCATGTCAAAACTAGACTATTGCTTCGAACAATATAAAAGTCCAAATGTCCATGCTATAAAGAAAAGAATATGATATGACATGTTAGGCAGCATTCCACATAAAACATTTGTTTTTATCATTTACCTACTCGAGGACGAGCAGGAATTAAGCTTGAGGATGCTGATACGTCTCCAACGTATCTATATTTTTTTATTGTTCCATGCTGTTATATTATCATTCTTGGATGTTTTATAATCATTTTATAGTCATTTTATATCATTTTTGGGGACTAACCTATTGACATAGTGCCAAGTGCCAGTTGCTGTTTTTTGCATGTTTTTTACACCGCGGGAAATCAATATCAAACGGAGTCCAAACAATGCGAAACTTTTTCTGGATTTTTTATGGACCAGAAGACCACCATTGGGCCAGAGCAGCACTTGGGGGTGCCCTAAGGGGGCCACAGCCCATCAGGGCGTGCCTGGGGGCCCAGTCGTGCCCAGGTGGGTTATGCCCACCTCAGTGGCCTCCGCACCCCCTCTTTACCCTATAAATTCACAAATATTCCAAAACCCTTTCGGGTGAACCTAGATTAGAAGTTCCGCCACTGTAGGCCTCTGTAGCCACCGAAAACTAATCTAGACCCCGTTCTGACACTCTGTCGGAGGGGGGGATCATCTCCGGTGGCCATCTTCATCATCCCGGCGGCCACCATGATGATGAGGGAGTAGTCCACCCTCGGGGCTGAGGGTTTGTACCAGTAGCTATGTGTTTAATCTCTCTCTCTCTCTCTCTCTCTCTCTCTCTCTCTCTCTCGTGTTCTTGAGATGTCACAATCTTGATGTATCACGGGCTTTGTTAATATAGTCGGATCATATGGTGTTTTCCCCTCTCTATCTTGTTGTGATGAATTGAGTTTTTCCCATTGGGGTTTCGTTGTTATCGGATTGAATACTTATATGGATTTGAGAACACATGGTATATGTCTTGTAATTGAATACTCGTGGTGACAATGGGGTATCGTACTGATTCACTTGATATATGTTTTGGCACTCAACTCGTGGATTCCCGAGGTGACATTGGGGTGATCTATGCATAGGGGTTGATGCACGTTCTTGTATTTTTTTCTTCGGTAGAAATCTTGGGGCACTCCTTGAAGTTCTTTGTGTTGGATTGAGTATTATGAATATGAATTTGCTTTGGTGTTATTTTAGTATGAACTATTGAATAGATCGAACGGAAAGAATAGCTTTGAGGTGGTTTCGTACCCTACAAACAATTTATTCTTATGTTCTCCGCTAGATAGGAACTTTGGAGTGATTCTTCATCGCACTTTGAGGGATGGTTATATGATCCGATTATATTAGCATTGTTGAGAGGTTGCACTAGTGAAAGTATGGACCCTGGCCTCATTTTCGAGCATTGCAATATCGTTTTTGTGCCCATTTACTATTTGTTACCTTGTTGTTTTTAATTATTCAGATTATAAAAATATATTTCTACCATCCATACTACACTTTTATTACCATCTCTTCGCCGAACTAGTGCACTTATACAATTTGCCATTGTATTGGGTGTGTTGGGGACACAAGAGACTTTTTATTATTTGGTTGCAGGGTTGTTTGAGAGAGACCATCTTCATCCTACACCTCCCACGGATTGATAAACCTTAGGTCGTCCACTTGAGGGAAAATTGCTACTGTCCTACAAAACTCTGCGCTTGGAGGCCCAACACAAGTCTACAAGTACAAGTTGCATAGTAGACATCAGTGCGTCGGCTACAGTCCACAGCAGGCGTGTCAAGCACACTAGCTCGCTCCCCAAATATCATTTCACTGTTCAATCATCGCCGATGAAAGATGGGGACGTGGACCCGTGTCATGAGGGCAACTTCGGTGGCCCACTCTGGCGAGAGCGCGGCCGCAGCCACCATGCGCGTGCTAATAAGGTGCATGAGCGCAGCCACAATCTGCGACCGGGCGGCCAAGGCAGCCCAAACGGCCACTGTTGCTTCTCAGGTGGCGGTAGCAACATCTGCCTCGGGGATAGCACCTGGCAAGAGCGGCATAGCAGTTGTCCATTCTGCAGCGGCGGCCTTAGCCCTGATGGAGGCCTCCTGTCGGTGTCAAAACCGGCGGATCTCGAGTAGGGGGTCCCGAACTGTGCGTCTAGGCGGATGGTAACAGGAGACAAGGGACATGATGTTTTTACCCAGGTTCGGGCCCTCTCGATGGAGGTAAAACCCTACTCCTGCTTGATTAATATTGATGATATGGGTAGTACAAGAGTAGATCTACCACGAGATCAGAGAGGCTAAACCCTAGAAGCTAGCCTATGGTATGATTGTTGTTCGTCCTACGGACTAAAACACTCCGGTTTATATAGACACCAGAGAGGGTTAGTGTTACATAGAGTCGGTTACAAATGGGAGGAGATCTACATCCGTATCGCCAAGCTTGCCTTCCACGCCAAGGAAAGTCCCATCCAGACACGGGACGAAGTCTTCAATCTTGTATCTTCATAGTCTAGGAGTCCGGCCAAAGGTTATAGTCCAGCCATCCGGACACCCCCTAATCCAGGACTCCCTCAGTAGCCCCTGAACCAGGCTTCAATGACGACGAGTCCGGTGCGCAGATTGTCTTCGGCATTGCAAGGCGAGTTCCTCCTCCGAATACTTCATAGAAGATTTTGAACACAAGGATAGTGTCCGGATCTGCAAAATAAGTTCCACATACCACCGTAGAGAGAATAATATTTACACAAATCCAATCTGCTGACGTATTCCGCAGCGTGACATCACACCACGGTCAAGCCTTTATTCGAATCGTTTTTACTGTCCCACCTCAGTGCACTTAGCGAGACGGTTTCCTTGGCACGTCTTGTCGAAGCAGAGATTGTGTCCCCTTATTCTGGGATTCTCATCAATATGGGCGTGGGTAACCCAATCATGCCATTAATTTACGGCGCTTGGGAGATATGCAAGTTTTACTAGGCTGGTGGGGGCACATAGTTTCGTCCGCCCATATAAGGGGATAAGGATCCACCTTTCTCATCTACGCCTTCTTCCTCCTTTGCTTATCCATTTCCGCGCACTTGAGCTCCAGCGCACAGGTCCGCACATCCCACCTCAACCTTCTCCAGCCATGTCCGGAGCGGGAGGCAAGTGGATGGTCTCCTCTGTCACGGAGGGACACATCAAGAAGCTGAGGAAAGCCGGATACTTGTCCAATGACATCGCGCACCGGCTCCCCGACAAGGGGCAGCTCATCCCCACCCCTGGCCCCATGAGAGGGTGGTGTTCTCACCCATTTCCTCCATGGACTAGGTTTCCCACTTCACCCATTTGTCCGGGACTCATGTTCTACTACGGCCTGGATTTCCACGATCGGCCCCAACTTCATCCTCAATATCTCGACGCTCATCGTGGGTGTGCGAGGCCTTCCTCTACATCCAGCCCCACTTCGCTTATGGCTGAAGACCTTCAATGTCAAACCGAAGGTAGTGGGCGGCCGCCAAGCGGAGTCTTGGAGGCGCCATGGTGGGCAAGATGCCCAACGTTACATGGCTTGAGGGCTCCTTCGTGGAGACCATAAAGGGGTGGCAATCGGGGTGGTTCTACATCACCGAGCCGCGTGACCCTGAATGGGAAGCGGCCCCCGAATTCCGATCTGGCTTCCCTACACGGCTCACCTCCTGGAAAGAGACGGGCTTGTCGTGGGGTAATTCGGAGGAGCTGACGTCCAAAACCTGCGTCCAAAACCTGGTGAGCAAGAAGCTCAAACTCGTCAACGTAGTCCAGGTCATGCTCATCCGTCGGATCCTCCCGTGCCAACAACGGGCTTTCAGTTTGTGGGAGTTTGATCCGGCACAACACCGAACCCTGAGTAGGCTCTTCGACACTACGTACGAAGACGCCTGGAAGGTGCTGTTCAAGGGCGTCGAGGCCCCCGCATCCGCTACCGAGGATCGCGGATTCATCACGCAGCATCAAGCCAACGCAGTAAGCTATTTTACCCTTTACGGGTTACTTGTTTTCCATAGTTTGATTCTATGCGGGATCTAAACTCCCTTACCTTTGACAGGATTGGCAGAAGACATCCGGACAGATTGGCTATCCGGCTCCCTTGCCCGAAGACCCTGCGGACGCCCGCTTGACGGGTTGCTGGTTCCGCACCTTACGTGGTGCCGAGAAGAAGGCTAAGAAGAAGGCCACGGAACTCGAAGAGTTCCGGTGCCCGTGGTGTCGATTCATCGTCCGATGACTCATAGCGCCCTCCTCCTCCGAAGGCGAGGAGGAGGAAGAAGAACCTCTCCCCTCCAGCGGGGAGGACAGAAAAGGAAGGCCGCCCCAACTGGGGGGGTCGGAGGGTCCAAGAAGGGAAGGACCCTTCCTCCGGACTACTCCACCAATGCCGACAACAGCGGAGAGGAGTGGCCATCCAGGGCCAAGCCCCTGGCAAAATCGTAAGTATCCGGATACCAGAATAACTCATGGTGTTCCTTTATTGCATAGTATCTTCTGACGCCAAATATAATCATGCAGTCCACCCAAGGCCGGGCTCGATGCTTCGTCGAGCGCCTCCCTGGGTTCGTCGGATGTGAATAGCACTTCACTTCCGGCCGCCTCCTCTCCTTGCGCTGCGGATGATGCCGCGGTGGAGTCCCAAAAGGGTCCAAGCCAGGAGGAGGTGGTCTTGGAGACGCCGCAAGGCAACCTCCCGGGCTCCAGGCGCAAAGGGGACAAAACCCCCAAGGGCTCCAAGTCCGGCCCTAGGCCGGACACCGCACCGAAACCTTCAACGGTTCCGGAATCCAGCAGGCGGCCCCCTAATAAGAAGGGCAAGCCTACGGCGCCGGTGACCTCCGTCCATCCGGAGGCACCGGATAATCTACTGGAGGTGCTTAACGACGCCTCCATCGACGAGGAGCACCGCACTATTATGAGTGTGGTGATCCAGAAGGTTCAGTCCGCCAAGAGCGGGCTGACTGAAGCCTGTGCCAGCCTTCTAACAGCTTTGAGGTATGTATTTAAGATATGTAAAAATATTACCGCATAGACGGTAGCCCCGATGCTCAGTTTGGTGTTCGGAAAGAAAAGCCGAACTGAGGATCAAAAAGATATACGCAGGAGTCTAACATAAGTATGTCAATATGGGAATGCAGGCTGCGCTGCTGACCTCTGCCGCACTGACTGCAGAGGTTGATGCATTGAAGCAGAGCCTCGAACGGTCCGAGAACGAGCTCGGCCTTGCCAAGAAGCAGCTCGAGGATAAGGAAGGTAAGTAATACCTTATGTAAGTATATAAAAAGATGTGGTTGCAAAAAATGACAGGACCAACGTGAGTATTACAGGGGCCACAACCGAGGTGGCGACCCTGAAGAAAGCGTTGTCCAAGGCCGAAGACAATGCGGCCGTGGAACGCGTCGAGCAAGAAAAGCAGGAGGGGCGGGTGGCGGAGGTGCAGCAAGAGCTCCAGGATCTTGTGAAAAAACACGAGAGCTTGGAGCTTGACTCAAAGACTCGAGAGTCCGAGCTCGCCTCGGCGCTTGAGAGCGCCAAATCTGCCAAGGCCGAAGCCCAAAAAGCCCTCCAAGAAATTGAGGCGATGAAGAAGATAGCGGGGGTTAAGGCATTCTTTATGCAAAGCAAGCACGTTAAAGTGAATTACTTGTTACTTACCCGAGTCTGGAGCTCACCAGGAGCATTCGCAGATCTTCCCCAGAGTGTGTCCGACGCCGCCGCATTCTACCGAGTCGAAGAGGGGAGCTCGACTGAGAAGGTGTTCTGGTCCCAGTATGTTGAGGCCGGACACCCGGTGCCCTTGAGCGACCAGCTGAAGCAGCTGGTCGAGCTTCATAAGGTGGCCGAACAGGCCATGAAGGGTCTCATAGTCCGGCTGTGGCACAGGGGAAGCCATGCACGAAGCTACTTGGCTGGTGAGGCGGCCGGTGGATGCCTGTCCATGGCTTGAAGTCATCAAGCACTCAGATGCATTGAAGGTGCCGTCAGGGCCTTGCCCGTGCTAAAGTGCACTGGGCAAGATGGACGCTGAGAAGCTTGTGACGGATGGACCACCGCCGGGCAAGGAGCATCGCAAGCCCGAGATGTATTATGAGGGCATCCTCAGGGTGCCCGCCTTTATAACGGATGAGTGCTCCAAAGATGTAATTTTTAGTAAACTCGCATTTGTGATCCTGTCGCTGAAAACTTGTTCATATCGCTAAGCAACGCTTTTGAATTTAAAATATTACCTTCATGCGGCCGTTTATTAAAATTGAGAGATGGCGAGTCGTCGGCTTCGCCCCATGCCGCGAGTCTTTGGGGTGTTCGGATAAACTTGAGCGCTCTTTTCCCATTCTTGGGTCCTTCGAGGGAGGCGCCAACACAACGAACAAGGCAATTGGACTATAATGCTTGAACACTCTCACTTAGCCATAGAATTCTATAATTTTAAATTTCGTGAAGCCCCAAGTATTCGAAGACCGAGTTCGGGCGCTATCCACGCCTAGGCTGCATAAAGCCGGCTCCTCGCTCTAAGCGGCATGTCTTTAGGGACTCAAAACCTCTCGAACAACGACCAGCTCTCGCCCTATCATGACGGGCAGTTTTAGCTTTCTCCTTTGAGGTGCTTAGCCCAGCTCAACCGGGCACAATCGCAGTGGTTCTCCCAGCTACCTTAGCCGATATAATGTAACGTAAGGTACCAAAACATGGGAGCCGGCAAACCCAACTATTGACCCAAGACATGATTCGAGCCGATGCATATAATGCTATAAGTTCGGGTGCCGCACTCATGAGAGTGTTCAGACTTCTCACACCATATTATGGGGCACGTAAGCCCTGGTGTATTGGCCGTACCAAAGTGTGCGGTTGCATAATGTCATAACTGAACATGTTTTTATAAAAAGGAATGCAATAATAGAAGAAAGCTATGTATTGTTTATTCAAAAGGCTGCGTAAAAGCAGACGATACAAATAGTGCGATAAGCAAGAGATGGGACTATTTGACATGTCCCCTCCGTGGGCGAGCTACGGATGATATGTGAAACAAGTATCTGCTTGTTATAGAGACCACTGGACACTCGACGTAGCTTTCGCCTCCTGGCTGTTGCATCGTGTGTTGGCGATTGTCTTGCGGACAGGCCTTCCGTGAGAGTGGAGTCCTGAAAGTAAGAAGAAAAAGAATGACAAAATCGGGGCCCACAGTGCGGTTGAGCCGCATTTTGGGCATGCCGTGGTCGTGCCCTCCCCTATGCCCATGGTATTTCCAGGCGTAGTTATGTACGCGTAGTACTGGTTTCGCAATTTCGCGAGGGCTGGGGTTGAGGCCGCATTGCTACGCTTGCTCGGAACGTGCCAGGCTGTCTTGTTGTAGGTTACTCCGGGCGCGCTTGACGGTGTCCGGACGTTTAATAGCCAGACTAGAGAATTGCGTTGAAAGGCTGATTTGTACTTCCGCCGCGAGGGCTGCCGTATGCTCCTCCGTTCGGAGAGAGCGTTTAGTGTTTCCATTGACCGTAATGACTCCTCGAGGGCCTGGCATCTTGAGCTTGAGGTATGCGTAGTGCGGCACCGCATTGAACTTTGCAAATGCGGTTCGTCCGAGCAAAGGCGTGATAGCCATCATGAACGGGACTATGTCAAGATTAACTCCTCGGTTCGAAATTATCCGGGATCCAAGACCACCTCATGTGTAATCGAGCCTGTCATAGTTGGCCTCTACACCTGGTATGACGCCTTTAAAGGTCGTCTTTGTGGGTTTAATCCTTGAGGGATCTATACCCATTTTTCACACTGTATCCTGATAAAGCAGGTTCAGGCTGCTGCCGCCGTCCATAAGGACTCTAGTGAGGTGAAATTCGTGAATGATTGGGTCTAGAACCAATGCGGCGAATCCGCCATGGCGGATGCTAGTGGGGTGGTCCCTTCGATCAAAAGTGATCGGGCAGGAGGACCATGGGTTGAACTTTGGGGCGACTGGCTCCAACGCATATACGTCCCTGAGTGCATGCTTCCGCTCCCTTTTGGGGATGTGGGTTGCGTATATCATGTTCACCGTCCGCACTTGTGGGGGGAAGCCCTTCTGTCCCCTATTGTTCGGTGGCCGGGGCTCCTCCTCGTCATCGCTATGCAGCCCCTTGTATCTGTTTTCGGCACTTAACTTGCCTGCCTGCTTGAACACCCAACAATCCCTGTTGGTGTGATTGGCTGGTTTTTCGGGGGTGCCGTGTATTTGGCACGAGCGATCGAGTATTCGGTCCAAACTGGACGGGCCCGGAGTATTTCTTTTAAATGGCTTTTTCGCTGACCGGGTTTAGAGCCTTTGAATCCGGCATTAATTGCCATATCCTCAGCATTGTCGCCATTAATGTGGCGGTTTTGCTTGTTGCGATGCGACCTGCCATTGTTGTCCTTGGTATCCGAATTACCAGGGCTCTTGGTCATATTATTACTACGAGCTAGCCAGCTGTCTTCTCCCGCACAAAAGCGGGTCATGAGTGTTGTGAGGGCCACCATGGATTTCGGCTTTTCCTGTCCTAGGTGCCGGGCAAGCCACTCGTCACGGATGTTATGTTTGAAGGCTGCAAGGGCCTCTGCGTCCGGACAGTCGACTATTTGATTTTTCTTGGTTAGGAGCCGTGTCCAGAATTGTCTGGCCGATTCCTCTGTCTGCTGAATTATGTGGCTTAGGTCATCGGCGTGTGGTGGTCGCACATAGGTGCCCTGGAAATTGTCGAGGAATGCGGCTTCCGGGTCCTCCCAACAACCAATTGATTCTGCTGGCAAGCTGTTAAGCCAATGCCGAGCTGGTCCTTTAAGCTTGAGTTGGAGGTATTTGATGGCGTGTAGATCATCACCGCGGGGCCATGTGGATATGAAGGAGATAATCCTCGATCCATACCGCAGGATCTGTTGTGCCATCGTATGATTCGATGTTTACGGGTTTGAAACCCTCGGGGATTTGGCGATCCATTACTTCATCTGTGAAGCATAGTGGGTGTGCGGCGCCTCTGTACTGGGCTATATCACGATGTAGCTCAAACGAGCTTTGTCTACTTTGTTCGGCCCGGCTGGATTTACCATATCCGGCATGACGGTTATCGTCACGTGTCGTGGGGCGCCCACGCGATGCATAGATCGATCTTGTTTGCCTTGCCTTGTCCTCCAATATATCTCGCAGGTCTGGCACATTTCCCCGTGCCTTGGTATTCTTTGAGTGACGCCGGGGTGCAGCTTGAATAGAGGGCCGAGAGGCCTCTCTGTCGCGGCCACGAGGTGGCCGGTCGGCCGCATCATGCGCTGGTGATGTAGGTCTGGGTGCTTCCTCCTCTAATCGGGCTAGCAGCCTGCGCTTTGGGTAGCTCTTGGAGGGGCGTTCGAGTTCGTACTCTTCGGCCGCAAGGACTTCAGTCCATCTGTCGGCTAGCAAGTCTTGGTCAGCTCTAAGTTGTTGTTGTTTTTTCTTGAGGCTGCTCGCCGTGGCCATAAGCCTGCGTTTGAAACGCTCTTGTTCGACGGGATCCTCAGGCACGACAAATTCATCGTTGTTGAGGCTTGCCTCGTCTTCGGAGGGAGGCATGTAATTATCGTCCTCTACCTCTCTGTCTGCCGCTCTCTCATGAGGGTTGGTTTCTCCATCCTCCTGCGCTGAATCCTGCTGGAGGGGGTTGTCTTCAGCACTGTCCGGGGTGTTATTATCTCCCGTGCCAGAATCATCATTTTTGCTTTGGCGGGATTTAGAGCGGCGCCGCTGACGCCGGCGCTTAGGCTTCTTCTTGGAGGGGTCATCCTCCGTTGTTCCATCTCCGTTCCCTTCTTTTGGGGTGTCCACCATGTATATGTCATACGACAAGGTGGCCTTCCAGTGCCCTGTAGGCGCTGGTTCTTGGTCGTCTCCTGCATCGGCGTCCATACCGTCAATGTCATCGGAGTCGAAGTCAAGCATGTCGGTTAAATCATTGATAGTGGCTACGAAGTGGGTGGTGGGTGGGATTTGAATTTCTTCGTCGTCCGCATTCCAACCTTGCTGACCATAGTCCGGCCAGGGCTCTCCTGATAAAGAGAGCGACTTTAGTGAATTCAGAATGTCGCCGAAGGGCGAAAAGCCGAAAGATGTCCGCGGCGGTGAACTCCATGATCGGCGCCCAATCGGATTCGATTAGCGGTATGAAGGTTCGAGTCCGGAGGAGTCCGGCACCTTGGAGTCACAAGCTTTGCAAAGGACAAGGCTGGTGTTCGGCACAATCGCTGTAGAGATTGCAGCCCCCGAGGCGGTGTCCAGCCACCCGTCCTCGATTGGCGCGGTCGGCTCTGAGCTGAGGGTCGGAGCGGACACTAGTGCGGCCTCCAGGGCACTGTTCGGCGGCAGAGCTAGATCATGCCCATCGTGACAGTGTGGGGCGCTTGGCTATGGCTCGAATCCGTCGAAGATCAAGTCTCCGCGGACGTCAGCCGTGTAGTTCAAACTTCAAATCTGACCTCATGGCCAGGGCGAAGCTTTCGATCTGCTCCAGATGGCTGCGAATTGCCCGCATGCAAAGCCGCCGAATCTGAAGATCTGTCCGGGAGAAAAGTCTCGCCATGGACGGCATCATTGTTGATGATCGGAGGAGCCATCGGGCCTAAAGGTGACGACACAGAGGAACTCTCAATGAAAGCACCAATGTCGGCGTCAAAACTGGCGGATCTCGGGTAGGGGGTCCCGAACTATGCGTCTAGGTGGATGGTAACAGGAGACAAGGGACACGATGTTTTTACCCAGGTTCGGGCCCTCTCGATGGAGGTAAAACCCTACTCCTGCTTGATTAATATTGATGATATCGGTAGTACAAGAGTAGATCTACCACGAGATCAGAGAGGCTAAACCCTATAAGCAGGCCTATGGTATGACTGTTGTTCGTCCTACGGACTAAAACCCTCCGGTTTATATAGACACCAGAGAGGGTTAGGGTTACATAGAGTCGGTTACAAATGGGAGGAGATCTACATCCGTATCGCCAAGCTTGCCTTCCACGCCAAGGAAAGTCCCATCCGGACACAGGACGAAGTCTTCAATCCTGTAAGTTCATAGTCCAGGAGACCGGCCAAAGGTTATAGTCCGGCCATCCGGACACCCCCTAATCCAGGACTCCCTCACCGCCCACGCCCAGCTCATGGCGGTCACCGCACAAATCAAATGAAGCTTATCCGACAATGGTCGGCAACCCACGGCCAAAGAGTTGGCAATCGCCGAGAGCGTTCGAGCAGCCGTCCGTTCTTCGCCGCATACCTTGCCACGATGGAGCCCGTCCAAGCCCAGATCGCAGCCGCCCACGCCCAGCTCGTGGCGGCCTTTTCCAAAGCGATGGCGGACACGGATGGCGAGATGCTTGCCGAGTATGGAGCGATGGATGCCATGGAGCCCCTTCTCCAGGAGACCGTCGGGCGCGAGCTGGACATGGAGGCGGCGGCGGAGATCGACGAGCACCAGCCGTAGTAGTACTCTTTGTTTTGTTTAATTAAGAGCACCGGTCTTTAATTTGTTAGAGTAATGTTTAGGTCAGCTAGCTCTGTTTAATTGCCGAACTTGCTCGATTAAGAAGTGTGGGTGTGCTGTAGTCTCCTTTGTGTACCCAAATTATGCAATGACGTGGATGACCACTGTAACCAGGGAAATTCGAACCAAAATTTTTGACGTTCAAACTCATCACACATGGGTTAAGCTATCTGAATCGTTTGTGATGTTCACATATCATACACAGTTCTGAATAAGGGACCGTGCCGGATGACACTTTGCGCGCCGGTTATTTCGCTGAACCGATTCAAAATTTTCGGCTTCCGCGGAAATATCTACCTCCCCCCCCCACCCTTACCAAAAGCCACATTTCCCCTGTTTCTGCCTTCCTTTCCAAGTTGAAACCTTCACTCCTTGCTTGCAGCGCCGCCTCCTCATCGGCGACCCTCCTTCACGCTGCTCGGCCTCTTCTATCCAGGCAGGTAATCCACACCCGACCCCCATCCTCCTCCTCCTTCCACATCCCACATGCCCTGACCACCGGCGCGACACCTTCCACCCAAATCACCAACCCCTCCACCAAATAAGCACCGCCCTAAGCCATGGTGCCAGGAGCCCAAGGAGCATTTGGCAGCGGAGAAGCAAATCACGGCCGCACGCGCGGTTGAGGTCTCGATGGCTGCCATTCGTGCCGACCCCCAGATCTTGGAAGAGCACCTTGCCATTTGCTAGCTACGCCAGTTAAGCATGCTCGGTTTACCCGTTGCGTGTGCTTCTCCTTCCTTTCCTTAACAAATTCTAGTGAATTGTGCTATCTAATTTTACCATGCAATCTGTTGCTCTAGTGTATATGGTCTATATGTCGTGCAGTGGGGTGCTCACTTATTAACTGTTTGATTAATTAGTTGTCGTCTTCAGTTAACTGTTTGGTTCAATTCTGCAAATGTGATGTTGAATTCTTCAGGCTGCAATTTTGTATTGTCTTCCATGTGAGAAATAAACTGAATTTATGTTTACAAAATACATGAGAAACGAATACAATTGCTACATTCCCAAGTTGTCAAGCATGCTTGGTTTGGTTATACATTGTGCAATGTGGTGCTCAATTAACGTTTGGTTCATTTGTTGTGGTGTTTAGTTAACATTTTGGTTCAATTCTGCAATGCGATGTTCAATAGTTGTGGGTGCATTATGTTATTGTATACCATGTGAGAAGTAAATTGAATTTGGTTGTACTAAATACATGACAAACAAATACAATAGCTATATTTCCAAGTTGTTAAGCATGCTTGGTTTGGTTAACTGCCTGATCTTCTATTAGGAGTACGTTTTATTGTGCAATGTGGTGCTCAGTTAATGTTTGGTTCATTTGTTGTAGTGTTTAGTTAACTGTTTGGTTCAATTCTGCAATGCAATGTTCAATTGTTGTGGGTGCATTCTGTTATTGTATACCATGTGAGGAATAAATTGAATTTGGTTGTACTAAATACATGAGAAAAAAATACAATTGCTATATTTCCAAGTTGTTAAGCATGCTTTGTTTGGTTAACTGTCTGATCTTCTATTATGAGTATGTTATATTGTGCAATGTGGTGCTCGCTTAATGTTTGGTTGATTTGTTGTGGTGTTTAGTTAACTGCTTGGTTCAATGCTGCAATGCGATGTCCAATTGTCATGAGTAAAATTTCGTATTGTTGTACATGTGAGGAATAAATCAAATTTGGATGCACTTAATACATGAGAAACATATACAAGTGCTATATTTCCTAGTTCTTAATCATGCTTGGTTTGGATAAATGGGTTTTGCATGTGGCTTGAATTAATCTGATGAATCTGCAATGCGCTTATTTTTCATCAACATATTTTACTGATAGCATGCGAACCCTTAAATATGTGTTGCAGGGAAACAATGGGAAGCACTGAGGTTTACAATCGAGGTTAGCACGTGCATGGTCCCTTATCTAATAGCACATTATTGTGCAATTGCACGAACCATTCTAATATTTAGGTTTTTAACAATTTGGTCTTGCACATGTAGGTCCTGCTGTCAGAGGTTTTGACCCACTATTCGACCCTCTTTGCATATAGGGAAATGAGTTGTCCATGAATATCAATCAAGTCAAGAAACTCGCAAAGATTGTTAGGATAAAGAAATTAGAGAAAAAAACAACAAGATCTTTGTCTGCACAATGAAGAAGACATTAGTTAACTACAAGATGGTACTAACTATTATACCTTGCCTTTTTTATTCCTTTGCCCCATTTCCAATATAGAGAAGATATTTATGCACACCCTTGTTTTCAGGCCTTTACAAAGCAGTTCACTGATGATTACCTCTCAAACCACCTCTATGGTCAGGAGGCAAGGAAGGTTTTCATACAACACCCACGGTTCAATATTGAAGTGTTCCTAAGGAGGACGAAGGATGGACGGTCAATCATCCACAGGCACTGGCCTAAAGTTGCAAAGACCTTCAACATGAATGAAGGCTCAATATTCGCCTTCCGCTTCAGCAGTTTTCCAGATGAGATGCATCTGTCTATGTACCATCTATGATACTAATTTCGAAAGGTTCTAGATGTTGCATGTGAAACTTGTTGCTGGTGCAGTTGTGTAATGGGGTAGCTGAGTGCTGAAGCTATATCATGTTGTACTCTGATGTATTTCAATTATGAAATCCTCCTTCCTTAATATGGAAATGAAATATATTATGTGCTTAAAATGAATGTCAATTAGATTAATAAATGGATTATTAATAATAGGGCAATTAGCCTGCTAATTGGGTTTTTCTATTGCAAATGGTTATTTAGAAAACACCGTGGGCGATGACCTCAGGCAACGCACACAGTTTCTAGGAATAAACTGTGTTGGATCAATGAACAATCACACATGACATTCTCTTGAAAACTGTTTGTGTTAGGCCACCTTGCGCAAACGTTTACCACATAAAAACTGTGTGTGATGGACAGCCTTCGCCACACAGTTTCTTCTATGCACCGTGTGTGATGCATTCAATAACGCAAATGATAAAATTGTTAATATCGTGTGCAATGGCAACGCTACCACAAACAATTTAACGGGGAAAATTGTGTGTGATGTACCTGCGAATGGATACATTTTCCTTGGAGCGACTGTGTGGGATGTATGTACGAACAGAAAAGTTTAGCGAGGACTGACTGTTTGGGATGTACTTACGACCGAAAATGATTTCGCTTGTATAATTGTATTTTATTTAGCACTACTGAACGTATAACCGTATTTGGTCGCTCGTCAGTCGCACACGACCTCATTTTGCCGAGCATGTGTGCCAGGAGGGCATATAACCGACGGTCTCTGGGTCGTGTGGGAAGGACCCCCTATCACCCACACTCACTTGGCGACGGTTCCAAATGCCGTCGTGGAAGGGGTTAAAAACCGTTTGTATAGCACCTTGTTGTACCAGTGTAAGTTGCTAGGAAAAATAAGAAATCATGACTACGGATATGTTCATGAAATTCTGTAGCGACCCGACCTCAGACGGTCAAGCCTCTGTGTTGCTGTGCCATCCCTCGATCAGTATGTTTGCACACACAAGACATCAATGTATATATCAAAGTGCAATCACATGTATAAATAAACTAAAACTGATATATACCTCATAAGTCACAGCGAAACAAATAGTCGGTGTGGAGTCCCATCAACGCCATCGGCAGGTTGAGTGTAGACCGTAACCTCAGTATCGTAACTCTTACTCGTCGAGGAAACTATCTCGCAACATGATACGTTGCAGCCGTGTAGGTCAGTACATTGAATGTATCGGCAAGATCACAATAAGAGAAAACAGATGATAAACTATACTATATGCGGTATGGCTTTGTGGCTCAGATTCGAGTTTTGTTTATGTAAAAGCTGGTTTTATTTTCCCTACATCAAAGGAATAAATGAAGTCTGTACTATGGAATTTTCTATCATGACATGGTTCCGCCAACCGATGTCTCATAGCCCAAAATCATCATAAGTAGCCCACAATTAAGTTATCATCCGGTGTTGAGAGTTCGAGATAGATCCAAGTCCAGAGGCTCAAATTGTCCGTGAACCGGGACACGGCTAATCGATTAGGTTATAACCCTCTGCGCAGAGGTTTGTACACTTTACCCGCAAGATTCGATCCTCTTTTTACGTTCTCGCACTTCGTGGTGTTTGAGAACAAGATGACCAAACATGGTCTTCGAAGAGTTCCTCGACCACCGTCCGTACTCATCCAATCCTACCATAGTTCTACATCTTCTAGCACCGCCCCAGCCAGAGTCACCACTAAGGTCAACCAAGCCGAGCCCATAATGACTTGCGGTTGCACAGTAAGCTTCCGGCATGAAGTATTCTTCCGTCTCTTTGAGTCCAGGGTGAAGCTTTCCATAAGATGTCATGGCGCTTCTCCATGCATCCCGCCAACCACTGGTTTCTCCAGGTGCCGTCAACCATCCTTCACCCAAAGAGTGTGTATTGAATTCTTGTCTCGAGTCTTGAAGTCTTGAGGCCTTGAAGATGCAGATCCTTGCAGATTCCATCATGGAGTTGTCGTCATTGACGAGATCCTCCATTCTCACACCACTCCGAGCACTCATACCCACCCGCCTACTATAGCGTAGCATTAAAATAAATAACGTCCCGGGCTTGGTAACAGGGTGATGGGTTCCTGCCTCATGCATACTACTCAACTACAAGAATCAATAACACTACTAGGGGGTGGTTGCTAGGATGCCACTAAATGCAATAAAACATAGGTATGAAACCATGGTCAAAGTGAACTTGCCTTGCTGACGATCTTCGAAAACTAGGGACTTGTGGTAGCAAACTTCGCACTCCGGAAATTCTACCGAGGCAAACAATAACCATAATAAGCACATAGCATATGATCACTTAACACAATAGCATAGTAACATAACACACCAAAACAAACGAATCAAAACCCAGAGGAAAACTCAAAGAAATCCAACTCAAAGTTTTCCTACTTCAAGCAACAACTAAAAAATAGTTTTACATTACAAAACTACCTCAACACAACCCAATCATGGTTTTATGCTAACTTAACAGAAAAGAATGCATTAAGCAACTAGGAGCAAAAAGAATCAATTTAAAAGCTATTATAAAACTCCTATTAGGCCTAAAGCAAATTTTAGTAAGAAAAATAAAATAAAAGTTTTATTTATTATAAATAAAAGTTCATGCTCTAAAGTGACAGAAACTAACCTAGAACAATCTATCACAGTGAAAAATAAATTTATTTGCTAACTAAAACAATAGGAAAACAGAGCTAGCTAATTAATTAAGAATAACATGATTCTGATTAAAACTATTTTTTATTAATCCTAAAATGCCCAAATATATTCCTACGGTTAGGCAATGTCAAAACAAAGTTGGGACAAAAGAATCACTAAAAATAATTTTCCTAACTCTTTTATAGCAGATTTACTATTATGACTAAATCTAAAAATAAAGCAATTATAAATAATTTTAACATAGCTAATTATATTTTCTACAGAGACTCTAAGAAATTTGCAAACCAACAAAAAAGAATCACTTAAAAATATTAAGTATATTAAAAGATATGAATTTTTCAAATCTGAAACTATTCTGCTAAAATAGAAAATGAAAATAAAGAAAAAGCGGCCTAATGGGCCTAACTAACGCATACAGGCGTAATATAACTAAACGGGCCCTAGTGGTTTAAACTGAGTCGGCGGTTTAAATAAAACCCTAACTAACCGGGTAAAACCCGTTCACTAACTAACCTAAATAAAACGTATTCTTTGGGGATCTAATCCTAACTGTGACGCGCCGGATCTAACGGCGAGGAGGGGTCCGCGACTTACCGGGCGGCGGCGGGCGGAGGCTCGGGCGGCGAGTGCTCCGCGTCTCCGGTGGTCGGGGCGTCGGCGGAGGGCTACGGCGGAGTGCGGACGGGCGAGGTGGGTCAGTGGAGTCAACGGGCTCGGGGTGGTCGGAGTGGGTCGGGCGAGGTTAATGGCGGCGTGCGTCGGCTCCCGAAAGCGTCTTGAGGAGGAGGGAGGTCCGTGAGGGGCGAGGGGGAAATGGGGTGGGGGAGGTATTTATAGGGCGGGGGGTCGGCTTGGAGGGCGAATCGGGAGGATCGGGAGGATCCCGGGGTCTCCGGCGAGTCTTGCGCGCGGTGGTTTCAGCGTGGGGGCGGCGTGGGCGAGGGAAAGGGACGAGTGGGATCGGGCGTCGGTGAGGAGAGAGAGGGTGAGCGAGCGGGCGACCGATCGGGAGGATTCGGCGCCGTGGCTCATTGGGCAGCTCAGTGGCCTTTGGTGGGCAGTTCGGTGGGCCGCCAGTCTTTGGCTGGGCCGATCGGCTGGTAGGCCGCTGGTATTTCTTTTTCCAAATTTTATTTTTTGAAAAACAAAAACAGAGATAATATATAAACCACAAATATTTTATATAGGACATATATATACCAAAATGATCGGGAATATTCTCTATCATTTGAACATTTTTCCAAGGGCGTAATCCAAAGTTTATAAAATTCATTTTTTCAAAATTCAAATAAAACTCAAATTTGAATTTCAAACTTTTGGCAATGTTTTCTTCGACATATTTGGAGTGTCATGTTACTCCTCTCATACTTTTTCTCAAGTAGTTGTCGTGCATAGTTTTGAAATGAATTTCAACTGCCAAAGTTTGAATTCCCATTCCAACAACTCCAAAACTTCTGAAACTTCAAATGCCACTCAAATTCAAACAACATGCATAGATGCTTAGCTATAATTTGTAAAACATTCCAAATAGGAAATTTGGGATGTTACAAACCTACCACACTTAAAATGAATCTCGTCCTCGAGATTCGAAGAGGCTAGCAAGAAAAGGTTAGGGGTTGGGGGTCTTCTAGCAAATGTTTTGGTCAGAAAGGTCAGGGGTGCTACCACACTTAAAAATCAGGTTACGGTTCCAATAAACTCAGATACTTCCTCTGGAGTGCCGACAATGAAATGTCTGTTCACATATCTTACAATAGCTCCTTCATTAACGCTCTTCTGTCAGAAGCATAGAGTTTTCCTCCAAATCTTGGGTTGGTACGTCAAAGTTGAGTTCGTCCGAGACTGGATCTTCTTAGCTGATGGGTCCGTGTCCATTCTAGACAACTATCGAAATACTCATGGTGGTCTACAATTTACTGTTTCTCCTGCAGAAAACGGGTCTGGGTTGAACCTCACCGTATAACCTACGATTGGCAACGGTTGCCTGTAAAGGGGTTCCATCGTCCTACCATTCTATGGTTTTATGGTTTATCGCGTCGACACTCTTCAAAGGTTTTCGAGGCTCTCTGATTTTCCATCAACATATGATAGTTCATGATAGAAGTCTCCGGTCTGGGGGCCAATCCATCCCGTACTTGAATCATTACCGCATACGTAAATAGTAAATCACGTATTCTAACACTTGGGCATATCACAAGCATTGCAGAATTTCTCTTGTTCTCGAACTGGTTTCGAGTAAATCCATGGTTTCTGCAAGCTGAACAAACATCTATCGTTACTTCACCACTCTCAGGTTTTTGCGTGACCTCCTACGAAACGTATGCTGATTGAATCACCGATTCTTCCAAATTTCTTCCTTCATCAAGGTTACACCTGTTCCTTTTCAAAATCCTGGGCCTGTGGGTTATGGCCCACTTCAGCTCTTGTACAAGCTTAATTCATCCTTCCTAGGATTCCATATTCCAACGTTACATCTCCTGTAAATCCAATAGTACTTCTTCCTTCATACTCTTGTGGTGACGATCATACCAAACTCCAACTTATTTTGTCCAGCTTCCTTCTATGGATCGTCATGAATAACACATTTCTTTCTTCATTGATCCTGTGGCTTTACGGAGTACTACGACACCAAAGAAAATGCACTAGTTTATCCATAAATCTCATTATTTTCATATCAATCTTTTATTACATCCTTAACCATTTTTCGTGAATCCAAATTCCAAAAAGTTTATTACAAATGCCGCCACCCACATGGTTCGGTATGGTGGACATTACTTCCAACTTTATTTATTTATCTTCCTCGAGGATTCTTTAGTCCTGCTGAACTGCGTGCGACATGCGCCTTGAAGTCTTCAATCTTCTGTTTCATCGTTGTGGCCTTGAGTTTCAGCTCCATCATCTCTGCATGCACTTCGCTTAGGTATTCCTGAGTATAACGGAGTCTTGCTTCAAGTATTCTCGATCCGCGATGGCTTCCATGGCTGCTTCACGAACAGCGTCGAAGAAAGTTGCTTGTGGCACACGTGAAATGAAAAGTACTGCCCCTCATCTTTGGGCAAACTCTTTCAAATGGTGGAGGTGTACCTCCACATACCAAAGTTCCACTCCCTTTTGCATGAAGGGTAGCCTTTGTAGACTGCATCTCCTTCAAGGTGAATATGCTTCATCATGTCCTTCAGAATCTTCGGGTAATCATGATCACTTGTCAGGGTCATGATTGTTTCCGGACCTTTAAGGAAAGACTCGCAAAGGGTCGTCATCTGCAGTTGTAAAACAAAAATGGTGCTCAGAATAAGGTACATCTCCTAGGGCACACATTCATATCATCCAAACAAAACTTCAAACTCAATTTCCAATTTCCCGTTTATGCATCACAACTCACTTTCTTCCATGTTCATCCAGAATATTAATTTCCAAGATAAAATATAACAACTCCTTAAGGCCTTTCAAAGATGTGACATTACAACTTTATTGAGTCATGAACTATTACAATCTCTGAGTAATCTATTACATAACTCAACTCATCGAACTCATGAAAATGAAATTGCTTTCTACTACTCTTATTATCCATATCAAAATTCCAACTACTCAACTCCAGCTTTCATCTTGTCGGGACATTTAGTAGCATAATGTCCTGCTTCCTTGCAGCGAAAACAAATGACTTCCGACATGTCTCGGGGCTTCTTTGTGATTACGTAGGCTCCTTGGATTCTTGGCTTCTTTTCTGGACATTTACTAGCGTAATGACCTAAATCCTTGCACCTGTAACAAGTGATATGACTCAGGTCCTTCTCTGCGAAAATTGTGTTGTTCTCGGGGTTGCCTTCTTTTCTCTTCCGGATTTCTCTGTAATGATCAGAGCTTCTATTTCCGAGGGTCAAACTTCACTTCTGCTGTCGGAAATATCCTAGATACTCTTTTCTTTCCTTGGTGCAATACTGCGAAAAATGTCCTTCTTCTCCACATAAATAGCAGGCATTGGAGTAAAATCTGTTGAGGCCTTCTCCATCAAGGTCTTCAACACATTCCTTCATCACTGGTTCTTTCATAACTTCTCGGAGAGCTTCTTTCATTCCTTCTTCCTGCTCTTGAATAGTTTGTTGCACCATGGGGTAAATGTGACACTGAGTCGGGTAGTGGGTGGTTCCTTCACACAAGAAACAAGTCACCTGACTAGTTGGGCATTCCTCAGCTGGGTGTTTCTCCTCACAATGAGGGCATCCATCCTTGTGTTCCTCCTGGGTGTGTCCTATTTCTCCGCAAATCTTGCAAGCACAAGGTTTCTTCTTCGGGTTATCGTAGTGCTTCCGGATAAGACGGGACCTCAAGAGAGTCTTCTTGAATTCCTCCCAAGTTCTTGCTCCATTAAATCCTTGTATGGTTTGATGCATCTGCCACCATGTTGTAGCACTTCCTTCAAAGTACTGAAGAGCGTAAGATACTTCATTCTTCCTTGAAACCAAATTGTTCCCGAAGTGATTCTCCATGTTTTGCATCCATAGCTCTGCCTCCGGCTGAGTCTTCGGTCCAGAGAATATCAGTCCAACTTCATTCATCATCTATGGGGTTCAAGGGTTTTAGGGTGAGATGAGAGAGAGGAGGGGAGGGATATACACACAATACAAACAATAGTTTTTGAAGAAACAAGTTTTACTTTGTGGCTGTCGGAAAACATCAAACAAATGACAGCTTACAAATCGTCGTATCTAACGTAAGTGTGTAACAGGGGTTTGGTCTTCTAAAGGTCAAATATTTCTTCAGGAACTTCAAATCTTCGGAGTCTTCAACTGTTGTAGCTTCTAATACATGGTGAAATCCTCTTTACTCAAGGGTCATCAGTTCTCCGATATCAAATCCTTCTTGAGCGTCTTGATTGATCCTCCGGGTGATCAAAGGATAAGGGTATATTCTAACTATTTGAGGTGAGAGGGTCTATTTGATAAATTCAGAAAAGATAAGAAGTAAGAGTCTTTTGTAAATAAAGTTTTGAGATATCCTGTCCTAGGGGCTTTTCCGGTTTCTAGGGTCACGTCCTCACACCAACATGTGCTCGATACCATTTATGTAGCGACCCGACCTCGATGGTCAAGCCTACGTGTTGTTGTACATCCTCGGATCAAGATGTTTGGCACACACATTACATCAATGTATATATCAAAGTGCAATCACATGTATAAATAAA
Source organism: Aegilops longissima (assembly GCA_021605205.1). Taxonomy (NCBI): domain Eukaryota; kingdom Viridiplantae; phylum Streptophyta; class Magnoliopsida; order Poales; family Poaceae; genus Aegilops; species Aegilops longissima. Next base: position 420,886,817 of record CM038677.1, on the reverse strand, counting down.
CTAAAACTGATATATACCTCATAAGTCACAGCGGAAACAAATAGTCGGGTGTGGAGTCCCATCAACGCCATCGGCAGGTTGAGTGTAGACCGTAACCACTCAGATCGTAACTCTTACTCGTCGAGGAAAATATAAGCAACATGATACGTTGCAGCCGTGTAGGTCAAGACATTGAATGTACCGCAAGATCACAATAAGAGAAAACAGATGATAAACTATACTATATGCAGTATGGCTTTGTGGCTCAGATCTGAGTTTTGTTTATGTAAAAGCTGGTTTTATTTTCCCTACATCAAAGGAATAAATGAAGTCTGTACTATGGAATTTTCTATCATGACATGGTTCCGCCAACCGATGTCTCATAGCCCAAAATCATCATAAGTAGCCCACAATTAAGTTATCAATCCGTGTTGAGAGTTCCAGATAGATCCAAGTCCAGAGGCTCAAATTGTCCGTGAATCGGGACACGGCTAATCGATTAGGTTATAACCCTCTGCAGAGGTTTGTACACTTTACCCGCAAGATTCGATCCTCTTTTACGCTCTCGCACTTCGGGTGTTTGAGAACAAGATGACCAAACATGGTCTTCCAAGAGTTCCTCGACCACCGTCCGGTACTCATCCAATCCTACCGTAGTTCTACATCTGCTAGCACCGTCCCCAGCCAGAGTCACCACTAAGGTCAACCAAGCCAGAGCCCATAATGACTTGCGGTTGCATGTAAGCTTCCGGCATGAAGTATTCTTCCGTCTCTTTGAGTCTGGGTGAAGCTTTCCGCAAGATGTCATGGCGCTTCTCCATGCATCCCGCCAACCACCGGTTTCTCCAGGTGCCCGTCAACCATCCTTCACCCAAAGAGTGTGTATTGAATTCTTGTCTCGAGTCTTGAAGTCTTGAGGCCTTGAAGATGCAGTCCTTGCAGATTCCATCATGGAGCTGTCGTCATTGACGAGATCCTCCATTCTCACACCACTCCCGAGCACTCATACCCACCCGCCTACTATAGCGTAGCATTAAAATAAATAACGTCCCGGCTTGGTAACAGGTGATGGGTTCCTGCCTCATGCATACTACTCAACTACAAGAATCAATAACACTACTAGGGGTGGTTGCTAGGATGCCACTAAATGCAATAAAACATAGGTATGAAACCATGGTCAAAGTGAACTTGCCTTCTTGACGATCTTCAAAACTAGGGACTCGTGGTAGCAAACTTAGACTCGGAAATTCTACCGAGGCAAACAATAACCATAATAAGCACATAGCATATGATCACTTAACACAATAGCATAGTAACATAACACACCAAAACAAACGAATCAAAACCCAGAGGAAAACTCAAAGAAACCCAACTCAAAGTTTTCCTACTTCAAGCAACAACTAAAAAATAGTTTTACATTACAAAAACTACCTCAACAGAACCCAATCATGGTTTTATGCTAACTTAACAGAAAAGAATGCATTAAGCAACTAGGAGCAAAAAGAATCAATTTAAAAGCTATTATAAAACTCCTATTAGGCCTAAAGCAAATTTTAGTAAGAAAAATAAAATAAAAGTTTTATTTATTATAAATAAAAGTTCATGCTCTAAAGTGACAGAAACTAACCTAGAACAATCTATCACAGGTGAAAAATAAATTTATTTGCTAACTAAAACAATAGGAAAACAGTAGCTAGCTAATTAATTAAGAATAACATGATTCTAACTAAAACTATTTTTTTATTAATCCTAAAATGCCCAAATAAATTCCTACGGTTAGGCAATGTCAAAACAAAGTTGGGACAAAAAGAATCACTAAAAAATAATTTTCCTAACTCCTTTTATAGCAGATTTACTATTCGACTAAATCTAAAAATAAAGCAATTATAAATAATTTTAACATAGCTAATTATATTTTCTGCAGAGACTATAAGAAATTTGCAAACCAACAAAAAAATCACTTAAAAATATTAAGTATATTAAAAGATATGAATTTTTCAAATCTGAAACTATTCGCTAAAATAGAAAATGAAAAATAAAGAAAAAGCGGCCTAATGGGCTAACTAACATACAGGCGTAATATAACTAAACGGGCCCTAGTGGTTTAAATCGAGTCGGCCGGTTTAAATAAAAACCTAACTAAAATAAATCGTAACTAACAGGGTAAAACCGGTTCACTAACTAACCTAAATAAAAACGTACCCCTTGGGGATCTAATCCTAACCGTACGCGTCGGATCTAACGGCGAGGAGGGGGTCCGGCGACTTACCGGTCGGCGACGGCGGCGAGGCTTGGGCGGCGAGTGCTCCGGCGTCTCCGGTGGTCGGGGCGTCGGCGGAGGGCTCCGGCGGTGTGACGGACGGGGGGTGGGTCAGTGGAGTCAACGGGCTCGGGTGGTCGCAGTGGGTCGGGCGAGGTTAATGGCGGCGGCGGCGTGCTCGGGCTCCCATGAAAGTCTTGGAGGAGAGGGAGGTCCGTGAGGGGAGCGATGGGGTGCGGGAGGGTATTTATAGGGCGGCGGGGGGTCGGCTTGGAGGTGCGAATCGGGAGGATCCGGGGTCTCCGTGAGGCGGGTGGCGCGGTGGTTTCGGCGTGGGGGCGGCGGCGGGGCGAGGAAAGGGACGATGGGGATCGGGCGTCGAGAGGAGAGAGAGGGTGAGCGAGCGGGCGACCGATCGGGAGGATTCGGCGCGGTGGCTCGCTGGGCCGACTCGGCTGGCGCCTGGCTGGGCCGGTTCGGTGGGCCGCCCAGGTGCTGGCTGGGCCAGTCGGCCTGGCTGGCGCCTGGGTATTTCTCTTTTTCCAAATTTTTATTTTTTTGAAAAACAAAAACAGAGGTAATATATAAACCATAAATATTTTATATAGGACATATATATACCAAAACGATCAGGGGAATATTCTCTATCATTTGAACATTTTTCCAAGGGCAGAATCCAAAGTTTATAAAAATTCATTTTTTTCAAAATTCAAATAAAACTCAAATTTGAATTTCAAACTTTTGGCAATGTTTTCTTCTGACATATTTGGAGTGTCATGTTACTCCTCTCATACTTTTTCTCAAGTAGTTGTCAGGCATAGTTTTGAAATGAATTTCAACTGCCAAAGTTTGAATTCCCATTCCAACAACTCCAAAACTTCTGAAACTTCAAATGCCACTCAAATTCAAACAACATGCATAGATGCTTAGCTATAATTTGTAAAACATTCCAAATAGGAAATTTGGGATGTTACAAATTCCCTTCACATAACTTAGCTATCACAGACAAGGTTGTATGGTTTTCAAGGGGAATGAGCTAGGGTTTAGGGTTAACCATGGCATAGTTTGTCCAAACGATCCCATAATGGGCACGGGCTCTATATTTGCGCCCTAGATGGTAAGGAATTTTTTAGCTCATTTGGAGAAGTTCGAAAAAAAGCTTAGAAATACGGTTGTTTATGAAGGAAATATGCCCTAGAGGCAATAATAAAGTTGTTATTTATATTTCCTTATATCATGATAAATGTTTTTTATTCATGCTAGAATTGTATTAACCAGAAACTTAGTACATGTGTGAATACATAGACAAACAGAGTGTCAGTAGTATGCCTCTACTTGACTAGATCATTGAATCAAAGATGGTTATGTTTCCTAACCATAGACATGAGTTGTCATTTGATTAACGGGATCACATCATTAGAGGATGATGTGATTGACTTGACCCATTCCGTTAGTTTAGCATTTGATCGTTTAGTGTATTGCTATTGCTTTCTTCATGACTTATACATGTTCCTATGACTATGAGATTATGCAACTCTCGAATACCGGAGGAACACTTTGTGTGCTACCAAACGTCACAACATAACTGGGTGATTATAAAGGTGCTCTATAGGTGTCTCCGATGGTACTTGTTGAGTTGGCATAGATCGAGATTAGGATTAGTCACTTCGATTGTCGGAGAGGTATCTCTGGGCCCTCTCGGTAATGCACATCACTATAAGCCTTGCAAGCAATGCAACTAATGAGTTAGTTGCGGGATGATGTATTACAGAACGAGTAAAGAGACTTGTCGGTAACGAGATTGAACTAGGTATCGAGATACCGACGATCGAATCTCAGGCAACATACCGATGACAAAGGGAACAATGTATGTTGTTATGCGATTTGACTGATAAAGATCTTCGTAGAATATGTAGGAACCAATATGAGCATCCAGGTTCTGCTATTGGTTATTGACCGGAGATGAGTCTCGGTCATGTCTACATAGTTCTCGAACCCGTAGGGTCCGCACGCTTAACGTTCGGTGATGATCGGTATTATGAGTTTATGTGTTTTGATGTATCAAAGGTAGTCTGGAGTACCGGATATGATCACGGACATGATGAGGAGTCTCGAAATGGTCGAGACATAAAGATCGATATATTATAAGCCTATATTTGGACATCGGAATAGTTCCGGGTGAATTTGGGAATTTACCGGAGTACCGGGAGGTTACCGGAACCCCCCGGTAAATGTATGGGCCTTATTGGGCCATAGTGGAGAGAGAGAGAGGAGACCAGGGCAGGCCGCGCGCCCCCTCTCCGTCTGGTCCGAATTGGACTAGGAGGGGGGCGGCGCCCCCCTTTCCTTCCTCCCTCTCTCCCCCTTCCTTCTCTCCTAGTACAACTAGGGAAGGGGGGAATCCTACTCCCGGTGGGAGTAGGACTCCTCCAGGGCGCGCCATAGAGGGTCGGCCCTCCCCCCTCCTCCACTCCTTTATATACAGGGGAGGGGGCACCCCATAGACAGACAAGTTGATCATTGATCTTTTAGCGTGTGCGGTGCCCCCCTCCACCATAATCCACCTCGGTCATATTGTAGCAGTGCTTAGGCGAAGCCCTGCGTCGGTAGCTTCATCATCACCATCATCACGCCGTCGTGCTGACGGAACTCTCCCTCGAAGCTCTACTGGATCATGAGTTCGTGGGACGTCACCGAGCTGAACTTGTGCAGATCGCGGAGGTCCCGTACGTTCGGTACTAGGATCGGTCGATCGTGAAGACGTACGACTACATCAACCGCGTTGTCATAACGCTTCCGCTTTCGGTCTACGAGGGTACGTGGACAACACTCTCACCTCTCATAGCTATGCATCACCATGATCTTGCGTGTGCGTAGGATTTTTTTTGAAATTACTACGTTCCCCAACAGTGGCATCCGAGCCAGGTTTATGCGTAGATGTTATATGCACGAGTAGAACACAAGTGAGTTGTGGGCGATACTAGTCATACTGCTTACCAGCATGTCATACTTTGATTCGGCGGTATTGTTGGATGAAGCGTCCCGGACCGACATTACGCGTACGCTTACGCAAGACTGGTTCTACTGACGTGCTTCACACACAGATGGCTGGCGGGTGTCAGTTTCTCTAACTTTAGTTGAATCGAGTGTGGCTATGCCCGGTCCTTGTGAAGGTTGAAACAGCACATGCTTAATGAAATATCGTTGTGGTTTTGATGCGTAGGTAAGAACGATTCTTGCTCAGCCCGTAGCAGCCACATAAAACTTGCAACAACAAAGTAGAGGACTTCTAACTTGTTTTTGCAGGGCATGTTGTGATGTGATATGATCAAGACATGATGCTAAATTTTATTGTATGAGATGTTCATGTTTTGTAACAGAGTTATCGGCAACTGGCAGGAGCCATATGGTTGTCGCTTTATTGTATGAAATGCAATCGCCATGTAATTGCTTTACTTTATCACTAAGCGGTAGCGATAGTCGTAGAAGCAATAGTTGGTGAGACGACAACGATTCTACGATGGAGATCAAGGTGTCGCAGGTGACGATGGTGATCACGACGGTGCTTTGGAGATGGAGATTAAAGGCACAAGATGACGATGACCATATCATATCACTTATATTGATTGCATGTGATGTTTATCTTTTATGCATCTTATTTTGCTTAGTACGACGGTAGCATTATAGGATGATCTCTCACTAAATTTCAAGGTACAAGTGTTCTCCCTGAGTATGCACCGTTGCGAAAGTTTGTCGTGCCGAGACACCACGTGATGATCGGGTGTGATAAGATCTACGTTCACATACAATGGGTGCAAGCCAGTTTTGCACACGCAGAATACTCGGGTTAAACTTGACAAGCCTAGCATATGCAGATATGGCCTCGAAACACTGAGACCGAAAGGTCGAGCGTGAATCATATAGTAGATATGATCAACATAGTGATGTTCACCTTTGAAAACTACTCCATCTCACGTGATGACCGGACATGGTTTAGTTGATATGGATCACGTGATCACTTAGATGATTAGAGGGATGTCTATCTAAGTGGGAGTCCTGAAGTAATTTATCATGGTTTAGTTGTAGATAGATGGCCCGTGTTGTTGTTCCGTTGAATTTTAATGTGTTCCTTGAGAAAGCAAAGTTGAAAGATGATGGTAGCAATTACACGATCGGGTCCGTAACATGAGGATTATCCTCATTGCTGCACGTAAGAATTACGCCCCGGAAGCACCGCTAGGTGCCAAACCCGCTAGAGAGCAACGCCAGATGTTATGAGCGTCTAGCGAGAGCGGCTGATGACTACTCGATAGTTCAGTGTGCCATGCTTTACGGCTTAGAACCGGGACTTCAGCGACGTTTTGAACGTCATGGAGCATATGAGATGTTCTAGGAGTTGAAGTTAATATTTCAAGCAAATGCCCGGATTGAGAGATATGAAGTCTCCAATAAGTTCTACAGCTGCAAGATGAAGGAGAATAGTTCTGTCAGTGAGCATATACTCAAAATGTCTGGGTATAACAATCACTTGATTCAACTGGGAGTTAATCTTCCGGATGATAGTGTCATTGACAGAATTCTTCAATCACTGCCACCAAGCTACAAGAGCTTCATGATGAACTATAATATGCAAGGGATGGATAAGACAATTCCTGAGCTCTTCGCGATGCTAAAGGCAGCGGAGGTAGAAATCAGGAAGGAGCATCAAGTATTGATGGTCAACAAGACCACCAGTTTCAAGAAAAAGGGTAAAGGGAAGAAGGGGAACTTCAAGAAGAACGGAAAGCAAGTTGCTGCTCAAGTGAAGAAGCCCAAGTCTGGACCTAAGCTTGAGACTGAGTGCTTCTACTGCAAAGGGACTGGTCACTGGAAGCGGAACTGCCCCAAGTATTTGGCGGATAAGAAGGATGGCAAGGTGAACAAAGGTATATGTGATATACATGCTATTGATGTGTACCTTACTAATGCTCGCAGTAGCACCTAGGTATTTGATACTGGTTCTGTTGCTAATATTTGCAACTCGAAATAGGGACTGCGGATTAAGCGAAGATTGGCTAAGGACAAGGTGACGATGCGCGTGGGAAATGGTTCCAAAGTCGATGTGATCGCAGTCGGCACGCTACCTCTACATCTACCTTCAGGATTAGTTTTAGACCTGAATAATTGTTATTTGGTGCCAGCGTTGAGCATGAACATTATATCTGGATCTTGTTTAATGCGAGACGGTTATTCATTTAAATCAAAGAATAATGGTTGTTTTATTTATATGAGTAATATCTTTTATGGTCATGCACCCTTGAAGAGTGGTCTATTTATATTGAATCATGATAGTAGTGATACACATATTCATAATATTGAAGCCAAAAGATGCAGAGTTGATAATGATAGTGCAAATTATTTGTGACACTGTTGTTTAGGTCATATTGGTGTAAAGCGCATGAAGAAACTCCATTCTGATGGAATTTTGGAATCACTTGATACTTGCGAACCATGCCTCATGGGCAAGATGACTAAAACTCCGTTCTCCGGAACAATGGAGCGAGCAACAGATTTGTTGGAAATCATACATACTGATGTATGTGGTCCAATGAATGTTGAGGCTCGCGGTGGGTATCGTTATTTTCTCACCTTCACAAATGATTTGAGCAGATATTGGTATATCTACTTGATGAAACATAAGTCTGAAACATTTGAAAAGTTCAAAGAATTTCAAAGTGAAGTGGAAAATCTTCGTAACAAGAAAATAAAGTTTCTACGATCTGATCGTGGAGGAGAATATTTGAGTTACGAGTTTGGTCTTCATTTGAAACAATGCGGAATAGTTTCGCAACTCATGCCACCTGGAACACCACAGCATAATGGTGTGTCCGAACGTCGTAATCATACTTTACTAGATATGGTGCGATCTATGATGTCTCTTACTGATTTACCGCTATCGTTTTGGGGTTATGCTTTAGAGACGGCTGCATTCATGTTAAATAGGGCACCATCTAAATCCGTTGATACGACACCTTATGAACTGTGGTTTGGCAAGAAACCAAAGTTCTTAAAGTTTGGGGATGCGATGCTTATGTGAAAAAGCTTCAACCTGATAAGCTCAAACCCAAATCGGAGAAATGTGTCTTCATAAGATACCCAAAGGATACTGTTGGGTACACCTTCTATCACAGATCCGAAGGCAAGACATTCATTGCTAAGAATGGAACCTTTCTGGAGAAAGGAGTTTATCTCGAAAGAAGTGAGTGGGAGGAAAGTAGAACTTGATGAGATAATTGTACCTGCTCCCTTATTGGAAAGTAGTTCATCACAGAAATCTGTTCCTGTGACTCCTACACCAATTAGTGAGGAAGCTAATGATGATGATCATGTAACTTTAGTTTAAGTTACTACCGAACCTCGTAGGTCAACCAGAGTAAGATCCGTACCAGAGTGGTACGGTAATCCTATTCTGGAGGTCATGTTGCTTGACCATGACGAACCTACGAACTATGAGGAACCGATGATGAGCCCAGATTCCATAAAATGGCTTGAGGCCATGAAATCTGAGATGGGATCCATGTATGAGAACAAAGTGTGGAATTTGGTTAACTTGCCCGATGATCGGCAAGCCATCGAGAATAAATGGATCTTCAAGAAGAAGATAGACGCTGACGGTAATGTTACTGTCTACAAAGCTCGACTTGTTGCGAAAGGTTTTTGACAAGTTCAAGGAGTTGACTACGATGAGACTTTCTCACCCGTAGCAATGCTTAAGTCCGTCCGAATCATGTTAGCAATTGCCGCATTTTATGATTATGAAATTTGGAAAATGGATGTAAAGACTGCATTCCTGAATGGATTTCTGGAAGAAGAGTTGTATATGATGCAACCTGAAGGTTTTATCGATCCAAAGGATTCTAACAAAGTGTGCAAGCTCCAGCGATCCATCTATGGACTGGTGCAAGCATCTCGGAGTTGGAATAAACGTTTTGATAGTGTGATCAAAGCATATGATTTTATCTGCACTTTTGGAGAAGCCTGTATTTACAAGAAAGTGAGTGGGAGCTCTGTAGCATTTCTAATATTATATGTGGATGACATATTGTTGATTGGAAATGATATAGAATTTCTGGATAGCATAAAAGGATACTTGAATAAGAGTTTTTCAATGAAAGACCTCGGTGAAGCTGCTTATATATTGGGCATCAAGATCTATAGAGATAGATCAAGACGCTTAATTGGACTTTCACAAAGCACATACCTTGATAAAGTTTTGAAGAAGTTCAAAATGGATCAAGCAAAGAAAGGGTTCTTGCATGTGTTACAAGGTGTGAAGTTGAGTCAGACTCAATGCCCGACCACTACAGAAGATAGAGAGAAAATGAAAGGTGTTCCCTATGCTTCAGCCATAGGCTCTATCATGTATGCAATGTTGTGTACCAGACCTGAGGTGTGCCTTGCTATTAGTTTAGCAGGGAGGTACCAAAGTAATCCAGGAGTGGATCACTGGACTGCGGTCAAGAACATCTTGAAATACCTGAAAAGGACTAAGGATAAGTTTCTCGTTTATGGAAGTGACAAAGAGCTCGTCGTAAATGGTTACGTCGATGCAAGCTTTGACATTGATCCGGATGACTCTAAGTCACAAACCGGATACGTGTCTATATTGAACGGTGGAGCTGTCAGTTGGTGCAGTTCTAAGCAAAGCGTCATGGGGGGATCTACATGTGAAGCGGAGTACATAGCTTCTTCGGAAGCAGCAAATGAAGGAGTCTGGATGAAGGGGTTCATATCCGATCTAGGTGTCATACCTAGTGCATCGGGTCCAATGAAAATCTTTTGTGACAATACTGGTGCAATTGCCTTGGCAAAGAAATCCAGATTTCACAAGAAACCAAGCACATCAAGAGACGCTTCAATTCCATCCGCGATCAAGTCAAGGAGGGAGACATAGAGATTTGCAAGATACATACGGATCTGAATGTTGCAGACCCGTTGACTAAGCCTCTCTCATGAGCAAAACATGATCAGCACCAAGACTCCATGGGTGTTAGAATCATTATTGTGTAATCTAGATTATTGACTCTAGTGCAAGTGGGAGACTGAAGGAAATATGCCCTAGAGGCAATAATAAAGTTGTTATTTATATTTCCTTATATCATGATAAATGTTTATTATTCATGCTAGAATTGTATTAACCGGAAACTTAGTACATGTGTGAATACATAGACAAACAGAGTGTCACTAGTATGCCTCTACTTGACTAGCTCGTTGAATCAAAGATGGTTATGTTTCCTAACCATAGACATGAGTTGTCATTTGATTAACGAGGTCACATCATTAGAGAATGATGTGATTGACTCGACCCATTCCATTAGCTTAGCATTTGATAGTTTAGTATATTGCTATTGCTTTCTTCATGACTTATACATGTTCCTATGACTATGAGAATATGCAACTACCGAATACCGGAGGAACACTTTGTGTGCTACCAAACGTCACAACGTAACTGGGTGATTATAAAGGTTCTCTACAGGTGTCTCTGATGGTACTTGTTGAGTTGGCATAGATCGAGATTAGGATTAGTCATTCCGATTGTCGGAGAGGTATCTATGGGCCCTCTCGGTAATGCACATCACTATAAGCCTTGCAAGCAATGCAACTAATGAGTTAGTTGCGGGATGATGTATTACAAAACGAGTAAAGAGACTTGTCGGTAACGAGATTGAACTAGGTATTGAGGTACCGACGATCGAATCTCGGGCAAGTAACATACCGATGACAAAGGGAACAATGTATGTTGTTATGCGGTTTGACCGATAAAGATCTTCATAGAATATGTAGGAACCAATATGAGCATCCCGGTTCCACTATTGGTTATTGACAGGAGATGAGTCTCGGTCATGTCTACATAGTTCTCGAACCCGTAGGGTCCGCACGCTTAACGTTCGGTGATGATCGGTATTGTGAGTTTATGTGTTTTGATGTACCGAAGGTAGTTCGGAGTACCACATATGATCACAGACATGATGAGGAGTCTCGAAATGGTCGAGACATAAAGATCGGTATATTGGAAGCCTATATTTGGACATCAGAATAGTTCCGGGTGGGGGGTTGGATGAACAGGACCCCGTGGTGTTGCCGCTGGTTGAACAGGACCCCGATCGATCGAGCCGGTTGGGGAGTGGATGAACATGACCCCATGGAGGGCTGGACGGACAGGACCCCGTGAAGGGAAGGTTGAACAATAGCCGGTGGTGGGCTGGTTGAACAGTAGCCGGTGGAGGGTGGGATGAACAGTAGCCCGTGGAGGGGTGGTTGAACAGGGCCCCGTGGAGAGGGCTAGTTGAACAGTAGCCGGTGGAGGGGTGCGCGGCGGAGGCTGGATGAACAGGAGCCCGTGGATGAACAGTCGCAGGTGGAGGCTGGAGGAGGTCGACGGTGGATGAACAGTAGACCGTGGAGGCTGGAGGAGGTCGACGGTGGAGATGAACAGTATACCGTGGAGTCCCCGCCACACCCCTCCCGATGAACAGGACCCCCATTTCGATCGTAGCGCTCCAACACAAGTTCGTTTCCTCTGTTTTGCGGTACGTCACACCCCTCCCGACCAACAGGAACCCGTCTCGACCGTAGGAGGTCCATTTCCTCCGTTTTGCGGTACACAAGACCCCTTCCGATGAACAGGATCCTGTTTCGACCGTGGCTGGTCGAACACAAGGCCGTTTCCACCGTTCTGCGGTACGCCAGGCCTCATTTCCATTGGATGTTCCTCCCAAGCTGGTTGGCTCCCGATGAACAGCACGCGTTCCATTGCCTCCAGGTGAACACGACGCATTGCGTTGCTTCCCCATGAACACGAGATGATGCAATTTCTCTGTTTTGAACCAGCCATGTACACGAGCCCTGGCCGTACGTATGCGCGAGTAGGCATTCGAGACCCTGCCCGTATGTATGTACGTGGCCGTATTTACTTTCTTGCGCCCTGGCCGCTGTACGTACGTGTACATGCTACGTGCGCGCCTCTACTGCGACACGTGTGCGCCTCTACTATGACACGTGCGCACCTCTACATCGACCAGTATGTACGTACACGTTCGCGACCAGAATGACAACGCTATGTACGCTTCGACCGGGTGGGTCCCGACTGTTAGGCACTTCCTTGCGTGCGAAGATGTAGCTGGTGGGTCCCAGCAGTCAGGGGGGAAATGTTTTTTTTGTGAAATACGGTGGCCCGTCCGGTGGGTCCCTGGTGTCAGGTGGAGGAATAATTATTTTGCGCGTAATAAGGAGGCACTTCCTTGTTGCGGCTGTGGACCCAGCTGTCAGCCTCTCCACATATAGTACTCTTCCGATGGAAGTCGTTCGTTGACCACATTGACCATGCCGCGCCGAGAGCACCAGGGCGATGGACGACGGTAAGGCCTAGGAAGGGGACGAAGCGGAGCCGGGGAAGACGTGGCAGTGGATGCCCACGCGGAGGGTAGTACGTGGGTTGACTGCTTCGGCTGCGGTGTGAGGCTGCCGTCACCGGATAATAACAGGAGGTGTGGGTGAGTATAGAGGCATGGCATGGCCAGCGGTGGCAGCACAGCCGGACACGGGAGGTAGGAGCAGGCGGCACGACTGGCGCTGCTTTGGGCGGCTGGAGCAAGAAGACTAGAGGTTGAAGAAGCACTACAGCCGTTGGATGGACATCGTACGGTCACTGGAGCTAGAATCATTCATATTGAGTAAGTTGACAAAGCCCTCCGTCCCCGTCAACTTAGTAGGCCCACAAGTCAGCCTCCCACTATGGTGGGTCCCAGCTAGCAGGGGGTATTCATTTTTTGGTGTGTAATAAGGAGGCACTTCCTTGCGTGCGAAGATATAGCTGGTGGGTCCGACCTATCACGTGAGGCACGCTTTTTGTGAAATCTGAGGGCCCTTCCGGTGGTTTCCAATGTCGGTGGAGGAATCATTAATTTGCGATAATAAGGAGACATTTCCTTGCGTGCGGCCGTGGACCCAGTATCGGCCTCTCCACGCACGATCTACTTCCGATGGATGTCGTTTGTTGACCTAACGCCGCGAAAGCATCCAAGGTGGTGGACGACGGCGAGGCCCCTGGACAGCAATGGCCGGAGATGGGAAGACGCGGAGTAGAGTCACGACGGAGAGGTGTACGAGATTAACGGTTACGCGGTGTGGTTCGGCAGTCGGTGGAGAAGAACGGGAGGGGTGGAGGGATGGCCTGGCCAACGGTGGGGTAGCGCTTCACAGTGAAGCGTGCTAAGCAGAGCTGCTAGCAGCAGGAGACGGGAGCAGGTAGTCCCGAGGGCGGTGGAGGAAGAAGACGAGAGATTGAAGATGCATGCCGGTCGTTGGATGTAAATCCAACAGCTAACAATGTCAGAATCATTTGTTGACTAAGTTGACAACGACTTGCATTGGCTTCGACCTATTGGCCCACATTTCAGCCTCCAAAAATGTGGCACATATTCAACCCATTTTTCAGAATTTACAGTCAATTTGATCTCCTTTTTTAGAATTACAGTCCATTAGCTGGGCTGGGTGAACAAATAATGTAGCGTCCATGCGGCCCATTTATTTTTTTTCCTAAAAATTTACATGACATTTGCACTTTCTCGAAATACACGATTTTGCTGGGCTGATTCTAATTATAATGTTGGCTTGGGCGCATCAATGTTATCAAAAAATAAACAAGGGCTGAGCATTTTGTTATAAATATATTTAAATAATAAGTGATTTATTATTACATTGGTCCTTAAATCTTACCAAGCTTTTGTACACAATCACCAGGATTTTTGTTGCCAAAAAAATCCAGGATTTTATTGTTAAGAAATTATTTTATAAGTTAATAAGATGTGGGATATTGTTTTCTTACATATGTAAGTATCTGGTTAAATATATGATGACAATAACAATAATATATAATAACATATAAAATAATTTAAATATATATAATATAGTTAGAAGGGAAACATAAGTTGGACCAGGCATTCCTATTATGATATAGAAAAATAGAACAGACCTCTGCGTTTTCTTCAAAAAAATACATAAATTGGGCTATCGATGTTTCAGGAAAAATAAAACCTCGGATGGGAGGTCCACAGGCCGGTCGATACATGACGTCCCTCAAGAAAATATAAACCGGCATGTCGTGGGCTGCGCATGTTAAAAAAGAAAGCCTAGACGGGGTAGCCCAAAACCCAGCTGATACTTGCTGCCCCAGTGATAATAAATGATACCTGCCAGCTCCCCGGCATCGTTGTGAATTTATCTCCTATAGTAACTACGTTGAAGCACCTAGAAATGTAACTATGTTGACAAACCTGTGGGCCCCAACATCAGTATAGCATTAGGAGGAAGTATTTTGTCGATGAGGCACTTGCTTGCGTCTGCCATAGACACAGTGGGTCCCGTATACGCCTCTCCACGCACAGATCCTCTCAGATTCCTCTCGTTTGTTCAGCATGTTCTACAACAGAAGACAGATGGCGCCCTTGGCCAGCGCTACAAAGCGCGGAGGAGATCGGACCACCTGATGCAGTGCCTTATTTGTAACAAAAGTACTAAACTAGCTCAGTGGCCAAGTGACACTATCCGAGAGCTGTTCCGCCCGGGTTCGATTCCACCTGATGTAGGGAAAATATCTCCAAATTTTTGCCTCTGCCATTATTGACATGTGGGTCCCCATTGTCATCTACTTTTCCACGCCCAACACTTGCCAAAACTTAGCCCTTGTTTTCTCTGTTTTACTTTTTCGACATTGTGTGGGCATTTTGAAAATAGCATATCTTTTTGACTGTGCATCATACGAAGATGTGCTATGCATGAATGTTGATCAGCATGATGTTAACTAGCTGATGGTTCCATTTTTGACCATGAATAAAACTTCCAACATGATGTTAACCCTGTTTGAAAAGGCCGTGTTAATATAAATGCTCGCCTTTGAAAGTTGCGCTTATCTGAAATTGAACTTGCGCTTTCTTACAAACTGAAACTTGCGATTTCTTCTCTTAGAATCACATTATGCGCACTTTTATACTCCTATGAAACTACATTTTTTAAGTGCTAAAATAGATCTCTAGAATTCATAAAATACCTCATATGCTCAATACTGCAAATCTGAAATTCAAAAGACATTCATATATGAAAGTACTCTCAAAATACACAACACAAAACACAATTCACAACCTACAAATACTGAAAACCCTAAGCTCCTCCTAACAATTCACAACATGCCTGACTATTGGGCTGGGGGACAGTCCCCTCCTATTCCTCGGCGGCAGACAATCGCCCCGTGAGACGATGTGAACGGCGAGGGAGAGGATGGCGGGGAAGCGTCATTGGGCCAACTGATTTTCTCCTCTTGCAGTTGGGTTCGGTCGACGAAGACTCCACCGGCTCGCTCTGGCACGACACCCTCACAAACGGCACCCTGTAGATGCTCGATCCTTCAATCTCTGGTGGATGCTCCATCTGGGATCGATACTCCCACCACCGCTCTCTCACGATCGGGTTCGGTGAATCTGTTTGCTCCATGGCCCAAAGGAGCAGCTCTATGTACTCTCGCGCGACTCCCTTCGGGAGTATCGCCGCCTTTTCGCTCTGTTGCAGATATTTGGCCATAGATGTCGCCGTCGCCGCTAGTTGGTCCTTGTTGTCAAACCAAGACTGTATCTCCAACATCCTAGCTAGCTTCAGAGGGTCGCCGTCTGCGATCCTCACGTATCGGTTGTACTCCTCCATCGATCTACTTCTCAACAGCACCTTCCCTCACCGGCGGTGGTTTTTGAATTGAAGAGGAGAGGAGCAGCGCTGGTTTTGGATTAGAACGGGAGAGGAGCGACGTTGGTTTTGGATTGGAACATGAGAGGAGGGGCGGTGTTTTTGAAATGCAAGAGGAGAGGAGCGGCGCTGGATTTAGATTGGAATAGGAGAGGAGCGGCGGTGGTTTTAGAGGAGAGGAGTGGTGCTGGTCTTGGAAGTATTTTTTTGTTTTGCGTATTTTGGGTCAAAGTTTGACCACATACTGTATTTGACAAGCAAAATGTGAATGCATGTCACCAAAAATAGTATCGTTTGGTTCGTATCTGAATGTACTTTCAAATTATATTATTTTTGCAACGTATAACATATATTTTATTTGTGAAAATCATGGTCAATTATGACCTAGAATAAAAGGGAGACTAGTTAGCATTAGGGTCGCTTTCTTAATTGAAGGATAAATTGATTTTGATTTTGATCCAGATCCTGTGCTTGACCTCTCGTCCAATCCTAAATCGCTTCTGCACGCTCCTCTCCCTCTTCTCCCTTGCAAAACCACCTCATGTCCTCTCCATCATCTCCATTCCAAAACCACCGTGTCGCCTCTCCCTCTTCTCCATTACAAAACTACCCCCTCTCCTCTCCATCATCTCCATTCCAAAACCACCGTCTCGCCTCTCCCTCTTCTCTATTGCAAGACCACCGTCTCTCCTCCCATCTTCCAAAGCTAGCACCGGACCACTTAGAAGGACATCTATGGAGAGGATGCAACAGCGAATCAGGCAGATGGCCAGCGGCGACCAGGCAAAGTTAGCCAGGTTGAAGGAGATCCTTACTTGGTTTGACAATGAGTGGGAGATTTCGAGGATAGTGAGGGCCATGTGGCAATGTATGCGAAAGAGCGAGACAGCGGTGATGAGGGCGGTGATGTACTCCTCGGCGGCAGTCATGCCGCAGTCCTTCGAGTTCATCGAGTATCTCCTCTGGCCGATGGAGTAGACAGATTCGCCCGAGGCGAAAGTCAGGCGGAGGTCATGGGCGTACAGGTCGAAGGTCGAGCACCTGATATGGTCGGAGATGGCGGGATGTTGAGGTAGCAGATGACGTGTGATGAGGAAGCTGGCCCTCATGAGCCCTCTGGTCCTGGAGCCTCGGGAGGCTCCGGGGGCACAGGGGGTTCCTCGAGAGCCATCTCCATCTCTGCCGAGACCATGCCTGCTTGACCTCCCGAGCCTCAGGCGCACCTCGGCCCGGCGCTGATGGGCGGCAACCGCGTTCGGCAGGCCGAAAGGCATGCGAACGTAGTTGTGAGGTGGACCCTCACAACGTCCCACGCGTGAGGGCTATAGGCGCTCCTGAGACGCAGCCCGGTTGAGCCCTGGTATGTTGATGCAGATTCGCAGCCCACCATCCTCGCCTGGATGTGGGGCCACGGCGGGCAAGCGGCGACAGCCGCGCATGACTCTTGACTCCTGTAGCTCCTGGGTGTTCCTCGTGATGAACTCCGAGGTTTGGCCCTCCTTGCCTCATACCTTCTGAGGAAGCGTGCCTTGAAGCACGCCTCCAAGTGGTGCTGAGGAGTCTGGACTAGGGGTGTCCGGATAGCGAACTATCATCGTGGCGGACTCCAAGTCTATGAAGATAAAGATTGAAGACTTCGTCCCGTGTCCGGATGGGACTTTCCTTGGCGTGGAAGGCAAGCTTGGCGTCTGGATATGTAGATCTCCTACCATTGTAACCGACTCATGTAACCCTAACCCTATCCGGTGTCTATATAAGCGGAGGGTTTTAGTCCGTGGGGCGAACAACAATCATGCCATAGGCTAGCTTCTAGGGTTTAGCCTCCTTGATCTCGTGGTAGATCTACTCTTGTACTACCCATATCATCAATATTAATCAAGCAGGAGTAGGGTATTACCTCCATCGAGAGGGCCCGAACTGGGTAAAAACATCGTGTCCCTTGTCTCCTGTTACCATCCGCCTAGACGCACGATTCGGGACCCCCTACCGAGATCCGCGGTTTTGACACCGACATTGGTGCTTTAATTGAGAGTTCCACGTATCGTCACCGATAGGCCCGATGGCTCCTTCGATCATCAACAACGACGCAGTCGGTGAGACTTTACTCCCGGACAGATCTTGGTCGGCGGCTTTGCATCTGCGGGCCAATTAAGCTAGGCCATCTGGAGCAGATCAAAAGCTCGCCCCTGGCCATCAGGTCAGATTTGGAGATTTAAACTACACGGTGACATCGCGGAGACTTGATCTTGACGGATTCGAGCCACAACCAAAATCGCCGCACTATCTCGATGGGCATGATCTAACTCGCAGCGAGCGGTGTCACGGAGGCGCGCACTAGTGTCCGCTCGAACATTGATTCGGAGCCGATCGAGGATGGTTGGTTGGACACCACCTCGGGGGCTGAAATCTCTACGGCGATTGAGCCGAACACAATCCCTGTCCTTTGCAAAGACCGTGACTCCAAGGTGCCGGACTCCTCTCCGGACTCCGAAACCTCCGCGCCCCTGCCAATCGAATCCGATTGGGCGCCGGTCATGGAGTTCACTGCCGCGGACATCTTTCAGCACTTGCCCTTCGGCGACATCCTGAATTCACTAAAGTCTCTCTCTTTATCCGGAGAGCCCTAGCCGGACTACGGCTAGGAAGGTTGGGATGCGGACGGCGAAGAAATTCAACACCCACCCACCACCCACTTTGTAGCCACTGTCGATGATTTAACCGACATGCTCGACTTTGACTCCGAAGACATCAACGGCATGGACGACGATGCCGGAGACGACCAAGACCCAGCGCCTACAGGGCACTAGAAGGCCACCTCATCATATGACACATACATGGTGGACACCCCAAAAGATGGGAACGACGATGGAACAACGGAGGATGACCCCTCCAAGAAGCAGCCGAAGCGCCGGCGTCAGTGGCGCCGCTCTAAATCCCGGCACAGCAAAAACGGTGATTCCGGCACGGAGATAATAACACCGGACAGGTGCGAAGACAACCCCTCGGCGAGGATTCAACACGGGAGGAGGAGAAGCAAGTCCGCACGACGGTCTGCGGCAGAGAAGAGGTAGAGGGCGATAATTATCGCCCCCTCCGAAGGCGAGGCAAGCCTCGGCGACGGCAATTTGTCGTGCTGAGGATCCCGCCAAACAGGAGGCGTTTCAAGCGTGGGCTTATAGCCACGGCAAGCAGCCTCAAGAAAAAGCAGCAACAGCTTAGAGCTGACCAAGACACTGCTAGGCGACGGATGGACTGAAGTCCTTGCAGCGAAGAGTATGAACTCAAACGCCCCTCCAAAAGCTACCCCAAACGCAGGCCGTTGCCTCGATCAGAGGAGGAAGCACCCAAGTCACCAGCGCACGACATGGCAGACCGGCCACCCCGCGGCCGCGACAGAGAAGCCTCTCGGCCCTCCGCTCAAGCCACACCCCGACGCCGCTCAATAAGTACCAAGGCACGGGAAAACGCGTCGGACTTGCGAGATATATTGGAGGATAAGGAAAAACATACAAGATCGATCTACGGATCGCGTGGGTGCCCCACGACACGTGATGATAACCGTCACGCCGGATACAGCAAACCTGGTCGGGCCGAACACAGTAGACAAAGCTCATATGAGCTACGTCGTGATATAGCCCAATCTGAGCGCCGCACCCACTATGCTTCACGGATGAAGTAATGGATCATCAAATCCCGAGGGCTTCAAACCCGTAAACATCGAATCATACGATGGAACCACAGATCCTGCGATGCGGATCGAGGACTATCTCCTCCATATCCACATGGCCCGCGGTGATGATCTACATGCCATCAAATACCTCCCACTCAAGCTTAAAGGACCAGCTCGGCATTGGCTCAACAGCTTGCCAGCCAGAATCAATTGGTTGTTGGGAGGACACGGAAGCCGCATTCCTTGATAACTTCCGGGGCACATATGTGCGACCACCAGACGCCGATGACCTCGGCCACATAATTCAGCAGCCCGGAAGAATCGGCGGACAATTACGGACACGGTTACTAACCAAGAAAAATCAAATCGTTGATTGTCCGGATCACGAGGCCCTTGCAGCCTTCAAACACAACATCCGCGATGAGTGGCTAGCCCGGCACCTAGGACAGGAAAAGCCGAAATCCATGGCAGCCCTCACCACACTCATGACCCGCTTTTGCGCGGGAGAGGACAGCTGGCTAGCTCGTAGTAACAACTTGACCAAAAACCACGGTAGTTCGGATACCAAGGACAGCAATGGCGGTCGGCGTCGCAACAAGAACAAGCGCCGCGTGCTGGCGACAATGATGAAGATACTACGGTCAATGCGGATTCAGAGGCTCTAAACCCGGTCGTGGAAGAAGCCATTCAAAAGAAATACCGGGGCCTGTCCAACTTGGACCGAATACTCGATCGCTTTGTCCCGGATACATGGCACCCCGAAAAACCAGCCAACCACACCAATAGGGATTGTTGGGTGTTCAAGCAAGCGAGCAAGTTAAGTGCGAACTCAATGATAAGGAGCTGCATAGTGATGGCGAGGAAGATCGGACCGCCCGAACAATAGAGGACGAAGGGCTTTCCCCACAAGTGCGGACGGTGAACATGATATCGCAACCCACATACCCAAAGGAACAAAAGCGTGCATAAAGGGGCGTATCTGCGATGGAGCGATCGCCCAAGTTCAACCCATGGTCTTCCTGCCCGATCACCTTGATCGAAGGACCACCCACTAGCATCCGTCCACGGCGGTTTCGCCGCATTGGTTCTTGACCCAATTATTGTGGTTCACCTCACGAGTCTGATGGGCGGTAGCAACTGAACCTGCTTTATCGGGATACAATGCACAAAATGGGCATAGACCCTTCAAGGATTAAACCCACAAAGACAACCTTTAAAGGCGTCATACGGGTGTAGAGGCCAATTATGCAGGCTCGATTACACTCCAAGTGGTCTTGGATCCCGGATAACTTCGAAGCGAAGAGTTAATCTTGACATAGTCTGTTCATGGCGGCTATCACGCCTGCTTTCGGACGAACCACATTTGCAAAGTTCAATGAGGTGCCGCACGCATACCTCAAGCTCAAGATGCCAGGCCCTCGAGGAGTAATCACGGTCAATGGAAACACCAAGCGCTCTCTCAAGCGGAGGAGCACACGGCAACCCTCATGGCGGAGGTGCAAAGCAGCCTCTCACAGCAATTCTCGAGTCCGGCCACTAAGCGTCCGGACAACATCAAAGCAGCGCCGGGTAACCTACAACAAGTCCTCTGGCACGATCCAAGCCGCAGCGTAGCAATCCGGCTAACCCCAGCCCTCGCGAAATTGTGAAGCTAGTACTACGCGCACATAACTACGCTCTGGAGATACCATGGGCATAAGGGAGAGCACGACCACATTTCACGCCCGAGAATGCGGCTCAACGCACGAGGGCTCCGATTATGTCATTCTTTTTCTTTTTCTTTTTTCTTACTTTCGGGACTCCGTTCTCGAAGTCTGTCCGGCACTAAATTGCAGAACTCACGATGCAAAGCTAGGGAAGCGAAAGCTCGTCGAGTGTTCGGTGGTCTCTACTACGAGCATTATACCTGTTTTACATACCATCCATGACTTACCCACGGAGAGGACATGTTAAATAGTCCCATCCCTTGCTTATCGCACAATTTGTATCGTTACGCTTTTATTTGCAGTTTCTTTTTAATAACCAATATATAGCTCTTGCCTATTATTGCATTCTTTCCCATTATATATGTTCATTTCATGACATGTTGCACCCGTACACTTTAGTGCGACTAATACACCGAGGGCTTAAGTACCCCAAAATTATGGTGTGATAAGTCCGAACACTTTCACAAGTCGGCACCCGAACTTATAGCATTATATGCATCGGCTCGAATCATGTCTTGGGTCAATAGTTGGGTTTGCCCGGCTCCTATGTTTTGGTACCTTACGTTCCGTTATATCGGCTAAGGTAGCACTAGGAGAACCACTGCGATTGTGCCCGGTTGAGCTGGGTTGAGCACCTCGGTGGAAAGCTAAAACTGGCCGTCATGATAGGCGAGAGCGATCGCTGTTCGAGAGGTTTTTGGGTCCCTAAAGACTTATGCCGCTTAGGCGAGGAACGGAATTGTCCGGTCAAGGCGTGGATAGCACCCGAACTCGGTCTTCGAACACTAGGGGCTTCACGAAATTTAAAATTATAGAATTCTATGGCTAAGTGAGAGTGTTCAAGCATTATAAGTCCGGTTGCCTTGTTACGTTGCGTTGGCGCCTCCTCGATGGACCCAAGAATGTGAACAAGGCGCTCATGTTTATCCCGAACACCCGGCACTTTTCGTGGCATGGGGGCTGAAATAACGACTTGCCATCTCTCAAATTTGATAAAGGGCCGCACATAAGGTAATATTTTAAATTAACAAGCGTTGCTTACCGCATATGAACAAGTTTTCAGCGTCTGGGATAACAAATGCGAGTCTATTCAAAATTACATCTTTGGAGCACTCATCCGCTATCTGGCCACCCTTGAGGAGGCCCTCATAGTACATTTGGGCGTGCGATGCTCCTTGCCCTTGGTGGCCCGTCGTCACAAGCTTCTCGCATCCAGCTTGCCCAGATGCACTTTAGCGCGGGCAAGGGCCACAGGCACCTTCAATGCAGACGGAGGCGCTTGATGACTTCAATCCATGGACGGCGTCCACCGCCGCCGCACTAGCCCAAAGTAGCTCCGGGCATGGCTTCCAATGGCCACAGCGAACTATGAGGCCCTTCATGGCCTGTTCGGCGACCTTGTGAGCTCGACCAGCTGCTTCAGCTGGCGCTTAAGGACACGGATGTCGGCCTCGGCATCTTGAGACCAGAACACCTTCTCCGTCGAGCTCCCCACCTTGGCATGGTAGAGCAGCGGCATCATCGGACACACTACGGGGCAGATCTGCGAATGCTCTGGAGAGCTCACGAATCCGGGTAAGTAATAGGTAATTCACTTTCACATGCTTGCTTTGCATAAAGAATGCCTTACCGCCACTATCTTCTTTAACGATTCAATTTCTTGGAGGCCTTTTGGGCCTCGGCCTTGCAGCTTTGGCAATCTCAAGAGCGAGGCAAGCTCGGACTCTCGGGTCTTGAGTCACGCTCCAAACCCTCGTGTTTTTCACGAGCACACGGAGCTCTTGCCGCACCTCCGCCAGCTCGCCTCCCCTTCTCTTGCTCGGCGCTCCACGGCCACTTTGTTTTCGACGCGGACACGCTTTCCTTCGAGTCGCCACCTCGTTCGCGGCCCCTCACAGTCCACGTTATTCCTGTCATTTTGGCAGCGAATCCTTTCTACAAGGTATTTCTTTAATAAGGTATTACTTACCTTCCTTGTCCTCGAGCTGCTTCTTGGCAAGGCCGAGCTCGTTCTCAAACCGCTCGAGGCTCTGCTTCAATGCATTGACCTCCTTGATCGATGTGGCGAGAGGTCGTGGCGCAGAGCACCAATCGCATATTGACATACTTATGTTAGACTCCTGTGTATATCTTTTTAGATCCTTAGTCCGGCTTTTCTTTCCGAACACGAACTAAGCATCGAGAACTCTGTCTATCTTGGTAATATTTTTACATATTCTAAACTTACCTCAAAGCTGTTAGAAGGCTGAGTACGAGCTTGGTCAGCCCGCTCTTGGCGGACTGAACTTCTGGATCACCACACTCATAGCAGTGTGGTGCTCCTCCTCGATGGAAGCGGCTGTTAAGCGCCTCGATGCTATCCGGTGCCTCGGTTGGGCGGAGGACACGGCGTCTTCCCTTCTTCTGAAGGGGCGCTTGCCGGACTTTGGAACCGCTGAAGGTTCCGTTATGGAGTCGGACAAGGTGGGCTTAGAGCCTGGGGTCTCGCTCCCCCACGCTGAGTCAGGGAGGCTGCCTTGCGGCGCCTCTGCGCCACCTCCTCTTGACCAGGCCCCCCTTGGGCCCCACCTCAACCGTCCCTGGCGTGAGGTGAGGAGGCGGCCGGAAGTGAGGTACTCTCCATTTCCGGCGAACTCGAGGACCCTTCGTGAAGCGGCGAAATAGATCCTTGGGCGGGATGCATGATTGTTCGGCATTAGAGAACACTATGCAATGATAAAAAAGCCATGGGTATCCGAACACTTACGATCTCGCCAGGGGCTTGGCCCTTGTTGGCCATTCCTCCTCGTCGTTGTCGACGTTGGTGGAGAAGTCCGGAGGAAAGGTCCTTCCCTTCTTGGACCCTCCGGCCTCCCCAGTTGGGGCGGCATTCCTTTTTTTCCCTCCCCCCAATGGGGGAGAGGCTTCTTTTTCCTCCTCCTCTTCCTCAGAGGAGGATTCCGCCTCATGGTTGTCGCGCATGAGTCCGACAGCCCCTGGCGCCGGGAGCTCCTTTGAGTTCCCGTGGCCTCCTTCTTGGCCTTGTTCTCCATCACCACGTGAGGTGCAGGAGCCAGCAGCCCCGTCAATCGGGCGTCCGCTGGGTCTTCTGGCAAAGGGGCAGTTAATTTGTCCGGACTTCTTCAGCCAGTCCTGTCAAAGGTTAGGGAGTTTTAGATCCCGCATAGAGTCAAACTATGAAAAAAGAGTCCCGTAAAGGGTAGAATAACTTGCCTCGCTGGCTTGACGCAGCGAGCTGAATCCGCGATCTTTGTTAGCGGATGCGGGAGCTTCGGCGCCCTTGAACAGCACCTTCCAGGCATCTTCGTACGTAGTGTCGAAGAGCCGGCTCAAGGTCCGGTGTTGTGCCGGATCAAACTCCCACAAATTAAAGGCCCGTTGCTGGCATGGGAGAATCCGGCGGATGAGCATCACCTGGATTACGTTGACAAGCCTGAGATTCTTGTCCACCAGGTTTCGGACGCATGTTTGGAGTCCGGATAGCTCGTCCGAATTCCCCCCACGTCGGGCCGTCTCTTTCCATGATGAGAGCCGTGTGGGAAGCGGATCTGAATCGGGGCCGCCGCCCATTTGGGGTCAGCGCGGCTCGGTGATATAGAACCACCCGATTGCCACCTTTATTGTCTCCACGAAGGAGCCCTCGAGCCATAGGACTTTGGCCTTCTTGCCAACCATGGCGCCTCCGCACTCCGCAGCGGCCGCCCACTACCTTGACTGACATTGAAGATCTTCAGCCATAAGCGAAGTGGGGCTGGATGCAGAGGAAGGCCTCGCACTGACGATGAATGCCGAGATGTTGAGGATGAAATTGGGGCGGATCATGGAAGTCAGGCCGTAGTAGAACATGAGCCCCGGACAAATGGGTGAAGTGGAAAACCTAGTCCAGCGGAGGAAGTGGGGAGAAACACCACCCTCTCATGGGGCTGGGGTTGGAATGAGCCGCCCCTCGTCGGGTAGCCGACACGCGATGTCGCCGAACAAGTATCTGGCCTCCGCAGCTTTGTGATGTGCCCCTCCGTGTGGAGGAGGCCATCCACCTCCTCCCGCTCCGGACATAGTTGGAGAAGGTTGAGGTGGGGTGTGCGGACTTAGGCGCTGGAGCTCGAGTCTTGTGAAATGGATGAGAAAAGGAGGAAGAAGGCGTGGGTGAAAAGGTGGATCCTTATCCCTTATATGGACGGACGAAGCTATCGTCCCCCGCCAGCCTGGTAAAACTCGCTTATCTCCCAAGCGTCGTAATCAAGGACGCGGATGGGTTACCCACGTCCGTATTGATGAGAATCCCGGAATAAGGGAGCACGATCTATGCTTTGATAAGACGTGCTAGGGAAACCGCCTCGCTGAACGCGCTGAGGTGGAACAGTAAAAAAACGATTCATATAAAGGCCTGGCCGAGGTGTGATGTCACGCCGCGGAACACGTCAGTAGATCTGTGCAAAAGTTATTCTCTCTACGGTGGTATGTGGAACTTGTTTTGCAGAGCCGGAAACTATCCTTGTGTTCAAAACCTTTCATGAAGTATTCGTAGGAGGAATCCGCCTTGCAATGCCGAAGACAATATGCGCGCCGGACTCGTCGTCATTGAAGCGTGGTTCGAGGGACTCTTGAGGAGTCTGAACTAGGGGTGTCCGGATAGCGAACTATCATCGTGGCGGACTCCAAGACTATGAAGATACAAGATTGAAGACTTTGTCCGTGTCCGGATGGGACTTTCCTTGGCGTGGAAGGCAAGCTTGGCGTCTGGATATGTAGATCTCCTACCATTGTAACCGACTCTGTGTAACCCTAACCCTATCCGGTGTCTATATAAACGGAGGGTTTTAGTCCGTGGGGCGAACAACAATCATACCATAGGCTAGCTTCTAGGGTTTAGCCTCCTTGATCTCGTGGTAGATCTACTCTTGTACTACCCATATCATCAATATTAATCAAGCGGGGTAGGTATTACCTCCATCGAGAGGGCCCGAACACAGGTAAAAACATCGTGTCCCTTGTCTCCTGTTACCATCCGCCTAGACGCACAGTTCGGGACCCCCTACCCGAGATCCGCTGGTTTTGACACCGACAGTGCCCGTGCGCCTCCCTCGTGACCCCGGCTAGGTCGGTGGCTCGCCATGAAAGAGCCCCCGAGCCCCACCTGAGGAGGGCACCAGGCGCGCCTTCCTATGCGAAAGAGGGTGGCGCCCCTTGAACGGGCGCGGGTCCTGCTGCCACGCCTCCGGAGGTGCCTGCCCCACGAGGGCTTGGACCAGGCGAAGCCTTCTTTTTCTTAGGGATCCCCTTGGGAAGTCTCCCACTCCTACAATCTGGGTCTTCGATTGTTGCGGCTTGGAAGGCACGCTCAAGAGAGCACACTGCATCCCTTTCCTCACAAGGCACTGTGATGACTACTCCGCTTCCTGGCATCTTGAGGACATTATAGCCATGGTGAGTCACTGCCATGAACTTGGCCAAAGCTGGGTACCCGAGGATGGCATTGTATGGCAGGCGAATATGGGCGACGTCGAAGTCGATGAGCTCGGTGCGGTAGTTGTTGCGCTTTCCGAAGGTGACGGGGAGGCGAACTTGCCCTATCGGGACGGTGGAGCCTTCTGTGACTCCTAAGAAGGGCTTGGTCGGCTGAAGCTGATCGTATTGCACTTGGAGATCGTTGAATGTCTCGACAGATAGGACGTTGAGTCCTGCTCTGCCCGTCGGTGAGGTCTGGTGACTTCATGCGTTCTGCGATAGCTGGTGAGCAAAGCATGGGGAGGACTCCGGCCGTTGCCCTTCTTGAGCTGATTCAGCGAGCTGAGCGTGATGGCGCCTGACGACCACAGAGGCGTGTGGCCTCGAGCTTGGGGAGGACTGCATTCACCTCGAGCAAACTGCTTGAAGATCTTGTTGAGAGGCTGGGGCTGGCGCTGCCCAGATCTGGCGATCGTGCAGCAGCTCCTAAAGCCCCAGCCCCTCGTCCCGATGATTGTCTTCGTACCTCCTTGGCGGCTGCGGTAGAGGTGGGAGCATGGCGTTGCCTTGAGGCGGTCCTCACGAGGCTGGTCCTCCAACCTCCCTCATGAGGCTGGTCTGCCAGCCGGTCCTCGCGAGTCTGTCCGCCATCCTGGCGAGGGCCACAGTCTTCCGGTGTCCTGCGCCTCTTCCTCCTCCTCGGCCGTAGCCCGATCATTGCGCTTCGGGGCATCGGCCGTCGCCCTCTCGCCTGGCCCCGAGCTCCGGCATTCGTTGGTGTTGTGGGTGTGGAGATCGTAGTATCGCGATCTTGGCTGCCCTTGGATGACTCGGGTTGATCCTGCCTCGATTGGTGTACGGTTGACGCGAAAGCACCGCAGCCCCTGCGCTTCCGTCCTTGGCCTTGGGCTTCTTCTCTTACGGATCGGCGGCGGGAGCTCGAGGAGGGAGCGCCTTCCTCAGCCTGGCGCATTTGGCGCCAAGTTGAACAGCTCGGGGTGTGCACGGTCTTCATGCATTGCTAGCTCCTCCTTCATCTTGGCGTCCGCGCGCCATCGGAGAAGGCTGAGATGATGGCTTCTCGATCACCACAGGGATCTTGAGGCGAGGCGTTGTTGAAGCGCTGGATGTACTTCTGCAGGTCTCTCGGCTCTTTGCTTGATCGGGCGCATGTCGCTCCGGACGAGGCGATCGCGAAGTGCCTTGAAGTTGGCGATGAAGCGGGTGCGCATCTCGTCGAGGAGGAGATCGTGCGGGAGCGAGTTCAGAGCCAGTTTGGGCTCCGTCCTTGGCGCCATGGGCAACCAATTTGCCATACCTTTTCGTCCCCGTTGGCTGCTTCGATGCCCAGCTCGTAGAGCTGAAGGAACTCTGCGGGGTCGGCAGTGCCGTCGTAGCGAGGAGGCAGGTCTGGCTTGAAATTGTCGGGCCATGCGACGCTGCGTAACTCGGCGGTGAAGGCGCGACAGCCTGCAGTGGCCACCGGGGCTCTCTGCTGATGCGGAGCTTGCTCTTGTGGGTTCTCGCGCACCGCTGCCTGGAGCAGAGCGGGGTCTTGACGCGGTGGCGCTGGAGCGCGGTCGCGGCGCTCCGGTGTTGGGAGCACGCGAGCACCTTCTTGGGGACACGGAGGGTCTCGGCCCGGGGCCACGCGCCTTGGAGCCAGGGCGCCTTCTTGGGGAGGAGGTGGCGGGGGCACCTCCGGCTCCCTGCCTCACACGCGGGGTGAAGGGCGGGGCAGCGAGAGGGACGGCACGGGGGAGCCCCCTGCGGTGCGGACGAGCTCGGCGACGCAGTCGAGCCACTCCTCGTAGACGTCGTCGACAGGGCGGTAGCGCAGGAGCTCGTTTGCCGCGATGAGCGCGGCTCGAGCCTCCATGGGAGCGCAGTGCGCGCGAGATGAAGAACCAACAGGGGCAAGCGAAGGAGTAGCGGTGCAGCCTTCTCGCCTCACCGATGGATGCAGGGAAGAGGCCTGCTGCTCGTTCCCCGTCGGGCCGGTGGCGGCGTTGGCAGCAGGCGACGGGGAACGATGGGGGTGTCCGCCGACGGGAGCCGTCTGGGCGACTCGAGCGGTGCGGGCAGCCCGGCGCTCGGCGCGGGCTCGGCGAGCGTCAGCCATGGACACGACGGAAGATCACACGCAGCCAGCGGAAGAAAGATTCCGGCGCACCCCTACCTGGCACGCCAAATGTCGGATTTCGGGTTCCGGCAAACCCTTGAGGTTCGAACACTGGGGTGCGCACGGAGATCTTTCCCCTACTAGCTCACGGGTTGATGGTTTGCAAGGGATCTAAACTATGAACGATGAACAACACAAGGGACACAAGGTTTATACTGGTTCGGGCCACCGTTGTGGTGTAATACCCTACTCCAGTGTGTGGTGTGGTGGATTGCCTCTGGGGCTGATGAAGAACAGTACAAAGGGAGAACAGCCTCGCGAGGGGCTGTTCTTGAGCTGGTGCGATGGACTGCTTGGGTGAGTCCAGTCGCTTCTCTCTCTCTCTCTCTGGTAGGTTCAACCCGTTCTCTGCCCTTCTTTCTCTTGGTTCTACCTATTCCAATCGGTCCTTCTCTTCGTTTAGTGGCTAGTCCTATTTATAGAGGGAGGCCCTGGGCCTCTTCCCAAATAATGAGCGGGAAGGGCGCCAACAATTGGCCATTTTGAAGGGGAACATCTAGTACGCTTATCCTGACTAAAGTTGGTCTTGGCTACCAAAGGCTCTGACGGTGACGCCGTCCTGGGCTCCACAATGACATCCTTCCTACCGCTCTGCTGGTCTTGGTCTTGTTGCACCGAAGCGGTAACCTTTGCCTGAAGGCTTGGCCTATGCTTGCCTCCTTTGCACCAAATGGGAAACGAGGACACTGCGCAGGCTGCCACCCGCCTGGCGCCCGCCTGGTCTCGATCGTCATGGCTTGCGTCACGGGGCACCCTCGTGAGGTACCCTGCCTTGATCTCTCCGCCTCTTCGTGAGCCTGCCTGACGAGGCTGCTCCTGAGGTGGGTTCCTGTCGTCCGCCCCGCGAGGTTTGGCCCCTCGCGAGGGTCTTGAGCTTGAGCTGATTAAGCTGGGCCGCGTTGGGCCCCCACTTGAGCCACGCCGTAGGCAGGCAAGTCTGGGGACCCCCGTTCCCAGAACGCCGACAGTGTGAGGCTAGCAAATCTAGTGCTGGACTTACTCTGTTGACTTGTCCCCCAGTCCCCACTTTCTTTCCTTTTTCAACCAATAGATCGGGTTTATATTGAGTTTGTATTGTGTTTCCCTTTATTTCCCTATTAGACCTAGAGACCAGTTGGATAGCCAGTCTCTGCTACTTTTCGCCCCCATTATTTCCTCTTTCAACCAAGTCCTGGATTCAGGTAACAAATCTTCCCCCACCCCCACTTTTTCTTCCTTATTTGAACCAAGTAGTACTAGATTCGAGCGCATGAACTAGTTTTACCTCTTAACAGTAAAAATTTAGGTGGCTTTCGAACAGCCGATCGATCCTATCTACGAGGGCACGAGAAATAGTAAAGATACAAATGCAGCGGCGTCGGGAGCTCGGGAAATAGAAACAAGGCGGTTTGAAGGAAGTTGTACACGAGGTCGCGGGTTGTCGCTAGGTGGGCGGTGGGAGGCGGATCTGCTCACACTACGGTAGCGAGGAAGAAGGGTCGAGGGCCCTCCTAGCCAGCGGTGCTTGGGAGATAACGACAAAACACGCTGATCGGGACACGCCGGCGATGGGTAGAGCCGTCGTCGAGGACGACCGCGTGAACATTGCACCTTCTCACCTTCCCCGGCGGAGAGGATCCGGCTGGATCTGTGACCAGCGGTGAGCAGAGAGAGAAAGAGTGGCCACCGCTGTCGTGTTTAGATCTGGAGAGGACGAGACAGTGTGAAGGGAGCAACATTGGCAAGCAAGCACGGAGGCTCCTATCTATATAGTGGAGTATACTACTAGTTTTCTTTTGTCTACCGGAGCCGGCTTGACCTCGTCAATGACTGTCGAGAAGTCTTCGTGCACGTGCCCCGGAGGCGCAGTTGTTGTCATTTTGATCTGAAGCACCGGACTATAACATATAACACGAAAAAATTCCACATGACAAGAAACCATAACCTCACTGCCCAAAGGAGACAACATGAATCCCTACAGACAAACTAGACGAGGATCAAAGCTCAAATTGAAGATAAACTCGTAGAAAAGGGGTCCGTCGATAGATGTTCTAATTAACATAGCCGGCTTGACCTAGATGGCAACCGAGTAGTCTTCATGCATGTGCCCCCAATGACCAGCGCCTTGGAGGAACTCAATTGTCGCTATTTATCTCTCGCAGTGATCCAAAGCACATGACACAATATTGCGAGATGACAAGAACCTTTTTTTAGATTTCTCATCAGAACTACAGCCCTGTACAACACAGCCTGCACGATATGTAGACAATAGCCAATCGAGGCGTGTCTGCTGGAGTTTGGTCACATGCATGGATGAACTGATCTTCCGTGTCATGCATGGATCGTCCAGGCACCAACGTTTATACAACACTTCTCTAGTACTATCGCTCGTCTCTCTCTTCTATTAACTCACCCGACTTGCGGGGCCAGGGAGTGTGCCTATGGTCGGTTCTCGATTGCGGTCCCACATGTGTGTGCAAACGCGATATGGCACGCGTTCCATTCGGAGAGCGGCGTGCCAGACCGACCGACCGTCTGGGTGCGACCTTGAGAGCGACAGGCGTCTTTGTATACTCTGTACATGTGTACTGCCATTTTCTTGAGGCTTTGCTCCATGGCGCAATCCATGGATACAACATTAGTATCTTGTACTATTTAAAAGTCAAGGCGGGGCTTTTCCTTGCGGATGGCGAGGCAGTTCCGCCTAGTCGGTTTAACGAGGGCGAGAAGATGAGGGAGTAGGCTGCTACAAACGTAGGGCTGTGTGATTTGATAGCGAGTTACTGCTGGACAGGTGGGGCCCCGTGATTTGACTTGCCATTTTATCATTTTAATTGCGGCGCTACGACCGGCGTGAGTCTCCCGATTCCTGACCACCTCAATGGTATACAAGTGCCTCTCCCAATGCTCCACCATGTAGAGGCTGGCTCTTGCATGAGAGCCCACTCCTCCACTTTTTCCTTGCCTCTTTCCTCCACATATGCAAAAATGCCATGTAAGCGGGCTTATAGCCCACTATTGTACTTGCTCGTACAGGTGTTAAGCCTGCCACATAGGCATAAAGTCGAATGTGGTTTGTTAATTAAGGCTACTCATAGTGGGGAGTAACATATACTAGTATCATAAAGTAGTATCATAGATGACCATATTTATTGCCATGCATGACACAAAGTAGCATAGCATTTAACATGGTATGGTATCTACCTATGTTACTCTAACCCTCTCTCTCTTATTTAATTGTGTGCCACATAAGCATGTTTGCTAGTCCCAAGTGCATGTTACCCCCACTATGGCCAGCCTAAGAAGAGAGAGACTAGTTTGGTGGGCCCAGGAAGAAACGGTGCTAAGCGCATGTACCTAGGTGAAAGGACAATTTTGAGTCTATAGCTAATTAAATGAAGCAAACTTAGCAACAAAAAACTAAGCACCTATGCATTGGGGACTTGATTTGCTAAGCCATTTAATGCCCTTAGCACCTCATCTAGAAAGCACCATTTCATTGGAAGAGGTCACTCCTTGGCTAATGCAATAAATACTACGAAGAAAGGGATAGAGAGAAGTAAATAAATACTCTTATAGTTAACCTTATAGCTAACCATGTTGTAGTATGAGTGACTAAGCGATGACTATGTATGACATGCCAACATCAGATAGCCTAACGCACCGTGTTAAATCTCCAAGGGAGCGACCGCGCGAGCGAGGCGACGGTCGCGATAGGTGCGACCATGATACGGGCAGCTGGCAGCCCTTGGATCTGAGATCGAAAGGTCGCATGCTAAGTTGCTGAAAATTTGCAGAATAACCCTCCAGGATAGGATATTCACCCATAGATCTAGAATCACGCCATGCAACTGTTTGATCTCCAGATCCAAGGGCTCTCAGAAGCCCGTATCATGGGAGAATGGAAATCTTCGTATCACCTGTAATTTTCCCGATGCTTGACATGACATCGAAAGCCATTTAATTGGGCGTCAGTAGACATGACATCTAATTGGGCCCCATAGTCTTGTGCATGAATCCATTTATCCACCAGGCAAGCCACTACCCTGCTGTTCGCATGCCCCACTCAGCATTTTTACAATCGAAAAACCGCTGGCAGTTCGCTCCTACTCGTCCCCGAACGTCCTTTAACATTACGGAAGTTCGCTCCTAGTGGTCCTGTCCTTTCACATTACGGCAGTTCCACTAATCCTAACCCTCCTCCCAAATCCATGGCGTCCCAAATCTCCATGATCAGTAGTGAGTACAAGGTTAGAACCATCACCGACGATGAGTCCGACATCATCTACACCCGTTCTTCCGCGACGGTGAAAGGATGCCTTGCTCGCTTCAGAAGCATGTTCAAAAACTCAAAGGATGAGTGGGTCGCTGGGCTAGATGTTGAGTACACCACAGTCCTGGAAAGTGAGAAGAATCTAAAGGAGGCAGAGAAGAAGAAGCCCGCCATGATCCAGGTTTGTGTGCATGACTTATGCTTGGTCTACCACATATGCCATACCGACATTGAGTGCGAGGAATTTAAGAACTTCCTCAAGGGCGGCCGAGTAAAATTCGTTACTGTAGACTTTAGGAACG
Source organism: Aegilops longissima (assembly GCA_021605205.1). Lineage (NCBI taxonomy): Eukaryota > Viridiplantae > Streptophyta > Magnoliopsida > Poales > Poaceae > Aegilops > Aegilops longissima. The sequence continues at coordinate 420,853,245 of CM038677.1, read as the reverse complement.
ACAGGTAAGTCCTGGATCGGATAGGCCTCGTTGTAGGAAACCCCTTCGACCTCCAGAAGAATGGGTTGGTGCCCTCCCATGATCAGCCTTCAATGATGGCCCTGGCAGGAGCCATAGTTCATCCTTCGTACGGTAAACTGAAGAAACCTCCGCACATGTTTCATCGTGCATGGCAGTGGAATGTACTAGATATAGACCACATCCACTACGCTGCAATGGATGGCTACCTTTGTTTGAATATCTACAAGGGTTGGATGAAGAGCAAGAGCCAAGTGTTCGGTTCAAGCAAAGAAGTATCGCCCAAGAGGAAGAGGGACAAGGACGAAGTCGAGGACGTGGACGAGGACTCTGAGTAAGGTGGCAATGTCGTTGCTCATGGTGGTTCTAATGTAGTGTCTACCGGATTAGTTGCTTAGTTTAGTTTCGGGTGTGCTTAGTTTTATTTGAGGGGTGTGTTGTGCTGAGCCCCCAACAGAACTATGTTATGTTTCTTCTCGTTACTTTAACTCTTCATTACGTACATACTAGTATTTCTTACAGTTCATCTTTTAGTTGGTATAGTACTACCACTCGTTTCTTCACATTATATATGTACAATATATATGGCCAACATCATATAGCCAGCAGTTTCGTTGTCAAAGAATTTCAGGGTGCTTAGTTTTGTCAAAGAATTTCAGGGTGCTTAGTTTTATTTGAGGGGTGTGTTGTGCTAGACACCATTATTGTGACTCAAATCTCTTTTTCCATGTTATAATGACATAAATACTGATGGACCAACATGCCAGCTCTCCCTCTATCTCACTACAGTAAAATAAAGTGTGGGGCCTACTTGATCCCAACAACGTTCTTATTTTCCTGTAAAATTATTCACTTGGTTACTCCTGACAAGCGGGGCCACAATTATCATTGTGAGAATTGGCTTATTTTTGTCATGTAACGTGGTCAACGGGTTTGATGTGAAAATAACAATGTCTAATGGCATTTTTGAGCAAACATCTAACTTAACAATGGCATTTTTTAGATATGTAATTGCATTTTTGAGCAGGCATCTCACGGATCGATGGCATTTTTGAGTAGTTGTAACTTCTAATGGCAAAACTGAGTAGTGATACACAACTAGTGGCATAAATAATAAGAACCCAACAATTAAATAGGTATGTTAATTTCTTTAATAGAATTTAGCACCCCATTTAAGCACGTACTAGCTTTTTTAATAGTACTATATGCATAATTTGGCGACGAGCGCTCTCTATATGTACCACCTTTTTTCTTTAATTTCATCTTTTAGTTTTTCTCCATGGCGCAATCCATCGATACTACTACTGTACAAATGTATACATTTTTTAAAAGGCTAGAGGCGGGCAGTCTAGCTTGGTCGGTTTCACGAGGCGAGGCCTTTGTGATTTGACGGCTCACTCTCGCTGGAAGCGGGGCCTTGTGATTTGACTGCTCGTATAAATGTGTCGACGACCTGAGGAGGGGCAAAGAACCGTGCGGTATAGTCAAGTTCTCCACTGGAGTACGACGGAGGAGCACGAAACACGACAGCCCTGTGCCATATGGCGATAAAAATGATCTAATTTGCTCATCTCATTGTTAGCATTGTTCTATTCATGCCTCATGAACGTGACACGTCTTGACGAAACACCGAAGCAAAAGAAGAAACACAGGAGCAAAAGAAGAAGGAAGATTATCACCCCAAAAAAAGAAGGAAGACGCACACACAAGTCTGGGGCGCTGCTCTCACTACATGAAGGGTTGCTGGCCGCGGAGTCGTAAATGCTTCTTCATCGCCTCCATGACCTCCATCTCCTTGCGTGTCTCCTCCGCCATCTTTTTCATTCTGTCCATGACGCGGGATTTCTCGACGCGAGCCTTCATCATCTGTTCCACGGCCGCATTACGTACCTTGACAGCAGCCGGGTGCTCGATACGGAGCTTCGCCAACTCCTCCTTCTGTTCCATGACGAGGGCCTGCAACATCTTCATCGAGGAACTACTATTCTCATGCAACTTCTTCCAGTCGGCGTTCTCCTCCTTCAGCAAGTCGAGCTCGTGGCAGAGCTTCGCCTTGTCCTCCTGAAGTTGCAGGATTTCGTTGGTCGCCTTCTTCTCCGAAGCAATGCTCTTCTTCAGCAGCATCACCAAGCCGGCGGTCAACTCCCCCTGCTCATTGAGCTCAGCGGGCATGTCGTCGAGGCTCTCCTTCAGTAGCTCCACCAAGCCGTGGATGAACTCCTTCTGCTTATTGAGGTGCTTATTCAGCTGATCGGGCATGCCGTCGAGGGATAACGACTCCAGTGCCACCAGCTCGGCATGTTCGCCTCCGCGGCTAGGGTGCTCCTGGGAGCCATCGCCTGCCCGTGAGAGATCTTTTGAGGTCTCTGCGTGGCGGCAAGCCCTCTCTTTTTTCCGCAGCCTTGGTTGCCGCTCCCTTGTTACGAGTAGTTCTCGACCTAGAGCTCTGCACACCGGCCATGGCAAGGACAGACGAAGAAGAAGGACTTATGAGGAGGAAGGTAGAGTAATTTTCGATTAGGTAGTTCCCCTTTTTATAAGCTAAGTACTAGCACTAGTACTAAAACCTACATAGTGGGAACACGTCCAGGTTTGGTATGTACTAGTAGGTGTGAGCAGGCTTGCACTTAATTGTAGCACTAGTACTTTCGAATGTGATGGGAACAAGGTAAAGATTAATTGATGGTTTTGGTTTTGAGGCCCGAAACGGCTCCCGGTGAGTTCAGTGCAATATAAATTTCAAGTACTCCCTCCATCTCAGTTTACAAGGCTTGCACGTGTATCTAGGTCGTCAATGTAACTTTTATGAAATAAATTGTTTAACATAAAAAATATATCATTAAAAAATGGAATATTTGAAGTTTGTAATGATATATTTTTTGTAATATATGCCTCTTATTAAGTTGGTCAAATTAATGACCTAGGTACACGTGCAAGACATGTAAACTATGATAGAGGGAGTACTACATGTTGGGTAACATAGTAATTTCAAAAAAAATCCTACGCACACGCAAGATCATGGTGATGCATAGCAACGAGAGGGGAGAGTGTTGTCTACGTACCCTCGTAGACCGTAAGCGGAACCGTTATATCAACGCGGTTGATGTAGTCGTACGTCTTCACGATCCGACCGATCCAAGTACCGAAAGCATGGCACCTCCAAGTTCTGCACACGTTCGGCTCGGTGACGTCCTCGCCTTCTCGATCCAGCAAGAGGGGTGAAGTAGTAGATGAGTTCCGGCAGCATGACGGCGTGGTGACACTGTTGGTGAAGAACAATCTTCGCAGGGTGATACGTCTCCAACGTATCTATAATTTTTTATTGCTCCATGCTACTTTATCTACTGTTTTAGGAAATATTGGGCTTTATTATCCACTTTTATATTATTTTTGGGACTAACCTATTAACCGGAGGCCCAGCCCAGATTTGTTTGTTTTATGCCTATTTCGGTGTTTGAGGAAAAGGAATATCGACGGAGTCAAAGCGGAACGAAATCAAGCTGGAGAAGTTATTTTTGGAAGGAAACCCACGATGGACTTGGACCCCACATCGAAGATACGGGAGGTGCTCACGAGGGTGGGGCGCGCCCACCCCCGGCGCCCCCCCTGCCTCGTGGGGCCCCGTAGCTCCACCGACATACTCCTTTCACCCATATATACCTCGTACTCTAAAACTTCCGAACAGAAGATATATCGGGAGTTCCGCCAAAGCCTTTGTAGCCACCAAAACCAATGGGACCTGTTAGGCACCTGCCGGAGGGGGATCCCATCACCGGTGGCCATCTTCATCATCCCGGCGTTATCCATGACGAGGAGGGAGTAGTTCATCCTCGGGGTTGAGGGTATGTACCAGTAGCCATGTGTTTGATCTCTCTCTCTCGTGTTCTTGAGGTGATACGATCTTGATGTATCCCGAGCTTTGCTATTGTAGTTGGATCTTATGATGTTTCTCCCCCTCTTCTCTCTTGTGATGAATTGAGTTTCCCCTTTGAAGTTATCTTATCGGATGTATGTCTTGCCGTGCTTATCCGTGGTGACAATGGGATATCATGCGCCACTTGATGTATGTTTTGGTGACCAACTTGCGGGTTCCGCCCATGAACCTATGCATAGGGGTAGGCACACGTTCTTGATTCTCCGGTAGAAACTTTGGGGCACTCTTTGAAGTACTTTTATGTTGGTTGGATAAATATGAGATTGTGTGATGCATATCGTATAATCATGCCCACAGATACTTGAGGTGACAATGGAGTATCTAGGTGACATTAGGGTTTTGGTTGATTTGTATCTTAAGGTGTTATTCTAGTACGAACTCTAGGGCTGTTTGTGACACTTATAGGAATAGCCCAATGGATTGATTGGAAAGAATAACTTTGAGGTGGTTCTGTACCCTACCATAATCTCTACGTTTGTTCTCCGCTATTAGTGGCTTTGGAGTGACTCTTTGTTGCATGTTGAGGGATAGTTATATGATCTATCTATGTTATTATTGTTGAGAGAACTTGCACTAGTGAAACTATGAACCGTAGGCCTTGTTTCCTATCATTGCAATACCGTTTACGCACTTTTACCGTTAGTTACCTTGCTGTTTTTATTATTTCAGATTACAAAAACCTATATCTACCATCCATATTGCACTTGTATCACCATCTCTTCGCCGAACTAGTGCACCTATACAATTTACCATTGTATTGGGTGTGTTGGGGACACAAGAGACTCTTTGTTATTTGGTTGCAGGGTTGCTTGAGAGAGACCATCTTCATCCTACGCCTCCCACGGATTGATAAACCTTAGGTCATCCACTTGAGGGAAATTTGCTACTGTCCTACAAACCTGTGCACTTGCAGGCCCAACAACGTCTACAAGAAGAAGGTTGCGTAGTAGACATCACAGGGCTTCGCCTAAGCACTACGAAAACTATGATGGAGGATAAACTAGAGGAGACGGGGTTGCTGGCACACGGCTTGGTGTTTCTTGATGTGTCTTGGGTGCGAGCCCTACCCTTCTATTTATATGTTGAGCCTTGGGGTCGAAACTTGGACTAAAAGCCTCCACAAAGTCGGTTTCACCCGAAAGGCAAGAGTCCTTCTCGGACTCCAGGGCCAGACGCCAGGGTTCCCAGCGTCTGGACCCACACACCAGAGACCAAGCGTCGGCCCCTGGACTCATAAAACTTCCTTTCGCTTTCCAAAACCTCGTGGGCTTTCCCTTTGGCCCAGATAAAGTGTTCTCGTGCCCAAACATTTCGGGAAACAACCGGAACCCATTCCGATGGATTCCGGAACCTTTCCGGAGATCAAACACTACTATCCACATATCAATCTTTACTTCCGGACCATTCCGGAGTTCCTCGTCATATCCGTGATCTCATCCAAAACTCCGAACAACATTCGGTCACCAACATACATAACTCATAACACTATATCGTCAACAAACGTTAAGCGTGCGGACCCTACGGGTTCGAGAACTATGTACACATGATCGAGACACCTCTCTGGTCAATAACCAATAGCAGGACCTGGATGCCCATATTGGCTCCTACATATTCTACGAAGATCTTTATCGGTCAGACCGCATAACAACATATGTTGTTCCCTTTGTCATCGGTATGTTACTTGCCCGAGATTCGATCGTCGGTATCTCAATACCTAGTTCAATATCATTACCGGCAAGTCTCTTTACTCATTCCGTAATACATCATCCCGCAACTAACTCATTAGTTGCAATGCTTGCAAGGCTTATAGTGATGTGCATTACCGAGTGGACCCAGAGATACCTCTCCGACAATCTGAGTGACAAATCCTAATCTCGAAATACGCCAACCCAACAAGTACCTTTGGAGACACCTATAGAGCACCTTTATAATCACCCAGTTACGTTGTGACGTTTGGTAGCACACAAAGTGTTCCTCCGGTAAACGGGAGTTGCATAATCTCATAGTCATAGGAACATGTATAAGTCATGAAGAAAGCAATAGCAGAATACGAAACGATCAAGTGCTAAGCTAACGGAATGGGTCAAGTCAATCACATCATTCTCCTAATGATGTGATCCCGTTAATCAAATGACAACTCATGTCTATGGTTAGGAAACATAACCATCTTTTATTAACGAGCTAGTCAAGTAGAGGCATACTAGTGACACTCTGTTTGTCTATGTATTCACACATGTATTATGTTTCTGGTTAATACAATTCTAGCATGAATAATAAACATTTATCATGATATAAGGAAATAAATAATAACTTTATTATTGCCTCTAGGGCATATTTCCTTCAGTCTCCCACTTGCACTAGAGTCAATAATCTAGTTCACATCACCATGTGATTTAATACCAATAGTTCACATCACCATGTGATTAACACAGATAGTTCACATCGTCATGTGACCAACACCCAAAGGTTTTACTAGAGTCAATAATCTAGTTCACATCGCTATGTGATTAACACCCAAAGAGTACTAAGGTGTGATCATGTTTTGCTTGTGAGAGAAGTTTAGTCAATGGGTCTGCCACATTCAGGTCCGTATGTATTTTGCAAATTTCTATGTTAACAATGCTCTGCATGGAGCTACTCTAGCTAATTGCTCCCACTTTCAATATGTATCCAGATTGAGACTTAGAGTCATCTGGATCAGTGTCAAAATTTGCATCGACGTAACCCTTTACGACGAACCTTTTTGTCACCTCCATAATCGAGAAACATATCCTTATTCCACTAAGGATAATTTTGACCACTGTCCAGTGATCTACTCCTAGATCACTATTGTACTCCCTTGCAAAATTCAGTGTAGGGTATACAATAGATCTGGTACATAGCATGGCATGCTTTATAGAACCTATGGCTGAGGCATACGGAATGACTTTCATTCTCTTTCTATCTTCTGCTGTGGTCGGGCTTTGAGTCTTACTCAATTTCACACCTTGTAACACAGGCAAGAAACTCTTTCTTTGACTGTTCCATTTTGAACTACTTCAAAATCTTGTCAAGGTATGTACTCATTGAAAAAACTTATCAAGCGTCTTGATCTATCTCTATAGATCTTGATGCTCAATATGTAAGCAGCTTCACTGAGGTCTTTCTTTGAAAAACTCCTTTCAAACACTCCTTTATGCTTTGCCAGAATAATTCTACATTATTTCCGATCAACAATATGTCATCACATATACTTATCAGAAATGTTGTAGTGCTCCCACTCACTTTCTTGTAAATAATGGCTTCACCACAAGTTCAGATAAAACTATACGCTTTGATCAACTTATCAAAGCGTATATTCTAACTCGAGATGCTTGCACCAGTCCATAGATGGATTCTTTGGAGCTTGCATATTTTTGTTAGCACCTTTAGGATTGACAAAACCTTCGGTTGCATCATATACAACTATTCTTTAATAAATCCATTAAGGAATGCAGTTTTGTTTATCCATTTGCCAGATTTCATAAAATGCGGCAATTGCTAATATGGTTCGGACAGACTTAAGCATAGATATGAGTGAGAAACTCTCATCGTAGTCAACACCTTGAACTTGTCGAAAACCTTTTGCGAAAATTCTAGCTTTGTAGATAGTAACACTAGTATCAGCATATGTCTTCCTCTTGAAGATCCATTTATTTTCTATGGCTTGCCGATCATCGGAAAGTCAAACAAAGTCCACACTTTGTTCTCATACATGGATCTCATCTCAGATTTCATGGCCTCGAGACATTTCGCGGAATCTGGGCTCATCATCGCTTCCTCATAGTTCGTAGGTTCGTCATGGTCTAGTAACATAACCTCCAGAACAGGATTACCGTACCACTCTGGTGCGGATCTTACTCTGGTTGACCTACGAGGTTCGGTATTAACTTGATCTGAAGTTTCATGATCATTATCATTAGCTTCCTCACTAATTGGTGTAGGTGTCACAGGAACCGGTTTCTGTGGTGAACTACTTTCCAATAAGGGAGCAGTTACAGTTACCTCATCAAGTTATACTTTCCTCCCACTCACTTCTTTCGAGAGAAACTCCTTCTCTAGAAAGGATCCATTCTTAGCATCGAATTTTCCTTCACATCTGTGATAGAAGATATACCCAATAGTCTCCTTTGGGTATCCTATGAAGTTGCATTTCTCCGATTTGGGTTCAAGCTTATCATGTTGAAATTTTTCACATAAGCATCGCAACCTCAAACTTTAAGAAACGACAACTTTGGTTTCTTGCCAAACCACAGTTCATAAGGTGTCATCTCAATGGATTTAGATGGTTCCCTTTTTAACGTGAATGCAGCTGTCTCTAATGCATAACCCCAAAACGATAGTGGTAGATTGGTAAGAAACATCATAGATCGCACCATACCTAATAAAGTACGGTTATGACGTCCGGACACACCATTACACTTTGATGTTCCAGGTGGCATGAGTAGTGAAACTATTTCACATTGTTTTAACTGAAGGCCAAACTCGTAGCTCAAATATTTTACCTCTGCGATCATATCGTAGAAACTTTTATTTTCTTGTTACAATGATTCTCCACTTTACTCTGAAATTCTCTGAACTTTTCAAATGTTTCAGACTTGTGTTTCGTCAAGTAGATATACCCATATCTGCTCAAATCATCTGTGAAGGTCAGAAAATAACGATACTTGCCACGAGCCTTAACACTCATCGGACCGCATACATTAGTATGTATTATTTCCAATAAGTCAGTTGCTCGCTCCATTGTTCCGGAGAACGGAGTCTTATTCATCTTGCCCATGAGACATGGTTCGCAAGCATCAAGTGATTCATAATCAAGTGATTCCAAAAGCCCATGAGCATGGAGTTTCTTCATGCGTTTTACACCAATATGACCTAAACAGAAGTGCCACAAATAAGTTGCACTATCATTATTAACTTTGCATCTTTTTGGCTTCAATATTATGAATATGTGTATCACTATGATCGAGATCCAACAAACCATTTTCGTTGGTGTGTATGACCATAGAAGGTTCTATTCATGTAAACAGAACAACAATTGTTGTCTAACTCAAATGAATAACCGTATTGCAATAAACTTGATCAAATCATATTTATGCTCACCAAACACGAAATAACACTTATTTAGGTTCAACACTAATCCCGAAAGTATAGGGAGTGTACGATGATGATCATATCAATCTTGGAACAACTTCCAACACACATCGTCACTTCACCCTTACCTAGTCTCTGTTCATTCTGTAACTCCTGTTTCGAGTTACTAATTTTTAGCAATCGAACAAGTATCAAATACCCAGGGGCTACTATAAACACTAGTAAGGTACACATCAATAACATGTATATCAAATATAGCTTGTTCACTTTGCCATCCTTCTTATCCGCCAAATACTTGGGGTGGTTCCGCCTCTAGTGACCAGTCCCTTTGCAGTAGAAGCACTTAGTCTCAGGCTTAGGTCCAGACTTGGGCTTCTTCACTGGAGCAGCAACTTGCTTGCCATTCTTCTTGAAGTTCCCCTTCTTCCCTTTGTCCTTTGTCTTGAAACTAGTGGTCTTGTCAACCATCAACACTTGATGTTTTTCTTGATTTCTACCTTCGCTGATTTTAGCATCGCGAAGAGCTTGGGAATTGTTTTCGTCATCCCTTGCATATTATAGATCATCACGAAGTTCTACTAACTTGGTGATGGTGACTAGAGAATTATGTCAATCACTATTTTATCTGGAAGATTAACTCCCACTTGATTCAAGCGATTGTCATACTCAGACAATCTGAGCACATGCTCACTGCTTGAGCTATTCTCCTCCATCTTTTAGCTGTAGAACTTGTTGGAGACTTCATATCTCTCAACTCGGGTATTTGCTTGACATATTAACTTCAACTCCTGGAAGATCTCATATGGTCCATGATGTTCAAAACGTCTTTGAAGTCCCGATTCTAAGCCGTTAAGAATGGTGCACTAAACTATCAAGTAGTCATCATATTGAGCTAGCCAAACGTTCATAACGTCTGCATCTACTCCTGCAATAGGTCTGTCACCTAGCGGTGCATCAAGGACATAATTGTTCTGTGTAGCAATGAGGATAATCCTCAGATCACGGATCCAATCCGCATCATTGCTACTAACATCTTTCAACTCAGTTACTCTAGGAACATATCAAAATAAAACAGGGGAGCTAAATGCGAGCTATTGATCTACAACATAGATATGCTAATACTACCAAGACTAAGTTCATGATAAATTAAAGTTCAATTAATCATATTACTTAAGAACTCCCACTTAGATAGACATCCTCTAATCCTCTAAGTGATCACATGATCCATATCAACTAAACCATGTCCGATCATCACGTGAGATGGAGTAGTTCAATGGTGAACATCACTATGTTGATCATATCTACTATATGATTCATGCTCGACCTTTCGGTCTCGGTGTTCGAGGCCATATCTGTTATATGCTAGGCTCGTCAAGTTTAACTTTGAGTATTTCGCGTGTGCAACTGTTTTGCACCGTTGTATTTGAGCGTAGAGCCTATCACACCGATCATCACGTGGTGTCTCGGCCACGAAGAACTTTCGCATAGCGGTGCATACTCGGGAGAACACTTATACCTTGATAACTTAGTGAGAGATCATCTTATAATGCTACTGTCGATCTAAGCAGAATAAGATGCATAAAAGATAAACATCACATGCAATCAATATAAGTGATATGATATGGCCATCATCATCTTATGCTTGTGATCTCCATCTCCGAAGCACCGTCATGATCACCATCGTCACCGACGCGACACCTTGATCTCCATCGTAGCATCATTGTCGTCTCGCTAACTTATGCTTCTACGACTATCGCTACCGCTTAGTGATAAAGTAAAGCATTACAGAATGGTTGCATTGCATACAATAAGCGACAACCATATGGCTCTGCCCATTGCCGATAACTTCGGTTACAAAACATGATCATCTCATACAATAAAATTTAGCATCATGCCTTGACCATATCACATCACAACATGCCTGCAAAAACAAGTTAGGCGTCCTCTACTTTGTTGTTGCAAGTTTTATGTGGCTGCTATGGGCTGAGCAAGAACCGTTCTTACCTCGCATCAAAACCACAGCGATAGTTCGTCAAGTTAGTGTTGTTTTAACCTTCTCAAGGACGGGCGTAGCCACACTCAGTTCAACTAAAGTTGGAGAAACCGACACCGCTAGTCACTGTATGCATAGCACGGCGGTAAAACCAGTCTCGCGTAAGCGTCTGGCGTAATGTCGGTCTGTGCCGCTTCATCCAACAATACCGTCGAACCAAAGTATGACATGCTGGTAAGTAGTATGACTTATATCGCCCACAACTCACTTGTGTTCTACTCATGCATATACCATCTACGCATAAAACCAGGCTCGGATGCCACTGTTGGGTAACGTAGTAATTTCAAAAAAATTCCTACGCACACGCAAGATCATGGTGATGCATAGCAACGAGAGGGGAGAGTGTTGTCTACGTACCCTTGTAGGCCGTAAGCAGAAGCGTTATAACAACACGGTTGATGTAGTCGTACGTCTTCACGATCCGACCGATCCAAGTACCGAAAGCACGGCACCTCCGAGTTCTGCACACATTTGGCTCGGTGACATCCTCGCCTTCTCGATCCAGTGAGAGGGGAGAAGTAGTAGATGAGTTCCGGCATCACGACGGCGTGGTGACGGTGTTGGTGAAGAAAAATCTTCGCAGGGCTTCGCCTAAGCACTACGAAAACTATGACGGAGGATAAACTAGAGGAGAGGGGGTTGCCGGCACACGGCTTGGTGTTTCTTGATGTGTCTTGGGTGCTAGCCGTACCCTCTATTTATAAGTTGAGCCTTGGGGTGAAACTTGGAGTAAAAGCCTCCACAAAGTCGGTTTCACCCAAACGCATGAAGTCCTTCTCGGACTCGGGGCCAAACGCCAGGTTTCGGCATCTGGACCCGGCGCCGGGACCCTCGCGTCCCAGCCCTGGACTCATAAAACTTCCTTTGTGCTTTCCAAAACCTCGTGGGCTTTCCCTTTGGCCCGAGATAAAGTGTTCTCGTGCCCAAACATTTGGAAACATCCGGAACCCCTTCCGATGGATTCCGGAACCTTTCCGGAGATCAAACACTACTATCCACATATCAATCTTTACTTCCAGACCATTCTGGAGTTCCTCGTCATATCCGTGATCTCATCCAAAACTCCGAACAACATTCAGTCACCAGCATACATAACTCATAGTACTATATCGTCAACAGACGTTAAGCATGCGGACCCTACGGGTTCGAGAACTATGTAGACATGACCGAGACACCTCTCTGGTCAATAACCAATAGCGGGACCTGGATGCCCATATTGGCTCCTACATATTCTACAAAGATCTTTATCGGTCAGACCGCATAACAACATACGTTGTTCCCTTTGTCATCGGTATGTTACTTGCCCGAGATTCGATCGTCGGTATCTCAATACCTAGTTCAATCTCGTTACCGGCAAGTCTCTTTACTCGTTTCGTAATACATCATCCCGCAACTAACTCATTAGTTGCAATGCTTGCAAGGCTTATAGTGATGTGCATTACCGAGTGGGCCCAGAGACACCTCTCCGACAATCGGAGTGACAAATCCTAATCTCGAAATATGCCAACCCAACAAGTACCTTTGAAGACACCTCTAGAGCACCTTTATAATCATCCAGTTACGTTGTGACGTTTGGTAGCACACAAAGTGTTCCTCCGGTAAACGGGAGTTACATAATCTCATAGTCATAGGAACATCTATAAGTCATGAAGAAAGCAATAGCAGAATACTAAATGATCGAGTGCTAAGCTAACGGAATGGGTCAAGTCAATCACATCATTATCCTAATGATGTGATCCCGTTAATCAAATGACAACTCATGTCTATGGTTAGGAAACATAACCATCTTTAATTAACGAGCTAGTCAAGTAGAGGCATACTAGTGACAATCTGTTTGTCTATGTATTCACACATGTATTATGTTTTCGGTTAATACAATTCTAGCATGAATAATAAACATTTATCATGATATAAGGAAATAAATAATAACTTTATTATTGCCTCTAGGGCATATTTCCTTCACTACACTGCTCAAATGCGGTCGCACAAGTCAGTGTTGTAACTGGTCGTACATGTCAGACCAAGCCGCTGCGTGTCCCTTCGGTGAGACGCGGGTCCGACCGACCATCTGTTCGTGCGACTGACCGTAAAGTATTACATGATGGAGACTTCTGGTTGTGGCTTTGGTTGATCGTCACGACCAAGCATTCTAAACTAGTGATAAATCAATTACCATCTTTTTCCAAACGACCAAGTATTTTCACAGGAATACAATACATATAGATGGAGTGATTGTCAAGGTTCCAAACCGACATCACGTTGCAAGTTCACTGCAGCAGCAACCGACTAGGTCACTGCATTGCTGGCGGGGAAGGAGGGCAGCTCACCTCGCCTACGATGCATGCCCAGTGGCGCCGCAACTGGTCCCGGGATTTGGCTTCTCCTACCGCCCATTTGAACAGTTGCACCGGCTGCTCATGCCATTGCACAGGCATGCGCGTTCTTTCCTCCGCATTCGACTCCGTGAATATGATCTCTGCCATTAGCCCTAGCTCGAAATCAACGCGACGCTGAGATGCTGACATCCCTCAGCATCTCTCCCCTGAGATCGACTTGCGCCTCCGCCTTGTGCTGCGCCAGGCACAGCTCCTTGGAACTTCTCTCCAATCAATGCGACGCTTCCTCGATCTGATTTGCCCTTGCTGCCCACCACCTGAAACGCAGCCCTGGCATGTCCTCCGGCGCTACCGATCTGTGATTCCGGAGCAATGGATCCCCTCTAAAACACATGTGGGTTTCGCTCAAAGGCGGCAGTGCTGCGGGCCGCAACGAGAGGGCAGCCCGCGGGATCCTGGGATCTAAGGGATTATCCATGGCGGGATCCGGTGCGCGAGGCGGCGAGGCGAGCCTAGGCGCTGGGAGAGCAATACAAGGCTAAGATAAAGATAGTACTACTCCACTCCGTCCATATTTAAATACAAAGGCCACCAACAGTAGCCCTGGCAAAAATTGATCATGTTGCCTACGTCCTGGTTTATTGGCCCCCTTTTTTGTGCCACTTTTTATGACATGCATAAATATTATGTTACTTACAAATATAGTTAAAAATTGGCACAAGATATGAAGGAGATGAATGGAAGTACTAGCAACCCATGATTTAACTACTCGCATGCGCGCAGTGGAGTAGTAATGTCTTTCTTCCGCCCTCACGTCCACTCAATTTGCATGTGCTATATTAATTGACCATCAATGAAGTGAAGGACTTTACACGTGTCAAATTATCACATGGGGTGGATCTTCGTACAAAAATGCGCCAGCCCGTGTACCCGCGTGTGCGTGCGAGGGAATGAGTGCGTGCGTGGCATGCGTGTGCTTCATGCATGTACCGCCAGTGTGGCTCAGAGAGGACAACGCCTCCACATGGGATCAATGCGACGCTTCCTCGATCTAATCAATGCGACGCTTCCTCGATCTGATCCAGCAGCCCGTCACTATGATCAATCCACACAACGAGGTCGCGACAACGCCTCCACATGTGCCACGTGGCTTCATGAACTGTAAGAGAGACATTGTGTAGCGTGCCATTGGAATTCTAATTTACGTGTTTTGCACATACTCGAAGTACTAGTAAGGTACACGTGCATTGCACGCAACAGATTTGGCAACCAAATTATGAATAAACACCACACTATAGCATGTAAGCTCTGAGTCATATATGCCTGATGTAGACCTCCATTTAATTCTTATAGTTCATCTCATTCAAAATCAATTATTTTTTATAAAAAATCTAGGGCCTCTTTGATTCGTAGGATTTCCAAAACGCGGGAATAGGAAAAACATGGGATTAGAGTGGAATGTCATATTGAATCCTACAGGATTGTGCGAGTGTTTGATTGTGCATAGAAAAAACACGGGATTCTTTCAAAGAGGTTTGACTGGATGGGATGTTTCCTATGAAATCTAGTGCAAATGAATCCTATGGAAAAATTCCTATGGTTTACAATCCTACGAATCAAACAACCAAGATAGGAAAAATTCCTAAGGATTAGAATCCTCCAAAATTCCTTTGAGAATCCTTTGAATCAAAGAAGCCCTTAATCTATTTTATGATTCATGGAATTATGCGTTGTAAAGCATAATGTAAAAAACAAATAATGGAAATTAAACTAGAAAAAAACTTTGGGTAGTTATGATACGGAAGATTGTAGAACAAAGGAGAAGCACTTGCGTTTTGAGGTTTGTGCATTATGCTTAAGTTCAACCATGGAGTCTGCTAGAATGTACATGTGGCAAAATCCGGTGGGGGGCTAGAAGATGGTGCGAGGGGCCAAGTGGAGGGAGACTATGAAGGAGTGCACAAGTGCGAGATCGATATTTAAAGAGAAGGGGCGAGAACGTGCGCTATTGTGCGCAGTGGCGGAGCCATGAAAAATAAATGAGCTAGGGGGGCAAGCATTGCTAATCCTTTATGAGGAGGGCTAATTCATCAACTTAAACCATTTTACCAGCAATTGTCTAATGATCACATTCATATTACCCTCGATATATAGTGATGTTAGGGGGGGCAGGGCCTTGCTGCCCATGTCTTCGCCACTGTGCATGCATCTGAGAGATGAAGCGGAAGGCATGGATGATGAGAGGGGGACGTTGGATATATAATTAATGTGGTGTATTAGCTATGTAATCCTATATAGAGAGGTATAGATTGATCGATGTGGATATGGGAAAGAGGGTGAGACCTCACTAGATATATATATTGATTGGTTCGTGTGTAAAACGGTGAGAGACCTAGCTATATATACACACACGTAGAGGAACATCGATCGTTGTGCATGCACGTGAGAGATAAATAACGCCTGATATGATGGAGAGGGGGAGGGGTGTGTGTGTGTGTGTGTGTGTGTGTGTGTGTGTGTGTGTGTGTGTGTGTGTGTGCATGCATGCATAGGAGACCGGCCTAAAGAAAAAGATTGTATGTGTGTGATGGATAATGCCGAGTGGTAGTGTGTGTGCATGCATGCACGAGAGAAAGTTAGTGGTACAATTATAAAGAGAAGACGACTGTGTGGGTGTAAAAGACTAGGTGAGGTCATAATCGATGTAAAGTTGAATTCAAATATTTGAATAAGAGATCATGATGTTTGAAACCCATGCATGCATGAATATAACTGAGATATGTGCGGTGTGGTTTGGAAATGAGCATGTTGTACTGTATACACATTGAACAAGGTCAGACTGATTTGAATTTGAGATAACGATGGCAGACATCGTTTGGCCACATTGCATCCGTGCATGGACACACAATTCTAATTGGAGATGATGGGTGGCTTTAGCATCACATATATATATCTATACCCCTATATATATATATATATTATATTTTATATTTTTATATAGTGTGCGGATAACATGGTCGTTGGATGAGGCCAATCCGATGGTGCAGAGATGGCAAATTTGAGCACTACTAGCCTTTGGATATCATCTAGATTCCACCAGATTTTGCCAAGTGTACAATCTAGAAGACTCCATGGTTGAACTTAAGCATAATGCACAAACCTCAAAACACAAGCACTTCTTCTTTGTTCTAGAATCTTCCGTATCAGAATTTCCCAAATGATTTTATACATGATTTGCCATTATTTGTTTTTACTTTATGCCTTACAACGCGCAATTCCATAAATCTTAAAATAGATTAGCTTTCTTATTAAAACCGGATGATTTTGAATGAAATGAACTATAAGAATTAAACGAACATCTACATCATGCATATATGACTCAAAGCTTACATGCTATAATGTGGTATTCATTCATAATTTGGTTGCCAAATCTCATGCGTGTAATGCATGTGTACCTTACTAGTCTAAATGGTGTTTGTGTATGTGTGTTGTGCGTGTTAAACACATTGTACGTAGTATATCATACATGGGTTAGATTCCGAAAATCTAGCTAGAGCATACATGTACTATGATTTGAATTCAACATAAAATGGATACATATATTTGAATTTGACATTGTATGTACATGTAGTTCGTATTTATATAGAAATTTACTTCTCACATATTCATGTCATGTGTTGTGAAGATAATATTTAGATGGTTGTATAACTAACCCGAGTACAATCCCATTCAAACAGGGAAAATGTACTCAAATTTAGTCCATATGCTAGACAACACACATTGTTTTTTATTGTTGAAGGAAGTGCAAATTGTTTTGGTACTGTACACATTATGTTTGTTGTCCCGATTTTTTTAGTTTTTTGTTGTTGTATTTGGATGCATTTCTAGTAATATAGTAAAACGGGATATGGTTCTCTCTAGTGATGAGGTGCGAATTGTCTTTTTTGGTACACGTTAAGCTTGTTCTCCCGAAATTTAAAGCCGCGCCTTGTTATGCCGAAATTTCAAGCTAGCGTCTCTGTCTATCATGCTGCGAAACTCCCGCCTCTTCAACACGCGCCTTGTTACCCCGAAATATTTAAGATATATCTTTGTCTCGCTGTGCTCCAACAACTCCCTCCATCTCAACCCACGTCTTGCTATTCCAAAATTACAATGCGCGCGAAAACTCCCACCTCCTGTGAAATCCCGACACGTGAAATGCCTGTGATACCCCCAAACCAAAAGAACCGCCTAGCTCAAATCGGTGGGGGTACTTTCGTAACTTGCCCCACATTTCGGACAAGCGCGTCCCTAAGCCATGGTTCCCCACTCCCATCCCATCCGCTCACCCATTCGTACACCGAGGCCACGAAAACCCGCGAAGCCCCACACCCTCCCCCGTCCGCCACCCAGCCGGAGCCTCTTCCCCGACGACGTCGTCCACAGCAACACCTCGACGTCCCTCGTCCACCGTACCGGATGAGGATCCGTTGTCGATCTTGCCGTCCCGTCGGTTCAGCGACCCCGTCATCCACCCCCAAGGAGTTGCCCTGACGTTCCCCTCGTCTTTCGCGCCACCTCCATTCTCGCACCGTCGTCTTCACCTGCACTACCAGAAGAGCAGCATCATCACCGTTTCCTCGGATGAAGTTGCGGCCTAATCAGCACCACCAAAGAGGTTGTACACTAATCACCGCATTTTCTTCTTGATTTGATCTCACGGTGCTGCCGGCGCTCGGTCCCGAGCCTGAAGGAAATATGCCCTAGAGGCAATAATAAAGTTATTATTTATTTCCTTATTTCATGATAAATGTTTATCATTCATGCTAGAATTGTATTAACTGGAAACACGATACATGTGTGAATATATAGACAAACAGAGTGTCACTAGTATGCCTCTACTTGACTAGCTCGGTGATCAAAGATGGTTATGTTTCCTAGCCATGGACAAAGAGTTGTCATTTGATTAATGGGATCACATCATTAGGAGAATGATGTGATTGACTTGACCCATTCCGTTAGCTTAGCACTTGATCATTTAGTATGTTGCTATTGCTTTCTTCATGACTTATACATGTTCCTATGACTATGAGATTATGCAACTCCCGTTTACCGGAGGAACACTTTTTGTGCTACCAAACGTCACAATGTAACTGGGTGATTATAAAGGTGCTCTACAGGTGTCTCCGAAGGTACTTCTTGCGTTGGCGTATTTCGAGATTAGGATTTGTCACTCCGATTGTCGGAGAGGTATCTCTGGGCCCACTCGGTAATGCACATCACTATAAGCCTTGCAAGCATTGCAACTAATGAGTTAGTTGCGGGATGATGTATTACGGAACGAGTAAAGAGACTTGCCGGTAATGAGATTGAACTAGGTATTGAGATACCGACGATCGAATCTTGGGCAAGTAACATACCGATGACAAAGGGAACAACGTATGTTGTTATGCGGTTTGACCGATAAAGATCTTCGTAGAATACGTGGGAGCCAATATGAGCATCCAGGTTCCGCTATTGGTTATTGACCGAAGATGTGTCTCGGTCATGTCTACATAGTTCTCGAACCCGTAGGGTCCGCACGCTTAAAGTTCGATGACGGTTATATTATGAGTTTATGAGTTTTGATGTACCGAAGGAGTTCGGAGTCCCGGATGAGATCGGGGACATGACGAGGAGTCTCGAAATGGTCGAGACGTAAAGACCGATATATTGGATGATTATATTCAGACTTCGGAAAGGTTCCGAGTGATTGGTATTTTTGAGTACCGGAGAGTTACGGAATTCGCGGGGAGTATATGGGCCTTATTGGGCCATACGGGAATAGAGGAGAGAGGCCAAAGGAAGGAGGCTCGCCCCCCCCTGGTCCGAATTGGACAAGGGTGCAGCCCCTTTCCTTCTCCCTCTCCTCCTCTTTCCTTCTCTCCTACTCCAACAAGGAAAGGAGGAGTCCTACTCCCGGTGGGAGTAGGACTCCCCCCTTGGCGCGCCCTCCTCCTTGGCCGGCCGCCTCCCCCTTGCTCCTTTATATACGGGGGCAGGAGGGCACCCATAGACACAACAATTGATCTCTTGATCTCTTAGCCGTGTGCGGTGCCCCCCTCCACCATAGTCCACCTCGATAATACTCTAGTGGTGCTTAGGCGAAACCCTGCATCGGCAGAACATCAACATCGTCACCACGCCGTTGTGCTGACGAAACTCTCCCTCAACACTCGGCTGGTTCGGAGTTCGAGGGACGTCATCGGGCTGAACGTGTGCTGAACTCGGAGGTGCCGTATGTTCGGTACTTGATCGGTCGGATCGTGAAGACGTACGACTACATCAACCGCGTTGTGCTAATGCTTCCGCTTTCGGTCGACGAGGGTACGTAGACAACAGTCTCCCCTCTTGTTGCTATGCATCACCATGATCTTGCGTGTGCGTAGGAATTTTTTTGAAATTACTACGTTACCCAAGAGTGGCATCCGAGCCTGGTTTTATGCGTAGATGGTATATGCATGAGTAGAACACAAGTGAGTTGTGGGCGATATAAGTCATACTACTTACCAGCATGTCATACTTTGGTTCGACGGTATTGTTGGATGAAGCGGCCCATACCGACATTACGCATACGCTTACGCGAGATTGGTTTTACCGCCGTGCTATGCATACAGGTGACTAGCGGGTGTCAGTTTCTCCAACTTTAGTTGAACCGAGTGTGGCTACGCCCGGTCCTTGAGAAGGTTAAAACAACACTAACTTGACAAACTATCGTTGTGGTTTTGATGCGTAGGTAAGAACGGTTCTTGCTCAGCCCGTAGCAGCCACATAAAACTTGCAACAACAAAGTAGAGGATGTCTAACTTGTTTTTGCAGGGCATGTTGTGATGTGATATGGTCAAGGCATGATGCTAAATTTTATTGTATGAGATGATCATGTTTTGTAACCGATTTATCGGCAACTGGCAGGAGCCATATGGTTGTCGCTTTATTGTATGCAATGCAATCGCCCTGTAATGCTTTACTTTATCACTAAGCGGTAGCGATAGTCGTAGAAGCATAAGATTGGCGAGACGACAACGATGCTACGATGGAGATCAAGGTGTCGCGCCGGTGACGACGGTGATCATGACGGTGCTTCGGAGATGGAGATCACAAGCATAAGATGATGATGGCCATATCATATCACTTATATTGATTACATGTGATATTTATCTTTTATGCATCTTATCTTGCTTTGATTGACGGTAGCATTATAAGATGATCCATCACTAAATTATCAAAGTATAAGTGTTCTCCCTGAGTATGCACCATTGCGAAAGTTCTTCGTGCTGAGACACCACGTGATGATGGGGTGTGATAGGCTCTATGTTCAAATACAACGGGTGCAAAACAGTTGCACACGCGGAATACTCAGGTTAAACTTGACGAGCCTAGCATATAACAGATATGGCCTCGGAACGCGGAGACCGAAAGGTCGAACGTGAATCATATAGTAGATATGATCAACATAGTGATGTTCACCATTGAAACTACTCCAACTAACGTGATGATCGGACATGGTTTAGTTGATTTGGATCACGTGATCACTTAGAGGATTAGAGGGATGTCTATCTAAGTGGGAGTTCTTAAGTAATATGATTAATTGTACTTAAATTTATCATGAACTTAGTCCTGGTAGTATTTTGCAAATTATGTTGTAGATCAATAGCTCGCGTTGTTGCTTTCATATGTTTATTTTGATATGTTCCTAGAGAAACTGTGTTGAAAGATGTTAGTAGCAATGATGCGGATTGGATCCGTGATCTGAGGATTGTCCTCATTACTGCATAGAAGAATTATGTCCTTGATGCACCGCTAGGTGACGGACCTATTGCAGGAGCGGATCGGGCGTTATGAGCGTTTGGCTAGCTCAATATGATGACTACTTGATAGTTAAGTGCACCATACTTAACGGCTTAGAATCGGGACTTCAAAGACGTTTTGAACGTCATGGGCTATATGAGATGTTCCAGGAGTTGAAGTTAATATTTCAAGCAAATACCCGAGTTGAGAGATAAGAAGTCTCCAACAAGTTCTATAGCTAAAAGATGGAGGAGAATTGCTCAACTAGTGAGCATGTGCTCAGATTGTCTGGGTACTACAATCACTTGAATCAAGTGGGAGTTAATCTTCCAGATAAGATAGTGATTGATAGAGTTCTCTAGTCACCATCACCAAGTTAGTAGAACTTCGTGATGAACTATAATATGCAAAGGATGAAGAAAACGATTCCCGAGCTCTTCGCGATGTTGAAATCAACGAAGGTAGAAATCAAGAAAAGAGCATCAAGTGTTGATGATTGACAAGACCACTAGTTTCAAGAAAAGGGCAAAGGGAAAGAAAGGGAACTTCAAGTAGAATGACAAGCAAGTTGTCACTCCCGCGAAGAAGCTCAAAGCTGGACCAAAGCCTGAAACTGAGTGCTTACATTGCAAAGGAAATGGTCACTGAAAGCGGAGATGCCCTGAATATTTGGTGGATAAGAAGGATGGCAAAGTGAACAAGGGTATATTTGATATACAGGTTATTGATGTGTGCCTTACTAGTGTTTATAGTAGCCCCTGAGTATTTGATACTTGTTCGGTTGCTAAGATTAGTAACTCGAAACAGGAGTTACATAATAAACAGAGACTAGTTGAGGGGAAGTGACGATGAGTGTTGGAAATAGTTCCAAGATTGATATGATCATCATCACACACTCCCTATACTTTCGGGATTAGTGTTAAACCTAAATAAATGTTATTTGGCGTTTGCCTTGAGCATGAATATAATTTGATCATGTTTATTGCAATATGGTTATTCATTTGAAGTCAGAGAATAATTGTTGTTCTGTTTACATGAACAAAACCTTCAATGGTCATACACCCAATGAAAATAGTTTGTTGGATCTCGATCGTAGTGATACACATATTCATAATATTGATGCCAAAAGATGCAAAGTTAATAATGATAGTGCAACTTATTTTTGGCACTGCCGTTTAGGTCATATTGGTGTAAAGCGCATGAAGAAACTCCATGCTGATGGGATTTTGGAATCACTTGATTATGAATCACTTGATGCTTGTGAACCATGCCTCATGGGCAAGATGACTAAGACTCCGTTCTCTGGAACAATGGAGCGAGCAACAGATTTATTGGAAATCATACATACTGATGTATGTGGTCCGATGAATACTGAGGCTCGCGGCAGGTGTCATTATTTTCTTATCTTCACAGATGATTTGAGCAGATATGAGTATATCTACTTGATGAAACACAAGTCTGAAATATTTGAAAAGTTCAAAGAATTTCAGAGTGAAGTGGAGACTCATTGTAACAAAAATAAAAGTTTCTACGATATGATCGCAGAAGTACAATATTTGAGTTACGAGTTTGGCCTTCAGTTAAAACAATGTGAAATAGTTTCACTACTCACGCCACCTGGAACACCACAGTGTAATGGTGTGTCCAAATGTTGTAACCGTACTTTATTAGATATGGTGCGATCTATGATGTATCTTACCTATTTACCACTATCGTTTTGGGATTATGCATTAGAAACAGATGCATTCACTTTAAATAGGGCACCATCAAAATCCTTTGAGACGACACCGTATGAACTATGGTTTAGCAATAAACCTAAGCTGTCATTTCTTAAAGTTTGGAGTTGCGATGCTTATGTGAAAAAGTTTCAACATGATAAGCTTGAACCCAAATCGGAGAAGTGCGTCTTCATAGGATACCCAAAATGTTGGGTACACCTTCTATCATAGATCCGAAGGCAAGACATTCGTTGCCAAGAATGGATCCTTTCTAGAGAAGGAGTTTCTCTCGAAAGAAGTGAGTGGGAGGAAAGTAGAACTTGATAAGGTAACTGTACCTGCTCCCTTATTGGAAAGTAGTTCATCACAGAAATCTGTTCCTGTGACTACTACACCAATTAGTGAGGAAGCTAATGATGATGATCATGTAACTTCAGATCAAGTTACTACCAAACCTCGTAGGTAAACCAGAGTAAGATCCACACCAGAGTGGTATGGTAATCCAGTTCTGGAGGTCATGTTACTTGACCATGACGAACCTATGAACTACGAGGAAGCGATGATGAGCCTAGATTCCGCGAAATGGCTTGAGACCATGAAATCTTAGATGGGATCCATGTATGAGAACAAAGTGTGGACTTTGGTGGACTTGCTCGATGATCGGCAAGCCATTAAGAATAAATGGATCTTCAAGAGGGATACGGACGTTGATAGTAATGTTACTATCTACAAAGCTAGAATTGTCGCAAAAGGTTTTTTACAAGTTCAAGGTGTTGACTACGATGAGAGTTTCTCACTCGTATCTATGCTTTCTGTCCAAATCATGTTAGCAATTGCCGCATTTATGAAATCTGGCAAATGGATAAACAAAACTGCATTCCTTAATGGATTTATTAAAGAAGAGTTGTATATGATGCAACCAGAAGGTTTTATCAACCCTAAAGGTGCTAAAAAATATGCAAGCTCCAGCGATCCATCTATGGACTGGTGCAAGCATCTCGGAGTTGGAATACACGCTTTGATGAGTTGATCAAAGCATATAGTTTTATACAGACTTGTGGTGAAGCCTGTATTTACAAGAAAGTGAGTGGGAGCACTACAACATTTCGATAAGTATATGTGTATGACATATTGTTGATCGGAAATAATGTAGAATTATTCTGCAAAGCATAAAGGAGTGTTTGAAAGGAGTTTTTCAAAGAAACACCTCGGTGAAGCTGCTTACATATTGAGCATCAAGATCTATAGAGATAGATCAAGACGCTTGATAAGTTTTTTCCAATGAGTACATACCTTGACAAGATTTTGAAGTAGTTCAAAACGGAACAGTCAAAGAAAGAGTTTCTTGCCTGTGTTACAAGGTGTGAAATTGAGTAAGACTCAAAACCCGACCACGGCAGAAGATAGAAAGAGAATGAAAGTCATTCCCTATGTCTCAGCCATAGGTTCTATAAAGTATGCCAAGCTATGTACCAGATCTATTGTATACCCTACACTGATTTTGGCAAGGGAGTACAATAGTGATCTAGGAGTAGATCACTGGACATCGGTCAAAATTATCCTTAGTGGAATAAGGATATGTTTCTCGATTATGGAGGTGACAAAAGGTTCGTCGTAAAAGGGTTACGTCGATACAAGTTTTGGCACTGATCCAGATGACTCTAAGTCTTCATCTGGATACATATTGAAAGTGGGAGCAATTAGCTAGAGTAGCTCCGTATAGAGCATTGTAGACATAGAATATTTGCAAAATACATACGGCTCTGAATGTGACAGACCCGTTGACTAAACTTCTCTCGCAAGCAAAACATGATCACACCTTAGTACTCTTTGGGTGTTAATCACATAATGATGTGAACTAGATTATTGACTCTAGTAAACCCTTTGGGTATTGGTCACATCACGATGTGAACTATGGGTATTAATCACATGGTGATGTGAACTATTGATGTTAAATCACATGGCGATGTGATCTAGATTATTGACTCTAGTGCAAGTGGGAGACTGAAGGAAATATGCCCTAGAGGCAATAATAAAGTTATTATTTATTTCCTTATTTCATGATAAATGTTTATTATTCATGCTAGAATTGTATTAACTGGAAACATGATAAATGTGTGAATACATAGACAAAAAGAGTGTCACTAGTATGCCTCTACTTGACTAGCTCGGTGATCAAAGATGGTTATGTTTCCTAGCCATGGACAAAGAGTTGTCATTTGATTAACGGGATCACATCATTAGGAGAATGATGTGATTGACTTGACCCATTCCGTTAGCTTAGCACTTGATCGTTTAGTATGTTGCTATTGCTTTCTTCATGACTTATACATGTTCCTATGACTATGAGATTATGCAACTCCCGTTTACCGGAGGAACACTTTGTGTGCTACCAAACGTCACAACGTAACAGGGTGATTATAAAGGTTCTCTACATGTGTCTCCGAAGGTACTTGTTGCGTTGGCGTATTTCGAGATTAGGATTTGTCGCTCTGATTGTCGGAGAGGTATCTCTGGGCCCACTCGGTAATGCACATCACTATAAGCCTTGCAAGCATTGCAAGTAATGAGTTAGTTGCGGGATGATGTATTACGGAACAAGTAAAGAGACTTGCCGGTAACGAGATTGAACTAGGTATTGAGATACCGACGATCGAATCTCGGGCAAGTAACATACCGATGACAAAGGGAACAACGTATGTTGTTATGCGGTTTGACCGGTAAAGATCTTCATAGAATACGTGGGAGCCAATATGAGCATCCAGGTTCCGCTATTGGTAATTGACCGGAGATGTGTCTCGGTCATGTCTACATAGTTCTCTAACCCGTAGGGTCAGCACGCTTAAAGTTTGATGACGGTTATATTATGAGTTTATGAGTTTTGATGTACTGAAGGAGTTCGGAGTCCCGGATGAGATCGGGGACATGACGAGGAGTCTCTAAATGGTCAAGACGTAAAGATCGATATATTGGACGACTATATTCGGACTTCGGAAAGGTTCCGAGTGATTCGGGTATTTTTGGAGTACCGGAGAGTTACAGGAATTCGCCGGGGAGTATATGGGCCTTATTGGGCCATACGGGAATAGAGGAGAGAGGCCAAAAGGAAGGAGGCATGCGCCCCCCCTCTGGTCCGAATTGGACAAGGGGTGCAGCCCCCTTTTCCTTCTCCCGCTCCTCCTCTTTCCTTCTCTCCTACTCCAATAAGGAAAGGAGGAGTCCTACTCCCGGTGGGAGTAGGACTCCCCCCTTGGCGCGCCCTCCTCCTTGGCCGGCCGCCTCCCCCCTTGTTCCTTTATATACGGAGGCAGGGGGGTACCCCATAGACACAACAATTGATCTCTTGATCGCTTAGCCGTGTGTGGTGCCCCCCTCCACCATAGTCCACCTCGATAATACTCTAGCGGTGCTTAGGCAAAGCCCTGCGTCGGTAGAATATCAACATCGTCACCATGACGTCGTGCTGACGAAACTCTCCCTCATCACTCGGCTGGATCGGAGTTCGAGGGACGTCATCGGGCTGAACGTGTGCTAAACTCGGAGGTGCCGTACGTTCGGTACTTGATCAGTCGGATCGTGAAGACGTACGACTACATCAACCGCGTTGTGCTAACGCTTCCGCTTTCGGTCTACGAGGGTACGTAGACAACACTCTCCCCTCTCGTTGCTATGCATCACCATGATCTTGCGTGTGCATAGGAATTTTTTTGAAATTACTATGTTCCCCAACAGAGCCGACACGGCGTGGCTCCATTCACGGCGGCGTCACTGACCACTTCCTCCACGGCGTCGCTCAGCGGCGACGTCCACGTTAGTAGGAGTTGCTGCTGCTTTAGCTCTCGCTCGCGCTGCTACTCTGCTCTTACTCTCGGTCCCCTGCCTGATCTGCTCTTGCTCTTGCTCGCGCTGATGCTCTCGCTCTTGCTCTTGCTTGCGATGCTGCTTCGATTTAGCTACACTTCAGTCGACTGAATCGACTTTTGGGTCAGTCGATTTTTAGGGGTGGGGGGCTCGCCGGAGTTAAGGAAGAACCAGCCGCAGCAGGGAGGGGGCTCGCCGGAGAGGTACCTCGCTATCTATCTTAGGGTTCAGGGTGGGGGCGGTGGTCGCCGGCGGTGGTGGGGCGGTGGCGTGGGGATCACCGGAGAAAATGCTCGGCACGGGGGGCCTAGAGGGATGGCCAGGGCTGCGGCAGACCGGCGGTGGGGAGTGGTTTCGGGGCGGGCGGGGCGGCGCACCGTCGGCCGTGGGTGGCGAGGGGCGGCTGTTTGGCCGGTGGTGGCTGGCAGCTCAGGAGGGTGGAGGTTGAAGATGAACGGCATGCCCTTGATTTCGTATCCAACGGCTGGAAAATTGACTGACCAGAGATGAAAAAGTCAGTCGACTGACGTGTAGCCTCACCTGATGCTGCTACACGACCAGCTGCCCCGGCTCTCGCACATGCTGCTACTGCAGCAGCTACTACTTTTCTGCTACTAGTGCGTTCAGTTTCGACAGTACAATTCAGTTTCGACAGCAAAATTCAGTTTTGACAGTTAAGTTCAGTTTTGACAGTTAAATTCAGTTTGGACAGTTAAGTTCAGAGATGAGCGGCTGATGTATTTTACATCTAGCACTTTGTGGTTATGTATTTTGCGTCATCTATTGGAGATGTTATTAGAATTCCACTCAGGTTAACGTTGTCTCTCTTGTCCTGCTTCAGCCTCGGCGTCGTACAACTCACCGGAGCTGCTCCAATGATGAAACCCTCCATCACAGCAGAGCAGTACCCCGGGCTCCATCTCCAGACGCCTAAGATCTTCTTCCCCTCCTCCGACAGCCAAGTCAGCCGGAGCATCCTCACCGACCAACCCAATCACGCTGAGATCGACATGGCTTCGCCAAAGAGGTTGTACACTTGTTGCATCTCTTTTTTACTCTACATTTATATATATTGTCCACTGAGCACACGTAGTAACGTAAAATATGATTATTTTATCCTACTATATGACAAGCAGTGAGGTACCAGGCAACTTAGCTATCCGTGATGGACTCTCTTGAACGCCATCATTATTTATCTCTGCGCGTTTGAGCTATGCATTTGTCGATGGGCCTGGGAGTTGAGCTAGTAGGGCGGTGGCCTGGGTCCAAAGCAATAGAAGTAGCACAAAAACATTTTTTGAGTGTAGGCTTTTCCTTGCTCAAGCCTGCCTACTAGAATCGCCGGTGCTTGAAAGGAAAAGTGAAGGAAAAACATAGGAATTGGAAAGTTTCCTATGGTACTACTATTCATGAATTTGGTTCAAAGGAATGGAGCAAAGGAAAACTGTAGGATTTGTTCCTTTAGTGTCTCCTTGAAAGAAAAAACGTAGGAATTTTAATTTACACTTGTCCTCCTTTTCAAATTCCTATTCATGAAGCACAAGACTAAGAGATAGTAGCATAATAGCATTATAACCGCACATTTTCTTGTAGTTTGACTTAATCTCACCATGCTTCTTTGCATCCTGTGATCTTCCAATTCTTGTGAATCAAACACCCAGATTGGCAGAAATCCTATGTTTTTAAATTCTCTATTTTGCACGTGCATTCCTATCCTATTCCTGTCTATTTCCTATCCTTGCATTGTTAGAATCCTCAAATTCAAACAAGCCCTTACACAATTACTTCTGTTGCAGATATGTGTCAAAGAAAACATTGTGTGGTTTGTCCTGCTCCTGCTGCGTTGTGTTCCACCCCAGCTCAGCTGCTCCAATGACGGAAGGGTTCACCATAGCAGGGATCCACTCTCTAGACTGTCTTTCGCCGCCTCAGATCTTCTTCCCCGCCGCCGGCAGCCACGACAACTGCATTACCATCATCAACTGAGCAGATGACCTTGAGGACTACACGGGTCCGCAAGAGAGGTCCCACTCTTTCGTGTCTACTTACGTTATGCATCGCTTAATATGATGACATGCTACTTTATCAGCGTGTTCACCTATTAGACTCCGAGTCAGGTCCAAACTAATGCTGAAACTTGAGTTTTTAAATGGTTGTGGGGTACATATTGGGGCAGCAATCAGTACTATCTGTCTACTATCCGGTTAATCTCGGGTGTCTACTATGAGTTTCATGTTGGGTGCAAACAAACATTAAAGGAGCCATTATCTGTATTTTTTAACTAAAGCTATTATCTGCATGCTATCATTTGTTTTGGGTCTATCCATAGTTTGCTACCATCACTCTGGATTTCTGCATGCACTCCTTACATAATCTCACTATGTTTTATTCCTATGCATGTCAGTTATTGTACACAATGGAACTGAACATGTAGAGCAAAAGAGACGAGCCTTGCGTGGCAAGAAAATTTCATGCAGACGTCGCTCCATGGTGGGCGCAAAGGCAGCCCCCCTCCACCCATTTCGGACCATAATCAAGAGGAAGATAACTATTCTGAGGGGGATTCAGAAGAAGAAGACCACTCCTATTTACCCTCTGAGGTCTTCGCTCTAACTTGGCATGCTGATGTTGGTAATATCATGTATATGGTGCCTTGCATTACTTGCTGTATACATCAAATATGCCATCTGCTTAGTTTAGACATGCTTTGTGTCAATGCCATTTGTTTAGTTTCTTTATCGTATATGTGAATCATGCAATGCCATCTTGTTTAGCCAGGCATCATATATGTGAATTTTGCAATGCCACCCTGGTTAGCCAGTCATCTTATATGTGAATTATATCATGCCATCATTTTTTATTATGTGTTAAATATGTCAACAATTTTAGTACATTCAATTACTCTTCCTGTGCATCAGCCATTCGGCACGGTCATGGAAAAATCTGGAGTGGAAACAAGGTCTTCAGAGCAGACAATGCTATCTGACGAAATGCATGTCTTGCTGATTATGGATAGCTCCTCAGAGGAAGATTCAGAGACAGATGACCAGTCCTATCCCCCCCCCCCCGAGGTGCATGCTCAAACTTGGCAGGGTTATGTTGCTCATATCGTGCGTATGGTATCTTGCATTGCTATGTCATTTGCTTAGTTTAGGCATGCTTTGTGTGAATGCCACCTGTTTAGTGTCTAATTACCATATATGTGAATTATGCAATGCCATCTTATTGCAAGACATTATATATGTGAATTATGCAATGTTATCTTGTTGCAAGGCATTATATATGTGAATTATGCAATGCCATGTTGTTTAGCCAAGCGTCATATATGTGAATTATATCATGTCGTCCTTTTTTTGTATTTCTCATTGCATTTGTCGACAATGTTTGTATATTCAACTGCTCTTCCTGTGCATCAGCCATTTGAATTGGTGATGGAGAAATCGAGTGAAAACAAGGTCTTGAGCGGACAATGCTACTGCTGAAGCGGATATCTTGCTGGTCACAGATAGCTCTTCAGAGGAGGATTCAGAGGCAGATGACCAGTCCTATTATCCCCCTGAGGTGTATGCTCAAACTTGGCAGGGCTATATTACTCATATCATGCATATGTTGTATTGCAATGCTTAGTTTTTACATCATATACACAATATTGAATGCCATCTCCTTAGTTGACACATCATATATGCGATTGCCCTCTGCTCACTTGCTTAGTATATAAATCATATATTTGAATTATATCATGCCATGATGTTTACATAGACAGCATGTATCTTAATTATGGCATGCCAATCCATTTTCTAAAGACATAATATAGTTATATCATCTCATCCTTTTTACATAGTCATCATATTTTGAATTATGTCATTCTATCCGTGAATTATATCATGCCATCATGTTTCCATCGACGGCAGGTTTGTGATTTATGGCATGCCAACCACTTTAATAGACACATCGTACAGTTATATCATGTCATCCTGTTTATATAGTCATCATATTTTGAAGTATGTCATTCTATCCTATTTAGTTAGCCATCATACATGTGAAATTGTGTCATGCTATCCTGTTTAATTAGCCATCATATATGTGAAATTATGTCATGCTATTCTGTTTGGTTAGACAACATAAATGTGAATTATTTCGTGCCATGTTTTCTTCCCTACTATCCATTGCACATGTCTATCTTACAATGTCTGTACATTCAATTACTTTTCTTGTTTATCAGCAATTTCAATTGGAGGGGGTGATGGCAGTATCTGTGGGAGTAAAAACATGGTCTTCAGAAAAGATCGTGCTAC
The DNA here is from genome assembly GCA_021605205.1 of Aegilops longissima. Taxonomy (NCBI): domain Eukaryota; kingdom Viridiplantae; phylum Streptophyta; class Magnoliopsida; order Poales; family Poaceae; genus Aegilops; species Aegilops longissima. The sequence continues at coordinate 420,822,109 of CM038677.1, read as the reverse complement.
CTATCGATGCAGATAGAACCACGGTTGTACTTGCCCAAGAACCAGCCCCACCACACATAACCCAGACTCACGCAGATTGTACCCCTACCCAATTGGACAGAGAACCAGCTACACCCCTTCTAACCCCAACCCCAGCAGATAGTAACCCAATTCCAGTTGACACAGCATCGTCTCCACCATAGAGCACCCAGACACGAGCAGTTAGTAAGGCAACTGCAGTGCCCAAAGCACGAGGACCACCACTCCGAACCCCAAGTCAATGCTTAAAGTAGAAGAAGAATTGTTCTCAGGTCAGGTTCCGTAGCTATGGTTCATACTACTTTGCTCTTGCATCACTGTATTTACTCATACCAACTAATTCCAAATTTGAAGGATGCAATTGAAACTCCAATGGCGCAATAGGTATGTTTTAAACCTGTTTCTTTAACGTGTTTGCTGTTGTAACTTGCTCTATGTTGATTTCAGTTTCAATTGGATAAACAGTTATGTTCTCATGCCATGCACATTACAAGTGGTGTTATTGCTATGTAGTTTCCCACACTTATATTCTGTCTATGCTGATTTGTCTTAAATAGATATGATTCGAACTGTATCTATCTTGATTTGGCAACATAAACTCGAATGATATAGACCATGCAGTGACCATACTACATAGATATATGTTTGTTTCATGCTGTTATCCTGTCCACCTTACTATTGAACTGGTTTACCAAGATGAGTTTCATATACTACATTGTAAACATGTGATGTGTTTTTCTCTTTTAGAACACGGATAAAATATTGGAGAAGAGTACCCCGTTATGCAATGGTAAAGGAAGTAATGCAGATAAGGTTCAAGATAGTGAGACATCCCTGTTGGTCTCCAAGAAAGCTGATAAAAACTATATTGAAGACACTGAGACAACCCCAAAGTCCTGTCTTGATGTAGTGTTCGAGTTACTGGCTACTACTGCTGGCACCAGCTCTTCGAACTCGCTGCTTGAATCAGTTCGGCTTCTTGAGTCTCAACTTCAAGTTGAAAGACATCGATCAGATGTTATGCCACAGGAAGCCGAAGGACTAAGGAAGTCCCTACAGAATTTAGATGCATACTTTCTGGTGCAACAGCAAGTGCTGGAGGATTTAAGTGCCAAACAAGAGAAAGTTAATAAGTTTGCTAAGCATCTTGTCGGCATTATGGGTACCCAGGATATTGTTTCGTGAGCTCTTCTACAGTGGTTTCAGTTCTGGACTTGTTTTGCTGCGGCGTTTATTTGCCCTGGTCGCCAACTTTGACAACCAGTGTATATGATATGTTGATTTGTTCCCTATATTTGCACTGGTGGCGAACTTTGATGCCCAGTGGATGTAATATGTGTAATAGCCTGATAGCCTAGCGTAAGTTGCTTGCTTATTTATTTACTTATTGTCTTGTTTATTTGCTTGCTTGTAGTCAGTGCAGTTCTTTTTCCGTGGTTTGCTGGTGGCCACAATAACCTATTTTTTAAAACTAGGCCACAATAACCATGGGCTACATATTTACTGTAGTTAACATGGGCCTCCTAAGGGCCATAGAAACAATGGGCCTTCTAAGGGCCGTATAAACAATGGGCCTTCTACGGGGCGTAGAAACAATGGGCCTTCTATGGCCCGTAGACACAATGGGCCTTCCATGGGTTGTACCATCAACGGGCCTTCTACAGGCCGTATGATCGATTGGCCAAGCATGGGCCAATAACAGACCGCGTTATGGCCGTAAACGGGCTAGAGTTGGAATCGTCCATTCATGGGCCGTCATTAATCGGTCGTATTTGATGACGCTATGAAAACGGCCCAACATATTAATGGGCCACAAACAGGCCGACTGTAACCACGGGCTGAATTTGGCCCACAAGCAGAAAATGACAGTAACAGGCCGTAAGTAAACGAATGCTGGAAATAACTCCAAGAATAAATGGGCCCTGAGAAGGCCGAAAGGTAACATGGGCTGGAAACGGCCCAATGGAATAATGGGCCGTTAATGGGTATAAAGTGACACACTGTTCATTACGGGCCAGTTTCACCACGGGCCGTTAATGGGCCAAGAGTTACAAAGGGCCTCATATGGGCCAAAAGACGTCATGGGCCATACATGGGCTAGAAGTTAAAACGGGCTGGAATCATATTGGATGGCCCAGATGACGCTACTGGGCCTAATTCGGATAGGTCATAATGGGCCCTGGGTTAGCAGGCTGTAAATGGGCTATATGCGAACACACCGTTAATAGGCTTTCCATGGGCCGGCCCGCCACCTTTTGACCAAGTCAAACGGGTCGGCCTTTTCACAGGAATAGGCCTCTATTGGGCCGTGCCATGTGTCAACGTATCATAGGCGCCTTCGGTCCTATGAGTGGATGACATCTGTCCCAACGGTGAGCCGACACATGTTTCCTCCACCCAATGATGATTTTACACGTGGAAAATCCCCATTGGTCGGGGCTATTAACGGGTTATCGGATCCAAAACCGGACCTGATAGCTTAAAGGCGAGCCAATATGGTGGATGCCACGTGTCGGTCACCCTTGACGAAAGCACTTCTATGACGCATGATTTATCGCCATGGAAGTGGACACTTCCGTGATGATAATTTTGGTAATGTCATGGAACACTTCTCTGACAAAGACAGTATGACTATCTTGATTCTGTCATAAAATCGTCATGGATCTACATGCATGACAGAAAACGTGACCTACTGTGACAAACATGTATCATCACAGAAGTGTATTTTTTTTTGTAGTGCAAGTTTATAAACTGCTTCACCTTGTTGCTAAAACTCTCTGCCAAGTTGTTGTTGATATAATCACACTTGATGTCAGTGTTAAATCCTGACCTGTACCATAACAGAGAATGGTAGGTGTTCATCCATGGAACAAACTCACTGCATGCTCCCATTATCTTACCAAGATGATGTGAATGTGTCTGGGTAGTGTAAGATCTTGCTGCTGGCCATATGTGCTCAAATTCTTCCTTGCTAATTTCTTTGATCAAATTCATCCACATATGGATGAAGCACTCCCTCTGCTCAGCACGGGGGAAAACATTCTTGATTGTAGTTTCATGCATCTGTGTGGAATGCCAAAGGTGACACTGGCCCTATGCATCTTTTCAACTACAGCATGAACCATGTCCATGAAACCTCTGTCTTTGACTGAAACAAGCCAATAGCAACAGGGAACATCCAATTGTGGCCATCTAGAGCATTGCATGTTGTCAATTGACCATTCCACTTGTCAGTTAACAAAGAAGAGCCTATGCTCAAATATGGACGGCACCCTACTTTGAAGCCATCGATGCAGGGCTTTAAAACCATAAAGAACTTAGATAAAATGACTTTGCCATCCTCTATTACCTCTGTATCTATCTCAACAACACTGCCAGGTGACCTCTTCTCCACCTCTGCTTTTAAGTTATAAAGCATCCTGAAGGTATTTGCCCAATCACCATATAATTGTTTCATTGCCCTTTGTTTTGCCTTCCACACTGTGGTATATGTCAACTTAATAGGGTACTGATTTTCTAAGTCTACTACAAGTTTCTTGGCAATAGTGCTTGGTTTCTTGGCTAAAATAGGAGTGATCTTTTCTGCAACCCAAATGTATGATATCATGGTTGATACTCTTTGTGAACTTGTAATACAAGTATGTTGATGTGGAATTTGATTAACCCTAATGGTACTTCCATCAGATTGGTGTCTAGCAGATATGTACCACTTGCAAGGCTTAGTGTTTTCATCAAAACCTCTACACATTGCATAAAACTTCTTTCTATCAGTCCACTTAGTCTTGGCATCAAACTCATGCTTGACCACATAAGTCTTGAAACACATCCTAAACTCATCCATGTTTGGCCACAACTTCCCCACTTCATAGCAGGGTTTTCTTTGTCATAGACATTTACCATCTCATCATCATGGGCGTCATCAACACCATCTGCGACATCTTCCATCCACATCTTCCGATGAATCTCTGTTAGCATCAATAGGCAAACTGGATTCCCCCTCTCCTCATTATCTCTATCTTCTACTGGAATGCCAAAAAATTACCATCTCAGTGTTGGCCATTGGTGCAGTGAACAAATCTGTAGGGTCATCTAATTCTACTAAATTCCAATCATTGGTAGCAACCCTTGCAGCACCATCCTCCTTGTTTGTCAATGTCAGTTCCATCTCATTCCGCTCACCTGCCCCCCCCCCCTCACACACACACACAATCTAGATTCCAAATCATCCGAAAACAGAGGCACCATGGCCAGATCTAAATCGACACGGAGTAGGGTTCTGAATTAACTCACCTCATCCGCCGCAGCCAAAAACGATAGCTCCTCCGCCGCCCGCCGATGAGAAAGAAGAGGGGAGCAGGGAGGGTTCAGTCTTGCACGGGGGATCTACCTGCCTTAACATAAGATCACTTCATTGACGATTGTTTATCAACTAGTCGTTACTTAGTTATTTCTGCCTTAAAACGTTGCGCAATAAATATTTTGTTACCAATTGCGTCTCTCTCCTTCTATTACGCGTTAAAAACTTCACGCAGGAAGTAGGTTGCCCCACCTATCAGGGTATCATGTTGGACCACTAGTCATGATGTAACGGTCAATGGCGTTGACTGGATGACAGTGCTTCGTTTGGCCTTCTATGAGCAGGTGGTGGAGTTGGGAGGGAAAAAGTGAGCAAAGTTAGTTGGCTTGGACAAAACTGAGCACAACTAAGGAACCAGGGGCATGGAAATATAAATCACTATTCTTAAGTACCTCAGGAGCACAAAGGACATGCTCCTTGTTTACGGAGGGGATGAAGAATTCGTTATAAATGATTACAGAGATGCTAGATTCATGACTGGTATAGATGACTATAAATCTCCACTAGGTTATGTTTTCACACTTAATGGTGCATTTGTTTGGAAGAGTTTCGAACAAAACACTACTGTTTTGGATTCCACAAAATAAGCAGAGTATATTGCGACTTCGGAAGCTTCAAAGGAGGCGTTCTGGATTAAGAAATTTCTTGAAGAAATTGGTGTTGTCCCAATTGTTATGAATCCAATGGATCTCTATTGTGATAGTGGAGCTGTTGCTCAAGCAAAGGAACCAAAATCACCCATGAAGACAAGACACATTGAACGCAAGCCTCACATCATCCGACAATGTGTTGAGAAGGGATATGTGAAGATTCTCAAGATTAACGCGGATTGGAATGTGTCAGACCCGATGACGAAGGCTCTACCAGGCAAAGCATGAGCAACACCGGATATCCATAGGTGTTAAAGAGACTATGTAAACTAGATTATTGACTCTAGTGCAAGTGGGGGACTATTGGAAATATGCCCTAGAGGCAATAATGTTTGTATTGTTATACTTTCATATTCATAATTATAGAGTTTATATTATATGCTATAACTGTTATGATCCTGGAATATGTGGTTCAGTGGAAAACTCATATGCACGTGTGGAATGATAAATAGTTAAATAAAAGTTTCCTAGTCTTGCCTCTGGGACTAGCTCAAGTGTTGTTGGTGATCACATTTTCCGGATCTTGGGATATCATTAAGTGTAATGATGATCATAAAACAACTTTGAGATTATGACGTTAGAAGAACGGTCATATTGAATCAACCCAATCTTGTCTATTATGAATTGAGTTAATATCGCATGTAATCAATTGTAATAACATGGAGTATTAACATGTGATTTTTCTCCTTAGACCATGAGAGTATCGTAGTCACTTCTTACTGTATAGTGGGCTTTGGGGTTGCTCAAACGTCACCTTTAACACCATGATCATAACGACAACTTACACATTCATCGGAATGTTTGACAAGTGGTCGGATATCTCAAGAGTAGGATTTACTCCTCCGACGATGGAGATATATTCTTAGGGCCCTCTCGGTGTGACATCTTCTGTCATCGTCTGGCCAGACACAGGTTATTACATCACGGGGATGACGGAACGCAATAACAAGAAAGAAGAACAAAACTAATAATGAGGAATTCGGTATAGTGAGCATAGTGATGACTCAGGAGGATAATGATGCCTCACTATGGAAACATTTTATATATAACAGTCTGAAAATATTTAGAACTATTTTATATTAAATTTAATTCAATGGGCCTTAAAAGGAAAAGAGGTGAAAGTCATCTTGGGCCACAATGGCCCAAGAGGGGAGGCGCCCCTTCCTATAAGGAAGGAGGCAAAATTGGGAGGGGGCCTGTTGGGGAACGTTGCATGGAAAAAAATCTACACACACGCAATGATCTATCCATGGAAATGCATAGCAATGAGAGGGGAGAGTGTGTCTACGTACCCTCGTAGACCGTAAGCGGAAGCATTTCACAACGCGGTTGATGTAGTCGAACTTTCTTCGCGGTCCAACCGATCTAGTACCAAACGAACGGCACCTCCGCGTTCTACACACGTTCAGCTCAGGAACGTCGTATGCCTTCTTGATCCAGCAAGACAGTGAGGTAGTAGATGAGTTCCAATAGCACGACGGTGTGGTGAAGCTCATGGTGATGTGATCTCCGCAGGGCTTCGCATAAGCACTACGAAAATATGACCGAGGGAGTAAACGGTGGAGGGGGGCGCCGCACACGGCTAGGCAATTGTCTGTTGTGTGCTAGGCGCCCCCCTCCCACATATATATAGGTGGGAGGGAGGGAGGAGCAGCCAAGGGAGGCGCCCAAGTAGGAGGAATCCTACTTGGAGTCCCTCCCAAGCCGCGCCCCCCTACTGCCTTATATAGGTGCGGGGAAAAGGCAGCGGTGGGTGGTGCCCCCCCTTTCCTTTCTCCCATGAGAGGGAAAGGCAGGAGGGGCCAGACCTCCCTCCTTTCCATCCCTTAGGGCGTGTTGTCCAAAGAAGGGGCACACAAAGGGCTGGTTTGTTCCCCCTTTGGCCCATTAGGCCCATATCTTTGTCGGGGGTGCCCGAAACTCCTTTCTAGTGACCCGATAAGTACCCTGTACCCTCAGAAACACTTCCGGTGTCTGAATACCATCGTCCTATATATCAATCTTTACCTGTAGACCATTTTGAGACTCCTCGTCATGTCTGTGATCTCATCCGGGACTCCAAACAACATTTGGTCACCAAATCAAATAACTCATATAATACTACATCGTCATCGAATGTTAAGCGTGCGAACCCTACGGGTTAGAGAACTATATAGACATGACTGAGACACCTCTCCGGTCAATAACCAATAGCGGAACCTGGATGCCCATATTGGCTCGTACACATTCTACGAAGATCTTTATTGGTCGAACCGTTATGACAACTTACGTAATTCCCTTTGTCCATTGGTATGTTACTTGCCCGAGATTCGATCGTCGGTATCTCTATACCTAGTTCAATATCGTTACCGGCAAGTCTCTTTACTCGTTTCGTAATACATCACCTTCCTTAGTCATTTGCTTGAAATCTTATGATGTGTGTTACCGAGAGGGCCCAGAGATACCTCTCCGATATTCAGAGTGACAAATCCTAATCTCGATCTATGCCAACTCAACAAACACCTTCGGAGATACCTGTAGAGCATCTTTATGATCACCCAGTTACGTTGTGACGTTTGATAGCACACAAGGTATTCCTCCGGTATCCGGGAGTTGCATAATCTCATAGTCGAAGGAATGAGTATTTTACATGAAGAAAGCAATAGCAATAAACTGAAAGATCATTATGCTAAGCTAATGGATGGGTCTTGTCCATCACATCATTCTCCTAATGATGTGATCGCTTATCAAATGACAACACGTCCATGGTTAGGAAACCTTAACTATCTTTGATCAACGAGCTAGTCTAGTAGAGGCTTACTAGGGACACGGTATTTGTTTATGTATTCACACATGTATTTAAGTTTCCGATCAATACAATTCTAGCGTGAATAATAAACCTTTTATCATGAATAAGGAAATATAAAATAACAACTTTATTATTGCCTCTAGGGCATATTTCCTTTAGTCTCCCATTTGCACTAGAGTCAATAATCTAGTTCAGATCTCCATGTGATTAACACCAATAGTTCACATCGTCATGTGATTAACACCCATAGTTCACATCGCCATGTGACCAACACCCAAAGGGTTTTCTAGAGTCAATAATCTAGTTCACATCTCCATGTGATTAACACCCAAAGAGTAATAAGGTGTGATCATGCTTTACTCAATGGGTCTGTCACATTCAGATTCGTATGTATATTTGCAAATTTCTATGTCTACAATGCTCTGCATGGAGCTACTCTAGCCAATTGCTCCCACTTACAATACGAATCCAGACTGAGACTCAGAGTCATCTAGATTATTGTTAAAGCTTGCATCGATGTAACCCTTTACGACGAACCCTTTACCACTTCCATAACCGAGAAACATTTCCTTAGTCCTCTAAGGATAATTTTGACAACTGTCCAGTGATCTACTCCTGGATCACTATTGTACCCCCTTGCCAAACTCATGGCAAGTCACACAATAGGTCTGGTACACAACATGGCATACTTTATAGAACCTATGGCTGAGGTATAGGGAATGACTTTCATTCTCTCTCTATCTTCTGCTGTGGTCGGGCATTGAGTCTGACTCAATTTCACACCTTGTATCACAGGCAAGAACCATTTCTTTGACTGATCCATTTTGAACTTCTTCAAAACTTTGTCAAGGTATGTGCTTTGTGAGATTCCTATTAGAAGTATCGATATATCCCTATAGATCTTGATGCCCAATATATAAGCAGCTTCACCGAGGCCTTTCATTGAAAAATTCTTATTCAAGTATCCTTTTATGCTATCCAGAAATTCTATATCATTTCCAATCAATAATATGTCATCCACATATAATACCAGAAATGCTACAGAGCTCCCACTCACTTTCTTGTAAATACAGGCTTCACCATAAGTCTGTATAAAACCATATGCTTTGATCACCTCATCAAAGCATATATTCCAACTCTGAGATGCTTGCACCAGTCCGTAGATAGATCTCTGGAGCTTGCACACTTTGTCAGCACCTTTAGGATCGACAAAACCTTCTGGTTGCACCATATACAACTCTTCTTTAAGATATCCATTAAGGAATGCAATATTGACGTCCATTTGCCAGATTTTATAATCATAAAATGTGGCAATTGCTAACATGATTCGGACAGACTTAAGTATCGCTAAGGGTGAGAAAGTCTCATCGTAGTCAACTCCTTGAACTTGTCGAAAACCTTTTGCGATAAGTCGAGCTTTATAGATAGTGACATTACTATCGGCACCAGTCTTCTTCTTGAAGGTCCATTTATTCTCAATGGCTTGCCGATCATCGGGCAAATCCACCAAAGTCCACACTTTGTTCTCATACATGGATCCTATCTCCGATTTTATGGCCTCAGGCCATTTATCAGAATCTGGGCTCATCATAGCTTCTTCATAGTTCGTAGGTTCGCAATGGTCTAATAACATGACTTCCAGGACAGGATTACCGTACCACTCTGGTGCGAACGTGCTCTGTTGGACCTACAAAGTCCAGTAGTAACTTGATCCGAAGTTTCATGATTATCATCATTAGCTTCCTCTCTAGTTGGTGTAGGCATCACGGGAACAGATTTCTCTGATGTGTTACTCTCCAATTCGAGAGAAGGTACAACTACCTCATCAAAATCTACATTCCTCCCACTCACTTCTTTCGAGAGAAACTCCTTCTCTAGAAAGGATCCATTCTTAGCAATAAAGATCTTGCCTTCGGATCTGTGGTAGAAGGTGTACCCAATGGTTTCCTCAGGGTATCCTATGAATACACACTTCTCCGCTTTGGGTTCGAGCTTATCAGGCTGAAGCCTTTTGACATAAGCGTCACATCCCCAAACTTTTAAGAAATGACAACTTAGGTTTCTTACCAAACCACAGTCCATACAGTGTCATCTCAACAGATTTAGACGGTGCAGCTATTTCTAATGCATAACCCCAAAACAATAGTGGAAAATCAATAAGGGACATCATAGAATGCACCATATCTAATAAAGTACGGTTACGACGTTCGGACACACCATTACGTTGTGGTGTTCCATGTGGCGTGAGTTGTGAAAGTATTCCACATTGTTCTGTATGAAGGACAAACTCGTAACTCAAATATTTGCCTCCGCGATCAGATCGTAGAAACTTATTTTCTTGTTACGATGATTCTCCACTTTACTCTGAAATTATTTGAACTTTTCAAATGTTTCAGACTTGTGTTTCATTAAGTAGATATACCCATATCTGCTCAAATCATCTGTGAAGGTCAGAAAATAACGATACCCGCCGCGTGCTTCAATACTCATCGGACGACATACATCGGTATGTATTATTTCCAATAAGTCATTAGCTCGCTCCATTGTTCTGGAGAATGGAATTTTAGCCATCTTGCTCATGGGGCATGGTTCGCAAGTATCAAATGATTCATAATCAAGTGATTCCAAAAGACCATCGGCATGGAGTTTCTTCATGCGCTTTACACCAATATGACCTAAATGGCAGCGCCACAAGTATGTTGCGCTATCATTATTAACTTTGCATATTTTGGCATCAATATTATCAATATGTGTATCACTACGATCGAGATTCAATAAACCATTCACATTGGGTGTATGACCATAGAAGTTCTTATTCATGTAAACAGAACAACAATTATTCTTTGACTTAAATGAAAACCATATTGCAACAAACATGATCAAATCATATTCATGCTCAACGCAAACACCAAATAACATTTATTTAGGTTCAACACTAATCCCGAAGGTAGAGGGAGTGTGCGATGGTGATCGTATCAACTTTGGAATCACTTCCAACACACGTCGTCACCTCGCCCTTAACTAGTCTCTGTTTATTCTGCAACTCCAGTTTCGAGTTACTAATCTTAGCAACTGAAACGGTATCAAATACCCAGGGGCTACTATGAATACTACTAAGGTACACATCAATAACATGTATATCAAGTATACCTTTGTTCAATTTTCCATTCTTCTTATCCGCCAAGCACTTGGGGCAGTTCCGTTTCCAATGACCAGTCCCTTTGCAGTAGAAGCACTTAGTTTTAGGCTTGGGTCCATCTTTGGGCTTCTTCCCGGGAGTGGCAACTTGCTTGCCATTCTTCTTGAAGTTCCCTTTCTTTCCCTTGCCCTTTTTCTTGAAACTAGTGGTCCTGTTAACCATCAACACTTGATGCTCCTTCTTGATTTCTACCTCCGCGGCCTTAAGCATTGCGAAGGGCTCGGGAATTGTCGTGTTCATCCCTTGCATATTATAGTTCATCACGAAGCCTTTGTAGCTTGGTGGCAGTGATTGAAGAACTATGTCAATGACACAATAAACTGGAAGATCAACTCCCAGCTGGGTCAAGTGATTATAATACCCAGACATTTTGAGTATGTGTTCACTGACATAACTATTCTCCTCCATCTTGAAGCTATAGAACTTGTTGGAGACTTCATATCTCTCAACCCGGGCATTTGCTTGAAATATTAAATTCAACTCTTGGAACATCTCATATGCTCCATGACGTTCAAAACGTCTTTGAAGTCCCGGTTCTAAGCCGTAAAGCATGGCACACTGAACTATCGAGTAGTCATCAGATCGAGCTTGCTAGACGTTCAAAACATCAGCATATGCTCCTGCAGTAGGCCTTTCACCTAGCGGTGCATCAAGGACATAATTCTTTTGTGCAGCAATGAGGATAATCCTCAAGTTACGGACCCAGTCCATGTAGGTGCTACCATCATCTTTCAACTTAGCTTTCTCTAGGAACGCATTAAAATTCATGGGAACGGTAGCACGGGCCATTGATCTACAAGATAGATATGCAAATACTATCAGGACTAAGTTCATGATAAATTAAGTTCAATTAATCAAATTACTTAAGAACTCCCACTTAAATAGACATCCCTCAAGTCATCTAAGTGATACGTGATCCAAATCAACTAACCCATGTCCGATCATCACGTGAGATGGGGTAGTCATCAATGGTGAACATCTCTATGTTGATCATATCTACTATATGATTTACGTTCGACCTTTCGTTCTCCAGTATTTCGACGCCATGTCTGTACATGCTAGGCTCGTCTAGTTTAACCCAAGTATTCCGCATGTGCAAAACTGTCTTGCACCCGCTGTATGTGAACGTAGAGTCTATCACACCCGATCATCAGGTGGTGTCTCAACACGACGAACTGTAGCAACGGTGCATACTTAGGGAGAACACTTTTACCTTGAAATTTAGTGAAGGGATCATCTTATAATGCTACCATCGTACTAAGCAAAATAGGATGCATAAAAGACAAACATCACATGCAATCAAAATTTGTGACATGATATGGCCATCATCTTGTGCTTTTGATCTCCATCTCCAAAGCATCGTCATGATCTCCATCGTCACCGGCTCGACACCTTGATCTTCATCATTGCGTCGTGGTCGTCTCGCCAAATATTGCTTCTACAACTATCGCTAATGCATAGTGATAAAGTAAAGCAATTACATGGCGTTTGCATTTCATACAATAAAGAGACAACCATAAGGCTCCTGCCAGTTACCATAACTTAAAAAACATGATCATCTCATACAATAACGTATATCTCATCATGTCTTGACCATATCACATCACAACATACCCTACAAAAACAAGTTAGACGTCATTTACTTTGTTGTTGCAAGTTTTACATGGTTGCTACGGGTTTCTAGAAAGAACCGTTCTTACCTACAGCAAAAACCACAACGGTGAATTATCAAGTTTGTTGTTTTAACCTTCTTCAAGGACCGGCCGCAGTCAAATTCGATTCAACTAAAGTAAGAGAAACAGACACCCACCAGCCACCTTTATGCAAAACTAGTTGCAAGTCTGTCGGTGGAACCGGTCTCATGTACGTGGACATGTAAGGTTAGTCTGGGCCGGTTCATCACACAATGCCGCCAAATCAAAATAAGACGTTGGTGGTAAGCAGTATGAACATCACCGCCCACAACTTCTTTGTGTTCTACTCGTGCATATCATCTACGCATAGACCTGGCTCATGATGCCACTGTTGAGAAACTTTGCATGGAAAACAAAAAAAAATCTATGCACACGCAATGATCTATCCATGGAGATGCATAGCAACAAGAGGGGAGAGTGTGTCTACGTACCCTCATAGACTGTAAGCGGAAGCATTTCACAACGCGGCTGATGTAGTCGAACTTTCTTCGTGCTCCAACCGATCTAGTACCGAACGCACGACACCTCCATGTTCTGCACACGTTCAGCTCAAGAACGTCCTACACCTTCTTGATCCAGCAAGACGGCGAGGTAGTAGATGAGTTACGACAGCACGACGGCGTGGTGACGGTGATGGTGATGTGATCTCCGCAGGGCTTCGCCTAAGCACTCCGAAAATATGAATGAGGGAGTAAACGGTGGAGGGGGCGCTGCACGCGGCTAGGCAATTGTCTGTTGTGTGCTAGGCGCCCCCCTCCCACATATATATAGGTGGGAGGGACGGAGTAGCCAAGGGAGGCTCCCAAGTAGGAGGAATCCTAGTTGGAGTCCCTCCCAAGCCGCGCCCCCTACTGCCTTATATAGGTGAAGGGAAAAGACAGGGGAGGGTGGCGCCCCCCCTTCCTTTCTCCCATGAGAAGGAAAGGCAGGAGGGGATAGCCCTCCCTCCTTTCCTTCCCTTAGGTCCTGTTGTCCAAAGAAGGGGCGCACCAAGGGCTGGTCTATTCCCCCTTTGGCCCATTAGGCCCGTATCTTTGCCGGGGGTGCCCGAAGCTTCTTTTCGGTGACCCGATAAGTACCCAGTACCCTCCGAAACACTTCCTGTGTCCGAATACCATCGCCATATATATCAATCTTTACCTCTCGACCATTTCGAGACTCCTCATCGTGTCCGTGATCTCATCCGGGTCTCCGAACAACATTTGGTCACCAAATCACATAACTCATAATATTATATCGTCATCAGACGTTAAGCGTGCGGACCATACGGGTTCGAGAACTATGTAGACATGACCGAGACACCTCTCTGGTCAATAACCAATAGCGGAACCTGGATGCCCATATTGGCTCCTACATATTCTACGAAGATCTTTATCGGTCGAACCGTTATGACAACTTACGTAATTCCCTTTGTCCATCGGTATGTTACTTGCCCGAGATTCGATCGTCGGTATCTCTATACGTAGTTCAATCTCGTTATCGGCAAGTCTCTTTACTCGTTCCATAATACATCACCTTGTGACCAACTCCTTAGGCATTTGCTTGCAAGCTTATGATGTGTATTACCGAGAGGGCCCAGATATACCTCTC